>JAJKFI010000014.1:13860013-13887824 GCA_029204185.1 Lerista edwardsae
TTCTTTCTTTCTTTCTTTCTTTCTTTCTTTCTTTCTTTCTTTCTTTCAGATAGATAAAACCTTTTGGCATATACAATACACAGTGTATTACATATGTTCCTTACAGACCCTCCCCCCTTAATTACAGTATCTCTAGTATTCATTAACAATCACAGGAAAGCTGCCATTCACTCCACTATAGCGATTACCTCAGTAGATAGGACAAACCTAACCTTGTTCTCATCCATCCTACCTCCTAGTTGGCCAAAATCGCACCTAGAAATGTCTATCCCTGCTCTTTGAGGGTTTTCTTATTTACATTACAGGCCATTGGAAGGGGTTGTGCTAACTTGAGGTAATGTTTTCAGAGAAGATGACTTGCATACCTTTTCATCTCAGATCGTGCTGGTGTCAGCTTTCTGTCATTAATCAGAGCAACGTCGGCACAAGAATATCGAGCAAATTAGCATGGAGTCCCTTTAGCCCACTTCAGCTGTCTTTCTTGGAATGTTTTCTATTACTGTGGAAGTTTTATGTTCTTTAATAATTTTTCATCTTTGAGCAGGTTCAGAAATGTGACAATACAGAGATGATTTGAAGTCCCCAGATCTCCCTAGGTATCTAGAATGGCGTATTGTAAAGGAAGCCGTAATGCAAATTAAAAGATACATGTTGGATATGTTGCATTCCTTAAAAAAAATCAATGGGCATTAAATTTGCCAGGTTGATTCATCATCTAGGAATCCTGAGACTTGAAATCAATCAATCAATCAATCAATCAATCAATCAATCAATCAATCAATCAATCAATCAATCAATCAATCACTAGTATTTATATACCGCTTTTCAACATAAAGTTCACAAAGCGGTTTACAGGCAAATAATAACATTAAAGTTAAATGGCTCCCTGTCCCAAAAGCACTCACAATCTAAAGGAATGGAGAACACCACCAGCAACAGCCACGAGAAAGACACTGTGCTGGGGTGAAGAGGGACAATCGCTCTCCCCCTGCTAAATATTAGAGAACACGACTTGAAAAAGTGCCTCTTACCCAGTTAGCAGGGGAAATGGAAGGTGTTTGTTTTTAGTAAAGTAGTTCCAGAGGAGAACCACAGCATAGTGCATGGATTTTTTTTTCCAACTCTGGAGATTTATTAGCTTACCAACTTTTTTATTTGAATATTCCCATTTAAGCAGGGTGGGACAACATTAAAGGAACCATTCTGCATGTTTTCTTTTGCCTCCATTGTCAGTAGGTGGTCTGGTGGTAAGCGGATTTTACAGAGTTTTCATAAGGCACAGCAAGAAGGGCTGTGCTGTGCATGCTTCAGAGCGCAATCCTATACCCATGTTGTGCCGGCACTACGGTCTTGCACCGGCTGAACGCTGTTGCAAACATGCCGTCAACTTCATCAGTGTCGGCGGTATGGTGCTGGACCGGTGCAAGCAGCAGCTCCAACACTCGGGCGCTGCCGCAACTGCCAGCAGTGCCGGCCTTGTGCTTGTCGAGCATCGGCGGCGCATGATCAGTGCTGGGTCTCGCCGAGGGCGTTCCAGAGGTGTGCCGGGGCATAACTGGGCAGCACAGTGGGCCGAGATGGGGTTGTGACGCAGGACGGCCGTAGTGCCAAATCCTAAACCCCATCCCCAACCTTGGCAGCCCCGATTTGGGCCACTCCTATGCACGTGCACATGCGCCTGCAAAACAGCAGGCGCAGATCCAAGCAGCCCCATTGGAATGATTGGGGCTTATGTTGGTGTAAGGGGAAACCTCCCCTTGGCCTGCACATTGCTGCTGCTGCCTCCTAATGGGCTTTAGGATACAGCCCTGTTATGGTGGCCTTACTTAGGACTGGGCTGTCATATGGCCGCAGTACAGATGAGGTTTTTCAGCCCAATCCTATTGAATGAGTGTGCTGGCATTGCCAGTGCTACAGCTGCAGTGTCAGAGCTGGGTGTCATAAAAATGCACCTGACACCCTTTCTGACACCCTGTAAGTGGCAAGAAGGCCTGTGTCATCCCACCCAACAACCATAGGGACAGGTAGGTTTTGTGCCAGGAAGGAAAGAGGTGGGGAAAGGTGTTGGGAAGGCATTCCAGAGGGGGGAGGGGAGAGTTCAGGCCAAAGAGTGGGTGGGCAGTAGAGCATGGATCCTATCCCCCATCCCAGGCATGCAGGCGTTACATGGGGCTACTCAGTTTTGCACCAGCTAAATAACTGGTGCAGGTTCAAGTAGCCTCATTGAGCAGGCTGGGGCACTACACAGTATAAGGGAACAAATGTTCCCTTACCCTGAGGAAACCTCCCACCTTTTCTAATCCAATACTGGATACAACATGGGATAGGATTAGGCTAATCCTCCGTGTCTTTCCTCCGTGAATGACAGGCCAACAGCAAAATGGAACCTTCCCTGTATGAAAACATCCTTTCTTTGAATGCTGGTGACAAACACTGTGGCCAACTTTTATGCTATGCTTGTGAGTTTACAGAGACATCTGGCTTTCTTCTTGGCTTGTAAAAACAAAACGCTGGGCTAAAGGGTGCTGTGCGCCATCATTTTCCTATTTTGTAACTATATTTACGAATTGCAAGGCAACTTCCCTCGGCTCAGATTGTTTTTGTGCTTGCTTGTGGGTTCGTGTGTGTATGACAGCATGTATGTGTATCTGTGGGTGAGATGGTTTCACAGTCCCTTGGAGGTTGTAATCAAGCGGCTTTTTGGTCTTATTTCTGTAACAAAGTCTTAACCACATATTTTTTTTTTAGGAAGCCATACCAACTCAGTGCACAAATAGAATGTGAGGGTCCCTCTAAATCATTCTGAGCCATACACAGCATAATGTATAGGTAAATGCAGAAGAAAGTATAACTGGCTAACTTTGGCAATAGCCAAAGGATATTCTTTAAGTTCAATGAATGTGTTTTGTTTGCCCTGCTTTTTAAAAAGCCTCGATTGCATGCTTTGAGCCATTTTGGGTTTCGCTGAACTATTATCGTCTTCCGGATGGTGCCCATTTGTTTTGCCTGCTATTTTGGCACTGCTGGGCGCATCAAAATATGAAATATGTCCATTGGTTGGAATGATTTGGATATGGGAGAACCATGCCTTTGTTTCCCAATGGCTGGATCAGATAACCTGGATCAGATAACCACTTCCATTAGTATAACTGTAGCACACAGCAGCATCTTTATAGATGATCGTTATTGCTGATTGCATCCACAAAACGTGCTTTGGCATGCCTTGTGAAATCACTGACTTTTTCCTTTTGGTATGATATGGCTTGGGCATCAAACGGTGGAAGTCAGTGATTCCACTGTGCGTGAGCAAGGACATATTTGGATCCAAACCAAGTCTGGACTCAACCAATTTTGTTTGGCTGCAGTGTCGTTGTTGTTTTTAATTCATTTCCAGTTGTACCCTTAGACAAATCCAGTTCTAAATCATTATTCACTTTTTATATCACCTGTATAAATTTGACCTTATCCAGTCATCCATACAATGTGTACAAAACACATAATGTCAGTGTGTTCCACACATCAGTCATTAGAATAGCAAAGGACTCTCATAAGGGTCATAAGAACATAAGAACATAAGAAGAGCCATGCTGGATCAGGCCAAGGGCCCATCTAGTCCAGCTTCCTGAATCTCACAGCGGCCCACCCCAGGTGCCCCAGGGAGGCAGGAGACAACAAGATGCTTGCATCCTGTTGCCACTCCCTTACACCCTGCCACTCCCTTACACCCGCTCTTCACTTCTTCATAAAGTTCACCAAAGAGCAAAGTTCTTTGTGCAAATGGTTCTATATTTTGTTCAAGCCACCTTTGAACACCTTTGAACATCAGGAAATCCTTAGTTTAACTCCTTTTTCGTTTTCTTTTAGAAAATGTTGAAAAGTTGGGATTGTGGTTCCTTTCAGGGTGCAATCAGTGGTGTCATCTACAAATAAGGAACGGGAACACTGGGCGGGACTTCTGCGTGACTTCCGCGTGATTGGCTGCCCGCCCGTCCCATTCCGCAGCTGCCCTGGCCTCGGGGGGGGGGGGGCCCCCACACACGGGGGGAGCCGGGGGGCGCCGGAGCCTGGGTGAGCAGTGTTGGGGCGCACAAACCGGGGGCAGCCCCCCCCCGAGGCCAGGGCAGCCGCGGAATGAAACAGGTGGGCTGCCAATCATGTGGAAGTCCACCCAAGCCCCGCCCAGCGTTCCCATTCCTTGTTTGTAGATGACACCACTGGGTGCAATCCAAGGTGTGTTGTTGCGTTGACACAACATAAGTAGCTCTGATGCAGGGGAGCTGCATCAGACGTCATCAGGGGAGCTGCATCGACGTACCCCCACGTTGGTGCTAGCACTTCCAGGCTAGCAGTAGTGTCGGCTTGGGAGCGCGGGTGCTGAGCCGCTGTTAGGCCGCATCCAAGGCCTTGTTTCCAGGCCGTTCGGCTCTGATTCAGGCTGCGTGGCTTCCCTGGACCTTCGCCCATGTTTCACAGGCACAGATCTGAGGACCTGCCCTTGTGATGGGGAGGCTCCTGGTGCCTCCTGAGCTGCAGGCCCACCAGCCTGCTTGCTCCAGTACAGCTTAGGATTGGGCTGTTGGTGTTGATTGGGCTTTTGATAGTAGCTAACAGTGGCGCTTGAACAGAAAAAGTAATGGTTCTGTCCTGGCACCACCAAAGAACAGTGATGGGGTGTGAAGTGTGAAAATTCAGCAGGAAGGAAGCTGTGGGGCCTGGCCAGCTCTCTTCTCACAGCCATCCACCTGCACATGCATTCCTGAGCCACGACTGCACTGGGGGCCCTTTCTGGACGAGTGCCAAGCCCGTCAAGGAGCCCACCAACCACAAAGCCCCTCTTCCGCTGCCTTGTGAGCCAGTGTGAGGCAGCATCCTCTAGGCTACCAATCCAAGTCTTCCAAGTCTTCAACTACTCCTTCAGGTTTTTTTGACATCTCTCCTAACAGGAAGAGGTGTTTTAAAATGGAAATGAAGAGAATCACCAGGCTGTTGCTAGAAATAAATACATTCCTTCAAGCTGTTCTCCTGGCAAAAATCATCCACTAGCTCCCCAGCCAAGCAATGAGTAGATCGGTTCATCATATCTTGCATGTGTCCGTATCATGTCAACCATTGTTTAAAAACTTGGGCCAGTGCTGCCTGTGATGTTCAGCCAAAGACCCCAGCCCGAAAAGCAGTGGCCAGGCCAATTGACTAGGTCTGTTTACCATCCCCCTCTTTTTTTAATATGAGAGCGCACCAGCTTGCCTGTTCCTAAAAGTTTGCATTCCTTCCTGCGTTATCTCAGGCAGCCGCGAGATAGCTCAGCCTGGAGCTGCAAGCCTGGAGGCTTGTTTTCCCTTCTGGTGGGACCGAAAAGGGGGAATTGCAAAACGATCACTTTTTTCCTATTTGAGGCTTGTCTTCTGTAGTCAGTGAGTGCCTTGTAAAGTGATAGGTGAGTGCCTTGGTGAGTGATAGGTGCCATGTAAGTGCTAGGAGATAGCCACTTCGTTATTTTAGCAGTAAGCTTTATGGCTATACCCAGTGATGTCATGCAGGGGGAATGCGGGGGAACTCAGTTCCACTAGTTAAAATTAGGGCTGACTCTGCCCACTTCACTCTCCCTCCTCCCCCCTCCCAATTCCTCTGCAAAGAGCTTTTCTTCTTGGTTGGCCGGCACTCAGAGGGTTAAAGGGAGCGACTCCGGATTCCTAGGGGGGCGAAGGCAGTGATGTCATTCAGGGGGAACGGACCAGAACGGGCGTTCCGGATCCTAACGGGCTCCGTGGCTGGTTCCAGGTTCCCGACAAGTGCCAATCAAAAGTGAGTTCCTGTTCCTAAATCATTTGAATGACACCACTGGTTATACCACTTTTCGGGCTTGCTTTGAAAGGCCTCTTACAGCCTCTGTATTGTAATCTGTAGTTAATAAATCATTACATTTTTACTCATGGTGTGCCTCGTGTCCTGAACCCAGGGGTTGGCTGAATCCAGTCTTGACGCTACTGAGGGCTTAAGGTAATGGCTCCTGGGCCCTGGATACCTAATGGCAGGTGGTGGGCCAGGAGAGGACATCATCTAACAGTGCCAGGGGGCTGTCAGGTGGGAGACAGCCCCTGGTAACGTCATACTGTCTAAGGTTTTACGTGGCTATTTCTGATCTCAAAATACAACTTGTAGGAACATAAAAGCATATTTGTGGGAATTTGAGGATAGCCGTAAACTTCAGCTGCAGGTCTTAATTTGTGTGTTGTGATTGCAGTAGTTTTCCATTTGTAAACGAGACCATTGATTCTTCACTTCCTCCCCTGTACGCCCCCATTTGGCTTTGAGTGCTAAGAGAATTGATTTCAAGCCTGTGCCAGGAGTTTGCACCAAATACACAAGCCTTTTAATAGTCTCTGTTTAAAAAGCCACAGCTCAGCATGGCAAAGTGCCAGCTCTGTGGAGGGAAAGAGTTAATTTATCTCACTGCCTTCTAACCTTTGCAGTGGGTTTGATTCCAAGCCCACTGCATTAATATGCCAAAGCTGAGATGTTTTCTAGTGTTTCTTAACTAGCTCCAAAGTGCAACCAGAATATTTGATAGAGATGGATAAAGCTGTTTGGATACACACTTTACATGGAATTCTGGGCCAAATGAGATGTTACATATGGTTGCCTGTAACTTTTCCCTGTCTTCTTTGGAAGCCTTGGGAGAGCATGAGTTTCAGTATAGTGTGTGGGGTGGGGGAAAGAAACAGCTGCTTCACTTTTTCTCTGTGACAGTGTTTTCATTCAATATGCCACTCCCATTTACTTTTCTTCCATGGGGGAAAATTACTAGGAATTTGGTGTCTGGATGCCTTTAAAAGGACAGATTGGACAGATTTAGAAAAGTCCATTGCAGGCTACAGGCTGTGATGGGTGGTGCAACTTCCTTATTTAATGCTACCTCTGAATGTCAGGTGCAAGGGAGTGGCAACAGGATGCAGGCGTCTTGTGGTCTTGTGTGTACTCTCTGAGGCATATGGTGGACCTTTGTGCATGGCACCAACAGCGCTCTTCTTGGTAAGTGGTGGGGGGCAAGGGGGGGGGGGGGGCCCTGCAGGAATGCCCTGCATTGAGCCCCACCAGTGCTAGAGCCGTCCCTGGTGGCAGTCCCAGGGAGTTCATTCTGTTGCATATTTGAAAGAGAAAGCAATTGCCACTTGCCAAATATCCCAGCCACTGACTGACATGTTGTGGATGTTGGGACTGTTCAAACTTCTAGTCCCAAATGCAACATAAACTGAGGGCAGCTGAGCACAGCAATGGTGTGGATCTTGCTTCAAGTGCTAATTCTGTCTTTCCTTTCTACTTTTTTTCCTTTCTACTTTCTACTTGCCTATTTTTGGCCTTAATGACTGTCACTATGTTTCTGTCTCAAGGATAATGTTTCTGGTACTGTTGAAAGACATGGTCAAAAATGACAATCTGTGTTTTTGATAATGGGTTGAAAATTTTTGCGGTAGAGCTTTGCTTTTTGAGTGCTTCTCAAGTCTGGACTTCTTCCATTTCTGCTTTCATTTTCAGAAAATAGGCTCGTGCCCTAATTCTTAACTGTTAAATTGGTGTGTCTGTCTGAGGTAGCAGAGCTATGTCAATACAATATTGTATTAGCTGTACAGTAGCAGCTAAGAACAATAGGTTCTTATGTGTAATGGTGCAGCATGGAATGGAATGTTCCAGTCCAAGTATTTATTACTTCCAACCATGGATAGGATTGAGCAGGTTAGAAGACTTCTGCTTCGATGCTGAGAAACCATCTGGCTTCACCACCTAGGAAACGGAAAACGTTCTGGCTTGAACTGTAGCCCACCTGAAGTGTGAGGCCAACTGACCAGATGGCTTGTGAAACTACCCCTTTCCTGCCTCTCAAGTAGGCCATATGGTGCATTCTGAGAGGTGAAGGAGTTCACCTCTTTTAGTTCTGACCCACACAAAAATAATGCCAAGAAAACCAAACATTAATTTTCACCTTTTAATGTTCCTGCTGAGGTCAAGAGACCATTAGCTACCCCACAGTCCCAATGGAGGAACACATTATAAACATCGTACCCCAGGATACTTTTAGCATGATAGTGTGTAATAAACGTTAGCCAAAACCCAAGTTGAGAGAATTTCTGCTTCAACTTCAGAACAAAGTAACAAGTTGGGCTTCAGAGACCAAAATGATCAGCCAAGCATCCCTCTCAAAAAGAGTGTGCTCCTTCTGAGTGACTGACATTTTAAGGTAATGTTCTTTAATCTGTTCAGTCTGGATCCCTGGTGGGTAACTAAATTTTAAGAGGATCCCACCTTAAATGAGCAAAGGTGGAAGGTTTAGGATTAGGACATTGATTCTGTTCACTTATTCAGTCTTATATGAAGTTGAGACGCAGGCTGAATGGCATTAACTTTTCTCCTCTTCAGAATGAACAGCAACACACTTTGTCAGATTCTCTCTTTAAGCCTATTCACTGATTAGTAATCTGTCACCTGGTCTACACATGTAGCAAAATGAAATTGGCAGTGTGCTGACTGCCACGTTGAAATTCAACTGAGGGATCACGTATTCGAATGCTCCCCTATGTTTAAAAACTCTTTGCAAAGGAAGCAAAAGCAGCACAGAAAGGGTTAGACTTGAGCCGTTCCTCCCCCATGTTCTACTTTTCCATTTGAAATGAGTGATTTTACATGTTTGGTGTGTGTGTGTGTGTGCTTATACATTCAAAAGTGGTGACAGTGTGCAGTGGTGCAGCTGAAGAGAGTAAGGAGTGAACTGTTACAAAGCCTTTTTTGAGCCGTTCATACTGAGGAAGCAGGAATCAAAAGGTTCTGGAGGAAGAAATTCCATGTTCCGTGGAGCTACTGCCCAAAATGACATCCCTGAGTCAAGCTCTTCCTCCCAGGAGGGTCACTTACCACCTGTCATGACATCATCTTGTGCATTTTCCTGTCAATGCACATGGAGTTAAGGATCCTACGGGCTGAAGCAGGGCCGTTCGCTCCATTCGGTGAGGTGGTATAAGCTGCCTCAGTAGTGGATTGCAGGAGGGCGAGAAGGTGGCTTTGAGCCCTCTCCCCTCCCTACCCAGCAGGCCCCCTGTGCCCATTAAATCAATTAAAAAAGATTAAAAATCAATTTAATTTAAAATCAATTGACCATGGCCAAAATTGGGCTTGTTGAAATGTGGGCGGGGGGGGGGGTCACATGCAACCAGTGATGTCATTCAGGGGGAACGGACTAGAACAGGCGTTCCGGATCCTAACGGGCTCCGTGGCTGGTTCCGGGTTCCTGGCAAGTGCCAATCAAAAGTGAGTTCTTGTTCCTAAATCATTTGAATGACACCACTGCATGCAAGCCCCACCCCCCCCCCCCCTGCTCATTAAATCGTTAAAAGCCTCACTTACCAGGCAACTAAGGAAAGTGTGATAAGCGCTTTGCATGCTCTCTCTGGCATACGGAGCATTAAAAAAAAAACCAGAAGGAAGCAACAGGAACTCCCTGTTGCCAGCCTTGCACTGGCTATTCCACCCCAATAAGGAGTTCTATAATTGCGGCCAAGAAGGCGCGAACCTGGGCCGCCATCCCTCTAACTTGGGATAAAGGCAGCGCTCATAGGAGGGCCCCCTCAGATGACCTAAGAAGGCAGGCTGGAATGTATGGGAGAATGTTTCGTAAAGGGAAACAGGCAGATTCAAGCTATACATATGCTAAGTGCTTGTATAAGTCTGTTTTCCTTTGCGGGATGCAGGAGATCTCACGATAAGAAATCAGCACAGGCATCAGTGAAGAGCCTAAGATGTGTAGGTCTGTGCTCGTGCTGCCTTTCCTCTCTGCAGGCAGACGCACTTACCAACCTGCGCTCAGGGAAACTGTCACATTTGCTGTAGCCTTCAAGGGAATGGCTATGCAATAATTGGCAGAACTAAGTGTGTGCTTGGGGGCACAGCGAGCTAATAGGGGACTCTTTAGGAGTGGAATAAAAGCAGAGGCACTGATTGGAAAAGACCCTCTGAGTCTCCTAACACTTTGGAAGTAACAGCAACCCTCTAACCCTGAAGCGCTGCTAATCTGAGGTGCCAGTATAATTGCAGACTCCTGAAAATAATCCGGTTACGTGTGTGCCTCTCAACTTGGCCATGAAAGCAGGAGTCACGTGCAGCAAGCCTGAATTTCTGGCCGGCTTTAAAAATAAAATGAAGCGTGCCATTCTTAGAAACTGCTAGGCACTAATTGGGCACTTTGTTCTGAATCTGTCCTCTCTCGAACCTGAAGTTTCCAGGTGTCTGTTTTCTGCATGGAAGGTACTTAGGACTTGCTGCATCATTCCAGAGTGCCTTTCATGCATAAATTCTCTGTACCAAGGAGACTGATACAAACGATACCACTGCTATGATGTGCTGTTGTTTTGTGTACTCTTTGGCACGAGAATTAGAATGTATTTTGTCCCATAATTCTATTAACAAAGTCATAATTCCTAAGCTCCCAAGAGTTGTAAGTGTCAGGACAGAACCGTATAACTTCAATTAAAGAAGTCCAGATCACGTTCCCAATATAAACAATTTCTGATGTCACTGTTATCTTTGATCCATTTATATTTTCAATTTCCATTGGATCCTTTTTTTAAGTCATGTTGGCCAGTACCTGTTCCAACTTGTAAGTTTGTCAGGATGTTGTATTTATGTGTTTGGGGAATAGAAGAGGTATTGGGAAGCATGCCTCTTTTCCTTTCTGCCAAAGGTAACAGGCCCGTTCAGATGATGCTGTGACAAATCAGCAAGGAAGTAATTTAAAGAGCAAAAGTAGAAGGAAGCCTAAGGACAAAACTCCTGTTTTTTATGGATCTCCTTATGTAACCTTCACATGCCTCCTCTTCCTCCTCAGAATGCAATTTCTATTCCTGACTCCAAATTCTTGGCCATAAACATTCTGTATTGGAGTCTTTTGAAATTTGTTCCTTGCCCTTTACCACCTTATCTTCTTAAATGGTGAGCCCTCTGTAACATTCATTGTTGAAAAAAGTGGCTAAAGGTAATAGGTCAAAAGGTTTCCCCACAACCTAATGGTCTAGTTGTGATTGACTATGGGGTGGTGGTGCTCATCTCTGTTTCTAAGCCAAAGAGCCAGTGTTTGTCCGAGGACACGTTTCCGTGGTCATGTGGCTGGCATGACTATACACCAAGGCACACGGAACGCCGTCACCTTCCCACCGAAATGGTACCTATTTATCTACTGGCATTTTTACGTGCTTTCAAACTGCTAGGTTGTCAGGAGCTGGGACAAGCAACGGGAGCTCACTCAGTTGCGTGGTCTCGAACGGCCAACCTTCTGGTCAGCCAGTTCAGCAACAGCGGTTTAACCCGCAGCAACACTACATCCACCAAAAGTGGCACCAAGACACTATAATAGAACCTTTGCCTGTTGTCTTTTCTGATACTAGGTTGTCCCACATAGATCAGTATTACTATACATCCAATCAACCACAAGGGAGATCCCTTGTGGAGCTATTTACCACACTAGACATTTGTGATTTGTGTGTGTGTGTGTGTAGAGAATATGCTTGCCTGCTTGCAGACCACAGTCCTTGAACATGTATAGCCCTGTGCACACCACATCTGTAATGATGGGGACTTGACATGCTTGCAGAGACCCCTCACAAACCCCACCCCCTGCACACCACTCTTTGGGTATTCAGAGTTTTGTTAGGGCTGTTGGCTTTCAATGTATTTGCCAATGTGTTCACAGGCAGGGCCTGCCCAATGTGATCCACTCAGGGGTGCTTCGGGTAGGGGGGAAGCATTAAGTTTTTCAGGTGCCTGAACACCTGTGAAAAGTGGAGGCATCTCCTGCACTGTGCTCTGGCAGCCGCAAATAGCTCTGAAGGAGAGGAGGAGGGGCTGCTTTACATGGGTGTTCAAGCGCCCGCAAAACTCAGCACTTTGCCCCCCCCCCCCAGGAGTGCTACTGGATCCACTGCCTACTGCCAATTCAGTCCCTTGCTTCTGCTGCCCAACCCCAGGCAGAAGACAACAATCCAGCACCCTGCCCAGTTCTTTTCTGCCAGTTCTTTCTAAACTTCCTGTTTTAGGAAGGAATGAGGTGAGGGTATAGAGAAGTGGTTCACTTCCTTCCACACATGTTTTGGCAAGGGTGGGCAGTCGTGATCTGCTTCCTTATTCCCTTACCTCACTCTTTCCAGGTATGATCCCTTTAAAAGCACTTCCAAATTTGATGGTAAGGGTGAGCTAAAGAAGTAGGGAGAAGAGATTAGTGTGACTCTGATTGGAGTGGGCTGGAGGGAGGCAATGGCAGGCTTGAGGTGAAGAGCGCCTCAGGTTTGCTGCTCTCTCCATCACCCACCGCTTGACATAGGCCACACATCAGCTTCTTCACGAATGGACTGGTGGAGTCCCCAGAGACGATAAATTCATGCAGACAATCCACAACTTCATAACACCCGAACAGGACCGGTGCTTATTGGAAATAACATGATCACAGTGGCTTCAATTTTCAATAGTAATTTAAAAACACCAGGAAAGCATCTTCGGGCTTTAAAGTACAGTAATATAACAAGAATTTGTGATTCAAATCAAGATTTCAGGTTATTAAACTAGGCTTTAGAGCCAGTTAATAAATGAAAGGTTTTTAATAAATGATGAGTGTAGATTATAATACGATGAAAAATAGAGAGAATCTTTATTAAACTTGATATATGCAGCATCCACCCACCTGTTTTTATGCTGCTTCAGTAGCTCAAGTAGGAAAAAAAAATAGCACGAGAATGTGCTGATGAGATAAAGTTTTGGCTTGGTACATCACAGCAATGGATGACATGGCCTCTGTTTTAATAAATGATAGAGTCAAGCTGGAAAGGGGTGAGTGTGACAGATGATATCATTGACTGAGATAGATGCCTAGATAGATGACTGAGATATCATTGACTGAGATCTGCTCTGCGGCTCCATTGACTTAGATGACTCTGCTGCACACCAGCCCAGCAACTGCAGTCCACTGAATTACCCGCTGGCTAAACTTTGTTCTTCCCAGTGGCAGTCCTTCAAGCAGCTTGTGGAAGAGTGTCGCCGTCTCCAGCACTTGCTAAGTTCCACCTCACAGTTTAACAGCAGAGGCTCTCAGAGGCTTGAAGACGTTTTTAAAAAGTCAGTGTTTTTGTTCGTTTTGTCCAGTGATGTGCAAAGTACGTCATAGGTTTGGCGCAAGCAAACGTGAAATGGTTCCTCTCTTGAAGCACTTGCAGGTTGTTAGTAGGAGAGAAAACTGAGAGAGGTAAGGGGGGAATTAATGCAGTCGTGGACCTACCATTATGTCTGGGGGGGGTCAACAAGGCCCTCGGGTGGGGCGCTCCTGGGGTGGGAGGAGGGTGGCGACGAGGTGCCTCACCTTGCTGAGAGGGAGCGGTTTTGGCCCTCCCACCTGCCCCTGCCGTTGTATGGCTCCGAAAAGGAGCCTGGCATAACGTGGGGGGGGGGAGAGGCAGCAGAATGGCGCCTTGGAGTGGGGAAACAGCAGAGGGGGCAGACTGCCTGTCCCTGGGCAGCTTATTGACTGGGTCCACAACTGGATCTGTGTTCGGTACAGATGTACATTTCTTACATCTTGCTATGATCTCTGGTCAAACAGTTTGTTCCAGATTTTTTTTTTAAATAATGCTTCAAAATCCTGAAAACAACAACAACCACCACCTCTAGAACAGTGGAGCAGCAGCAGGAAATAATAAATATATATTTAATCACCCCACAATCTCTGGAAAGCTGTTGTCCGTACATAGCTGGTTAGATTTTTTTTTCAGAGCCTGCTAAGTGCTGAGACACGAGTGTGGTGACAAACAGGCAAGGGCAAGGCTGGATAGAGCAGATCAGAGTATGAGGGGACAGAGGCAGGGTGACGATCATCCCAGCTAGTGAGCCTCTTGCTGCTACTGCTTGGGCTGGGTTGCTGAGACGGATGCAACAAGCTCTGAGGCCAGGGTTTATGTGGGGGGAGAGAGTGTCAGCTGACCATGACTGCCGCCTAAGTGATGCTAAGCCCTCACAGTGCCATTCTTACTCTGCCAGATTTACCAAGGCGGCAGGGCACCAGATCCTAAGTGCCAGGAACCGTGGTTTGAGACACTGGCACTTTACTCCACCATCCTTTTATTACCAAACCGTGCACACTCATGTGTACTGCATGCAAAGAAGAACTGCAGTATGCTTACTGATTACAATCACTAAAAGTACTGATTTTAATCAGTATTCCTGCAAGGAGAGAGAGGATGGGTAGGAATGGTGAAAGAAAGCAGAAGGCCACAAGGTAGCCATCACAGACGGTAGCCCATGTAGTGAAAACCACTTACGTGGACCGCGTAAGATGTATTTTATGTCAATGTATTCTGACAGTGTTTCTAAGATGTATTCTGACAGTGTTTCCCAAACTGTGGGTTGGGACCCACCAGTGGATCGTGAATTGATTTTTGGTGTGCCGCGAAAAGTTTTTGAAATATTGGGCAGAAAAAAGCAAGCACCTTTGTTTGGTTTGCAGAAGAAAATGCTAGCTGGAATTCTAACCTGTGGTATGAAGTAAACTTCATACCCCTCCCCAATTAAAATGTCACATTTTCCCATTTTCTCCAGTAACTGGCATGCTGTAGATCCCGTATGAACCCATATGAAAATTGCAGCCGTAGGCAATCTGGATTGAGAGATTGTTCTTGTGGCTGGAATGCTAACCTGTGTTATGAGGTCATCTTGATACCCCCAAATTGAAATGTCACATTTTCTGATTTGCTTTAGTAATCACTTGTGAACCCAGTTTCAGCCTTTTGTCTGGCTTGGAAATCTTTTATTCATCCAAAGGCGCTAAATTCATCCCTGCGGCTTTAAGGCTGCATACTGTCAAAACCAGGGTTCAGCTGCTTTATGGTTCAGAGATCGCTCCATATTTAAATACCAAGTCTTTGGAGGTGGTCCAAACCAAATTTTTGCATAAACTGATGTATGTCCACAGATGTGTGTCGAATACTGTGGTTAGGTTAGAATACGGTACCCCAAGTATAGGGATGTTGATGTGGCTAAATGCCTTACATTACTTTTTGAAGATTCTCTTGAGGCAGGATAATCTTACTCACTTGATCCTTTTAGATCCTTTTGTAGGCACCTGGAAAAAAAGGTGCCTGGACCATTTCAGACTGTGCAATCTCTCCCCAGAGGTTTTAATGATGATGAACCTGGGAGACGCAAAAGACATCTTGCGTCAGAAGTTGGTGGATCTTGAATTGAGATCTGCGAGAGTCAGACTCCCCGCCCATGTTTTTCTTGGGGATCAAGCATTTGTACTTTCTCCTGCCAGATACTTTTTTAATATTGCTATTCCCAAATCGCTTTTACAAAAGCCAGGCTTAATGCACTTTTATCATCAGTACTTTTGGGACGTTATGCAAGGTGTCCCTATTCAGAGAGACTGTGTCCCTGTCCTCATAATGTGGTGGAGACAACTGCCCATATTATCTTACAGTGCCCAAACTATGACGATCTGAGAGTCAAATTTATCTCTCCGATTCTCGGCACTGTAACAGGGATGCAGGAGGAAGAGCAAATCGCTTTTCTGTTAGCCGACATTCATTCTGACATATCACTCAGGGCTGCCCATTTTTGCTGCACAGTTGACTAGAAGGAAATTTGAGAGTACTAATTCTTGATCATTGATTTTATGATTTATGTTTTTAATAACTTTTGATTCTTTTTTTTTTATTTTTTTTTTACATTTATTTATATACTGCCTTTCTTAATATCACTAGATTTCTCTAATGATTGAACTCAAGGCGGTTTACATAGGCAGACTTTCTCACAAACCCGAAGGTTTTTACAATTTTACAGAATGTTCTGTCTTCCAAGAACAACACTCCTACAGATCTTTCTTTCTGGATTTAGCCTTCTTTCTTTAGCCACCTGTCTGTCGTCTGCTGGCTGATGCGGCTTCCCTGCTGCCACCAGAGATGCAGCTGATTTCAGCACACTCCTCCTCCCACGAGGCAGCTGAAACTCAGCTTTTAATCAGCCGCAGTTTCCAAGGTCTGCTGCTCGCAGAGACTTCCGGTAGTCCCGAGCTCACGACCTTGAGATCTTCAGGTGTTATCTTCCGGCAAACGGAGGCATTAACCCTCTCGGCTAAATCTTCTGCCCAAGATTCTTTTGCCAAGATTCATTCTTTTGTGTTAATGAATACGGGGGATGGGGTGATGTTTTTATTTTTGTGTATTCTGTTTAGTTGTTTGTGTTTTGCTGGTCGGAAGACCGTAAATAAAGAATCTGATCTGGCTTGGAAGTCCCTAACAGCACATCTTGCTCTCCAGTTCAGTTTTTTGGGTACTGTCACCAGTGGCCCCGCAATACACCCGGACTTACCAGCCTCCAGCGGGGGGGGGGGGGCTGCAACGAAGGCTGCGTCAGAGCCATAGCGAGCCAGCCAGCTGAAGATGTGGAGGCCAGCAACCCCGGGTGGCTCGATTTGACACTCGCCAAGCCCGGGGCTGGCTGGTCGGGGGGCTTCCCACCCGGCCTCGCCTGTGAGTGGGGAGAGGCCGCGGCGAGGCCAGGCACCTCCCCGGCGGCCAGCGCGGAGCCCGGGCAACGCCGGCCCAGCCTCGGCCTAGGCCGACTGGAGGTCCCACAAGATCTTGGGCTTGAGATCTCGTCAGGGGCGGGACTTCCGGCTGGACCCCGGATCTTGCGAGATTTCGAGGTTGAAATCTCGCGCTGGGGGGAGGGACTTCCGGATCCCCGGCCAGAGCTCATTAGGAGCTCGGCTGGGGAGGAGAGCGGTCACTCCTTGGCACCGGGTGGAGACCCAGTGATTGAGAGCTCCACAGCAGCTGGCCACCCTCCTCCCCTGGCGACCTCCTCTGAGGGGACCCTTTGCCGTCCTCTGGCGGCAGCTCAGGATGCCCTCCCGTGGGGCTGGCTGCCAATCCTGCCCTCGCTGGGACAGGGCTGGGGGAACCGGCCGCCGCCTTACTGGGATACCACCCCGGGACAGGGGGTATCCCCAGCGACGGGGGCTTGGGGGGCACCCCTCCCTCAGAAAGGCCACTACCCACCAACGAAAGGGTGTGTGTGCAGGCAGCTGCCCCCCCCTCCCTATGGACAACGGGTGGGGAGAGCCCACCCTGCAAGGCAGGACCCTGCTAGCCTGGGTCCACGCCAACGAAGACGCCACCACTCAGAATAACCCTCAGGAAAAAAGGGCACCCTAGGGGGCACGCTAAAGACTTATAGGGGGCCCCGTGAAGCAACGTGTTCCCCCCTTTTTCTGTTCTTGTCCGGATGAGTGTAAAAACCCTGATACGAATGAACAGCCTGAAGGAGCTCCAGTCGGTGTCCCGTCTCTCACTGTGCAGCGACCGGGCCAAGCGCTTGCGTGTCCACGAACTCCACCGCCCATTGATGTCACGTGAGTCAGGTCCTGCCCCCATGGACTTCACAGGTACCCTGAAAGGACTGTAAAAGTTTGTTGGTTCAGTCCTTGAACTCTGTTTCTAGGGAGAGTCTAGCAAATGTCCACACACACATGATATATGTAATGTCCTTCGGCCTTGCGGGCACAGGACCCCAATTATTATTATGTGACAATTTATTAATTATTAATAAATAAAAAATTTTGTCTAGTGGGTCACAGTAGGTTGTCATTTTCCAAAGTGGGTCCCAGTGTTAAAAAAAAATTGGGAAGCACTGTATTAGGAAACCTATAGGGTAGGGGTGGCCAAACTGTGGCTTGCAAGCTATGCGCAGCTCATTGACATATAATGTGCAGCTCTTAGAAATATGTTGGCTGAGCTGCTTTTTGCATATTTACTATGAAATATAAATAAAAAAAATTCAAGCTTTATAATTATTTAATGGATAGAAAAACTGAGAGTCCACAGGATTAAAGCATACATTTAATGTTCATAATGTAAATAACACAGGATATTTAAACATTTAAATGCTTCTTAAATATCTGGCTCCCAAACATCTGATGTTTATCGTATGTGGCTTGTACAGTAAGCAAGTTTGTCTATCCCTGCCATGGCAAACAAGATAAAGGTAATTTAAATCTGGATTTCTATTAATTTGAAGTGCTTGTAGTTTTTGGCCAGTCTAACAGACCTGGAAGAAAATATCTGTGTGTGTGTGTGTGTGTGTGTGTGTGTGTGTGTGTGTGTGTGTGTGTGTGTGTGTGTGTGTGTGTGTGAGAGAGAGAGAGAGAGAGAGAGAGAGAAATGGCATTCACATATTTTCACTGAATGCATTGTTTGTACTTCGTTGTGCTACACCAAGAACACTACAGGGTCTCTCCCTGTCCCTCCCTCCCTCCCTCCCTCCCCCCCCCTGTGTGTGTGTGTGTGTGTGTGTTGGAGGAGAATTGCCCTGCCATCTCTCTGATTTAAAACTAAGATATAGCATCATAATTTATGCTGGTGCTCTTTATTATACCTGATTGATGACTGCATGTTCTCTGTGCTCATTAGAAAGTGGACTAAAGAAAATATAATGCACTTCACCGTTTTTATGTTTGTGCAGCTTAGTTCTTCAACTGGCATGCTTGCCTTACCTCATTTCTCTGACTTATTGGCTCCATGGGCTTTCTGCTTGGAGGATTTACTCAGCCAGATGTTAAAGAGAGCTCCTGAGTAATAGATTTGTAGAAATCAGAGATGCAACAGACTGGCCCTGAATTTAAGCTTTCATCATCCTCATTGGAATCCACTACAGACAATTCTGATGTCAGATACTCATATATACTGGGTTTGATTTCCTATAAAAAGTACTGACATTGATTTGCAGATGCATTCAACCCTTGAACCTGCTTAAGCACAGCATTGGATTTTAAGCAAAAATTATGATGTTTACTTTGGGGTTCTCAAACATACTTAGCCTCTGCCCAGGTCTCATCTCCTTGGCTGGGCAAGATTCTTTTATCCATACATTCTATCAACATTTTCTACAGAATTGATGTTCTGTGTTTGGATTTGTTTCATATTGAAAATTGGTTCATCAAAGATGTTCTTGAAACTTTCATAAATCTGTTTGCATAAATAAGTCCACACAAAGATAATAAAATGTACATAAAATGATGCAGAGGCTTCATAGGTCCAATAAATATTGTTGTTTCCCAACAACAAGATTAGAAAAAAGAGAATTTTGTTCCATTATCCTGCCACAAAAAAAGAAATGGGGAGAGTTAGATCACTATACCCCATCTTTTTATTTTATTTTACTAAATGAAGAGCATTTACCTACTTTACCTATTCACTGCCCTACTCTTTTTCCCTACTCTTTTTCCCTACTTCATATAAGCACTGTAATATAGATTTCCAACCGTAAATTGATATATTGATATTTGTGGTCTTGTTTTTAACTGTGTCAGTATTTTAAGTTACACTGCAAAAACTTCATATCAGTGGAAGTGACTTTTCAGAATATTTGGACAAATGATCTAGAAAGACTCTGTGCAGTTCACCTGAACCACTCAAACCCCTAAAAAATGTTAATAGGCTCTTTTTTGTCTAGGTCTCGAGTAATTGATAGGACTCATTACACCTTAATATAACTGCTTTTCTTAATCTTATCTGTAATTACTATCCTGTACCAGTAGCAAAGTTGTAATGAAAATTGAAATGACTCTTCCTTTCTAGGCCTCTATTTTTGGCTGCTTTTTAGATAAATTATCTTTCTCTTGGATTAAAGTCCTGTTGAACCAGAAAGGACTGGTTTCTAGCAATTTGGATAGGAATCTTCTTGCTGGGTTTTATGTCTTCGAAGGAAATACAAAGCACCCTATCTTAACTGCCTCTATCTTCATAGTGCCTTGTGCTTTTGCAGCATTCATTTTCTGCTTTTAAATACAGATAGGTGAATATCCACAGATAGGTGGAATTTCAGGTTATCGTAATCACGTAGTTGGCTGTCCCCATCGACCTACGGTGCTTGTAGACCTACTGCCTCCTGACTCCAAGCCTTCCTGCCAGCCTAATCACCTGGCCCTTGAACGTTTCTACCCTCTACCACTTTGATCTTTTTGGTTTCAACTTGCCTGCTCACCCCTAATCCTGCCAAGACGCCTGTTGCACTCCAATAAATATTCTGGGTGTACCCCCAACAGGCTGTCTGTAACCCAGACATTCTCTTCATAGATGTCTTCATGGCGCAAATTTAGTGCTGATTCATTTTATTTGTGGTCCGCTTAAAAGGTTTCTCTGGTCAGTACCTTGCTGTGTGGTTACAGCATTCATAGGAGCTCAACAACTACCCTATGGGTGACTTGGTCTAAAGCACCCTACTGAGGATGTAGTCCAAGCCTCCATCTCCAGGCCACACAGCCCCAGTTCGGCTTTGTGCCTGCTGTACAGCAGGCGCAGATCCAAGGGGCACATAGGGGAGGCTGGAGCTTCCTCTGGGGCAAGGGTACGAACGTTCCAGCGCAGTTTAGGACTGCGCCAGAGGCGTTCCTCTCCTGCACCGTTTTAGCCAATCCTCACAGGGAACAGCAACATCTTGGCATTGCTTACTGGCTACAGCAGCAAGGGAGAGGAGGGATTTACATGACAGGGTAAGGCTTCTTGCAACACTTAGAGCTTTGGACTGCGCTCTTAGGGATGGAACAACTATTTGAAAAGGGGTGTCTAAAAAATGTGATCCTTTGCTTGATTTTGAGTTCGATCCAGCCCCCTTTGACCAAGCCCAAAATCAAAATGAAGTTTTCACTCACCTTATCTGCTCTGGAACCTAGACTCCCAAAGAGAAAAATATGAGATTAGGGGGTGAAGGCCTCCCAGGTCAGAGTGTGAGGTGAGTGGGACTAGCATGATGCTCTCTCAGGGGCCTTCTCTGTGTACTTGTACACAGAGACTGTGCGGTCGTGTCTGAATGGGGCTTTTGAATTCTGGTGTTTTGTCATTCTAGAAATTAAACACTGACGAGGGACAAAACAAAATTAAAAACAGGTTTTCAATTATAAAAGATATAACAGAATAATAAAAAAGAGAAACAAGAGAGATATCTTAAGCACACCTAACCACTGAATTTATTTTATTCATAATATAGTTTTTTTTTAAGCAGGCCAGAAGTAGTGTCCTGCCCAAAGTGCTGCAGACCCTTGGACGGCAGACCTGTGAGGCTTGGCAAAATACAATTAACAAAGAGGGGTGTAGGAGGCAGCCAGCTAATATCCCAACAGCTTAGTGTCGATTTTTTTCTCCTTTATTAATCCACTTTAGCACATTTTCTGCAATTGTCTCTCTGAGGGATTTCCGTTATTAAATAGAAATACTATCCGGAGAGCCTGTTGCTGCCCAAGAGGGCACGTGTTGCTAAGTAAAAAGGATTCCAGCAGGAACATTTAATTGAAATCCTATCATGCTTTTTAGGAGGGCCAGGCCTGGGAAGCGAGAGCTTCGCTGGCTGCGAATAATTTCAAAAGCTGCATGTGTGCAAGACCACACGCTCCCAATTTAATTCACGGTAACTACCCCTGTCCCCTGCCACCGATGCTTGCAATTGCTAATAGGGTATGGAAGCACCATCTCACACCCGAAGCAGATGCTGAAAAGATGGGGAAAAGCCATCTTTTAATAGTCTGTGAAGTTACAGTCTTTAACCTGTTCACAGAGTTCTAGATCTTATTTCTGTCAGAGTATCGAGTCAGGCTAGAATTTTGGTTGTAACAAAACAAGAAGTTGGGAAGGGCCCAAACTGTTCATCTACAAAAGACTTGCATCTCTGAAGTGTGTGTGTGTGTGTGTGTGTGTGTGTGTGTGTGTGTGTGTGTGTTTAAGGCTGCAATCCTATCCACACCTACCTGGGCGTAAGCCCCATTGGCTGTAACGGGATGTACTTCTAAGTAGACATGCATAAGATTGGGCTCTCAATTTGAGAAATGCAGCTTAGATTAAAACAGAACTTACTGTACACTTTTCATTTTATGTCTTTATCAGGGACTGCCCTTTAATATCTTCCTCTTCAACTAAATTCAGTTGCTTCACTCCTCTGCTGGATCGAAACTTCTTCCATGATAGTATCCCTGTCCTAAGGGAGATGAATTGATTTCCAGTGAAGTGGCAGGATGATTTTTAAGATCCTAGCAGTTACTTGTCTATTTGATGTTTTGGTTTTTCATTTTTACCGGGTTACTCCATACATCCTACCTCTTCTGCATGTCTTTCTCCTGTCCTGTGTGCATAGACATCAGCCTTACCACCCCTTGAGTGTTTGTGCTTCATGTGCTTTAATTGAAACCTATAGTACTAGCAGTTGCCAGACAATGTCTGGCAGTGGTACAGAATTTGACTGCCATTTCCTTTGTTCCGGTCTTTAGCTCATGAGGATTTTCCGTATACGTTCTTTTAGTGTGAAATGAGGGGTTCCAGCTCTGGCTGATGGCACCTGAATGCATCACCCAGAGATCCCGCTAAATTGTATGACAAGTTGAATCCAGGAGAATGACCAACAAGCTTCAGAGAAGCAGTAGGAAGGGGTACAGAGAATTGGCCTAGGGATCTGTGGCAAAGGGAGGAGAAGGACTGTTGGCACCAACAGCTGCAGAACAAGGACTGGCGCCAGAGGCGGATCTAAGGGGGGGGCAAATCTGTAAGTTTTGCAAGAAGCCTTACCTTGCAGTGGAAAACACTCCTCTCTTGCACTGTTCTAGCCAATCCTCACAGGGAACAACAACATCTTGGCGTTGCTTACTGGCTACAGCAGCAAGGGAGAGGAGGGATTTACATGACAGGGTAAGGCTTCTTGCAAAACTTACAGATTTGCCCCCCTTAGATCCGCCTCTGACTGGCGCTGCATCAGAAAGTGGCAAGATTGGTGGCCTGAGCCAATAGACGTATCGTGTCTTACAGCCCAAATCCTATCCCAGGCTGGCGTGCATGGTGCAGGGCCACCAACACTGCATCTGTGCATCCTGTGTGCCTGCAGGGGACCAGGCCAGTGGGAAGATGCAAATAAAGAAAAATTGTACTTCCTCATCTGCTGTCTGGTCCCTTTCGGTACTCCTCAAAGTTGCACCACCTCTTTTGCTGGTGTAGCTGTGAAGAGCCTTGGGGGAGGGGCTTCCGGGATGGGATGGGGGTTTGGCCATACCAGTTGCCAGTGCCGCTGTGATCCTCTCCATCTCATCCCTATCCCATCCCCAGTCCCCCAGCAGAACCCCTCTGAAGGCTGGTCTGTGCAGTGCTGCGGGCGGCATGAGGCCTTCTGGCCTTTGCACTGGTAGTAGCACTCCACAGACTGCTGGAGTGGCTGCCTTGATGGTGGGTCTCACAGTACACAGTACATACTGCATAGACAGGATTGGGCTGTGAGAGTCTATGGGTTAAGAAGGCCACGAAGAGAAGATGGTTGTGAAGGGAATGGCCCCTGTCTGCAGTGATAAGAAACCCACTCACCGAATGCCAAATAAGCTGCAAAAGGGAGGGCTTGTGGGAAGCCTAATGACTGGAAAAGAGGAGCCGGCATCCAGGCTTGGGACCATTGATAGCAGACTAATCAGGAAAGGCTTGGACAAGCTAAAGTAATAAACAGGCGTCTGTCTCTTTGGCTAGCCAGAATCGTCCTTAGCCTCTTTTGACGTGGAATTACCTTGTGGTGAGAGTTTGATACACTTTCATGATCACAATGGTCCTTAGGTGAACGTACTGACTAAACTTGACTTTCTGCTGCATTTCTTTTCGCTTCCAAATGTATATCCTTAATGCTATGTTAGTTTTCCAAGTCTGAACATGACTCTATCTCCCTCTCCCCTTGCTTTTGCCTTCCAGCAGTGCAAACTCCACCTGGTCTGTTCAAAGATTCTGGAAGCAGAAATGAGCTGGCAATCCTCCTTGCAATGGATGGCTGTAACGCTCAATCAAACACAATCTGTTCTGTCAGAGTTAACGTTAGCTTTGACAACACATCGACACTGAGAATGCATTTAGGATGCATTTGTAGATGCACATACAATTTTTATTATGAAGAGTGCATAATAAAAGGTATCCATACTAGCTTCATTATTTCTTAATGGATCCTTAATTATCCTCAAAAAAATGGATACATGATTATCCTTAGAAGATAATCATCTCTCCAAGTATCGGGTGGAAAATATTTGTGAAAGGTGGGGTGTCTTTCAATATATTTGTCACAATAGCTAAATGGGGCACTTCCACCTAGAAAAAAGGTGCCTGAAGGGGGACGTGATTGAGATGTACAAAACTGCATGGAATAGATAGAATAGAGGGATGCTGTTTTCCCTCTCTCACAACACCAGAACCAGGGGACATCCACTAAAATTGAGTGTTGGGAGAGTGTGAATAGAAAATAGGAAAGACTTTTTTACCTAGCGAGTAATTAATCTGTGGAACTCCTTGCCACAGGAGGTGGTGATGGCATCTGGCCTAGGTGCCTTTAAAAGAGGATTGGACAGATTCCCGGAGGAAAAGTCCATCACAGATTACATGATGGGCCATGATGGGTGGTGCAACCTCCTTACTTTAGAAGTAGGCTATCTCAGAATGTCAGATGCAGGGAACTGGCAACATGATGCAGACATCTTGTTGTCTTATGTGCTCCCTGAGGCATCTGGTGGGCCACTGTGAGATACACAAGCTGGACTAGACGGGCCTTTGGTCTGATCCAGCAGGGCTCTTCTTAAGAGACAGAATGCTTGATGCTGAAGATAAAGAGCAAGGGAGGGATGCTGACCAGTTCTCCTATTCATGAGCTTCCCAGAAATAGCTTGCTGACTGCTGCCAAAGGTGGGGTACTAGGCTTGCATTCTTATTTTATTGATATGAACAAGCCATTTGGGATTAGAATAGAAAAGTGCAAATATTTTAAATAGAGACATGCCCAAAATATTCATAATAGCTTGCTGTACCACTTCCGTTTCTCTAATCAACAACAAACACGAGTCTCCTGATTACTTCCGAAGTCCAACCCTTTTCACCTCTTTTTTTTTTTTTTTTAAGAGTTCGGACAATTCAGCCTTGTCTGCTTGGACCTCCAACAGATACAGTATAGCTCTGGTTCAGATCCCTAGAGAGCTTTTTCTTTCAATGTATCGTAGTTCAGGCAGTTTTTCCCTCTGATGGCTCTGGGCAATCTCAGCTTTTAGTCTTATATCATCTGACAACAAAGAATTTTGAGGCATCCAAAAGGCTGGCAAGTTTATGATGTTGTAAGTCCATTTCATCCAGCCTGTGAAGAGTTATCCTCAGTTGGCTGGCGTGTTTCATACACACATATTAAGACCAATGGGTAGGAGTCCTGTTGTTGTTGTTGTTGTTGTTGAAACTGCTTATGGGGTGTTAACAACCGCCTTTTGGCCGTTAAAATATCTGAATAAAAACACAAAACACAGCATTTTGATGTTTAAGATACTTTTCAGAAATGAGATTACTTTTCCAATTAGAAATAATACTGTGGCTGCATCTGCTGACAGTATATTACCTGTATCATCTACCTAGTACACTTTTAAAAAACGTACAATTAATAAAAAATGAGAACTTTGAGAATGTAGAATAAAAACACGTAACACCGCAATTTGCTGTTTTAATCAATAATTTTTGGGGGGAAAATCACAACCCCCCCCACCCCTATCAATAGGTTAGTCCCAGTTTACATTACAAACATAATTGACTTTGGGTTAAAAGCATTTGGTTAAAAACATAAAATAAAAACATTTTCTGTGGTTATGTTATTCATCGTAATGAGATTGTGGTGTGTGAGGAATCTCTCTTTGCTTAAAAGCCTTTAGAACACCAGTGTGGCCTAGAAAAGCAAACATATTTCTGTTTGTGGCCTTGGAACACAAGTTTTGATGCCCTGGAACATGTCAGTACAAAATGTAATGCTTCAGAAGACAGAATTAGAAGTTTTGATAAGGAATAAATTTGCAGTAAGTTCTTCATACCTTTTCTTCATTGCCCTTGTGCTGAAGCACAAAGATTAAACATCTTCCTGTTAAGCATGTCCAGGGTTTTTTCTCCCTTTCAGTTGATTTGGTTTAAAAACAAAAAACCCACCTCCATTTCCATTGAAAGAAACCTCATTGTTTGAAGCTGGCCAAGACAAATCAAGTTATCTGACAAAATTGGGACCAGTGAATTAAAATCCAAGATAAATATGCTATCAGGTCATCTATCCAAGATTCAGATGTCTTGGGTAGCCAACATAATATTTGGCTTGGACTGCGCAGTCCACTTGATTGGGCTAAGCAACACATTAGCTAATAAAATTCTTGTTATCCATGTCAGTTTAGCTCAATGTACTATAGATTAGGTCTCCATTTATGGGCTATATGTGTCTGACAAGTTGTGGCAATAGAATCTCCAGGAGAATTGGGACTGGTTATATCAAAAATGATATTTCAACAATTGTTTTCAATTTACTTAATTCTATTTCCTCCAAAGCTACAAATACGTTTTCGTAGACGCTCAAAGGACCAGAATTTTGATAGTTATGAGATATTTCCTAGTATCTTTATGGTAAACTCAAGGCATTGACTGTAATAAAAGCTAAGGTGTCATGATTACTTGGAGCCAAACTACACATAATGTTAACTGCACCATTAGAGCTGAAATGATCTGGTTTGGAATTCTTTTTGGTCTGGATCAAGAGCACCTAGGGGACTCAATTCTGTAGTGTGTGAAAAGGGAGTTTTGTGTTGCTCAACCTAGTGTTGATGCGGATCAGCCTTCCATGTCTGCCATTTATGAAAAAGACAAGCACATCAGCTCTAAGGACATGCTTAATGAAATGTGTAGTTTGGCCCTTAAGAGACTTGGTATAGCCCATTATTGCCTTGGAAAGTGCAAGGTCAATCGAGTAAATGACCTGTTCAAATGGTGGTTAATGCATGTAAGCTTACCATGTCTTGCAAGAATGCATTTTGTATCACGTATCAGAGATTAGACTGACCATCCTATAAAAGGAAATTCCGTAACCAGTCCATCTGGATCATTGCAAGGTGAGATTAAATGAGATCTAATTCATGTTCTGTCAGAGTCTGTGCCAGTTCCCATCCTCTGAAACGCTAGCCGTCAGCCCAACCATGTCATAGCTCCCATAGCTGACTTCATCTCCTGTTTAGGAAGAGAAGAAATATAGGATCGATTGTGTCAGCTGCCTTGACAATTTCCTGTTTCTTGTTTCCAGCACCAGGGCATCCATCGAATCCCTAATCCTATCAGCAGGAAAATCTTCCAGGATTTGAGAACCAAGTTGGATATTCCCGGCTCCAGGGCTAGCCTATTCTAATAGGTCCCCTATCCTTGCAGAGTTGCAGGGCACCATAATCTTAAAGCTTGCCAGGTGATAATCTGTGCATGACAAGGGGAATGTACCCAGTTCACCCAGTGCCAGTCATTTTCTTTCAGTTCAGAACCAAAGACCTTCAAGTATCTGACCTGTTAAATGCGTGTGCCAGAGACAGACCCGCTGTTGTCATGGCAGCCATGTAATCCTGAGTGGCCCCTGACAAGAAGGTCTGAATGGGGATGCTGAAGCCCCCAGAAACATAATCTGCAGGAGCAATGCCACCACTCTAGCATCTCAGCGGCTCAGATTTGGAGCATTTTAAGAATATAAATGCATTGTCTCTGTCTACCTGGGGCTCCAAGTCAGACCTAGTCCCTGTAGGCCCTTCTGGTTTCCCTGCCTGTCAGACTGCCCAAGGCCTCGCCCATTGCAGTACATGCTTAACCCGCTTCCCCTAGGCCAGTTTCTGAGGCCCTGCAAGACCAGGTTGGCTCAGAAGGGCCCCCCTTCTGAGCCAACCTGGTCTTGCAGGTTGCCCCCCTTCTGA
>JAJKFI010000014.1:13889903-13905020 GCA_029204185.1 Lerista edwardsae
AGAAAGAAAGAAAGAAAGAAAGAAAGAAAGAAAGAAAGAAAGAAAGAGCCTATTTACAACCTTGACACAAGCGAAACAACTACCCTTTCCAGTATCCCATGTTTTCAATATGGCTGCTCTAGGTGCTTCGGGGCCTTCCTGAAATTGACCCACTGGTGGGCCATGACCCACAGTTTGGGAACCACTGCTGTAGAATAAGCAAGCACCTCTCATTTTAAACTTATGTAATCCTGCTATTGTAGGAGCTGGGCTAGGTGATCACTGAATAACAAGCATCTCTCACACACACGCACATTGAGTGAATAATATATCATTCAGTAGGCTGTTACTGAGTGTGTGGGAAGTAATATTTTGTGGATGCTTTGAGATATCAGATGAGCAGCTCAATCCTCAGCTGCCTGGTCACTGTAGATGCAGTGCTACTGCTGCATCCTATGAGCGCCATGACAGCTGTAGAAGACTCTTCGGGGGAAGGTCACAGGCCTGCCTATGGGCTATTTTGCCAGTGTAGACTTGCAGGCTGCAGGAGTGGGCCTGTGGGCCTGTGTTGGGCTGCACGTCCTGACTTGGAGCTTAGGATCCCCCTGCTCCACCCCTCCGCCCAGTTCTGCTTTCCCCCCCTCCCAGAAGTAGCTCACCACTAGTTGCGGTTAAACATACTACCCTCTGGCTCTTTGTCAGCCCCTCCGGCACCAGTGGTAAGTGCTTACCGCCGGTGGTGGAAGTGCCTTACGACACTTTTGAGTCACTGGCATCAGTGGTAAGGGCTTATTGCTGGCGCTAATTCCATAGGATTGGGCCCTTAGCCTCTGATGCCTAGCGTGCTGTAATTGATTTCTTCCTAGCATTTCTGTCGTTTATCAGGACTTCACATTGTCAGAGCCTCTGTGATTCTCTGCAAGATTTCTCTTTACCCACAGTGGCCACTGGTAACACGTATGTCTTTTCAGGATTCTTTGCTCTTTGTCATGTTTCCTTGTTGTCAAGCAGACTCATTAGACTTTTGTTTATGACTCTAAGCAAATATAAAGTGCACTGTGTAACTTTACTCCAGATTTGTCATTTGTAGATGACAACCTTGGTTGCAAGCCCTCTATTTCAGTGGTATTCACTTGGTGGGTTGCGAGCTGATGTCAGGTGGGTCACGGAAAGCTGGGAGCCCCCATCTTGGAAACTGCAAACCTTACTCTTGTTATATTCCTTTAGAGAATGTTAACCGTTTGAATTTTCAAGTGAGGGTTGTTTCTTAATTTTGTTTTTAGTTCAGTGCTTTTGCATCGGATTTTGTCCTAATCTTGCTTTCTGTCAATGATGTTTCATGGTTATACAATTGCTGCTGTCGAAAAATGCCATTTTGCATTTCAGGACTGCCATTTTATTATGTTACAACGACAGCAATTCCTGCTTGATGATGTCACTTCCTGCCACAACATCACTTTCAGGTTAATGACATCACTTCCGGTGGGTCCCGACACGAGTGCCATTCTGAAAAGTGGGTCCTGGTCTAAAAAGTTTGAATACCACTGCTCTATTTTATTCCTACCAAATAATGGAACCCTTGCATAACCATTGTAAGCAAATGGGTGGCATCAGTGGGTCATTGCCAAGGTGGTTTTGGAAGGATCCAGTGTCCAAATCTTTACATTTTAAATTACAACGTAGTGATTGCAAGATGAAAACTGTGTCCAACTCTATAAAAAATAGCGATGGTAGAAGCCTTGCCTAGATCAGTCCCAAGATAGAAGAAGATGGGATAAAAGAAAAGGGCACTGAGTGAGATGAAAAGAAGATAGGAGATGAAATGCAAATTATTCCCACAGTGTTGAGTGATTCTTCCTTTTGGTAACCCATTCTGGCTCAGGGACCTGCAATTCTTGTTTTGAATTACAGAATCTTGGACATCTTTTCTGTTTACTGTTTCTGCCAGCTTGTTAATATAACTGCTAAATGCTTTTTTCCTGTGTAGTTTATAGGCCATCATTGTTTGCAGCCTTCTTACTTGGCTACATGGCAGTAATGGAGGGAAGGTAAAGCATTACGGAGAAAAACGACACTAATTCAGAATAAAATGATAAGTCAAGCCGGAATTTAGTTGCTGCTAGATACACTTAAACACGGAAACATTAAGGGCGCAATCCTAACCTGGAGTTAGGCCAACACGGTTCAGCCAGCACAGTTTGGCCGGCACAAGGGGCACCATAAAGTATGTTTGGGCCACTCTTGGAGTCAGAGAAGCAAGCACAGAGATGTGCACCACCCTCCCTGACTCTGAGTGGTCCAAACGTGCTTTACAGTGGCCCTTGTGCCAGCCAAATTTCTCTGGCCTAAGTGTGCTGGCCTAACTCCAGGTTAGGATTGTGCCCTAAATTAGTGTTACATGAATGCACAGCACAATCTTGTGCGGTGTGATGTACCGGTGCTTGCTGTTGCAAAAGTCTCATAAAGCACTATGCAGCAGCATAGCAGTTGGTTGGGTCTTCATGAAGGTTTGTGCCGGCCCACCTGCACCAGCACAAGGAGCAGGAGGGGGAGGGATCAGTGGCAATGGTGTGAGCTGCATCCCCTCGCCCCAGGGTAAGGTCCTAGCAACCGCTATGGGGTTGCTCAGTTGTGGGCACAAGCCTGCGTTGTTCTGTTCCGGCCGATCAGGTCCGGGAAGGGGTTTGGGATTTGGCATGTGTCGTTGCTGCTGAAACTGCTCCCCTCCCAGGCCTGATTGATCCACCCTCCTCTTTGCCCCCTTATTACGCCCACCCCACCTCATTCAACCCCATCCCTGCCTCCTCCCAACCCCATGTGCGGACTTACCTGCTCCTGGTAATGATGGCGTAAAGCAGCCTCCGCCCAGCTATTGTGCCATTGCAAATTATCCAACAGACAGTCGAGTAATAGAAGCTATGTGATGTCTGGCGGCCCCTGTTGGTACACTGTTTGTCATGTAGTTTGCAAAGTCACAGGGGCCTGACTAGAAGGAGTAGGTCAGCAGCCTCACCAAGCACCAAGGCAGGTTGTAGGCTTCCCTTGGAGTCTGCATGGAGTCTTCACCTATTGGACAGGTGCCTATGGGGATCAAGGAGAAACACAGAGAGTGTAACAAGGACTTGACAATAGCATTAGTCACATCGGCTTGCTGGACTCATATGCAGGCTCAGTGTGTGTGTAGGAGGGTGATGCCGCCAGAGTGAACAAGCAGGGATGTCCTGCGGGCTGCAGTGGGGGCGGGCTGCAGTGGAACTCTACAGAGGATCACTGCTCATCCCCCTATGGCAATGGTACAGTCCTGAAAAACAAAGGGATTCAGGTGAGTGTTTGGCTAGCAATAGCAATGATTGGAACCCTGGCATTTCCCCAAAGGGAGCAGACACTCCCTGCTCTTAGGTATTGCAAAAGTTAGTTTGGAACACAGTTGACAGGCAAATCAACTTTGAATTCTATGTCCATTGTAGGCAGGCAAGGGGTGGCAGAAGGTGCAATTTTCTGGTGTTATTCCCTTCCCCATTGTTCATTATGGGGTTACTCCTATGTATGCCAGTCCTGTCATTGGCGTGGTATTTTTCTGGCATCAGGGGTATGGCTATCATCTGAAGGGAGATTAGGATATTGTGTGCATCAATTGCTCCTTGTCCCTCCCGTGCATGTAAGTTGTGCCATTGTCCAAGTGACACTCAAGCTACGTCTGTGTGGTGTGTTTTTTTCCAGTGTTGTGCCAGCGACCACAAAATGTCAATCAGTAGATGGGCTTCTGTGTCTGTGGCTACCATTTAAGATGCCCATAGGACTCCTTGTTGTTTTGAGTCAACAAACTAGTATAGTTAGATTTTTCAGAGCGCAATCCTACATTGCACTGGAATGGCAAAGCCTGTGGACCTGCGCCATATCCAGTGCACCTTAGGAGCCTCCCCAGGGCAAAGGTACGTTTGTGCCCTTGTCCCTGGGGAGGTTTCAGTCTCCACATAGGATTCCTCGGATCTGTGCCTGCTGACAGACAGACAGGCAGGCAGGCAGGCAGGCAGGCAGGCAGGCAGGCAGGCAGACAGACAGACACCTTTATTGGCATAAATAACAAAGAGAAAATCTATCCATCACCCAAATATAACAAAACAAACAATACTAAACCTAATACATGTTTCAACACTAAAAATAAATACACTCTGTCAAAGGTCGTTCCTAGCACGATGAATCTTGAGCGTTTTTGTAAACCACCAAAAGTAATAACTGTGCAACCCTCTCCATAGCTTCAGATGGACAGTCATTCGGAAAGAACTTTAAGTTTGCTAGATCTGAGAAGCCTTCCCTTGTAGATAAGAAAGGGTGCAGGTAATGGGTGTATAGCAGGGGCAGAGCCGAGGAAGCCGCGCGGCCTGGGGATGAAGCCTTGGATGCAGCCTAACGGCTGCGTCCCAACTCCACCCATCCCTGCCCCCGGGCCCCCCCCCCCCGCCCCGTTCCTTCCTCCCAGGCATCCTCCCTCCTCCCAGAACTGCCCTTGCGTCAGCTAGGTTCAGCTGGCGCAAAGGCAGCTCGGCGCCAGTGCTCTTAGGCCGACACTACTGCTAGCCTCGTACAGTCGGTGCAACATCATTCTGCGGATTGCGCCCTCACAGAGCTTATAGTTAGTTATCCATATCCTTTTAACCACACTCTCCCTTTGCTGCTGGACAGATAGCTGTTTCATCCAAACAAGTTCATAAGCGCCCTACTTCTTTAAATAACAGCTGCCCACTCAAGAAATGTTTTAAAAAAAAATCAGGAAAGTAGGTGGCAAATGCATCACTGCCTGGATTACCATACCATTTCCTACGCAAATCAATCTCCTGCAAGATACTGTATAGAGATAAAGTTGCAGAGGGAGATGTTTTCTTAATTTTGAGCAGTCTTTTCAAGACCTTTGCTGCAATCAGCTTCACCATGAGATGATAGCGTCATTACCTGCCTTCCTCCTTTGTTCGCCTCATGTTTCCTGTAATCCAGAAAGGCCTGGGCTAAAGAACTAAGCAGTGAGAAAGAATTCCAGGGAGCACCATGTCAAAAATGGTACCCACCGTGCAACTAGACTATTGGCAAAAAAATTAGCCATTCTCTTTTGTAGAAGCATCTGTGAGCGTAATCCTAACTTTACTTGGAGTTTGGCCAGCACAGTTAGGCCAGCAAAGTTTGGTCAGCACAAGGGACACTGTAAAGCGCATTTGGACCACTTTCGGAGTCAGAAAGGCCAGCACACAGAGTGCACCATCCTCCTTGACGCCGAGAGTGGTCCAAGCGCCCTTTATGGTGGCCCTGGTGCCGGCCAGACTGCTGGCCTAATTGTGCCGTCCTAATTCCAGGTTAGGATTGTGCTCTGTGTTTTTAAAGTGTTTTTTTTTTTTCAGAAAGCATGAGGGCTAGAAACTTTCAAATAAAAATTGAAATTCTCAAGCTCCTGTTTTGTTACTGAATTAGTTGTATTCTGCAATGTAACCGTGGCTCTATCAGTTTTTAGAGTTTTAATCCTAACTTAGTGCCTTTTAATCAGGGTAAAACAATCATTCTTAAGTGACTTTGAAGTTTCAATTACCTGTGTATCCCAGAGGGACACAGCGGTGACGTTGTGCTGATGAATTCATAACAAGGTTATCTGACAGGAAAGGTGGGATTAATAACAGTTGGTGTAAAACATGCTTGCTTACTTACCAGGGAAAAAATGACAGCTTTTTCAACACCCTCTGTATTAATCCTGTATGTCTCCTCTGAAGTGCTTTCAAATAATCACAGAGAGATCCTTGTTGTTCACGTCGGCAGTCTATTTTTTGCGGTCCCAGAAATCTGCATTAAAAATAAAACTATTACTGACATTAGCAAAGCTATTGTAGTAATCAGCGAGGTAGGGCGCACACTTACTCTAGAGATCGGTTACTTGCCATCTTGTGAAAACGTATTTTCTCCAAACAGTCGTAAGAATGATTTAAGTTGCTAGAGAGAGAAAAGAAAATGGGTGCCTGGGGATGCTTGTAAGTTTCAATTCTCCGTCTTCAATCAGGAAAGTGTCAGTTTCAGACTACCTTTAGAAAACTTTAGAGTTTTCTGCATTTCAGTGGGACTCACTGGGGATTATTCCTGGGGATTCACGCAGGAGCAGTGTGTGTAATGGAGCACATACAGAACACTGGACTGGGGACTTTGTGTGTAAAAACTGGCTGCTTGCACAAACTGCTCCAGTGTCAGAATCACAAGATGTACCTTGGGAGGAAATAACTTCCAGAACAAGCATTCCGGCTCCCAGAAATCTGAATTATCTTGAACGAAAATCTATACTTCTTAGGATCATTTGACTTTAGGCATATGCACATTATTCTTCCCTACTCCCTTCCAACACAGAGAAACATGTTTTGAGAAAGAAGGCATTTTAGGAAAAACAACAAAGAGTCTTTCGAGATCTCAGAGGCTAATTCTTTGTTTATGGTACATCATATTTATTTATTTAAATGTCCATTATAGGTGAGGCTTAGAGAGAGACTTGAAAGCATTTAGGACACAATCCTAACCTGGAGTTAGGCCAGCAAAATTTGGTGGCACAAGGACCACCATAAAGCGCGTTTGGACCATTCTCAGAGTCAAGGAGGATGGTGTACATCTGTGTGCAGGCCTCTCTGACTCTGAGAGTGGTCCAAACATACTTTACAGTGTCCCTTGTGCCGACCAAACTTCGCTGGCCTAACTGTGCCAACCTAACTCCAGGTTAGGATTGCATCCTTAAATAATCTTCAATGCAGTACTGTTTTTAGGATGTCAGCTGCTGTCCCATAGGAGAACTTCTGATCTTTATGCATGGCAGAGGCATTATTTTTATTTATTTTTTTTATTTTTGAAGAATTTATACCCCGCCTTTCCCATGCCGAAGCAAATGCCCAAGGTGGTTTACATAGGCAGGCTAGTCTAAACCACCATTTTTCAATGGTTGTTTTTCCCCCCACAAATCTACAGTATTCTTGTGATCCGCCAATCCTCAGTCCCAGATGTCGCCTTCACAGTGTGGTTCTTTCCTTTGGCTGCATGCCATCAAGCCTCAGCAGGCAATCGGAAGTCAAGCCTGGACAGGTCCTCAAGGTCGTTTTCTGTTCTTTGCCAGCTGGCCTTCTCACACACTTTCCCGCAGCTCTCGCTTGCGGTGAGGTAATCAGCTCCACAGCGACTGCTCTGCCACCACAGGTCCTGCAGCTTTTCACAACCTGGCATCCGTCTCCTATCCAAAAACAAACCCCAGATTCTCCTGCTTAGCTTCAGGCAGTACCAGCAGCTCAACCATCAGTCCACCCCTCCTGCCCCTCCTGCATTAAAACGCATATACTGTAGCTATTTGGGTATCCGCTTCAATGCTGATCTGTTTCTTTGTGCTTTCACCGGAGCCAATGAAGAGAGAATATCACTGGCGTTGTCTTAAAGGAGTGAAATGAGGAGGATTGCTGTAAGAATTAAAAGAAGCACTTACAGAGGAACTTCACAAGCCATGGTATGATAATACCTTTACTATATTTGGACCAACTCAGATGTGATTCAGCTGTGAGCAAACTCTCTTTAGGCTAGATGTTCACAAAACAGTGAAGAGGGGAGGGAAAAGGCAGAGCTTGGCTTGATGGAAAAAGCCCAAGCGTTTGCATTTTGTAACAGCTTTTAGACAGAGAATAGGAAGTGCTGCTGTGCAGATTTGGGGCCCAATCCTATCTAACTTTCCAGCACTGATGCAGCTGCAGTGCAGACCCAAAGTAAGGGAACAAACTTCCTGTTACCTTGAGGAGGCCTCTGTGACTCCCACACCCCAAGGATGCAGCACATGGCCCGTTGGCACGGCTGCATCAGCTGGAAAACTGAATAGGATTGGGGCCTTAATTTTCAGTAGATCAGACTGCTAGATGTAAAACAGATTTTGGGTTTCACCCAAGACTAGTGGGACAGTTTGTGTGTGTCTGTGTGTGGGTGTGGGTGTGCGCATGTGGGTAAAATACCGATTAATATTCATTAATCTGACCTGAAACAGGAATTAAGGTAGTGAACACTACCCAGTAGTGTCATCCGGCAACAAGCTGCCGGAATGCTAGGCGGGACTTACTGCTTGATTGACAGGCTGTCCGTGACGTGTCGCTGCCTGCCTGCCCGCCGCGCGGGCTCCCTCCAGTTGGCGCGCCCCTCCGCTGATTGCCCAGGCACCCGGCGCGCCCCCTAGGCAAGCGGGCACCCCCTCCAAAGCCAGGAGTGCCCGCGCGGCGGGCGGGCAGGCGGCAACACGTCATGGACGGGCAGCCAATCAGGCGGTAAGTCCCACCTAGCGTTCCGGCAGCTTGTTGCCGGATGACACCGCTGAACTTACCCTGTAATTAGAGCAATCTGACAAAGTGATGGTTTTTACCTTTGCTGAAGCCATTCTTTGAGTAACATTTCTTTCTTTCTTCTTCTTTCCCTTTTGCAAGCTCCCCTTCCCAACTTCCCAAACCGTAGTCCTGGACAGTGGCTGGGTAATCATTTGACAGCAGACCTTGACGAACAACGGCTCTTGGTTTCAGCATCTTATTTCTTATTTCGAAAGCATTCTGTATTGCCATGCTTGCTGCTTAAAGGAATGAGTGCAGTTTGAATGATCAGTGCAAGACATTCATGTAGGAATATATAAGCATAATGTGAGCAAGTAGTTGGCAGAACCATCCATTATGAAATCTGCTCCATTTATAGCCTTTTTATAGAGCCTTTCCAAGTGATGCTCTCTTTGATTCAGTATAAAGAAGTACATGTAAATGGAGCTGGTTTTGAGGAATGTGATAGAGGGAGAGCGAGTTGGGAATGCCACCCTTTCCCAAAATTTAGCATTGAGAATAGGCTACTTCCTCCCCCATACCTTTTCACATGCATTTCCCGTTTGAAATCTGCATGACACATTTTACAGCTTGCTGGGTGGCAAATAGCACGTTTAATGGGTGTATTTGGCATGAAGGTGTTCCTTTGCTGTGCTCCAGCTAGGCAGATGGTTTTTGGTTTATCGGATTGAGAGTAAAAATTCTACGCAGTTGTTGCAGGGAGTCTTGGCCATATCCACTGTTACTAATTATAATGATGCTTGGTAATTAGTTGCCAGGAGCTTATAGACGGATCTTCACTGAGTTGGTGTTGTCGGCGGGTTCAATTTCTGATTTCTCCTGCTGAAGTGAGAAATAGATTGCTTGAGTTGGAGTTTGATTATCATAGGTGTCTAGCAGCTGTTCAGAGCTTTAGGTTGTTAGATCTGCAAGATTGTCCTTTTAGCAGTTTGTTCCGTACGTGGCGAGGAGGAGGAGATGGAAGCGGGGGAACAAGAGGTCCTTTTAGCCGTCGTCATCTCTGAAGTCTCTGCTTAGGGCTGGCACCCAATTTTTACATGAATGTGTGAATAATAGGTACCAGCCTTGGCTGTTTTATTGCAAAATTGCTCCAAATATATGTAATGTTGATCAACACAGACAGCTTTGATGTATGTTGGCTGCCACCCTGGGGAGCAATTTTGGGCCTTTCCAGACAATCATTTTACAGTGCAGCAAATCTATGATTGGTGACTGTTTGTTGTAGAGCAGTGTTATTCAAACTGTGGGTCGGGACCCACTTGATGGGTCGCGACTTGATGTCAGGTGGTGACTTGCGGAAAGCTAGAAGCAGCCATCTTGGAAACTGCAGACCTTACTCTTCTTATATTCCTTGAATTTTCAAGTGAGGGTTTTTTTTCATTTTGTTTTTAATTCAGTGCTTTTACGTAATATTTTGTCCTCATCTTGCCTTCTGGCAGGGATGTTTCGTGGTTGTACAATTGCTGCAGTCCAAGAATGCCAATTTGCATTTCAGGGGTGTTATTTTATTATGTTACGATGATGGCACTTCCTGCTTGATGATGTCACTTTCAGTTTTGACATCACTTCTGGTGTGTCCCGACACGAATGCCATTCTAAAAAGTTGGTCCCGGTGCAAAACGTTTGAATACCACTGTTGTAGAGTATACAGGTGCCTCTGTTTCTGGGATTTCACATACTCCCAGCATCCAGTCTACATTATATTGTTGTTTGGAAGACTCAGTTCAGAAAAAAAGTTCGCGAAACGGTTTACAAAGTCAAATGTCTCCCTGTCCTAAAAGGGCTCCCAGTCTAAAAAGACACAGAAGAATACCAGCAAGTGCCACTAGAAAAGGCATTGTGTCAGAGGTGTGTGTGTGTGTGTGTGTGTGTGTGTGTGTGTGTGAAGGGGGTTGCTTTCCCTTCTCGGGGCACAATCCTAAACAGCGCTGGATTAGCAAGGCTGGCCAGCCAGCACCAAATCCAGCGCTGCTTAGGACAGGCTGGAGCCCCCCTGCGGAAAGGGATCAGGCGCTCCCTTACCATAGGGGAGGCTGCAGCCTCCCCTATGTGCTCCTCAGATCTGTGCCTGCTAAACAGCGGGGGCAGATCCGAGGAGACCGTGCGGCCCGAATCGGGGCTGCGCGGCCTCGCTGACGGGCTTAGGATGTGGCTGTATCAGCACCCCACCCCTTGCATCGACGCGATGACATTGTGTCGACGCAAGGGGCGCACTAGGATTGCGCTGCCCAAAGGAGCCCCACTTGAAAAAAAATGCCTCTTTGCCAGCAGTTAGTAGGGTAAATACTGATCTAGAGGGACGTTATTTGAAGAATGCTTCATGTATCATACATACCCATCTCCTCGCAGATAGGCCTCAGCTCAGGCCACCCTGAACTTTGACCTATCAAGCTGAATACTGCCCACCAGCCAAGGCTTCAGGCCTTGACAACACTTCCGTTTTTGCAGCCTTAGGCAGGAATCCCAAACTGGAAGGTTTCTCAATCTGGTGGGCTGTCCTATGTGGCTAGAGGTCTAAATACAGCTTGGTGTGTAACACATTGCCAAGGAGAAACTGAGGATGTGGCTTCTCCACATCTTGCTCTCAAACACTGGAGGGTTTGCCTAGGACTTTGCTCTTATGCGAGCAGTGGACTCCCCTCAAAAAGGTGAGGGCACATTGAATGTGATTTGAGCCACAGGGTGTGCATGGTGAAAGAATCACATGGTTTACAGTCAGACCCAGGTCAGCTCAGTCACACTCAGCCCATATGTCCAACCCACACAGTTGATTATGTAAATTGGTCCTTGTGGTTTCTGGAGCTGGGGTTATATTTGCTGCCAGCTTTGCTTTGCTTCGCTTCTGCAGTTATGTAGAAGAAAAGATGTTGATGCACAACAGGGAAAGTGTAGCCCCCTCATTCAGTCTGAGATTGCCAGGATCACGTGGGTAGCTTTTGATTGCTGCATTAGGCAGGTGTACTGCCTGACTGTCGCAGCTGACTGCGGAGAACGTGTGTGTAGGAGTTATCAGGAAGAGCTCGGCCACCTACTTAGTTTTCAGCATGAGTTTTGCAAAGAGAGCAGCTTCTTAAAATGAGAAACCAAAATATTCATTGCTTCTGTCTAAAGCCTGTGTTCCAAAAACAAAATCTGCACTCACAGATTTGCTCTCACAAGACTGGATCTTTTGGAAATGACAATGCAGTCATTGTTCTCTTTCGAGGCTTGGTGTGAAGTCATTGTGAAGTGCAGAAGGGTCTGCTGGGTCCAATCATTTCCCCTCTTTTTTCCCTCCTCAAGGCTGAGGTGAGATGTGTTACCTAAACCAGATTAGTCCAGCGCACTTACCATATCAAATCAAAAGAATTCAAACGAAAGCCCTCTCAACTGGATTCGACAGTACTAGGTGTGCATATTGCCAGGATGAAACCCCGGGAAACTCCGAGTACCAGAAGTGGGCCATTTACAAGATGCCATTCTGAGAATAGGCCAAAATGCATTGAAAAGTCCTATACGTAAACTGCGCCAGTCCCAAGCTCGGACACAGTCCAACCACAGGTATGACTGCAGTTTTTCTCAGAGCTGGGTGTGCACATTGCAGGAAAGGCAGTCCGGGAACTTTGGAGTACCCGGGGTGGGCCATTTCCACCAGGTTCCAGTCTGAGGTTTTAGGATTTTGCATGCATTTTGGCCCATTTACAGATTGGGACCTGGTGGAAATGGCCCACCCCGGGTACTCCAAAGTTCCCGGACTGCCTTTCCTGCAATGTGCACACCCAGCTCTGAGAAAAACTGCAGTCATACCTGTGGTTGGACTGTGTCCGAGCTTGGGACTGGCGCAGTTTACGTATAGGACTTTTCAATGCATTTTGGCCTATTCTCAGAATGGCATCTTGTAAATGGCCCACTTCTGGTACTCGGAGTTTCCCGGGGTTTCATCCTGGCAATATGCACACCTAGTACTGTCGAATCCAGTTGAGAGGGCTTTCGTTTGAATTCTTTTGATTTGATATGGTAAGTGCGCTGGTAAGGAACTGGACTAGATCTTTATTGAGGAACGCAAACATTGGCTTCCTTTTTCTCGCTGGGTTCAAGATAGGCTATTTTAATTCGTGATATTGCTTCTCTAAGATGAGGCTCCGAGGCAATCTGTACACCATTAAAATTATTTTGCCTCCAAGTCTTTTTCAGATCTTTAACGTTAGATAGCCGCGGAAATGAATTTCTTAGTGCCGGTTCCCGAAAGGTGTTCCCAAAGGCATACAGGGCAGCTTGTATTAACAGTAATGGTGCATTGTGTTTTATATATAAAGTCAGAGGCCACCTACATTATATACGTTTAACCGTGTCCCTTGTAAAGGAGGCAGCACAATGAATGAATAATTTTATTACGGTCTTAGACGAGTACAGGCAGCACAATCTAATAGTCCCACTTTGTCAGGCGCGCCTGCTACCATAAGGTAGGCAAGGTCCTGTGCTTTCTCAGCAACAAAATTTGCTGGTCTTTAGACCAGAGATCAACAGGCACTCACCCGGCACCCAAGCTCACATGCGCTAATTGCAGCCCGTTGGGCCATTAGTGCTGCTGTATTAGTCCAACACAGAAGACCCCCATCAGCAGATGGTGGAGCAGACTGACTTCGTGATGTCATGCTCCCCAACACGCAAACAAAATGCACGCCGGCAGGTACAAAGACACTCCTTCCTGGTGCACACCAGCATGGTGAAGCAAGCATGCACTCAGCCACTGGAATACACTCAGCCACTGACACACTTGAATCTTCTTGTAGCGCGAACTAACCTGCAGACAACCGCCCTTTTAACAGATAGGCACACAGGGAAGGAAAATGGACATTCCTACTGCAGCACCCGTCCGCCCATCCATCCTGCACTATGCAAACTATTGAGGATAGGATGTCACTGTCGCACGTGGGCTCTGACCGGTGTAATGCAGGCTGCTAAATCTGTTCTTCCTGTTGTTCTACCTATAGCTATATATTGCACAAAGCACATGTTGTGGAAGTGAGAGGTGGCAAAGGCCAAATTTGCTTGATGGCTTTCTGAAATACGTATTGTAGCCAAGAACAAAGACTATGATCTTGATTTTAGACACTTAGTTTCAGGTGGCCTTTCCCCCTGGTTTCACTCGAGTGTGAAATATCAAATGAAATATCTTGAGGGGGGGGGGAGTGTTGTTTCCAAACCACTGCAAGTGTTTTGCCTCCTCTCACCACTGTGGACCTCTGTGTCTTCAAAACAGCTGCTTCTGAGGGCCAGGGGTCCAAGTACACAGGGATATAGCATGTGGCATGGAGAGCTGCAAGGGGTATGTCAAAAGCAGGTGGATAAACGTTGCACAGGGTGGGCTCTGCTCACGCAAGTTGTCTCTGCCTGGTTCTGACCGACTCCCTTTCCCCCGTCAGTGGCATGTGCCACAGACCAAGCCGTCCCTAAAGGCTCCCTGGCCCTCAAGGAGCAGCTTTTTAGGAAGTGTAGAGGACCGCACTGGCACAGAGGAGGTGATAAAGTTCCTTTCCAGAGCTTCCTTTTATTTGCAGTTGGTTGGAAACAACCCAGAATTATTATATTTATACTCCATAAGAGCAAGACTGACGGCCCAATCCTATCCTGCTTTCCAGTGTTGATGCAGCAGTACCAATAGGGTATGCACTTCATCCTGCCAGTCATGGAGTTAATTCATCCCCTTACCTCAGAACACTGGAAGCATTGGCACTGGAAGTTTGGATAGGATTTCGCCTAGAGTGATGAGGCCCTAGTGGCTGAAAGCTTGGCCACTCTTTGTTTAAAGCAACAGCCGCCAAGCCCTGCCCCACAGGCCGAATCTGGCATCCTGGAAAAGCTGTCCTTGTGCCACATGGCATTTCCCATTTTGCACTGCTGCTTCTTATCTTTCACACCAATCTTCTCAGGAAGTCATGGTGGGCAGCTGCTTCCACTGCCTGTCGCCCTCGCAGACTCTGTGCCCTGATTTCTAGTCAGAAATGGCTTCCCGGAGCAACATTCTGAGAAGATTGGCTCCAAAGATAAGAAGCTGCAGTGCAGAATGGTAAGTGCCATATGCACTGGGATGGCTTTTTCTTTGCGCAGCAATCCGCAGTTTGGAGACCACTGATTTAAAGGTACAAACTCTAGATCACAACCTGGCACCCTTTGTTCAGAAGGTGCTCTGGGACTGTCTAACGTGCATCTGGATTTTGAGTATAAACTCAGTTTGCATCTATGCCTTTGGAAAAAAAAAGTTCTCCTTTGTCCATATGACTGGCATGCTCTCCGTGGATTTGAATGAAGAAAGCGAGAGGGTAGCCCTTGTTCAAGAATCCCCGTGTGCGCTACCTGCCAGCATTCTGCTCTGTGAAGCCACTGCCAAGCTGAGAAGAGGGCAGAATTTACATCAGAAGAAAGGAAAGTCCACATCCCGGTTTGCGCAAAACTCAAACCAAACAAAGAACTGAGATCTGCATCTCAGTCTTATCTTTGTGTTGAAAGGAGTTGTAGGGACTTTTCCTGCAGCAAGCTGTGAATAATGCATGAGCAAGAAGTCGCCTCTTTGGGCCTAAAGTGAACACAAGCAGCTGTGCTGTTTTGCTCTTTTCTGTGTAAGCCGCTACACAATACTCACTGGGGAGGAAAGTGTATCACATCCAGATAGTCCTCTCATGACTTCCCTTCCCACTTTGGTACTGGCCTGGAAAAGGGGAGACAATATGTTTTAGGTTCCTCACAGCCTCTCTCTCTCTCTCTCTCTCTCTCTCTCTCTCTCTCTCTCTCTCTC
>JAJKFI010000014.1:13905030-13922333 GCA_029204185.1 Lerista edwardsae
TCTCTCTCTCTCTCTCTCTCTCTCTCTCTCTCTCTCTCTCTCTCTCTGATGCGGCCAATTTCCTCTTTCTTTTCTCCCAGGTAGCCTGCCAACCTGAGGGAGAGAGAATGAGAGACTTACATGAGTGACCCAAAATAAAGGAACCCAGTCTTTGCAAAATCCTTTACGAAGGAGATGTTGGGGATCATTTTTCGACCCCACTCATAATATTTGAGGTGTCCTCAAAGCTTGTGAAAGAAGCCCATTACCTGTTGTTCCGACAAGAGGCTATGAGGTGGATGTTGATTATTATTTCATCAGTACAGGTCAGGAATTTTCCCCGCTTCTTTTAGTGGGACGATTCCAGGGTTCAGATGGCAGAGGAGAAGGTTACTATCAATTTCACTGAATCCCTCCACCCATTTGCTTTCCTCCTTCATTTTGATCACCCACCTCAGGTGAGAAGAAAAGCTTGTGCCAAGATTTGCAGGAGGTCCGGGGGGATGGCTAAACGCTCACCAAGAATCGAACTTGAGGCTGTGGGGCAGTTTCCTTGGAAAATTTCTGCAGTCTTTTCAAAAATGCAGAACAAAACACAAAACCTCTTCACCTGGGATGCATTTTGTAAGGGCCAGTGTAAGGTACATTTCTCTTAGCTGGGCAGCGCAATCCTAAGCTGCCTGTTGCGTCAATGCTACCTCATAGCGTCGACGCAACTGGGTGAGCACTGACACGGGAGCACCAATCGGCACTCCCACGTCAGCACTTGAGCAATGGGACCGGCACAGCAGCCAGTGCCAATCCCGTTGTGCCTGCGCAGAGCCTCTCTTGCATCAGCCGAAGCTGGCTGGCGCAAGGAAGGCTCTGTGCCGGGGCAGGAGAGCAGTTGGCAGTGGGAGGGAGATTGTGGGCGGGGGGGGGGAAGGCGGGATGTGGATGGGCTTGGGAATTGGCCATAAGGCCAAATCCCAAGTGCAATTGGGAGGCTGTGCGGCCCCAATTCAGGCCATGCGGTCTCAGATCAGCGCCTGCTGTTTAGCAGGCACAGATCCAAGTAGTGCATCGGGGAAGCTGGCGCCTCCCCTATGGTAAGGGAATGAACATTCCCTTCCCACTGGGAGGGTCCAGCCTCCTCGACCCAGCCTTGGATTTGGCCCTGGCCGGCCAGCCTTGCCAGTCGAACACTGGGTAGGATTGCGCTCTGAATGAGCTAATGGACTTTTGATTTCCTTTAAAATTTCGTTTTCTGTGCTAATGTAAGTAGATGAAATAAAAATGACGTAGAACTGAGGTTTTCTCAATTTTCATGCTCATAGCCAAGTGAGAAATTGGAAGACCACTTGGAACAAGCAAATGCTTTTGAAAAAAATAATTTACTTTTGATAGAGTTCCAATTTCTACTTTTATATGATGTAAATGCTAGTAAGATTATATATTCAAATACATACTAGCTTTGATGTAGCTAAAAATCCAAATTCTTCAGCAAGAAATCCTGAATCCTACATTCATAATAAATGCTGCAGATGTATGTATATTCTAATTCAGGGGCGCCGACTTGGTCTCAACATTGGGGGGTGCCCATAGCCACGTCCCCGACGTTGACGTAGCCATGCCTCCGACGTCGACTTCACCGCGCCCCCGACTTCGCCCTGATGTGGATGTCACCACACCCCCGACGCTGACATCGCCACGCCCACACAGCAGTGAAACAGCTTCTTCCAATTAAATAACACAAATCATGTGCACAAGTTATTGAACACTGATAGTCTCTGCATCACTTCTGCCCCATCTCCTTTTCCAGCACTGAATCGTCTGAAGCAAGGATCAGGGCTGGGTTTTGGGTTTCCCCCTAACTTCCTTGATGTAATTGACAGCGCAATCCTAAACCCCACGCAGCGTCAGCGCAATGGGGTTGCGCTGATGCTGCGCCCTTAGCGCCGATGCAGGAGCGTTGATCAGCACCCCCGCGTCAGCGCTAAGGCAACAGGACTGGCGCTGCAGGCAGTGATATAATAAAATGACACTCCTGGAATGCAAACTGGCATTCTAGAACTGCAGCAATTGCACAACCATGAAACAAAACAAGATAAGGACAAAATATTATGTAAAAGCATTGAACTACAAACAATTTTTTAAAGAAAATCAATCCTCACTTTAAAATTCAAACTGTTAACACTCACAAAAGGAATATAGCTTTCAAGATGGCTGCTCCCAGCTTTCCGTGACCCACCTGACATCAGGTTGTGACCCACCAAGTGGGTCCCGACCCACAGTTGAAAACCAGTGTTGAGAAACACTGGATTAGAAGACCAAACAACAACAACTCTGTACTAGGAAGCTAACACAATTAGGGTCCTGTGTAATTGCCAGTAGGGATAAATTGGGTGATTTATTGATGGTCCAGGTAGTAATGGAATCTGCAGCAGGTAACCATGGTGAGGTTGCCCAATTGTCAGTGCAATCTTAACCCCAGAAGACCCACATGCTGTGAGTTCAGTTTGATCTAATATATGTATGTGCATTGTTGAAGGAACTATAGTGGAGCCAGTGTGGTCTGCACTGTTGACACAACTTACAGTGCTCATCAGGAGTGTATTATCTTGTATATCATTGTACCCTGGGGTGCGCTGGGGGATTTATTCTTAATGGATTATGGCTAAATTGTCAAATGGAATAACAGAAATAGCTTGGGGTACATTCATTGTGATGTATTTGTTATGGTGTATCAAGAAAATAAAAACAAAGATGGTGAGTGTAGAATTTTTTCTTTTTAAAATGTTCTTTTCTTTCCCCTAACTGCCAAAGGGATCTTTTGTAGTGTTCTTTTTAAAGGAGCCTGTGAGATTGAGAGTGTCTATAAATATTTTCACTACACTCTGTAGGATACAGGAAGTTCTAACTTAGCATTGTTTGGGCTTCAGTGTAAGATATTTATGCACTGTCTCCTGAGAACTCTTCTGATTAGTGAAGGAGTGACCTTATTGGAAACCAACCAACAGGTCTGCAGTTAATTAGAAATAATGCAGAATTCATTTGCAGAGCCCTAACAAAAGTGTTTTCCCCCCTCCTTCCCTCCCCCCTCTCTAGATAGTGTTGTGTATTTTTAACAGTTTACATGAAGAGAGGGAAGACAGATGGCGTACCTTTTGCTGCCCTCTGAGAATGGCCACAGAGCCACACATTAACTTTCAGGAGCCAGGTCAGGATTAATGGCTTAAGAGCAGACAGTCTGGGATCTGTACTTAACATCCTAAGTTAACGTCTGAAAGAAATAACAAATTGGCCAGACATGATCAGGTGGTAACTGTGGTGGACAGCATGTGGTGAGGAGGAAGGGAAGTTGGTGTTTATAAATCAAACCTCTTTAAGCTGATGTTTTCATTATAGTTTTCCCCACTGATACAAATAAATAGTGTCAGTAAGCAAATAGTTGCAGTATGACTGCAACATTTTATTGATTAACTGCTTTGATTAAAAATACATGTAATCAACCAAAATGGTACCCTGATTAATGGAATAGCAGATTTTAAAATCTGGGTACATTTCCTTTTTTAATCTACAACTGCAAGCACATATAGAAATTACGGATGAAAATCACCAGTTGTATTGTGCCTCTTCCTCTCTTGCAACTTAACGAATGCCTTTTCTAAGATGTTGTCCCCTTGTTAGTCACATGCACATCACCTAAAAACAAAGGAAGAGGTCTTCCTTCAGAACTATTGTTTCACTCATATGCAAATATATGCAAATTAGATTGATTAGTTTCCCTATGTTTCTGTATAGGGAACTGTATAATTTTTTTTAAGTAGCCCAGATATTCTGAATATATCTAAAGGGAGTAGATAAAAGGGAAAGGAATTTGCGTAACAATACTCGGAAACTGCTCTTAAAATCTTGTCGCATGCCTTGCACAGGAAGCTGCTTTTCTGAGAGATTGCTACTGATTGTTTTATATTTCATGCAGCATGGCAAAAATTATGCTAAATTAGATAGATGATAGAGTCCCGAGAGAGTGATAATATTCAAATGAGAGAACCCACTGAGAGAGCAGTGGAGACTCAGGGCCCAATTCTAACCCCTCAGTGCCGGTGCTGCAAAAGGTCTTACCGCCAGCACTGAGCCAGCTCCAGTAGGCATCAGTAGGCTCTTGGCACCAGTGCCAGGAGGACCCACCACGGAGTCACCCAGCGGTAAATGTTGCTGGCGGTGTGCTTTTTTGCGGCGGGGGAAGAGCAAGGGGAAGGCAGAACAGGGAGGGGTGGAGTTGGCCCAGGCAGGGGATGGGGGGACCAAAGGTGGCCTCACCACTGCATCCTACTTCTGTGTTGGACTGCACAGCCCGACACAGAGGTTCTCATTTTGGCACCGCTGTTCCTAGGGGAGCTGGGCAGTTTGGGATTGGGCTCTGGAATTAGTGGACACCTTGCCACCAACTTGCCATAAAAGGGGGAAACTGAAGAATAAAGATGTGATGCTTGAAACGGAATCAGTCAGGTGGAGTCCCAAATGTGATTTATCGCAGACAATTCTCCAGCATTGGTGACAGGAAATATAAAAGACTGAAGGGAAGTTTCTTCAAGTGGTTAGTCAGAAACCGCTACAGTTTATTGTTTGGGGTTTTGTCTTGGCTGAAATGCGTCAGCATTAATCACACCATTTGCTGTGTTTGATTGGGAATTGCTTGACTTTGCTGATAGGGCTTTGTTCCATCAAGCTGCTTCTAAAGTGGAGCCTAGGGATTTTTTTTTCATTCCATTATTCCATCTAGAATGACATTTTTATCCAAGTAATGACCAATTAGTGGGTAAGCCTGTAAAAAGACTATCTACCAGGCCCCTTTGCCCTTTAAACTCACTAAAGGGAAATCTGCGTTTCCAGGGGAATTTTGTGTTTTTCTGGTCCAATTCCATTCTCTTTTGTGTGTTTTTTCTAGTGTAAAAGCACTTGGTGGTTAACAACACATGGTGAGTCCGTTTAGAGCATTGAGTCAGCCTGGGCAACTCACCCTTCATTAGAACCAAGCCTCTAATGGAGCTTTAAGACAGTCTTGGGGCAGGAATGATGGGATTCTGCCATATCTTCCTCCCAAGAGTGAGATACAGGGAAATTTGTGTAGAGGATTGAGAAACTGGGGGTGAGGGCAAACATGCGCCAAACCAGACACACAGATTATGAGCGCAGTCCTAACCGTGAGGCTGGCACAGTTAGGCCAGCAAAGTTTGGCCAGCACGAGGGCCACCGTAAAGTATGTTTGGACCACTCTCGGAATCAGAGAGACCAGCACACAGACGTGAGTCATCCTCCCTGACTCCGGGAGTGGTCCAAACACGCTTTACGGTGGCCCTTGTGCTGGCCAAACTTTGCTGGCCTAACTGTGCCGGCCTAACTCCAGGTTAAGATTGCACTCTATGATTCATGTTTTTGGTTCATCTGAGAAAACATGCTACCGTATATTGGTAGTATGACAGCAGTCAAAGTAACTACTCTGGACAGGAGGATGTAGATTAAAGAATGTTGGTATAAAGTGATTGTGACTGAGATTTTATCTCTAGATCTGCATGTAGTATATACTACATGTACAGTATATACTGAACCTATGTAACATTTTGTACATGTGGGTTAATACTGTGAGTAAAATTGGCTTTTAATAGAAAACGTGTGAAATCTCTGTTGTTTGCGTGTTTTTGTCCATCAATTCCATTATTGTCTTCATAAGACATATATACAACTTCCTGTCTAAATGTGTGCAGACAATAGAACTTTGAAAAGGTAATACACATATCTGATATCTCTTTCACAGTCTTCAGGCAGTCTTCTGAAGTTGATGTCTTGAATGTGTCTATGCTCAGCAGTATCGCATGGATACATTCTTGCTGTACTAGACTGCAGATTCTAGAGTGCAGGTGCAAATTGTGTGCTTGAATGTTCCCTAGTACATAAAAATTAGCTCCAGACACAGGCGTGCCCCGATATTCACTGATTCGGTATCCACGGTTTCAATTATTCTTGGTTACCATGGATACTGGGGCACCTATTAAAAAGATAGGGAAACAATTTTTTTTACCTTATTGCAGAAAAACCACTGATGTTCCCCCTATCCTTAAAAAGATGTCCCCTGTATCCGCGGTTTCAGGTATCCACGGTGGAGTCCGCAACAGAACCCTAGCAGATACTGGGGCATGCCTGTACATCAAAATTAGCGTATCAGGGAGAAGAATAAAATTGATCGACCATACAGGTTGTATTTTATGTGAGAATTCTTTATAAGAAGGACCCCTTAGGGTGTATACATGTTTAAGTGGTATAGTCAGGGGAGAGGTGTATGCCTATGATCCTGGTGATCATAGGCATAGTCTCAAACATAAATTGCATGTGTTCTTCGGAAGTAGCTTTTTTTTCATCAGAACCTGTGTCTCAAACATTCTAGAGGAAATAACTACATTATGATTGGACATTCTGAAAGAAATGTGGCATTAAATTACCACTGGCCAAATGTAAATTTTATCACAGTAGAAGAATGTTCAACAATTATTGGAACAATAAGCAAGGGTAAACTATATCTGTGTACAGTTCTGGTCGCCGCACCTCAAAAAGGACATAGTGGTATTGGAAAAGGTGCAGAAGAGAGCGACAAAAATGATTATGGGGATGGGGCACCTCCCTTATGAAGAAAGATTGCAGCGTTTGGGGCTCTTCAGCCTAGAAAAAAAGCGCCTGAGAAGGGACATGACTGAAACATACAAAATAATGCACGGAAGGGATAGAGTCAATAGAGGGATGTTCTTTTCCCTCTCTCAAAACACCGGAACCAGGCGGAATCCGCTAAAACTGAGGGTTGGGAGAGTTAAAACAGATAAAAGGAAGTACTTTTTTACCCAGTGGGTAAAGAGTCTGTGGAACTCTTTGCCACAGGAGTTGGTGATGGTATCTGGCCTAGATGCCTTTAAGAGGGGATTGGACAGATTTCTGGAAGAAAAGTCCATCGTGGGCTATAGGCAATGATGGGTTGTAACCTCCTTACATTAGTAGTAGGCTACTTCAGAGTACTGGGTGCAAGGGAATGGCAACAGGATGCAAGCATCTTATTGTCTCATGCCTCCCTGGGGCACCTGGTGGGCTGCTGTGAGACACAGGAAGCTGGACTAGATGGGCTTTTGGCCTGATCCAGCAGGGCTCTTCTTATGTTCTTATGTCCTTATGTCCTTATGTGAATGCAGTCTAGGATAGAGTAGCTTCATTCATGTTTCTGTTATGCAGAGGCGGATCTAAGGGGGGGGGCAAATCTGTAAGTTTTGCAAGAAGCCTTACCCTGTCATGTAAATCCCTCCTCTCCCTTGCTGCTGTAGCCAGTAAGCAATGCCAAGGTGTTGCTGTTCCCTGTGAGGATTGGCTAGAACAGTGCAGGAGAGGAGTGTTTTCCACTGCAAGGTAAGGCTTCTTGCAAAACTTAGTATCCTCTGTGCTAAAACAAGTTAGTATCCTCTGTGCTTAAGGGGTCTTTCCCAGACCTACTGGAGATGCCAAGTTCAGGCCTTGGCATCACCAGCGCAGAGGATACTAACTAGACAGACAGTGGTCCAAATCGGCTTCATATGTATTCAGATGTATTCAGAAACCTCTGTAACAATGGGGATTACTCTCAAGTAAGTTGCATGGTATTGCAACCGTAATGTGCTACACTTCTGTTTGTTCTCTCCTAGAAGATCTAAATTAGATTTTTTTTCTACTTTACCTACTTTACCTACTTTACCACATGAGTGGAAAATAATTTGTGGAAAAAACTGTTTCTGAAGACTTCTCCTTTGGGCTTGCTCTTTTAGGACGCACCATTGTTGAAATTGTAAGGCACTTCAGGGCAAAAAAGAAAGCAAAAAGATGCATTCCTATCAATTGGCTTTATACTAAAAACAAAGACTGCCCTCTCCCACCTCGAAGGGAGGCTATGTTACATATTCATTGTATCACCGGATATTCAGGCGGCAGCTAGAAAACTTGCAAGCTTTGTAGCTTTTGGTGTTTCTGTGGACGTGGAAGGGCTTTGGACAATGCCCACTTTTAACTTATTTTGAGGGAGAGCCATGCATCTGCATAAATAGTCTCACACAAAAACTGCTTTATCTTCACTCGTTAGTGAGTCAGTTTGAGGGGGGGTATTCTGCTGGCGAAAGCTTTCAGAGAAATTATGCATGGTAAATTAATGAAGGCCGTCTGAGGTATTATTTGTCTGTGAATGCACATGCCATTAGAATCAATGGCTGGCTGAAAAAAGTTAACGGTCATTAAGTGACTATTAAAAAGGGCCGGTGGACATAGATTCTCTCGCTTCCAGGGTTCTGGTTGGATTAGGTAGAGACGGAGGTTGTTTGCCTCTAGGCCATAGGACAATCCAACCACAGTACTTTTGTGTTGGGTAGCTTCTCTTGGTTCTTTTCTGTTACTGGCAGATTTACAAGAGTTTGGGACACACAGAGACCATCGTCCATAATCCAGGTAAAAATCCTAATCTCTTCTTTTCTTGAGCTTCCTCCTTTTCCCACTGTTACGGAAAACTAGGTGTGAACTCTAAAAGCGAAACCTTTTCAAATATCTGAAATGCGCTTTTGTTTCACTAACTAATCAAGAGTTTTAGCTTTCTGAGAACCAATTTGGGCTTAGATATTTCAGTCTGCGTAGGAAGAGCACACCTAGCCTGAATGCTCTCAAATGTTGTCTTAAAATTCCAAATACGTTATTACAGCTTTGTGGCAACTGGTACTACTAATTTAACAACACAAAGTGCATTAAAACGTCTTTGCAGCATTTGACAACCCAATATAATGCAATAGGTAATAAGCAACTCATTAAAAATGTTTCTACAGGAGAACAGAGGATCTTTAAAATAAAACTGCTTAAATAAAACAAAACTCTTCAATTTAGAGGAGGAAAGCTATTATTTTAGTTTTTTGATGTCACATTAAGGCAAAGATTGACAAACACATCAATATATCCTTTCCATCTTTTCTCTACTCGTGAAAGAAATGTAGATAGCAACTTTCAAATATGGCAACCGAACTGCAAGTTTGTTGCATGCGGTATCTATGTGGTGGGCACCGTCTCTTAGCTATCTTGTGCCATTATGTCTACAACCGTCTCCCAGAACAATGCAGTCCTTGTTTTAAAGTCTGCCCAGGGTCAGTCTGAGCCACAGGACCTTCCGCCTTGAAATAAAATAAACTGGAAGGGGGAAACAAATGGTGAATTGCTATCTCCTCAAAGCTGCCGGTGAGCACCAAATAAAAGTCTTTGATCTAAGGTCCTCCTGAAGGTAAGCATGACCAGTTGCTGATAGGTCTGTAGAAGCGTAATTAATATTGATCGGCATTCAGTTTTGAGATTTAGAATGAAGGCGTTTTTAGAAGAGCTGTCCTCTGCTGTTCTTTATGGTCCCTTGTGCCCAGTTATTTATACAATCTGTATCTTGGATCAAATGTGGGAAAGACAAATGGCTGATTTGATGGAGATAAACATGCATCACTTTACTAATTCTTTGAAGATGCGTGTTTTCTCTCCCTTGCCTCTGCAGTCTCCTTCACTGTCCCACAGAGATTACTCTAGACAGCTGCTGCTAGTCACCATTATTTATATAAAGATACGTAATGTATTTTGTACTTGGGAGCTTGTCTGTAACCGTGTTTGCACCATTTCAGATAGTACAGACTGGCAGGAATTGCTCTGAGTAATGACTTTCCTGTGGCAGCTTTATTCTGCCAGTAATATGTCATTGTGTATGACTTTCAATTAATCAGGCAACAACAAAAACATTGCATCGGGTGACAATGGCACATCCATTAATAGTAGGACGAAAGTCTTGGTTTGATGAACACAAGTCCCGTCTCAGGCTTCTGCCTATTCTGGCACTTTAATCAGTAAGTTCTAATATAGGGCACTTTCTCTTTTCCCCTCCTCTTCCCAATTTCTCTCCACTTATCGGCTTCCGCAGTGATCTATTGCACTGCAATGCATAATGTCCCTATCTCTAGAACAGTGAGATTTTCAAGCAATCTTATGAATTTGACTTTGAGTTATTCCACGCTGACCTTGTTGTGGAATGAGGCATGTGCATGGGGTGGAGAGTGTGTTGGTGGATTCATTTCTGATTCTTGCCTGTTAACTCTGTTCTCAGAACATGTCCAAGGTAAGGGAATACATACGAAGGGGAGGTCTAAGAGCTTACGCTCAGATTTCTGCACAGAGTTGGTACACATACAGCTGTACACATGTTTGTTCCCTCCAGTTTTCTTTTGCACCATTCCAAATTGTGTGGCGAGAGCCCTATGCACTTAAAGCGGTCTAGTGGTCTCTCGTTATCAGAGGCGGACCTATTCCCGGATCCACCTCGGATACAAAATTTGCGGGTTGTGAAATCAATGGGGGGCTGTCCCGGCAAACCAGAAGTGCCTTCAGGAGGCACTTCTGGTCACATTCAGAAGGTCTCTGAGGCTCCCCAGCTGCTAGTTCGATGTCCGCGTGTCGCCAGCTCCGCAGACGCAGAGCCTGCGGATAAGGAGGGCCCACTGCACATGCATTGACTTCATGCAGAAACTGAAGTGAATGTGCCTAGACCAGGGTGCAGGGATGGCCATCACAATTCTTTCCTCTGCCCGATCTGTGCATTCACTCATCCTGTGTATGCCATGAGAATATGGCTTTCAGAGAACAGGGCAGGTTAGCAGGAGAAGCTTTATTGGAAAACCAATAATAATGAGGTCTTGAATGCCATGTAGTCTACATGCTTGTAATGCTCCAAAGCGTGATGCAGTTAAGTTGCTTAACGACTTTGGCTTTATTTGCCCCAATGCCGTGTTGTCTGTTATCATTACACACTTGGTCAGTGCCAGCACATGAGAGTTTTTAATGGGGTCTGTTGTTGAGGTGGCACATAGCACAAATCAAACGTGACCAAGATGTTCACAAACTCAGCGTTAACCAATGTGTATAGCCTGTTGGCCCCGAACTCTTGGTGCTCTGGATTTTGTTTTAAAAACGAGAATAATAAACGGAGCAGTTCATTTTGGCAGGTCTTATTTTGAGGAGGTTTTTCATTCATGTAGATATTTCTACATTGTTAACACATAATTCCAAAGGGCTGTGACCAGTAATGGCATCTAAATGATTTAGCAACAGGTACTCACTTTTGATTGGCACTTGTGTCGGGGCCTGCCCACCGGAAGTGAGGTCATATCCGGAACCCAGGAACCACCCCCAGGAACCGCCGCGTCTCCTCGGTAGGCCGCACAGTGGCCTGGGAGAAGGCCCGGGAGTTCCGGGCCTTCTCTGGGGCCGCTGCGTGGGCTACCGATCCCCCCCAGGAACCGCCGCGCCTCCTCGGGAGGGAGCCTCAGGCAGCCTACCTGCTCACGCTGCTGCTGCCGTCGGTCTCCCTCGCTCCGCTGCCTGCCTGCCTGCCTGCCTGGCTCTGAGAATGTGCAGGCAACTCAAATGTGCAGGCAATTCAAACGTTGCAGGGGGTGGAGCAGAGCGCCGACAAAGTGGGCGAGTGGGCAGGGCCAGCCCTAATCCTAGGAACGGGTACGCGTGTACCCCCGCGTACCCGCTACATGACATGTCTGGCTGTGACACATTTTAGACATATTAGTTACCAGAGGGCAGTCACGGCCTTGGTGATGCCTTCCCAAAACTTGGGAACTTCATAGGATTGTATGGTTTGAAATTTGTCTTTTAGTGTACAGCATGTATTCACTTCAGTTGGATCCCAACAACTGTGAACAGAGTTCCACTGGAAGAATGTGCCTTTCCTGTAGCCATCTCTATTCGGATAACCAATTGGCAGAGCCGTAACCAGCTCGCAGCACACTGGGGGCAAGGCAATGCCACCGCCCCCTAGCCTCGCCCCCCTGCCCTGCCCAGCCACACCCCCAAGCATCCGGAAATGCTCCATTTAGGAGCATATCAGACATGAGGGAGGGCAGGAAAGTGAACAAGTGAGCCGCTGTTTTGCCCTTCTGCAACTGGCGCCCACCTCCCCTCACGACCCCTTCAGTTGGACTTGCTGGACCAGCGGCATGTGAGCACAGGCTGCAGGCACCCCACCAGCTTGCTACCTCTCCCAGTCTACCCCCATAGGCAACAGGTTCAGCTGATCCTGGTTAGACCTTAAAGTGATTTGTGTAAGAGATTTCCAGCACAACCCTAGGCATGTCTTCTCAGAATTAAGTCCCACTGAGTTCACTGGGATTTGCTCCCTGAAAAGTGTGTACAGACATACTGGATTGCAGACATACCGTGCTGTCCTGTGCATGGTTACTCAGAATTAACCCCCTTGAATGAAACTAACTCCCAGGTCAGTATGTATAGAATTGCAGACTGACAGCCCAATCCTATACATGTCTCCTCAGAAGTAAGTTGCATTGTGTTCAATGGGACTTACTTCCAGGCAAGTTTGTATAGGATTGTAGCCGTAAAATGCAATCCTATGCACATTCACCTCAGAATAAGCCCCACTGAATACAGTGAGACTTACTTCTGAGTAAACCTACCTCCGCTAGCCCTGTTACTGCCATTAACCTTATTTTTCCAGTTGTGTTTAATTTTTTTTCTCTTTAATTACACATTTGGGTAAAGACAGCACACGGTAGTTTAAATTGCGTGTATTGCTTTGAAAGGATCTTAGTTCCTTCCTTATCCTTCTTTGAACAGACAGCTGTATCCCTTGCAGTGTTTCCTACGCTGTGGCTTGTGACAGTCTGCTTAGACTTGGGTTTTCGGAGTTGAGAGCTTTCATCACCACATCTCAATCGTGTCAAGTGAGGCAGTTTTTGTGGCCTCATGGAATATTTTACATGTTTGCGGGCCAAAAAATAAAGCAGTTTTACAATGAAATGAATACGTTTTACTTGAATCCATTTTGTGATCAGCGTGCTACGATTTAGAACGAAAGAGAAATGTGACAATTACAGAGTAACAATGCCGTGCCAAAACGGAGAGGTGATATATAATGAGTAAAAGTGTCAAACATTAGCAAAAGCTCTGACAAAAGAAGTTGCTGTGGGCTGGATAAAATCTTGCGCTGGCCTGGATTTGGCCTCCCGGGCTGTAGTTTGGAAACGCCTGTACTAGAGCATTCATACTCAGTCTGGATTAGAACTGTGGTGTGGAAGGGGAGATTCGCCCTTTTGTCCTGGTTGTACTCCTGATCTGGATAACTCCCTCCCCCAGACAGCATCTGAGGAAGTGAAAAAAGACATGCAGGTTAAAGCACATATTAAATGTCTCATCTAGTTTGGCTTGATGTGTTTGGACAAAGAGGGTGGGAGAGGCAAACCAAACAGTTTTCTTCCTACCAGTTGGGAAAGGGAAAGTGTGAAGCAGCAGACAGAATTTAATTACTTTGATCGGAGCCTGCTGATATTTCTTGTTCAAAACGTATGCAAACAGTCTAATAAAAATAAAGTTTAAAAAGAGAGGCTAGACGGAAGATTTTTGTAGCTGTGGAGTTCTTCAAGTGGAGGATAGAAGAAAATACTTTTGGGCATAAGGCTACTGTCCCTGGGGCGACGTAGTGCCTCCTTGTTCGTGATGTATGAAACCACCCTTGAAAGAGTCCTGGTTCTTCAGATCCCTCTGCCTGGAAGCTACAGGAATAGTGTGTGAACTCCAAAATGCCACGCATAAAATAATTGCTTCGGTGCCCCTCTGGGTATTTGTAATATTAATGTTGGTTAATGCTGTTAATTTATTTTACCGTTAATAAAATTCCATTGCTTCAGATTAAACATTACATTTCAGTTAACAGCCTACCAGTGGTTTTATTAGTTTGGAGCAAGGGTGGCCAATCTGTAGTCTGCTCGAAGTGGATGCTCCCCTCCTCTCCCCAGAAGCAATTTGATGTGACCCCGGGGGCTTGAGCAGAAGTATTTCCAGGTTTAAAGAAACAGAGGTTCTGTACTATAATGTTGTAGCTCTCTTTTGTATTATATGTGGATATGTATGTAAAATATATTTTTATGCTGCCTTTTTCTCCAGTGAAGGGGACTCAAGGCAGCTTACAAAGATAAATAAAACAATATCTTAAAAAAAAAACATTAAAACAACAAACAGCACGAATCCCTGGACCACAAACATTAGAAAACCATGTCATTAAAAGATGCCAGCCAACCATTCACTCAAACGCCTTTAGAAAAAGAAAGGTCTTGAGGCCCTGCCGAAAGGTCTCCAAAGAGGGAGATCAAGGGGAAGGGAGTTCCATAGATAAGGGGCCACCACCGAGAAGGCCCTCTTCCTAACCCCTCATCTCACCTGGTGGCGGCACAGTCAGAAGGGCCCTTCCTGATGACCTAAGAGGTTGGATACGATTGTATGGAAGAAGAAGATATACGTATGTATGGAAGAAGAAGGTATCTGTCCAGTACATATATGTGCATAATACTGTGCCTAACCACAGTATTATGTAACTCTAATAGTAAAACTGTAATAACTGTAAAGCCCATGTTGCTGTGAGATGACTTCTCCTGGGCCTAGGTGATCAACAGACCACAAGAGTTCGCCATTTTTGATCTGGAGCATTGAAGTGTTTTCCTTTAATTCTGTATTAATATTTTATTAGACCACGCTGGTTTTCAAAGAGTGATTGAAAGCCCAGGTGATCTGAGTTGTGACCCTCTCTGCTGCGTTTCTGGAGGCAAACTGCTTCTCGCGTAACATCATTTGAAAAGGTCACATTTCCAAAAAGCTGGAATTGGTTCCAACCATTTCCTGAATTTGTGATACCAGCAATCTTTTTTTTTAATCTTTTAATATGATGCTCATGATATACAGGCACCCCAGGTGGACATGTTTAAATTAATCTCGTAATAATTGATTCAAAAGAGATTTGGAGGACAGGATTTGCATAAAAGCCATAATGAGAGCAAATCCTTTGAGGCCAGGCTTGAAGAGCTAAGCCCCGGAATAACTTACATCTTCTAAACCAATTTGGTTCCATGTGCATGCAGGCAGGAGCAGGTCTTGAATGGAAAATCTAATAGTAAGGTACTGCTGGCTATCCTGAATGAGTGTTGAACTGTGAAAAACAAGAGGAGTTCTGCTGCAATGCATCCTGTCTCTGTTGAATCTTGGTGTTCAACTAAGAACTGATTCAAATGTGCCTGCTCATCCCTTGGTATCTGCAGCCTCAGACGATAATGTGTACATCTGAGTGAGGGCGCAGTCCTAACCTGGAGTTAGGCCGGCACAGTTAGGCCAGCACAAGGGCACTGTAAAGCACGTTTGGACCACTCTTGGAGTCAGGGAGGATGGTGCGCGTCTGTGTGCTGGCCTCTCTGACTCCGAGAGTGGTCCAAACATACTTTAAGGTGTCCCTTGTGCCAGCCAAACTTTGCTGGCCTAACTTTGCCAGTCTTACTCCAAGTTAGGATTGCGCTCTAAGTCATTGTTGATAAAACATCTCAGAAAGATGTTTTCTGTTGTTTCACCTCTCCTTCCACCAAGGGAGGGTGAGATTCATCAGCATAAGGCCACCATAGGATTGGGCCATAATTATTGCATTGAAATGCAATACTTAAACCAATATCTTTTTTCTGCCTTTATTTTGCTTTCCGGTTTCCAAGCCCTCAGCACGCATTTACTGCCATATTTTAATGGCTATCTATTTGACCACGAGGGCTGTAAACGTTATTTACAAATGAAAGACATTATTGTCCGGATTTTAAGTCTGCCTTGTGAGCCACATTCAGCCCAGCTGTATCATTGTGCAATGGAAAAGAATCCCATGTTTGCCCATTGGGACCTCAGAGTTAAGACCTAACTTACTGGGACTAAGATCAGATGAAGCTTTTATGGCCAAACGCCTAGCCAAGGGAATGCCTCCTCCTGGAACCAAGAGAGGGATTTGTCCTGGGTCAATGCTCATCTGTTTAAGACTTCCCACGTAACTTCTGGGTTTGTGTTTGTGTGTAGGCAGTGAATTATTAATACTTGCAGCTAGTTCACGGGCAGCACTAGAAAGAGCAGAGGGAACTGCAGGGTGTCGCAGCTCAAAAGCTCCATCGAGGAGACCTGTGGTGTGCATTTGCTGAATTACGCACTTGCAGCAATGTTAGAATGGGGGCTAAAGAGAAGAGCAAGAGAAATAAACGTGTTTGATGCCTTTCACTTTTGAAAGGGTGGTTGTTTATTGTGGAGAGTTTCAGCTCTTAATGGCACCTTTATGTGGAGGAGTTCCATGTACTTTGTGGCAGCAGCGAGTGGAAGCCATTCCAATTTGCATATTTACTAGCTGTTTATTTCTCAGTAGTGACATTGTGCATTTGCAAGGAACACGCTTCCCTCTACAATAACATCCGTCCAGAATGCAATAGCTGGCGCTGTGGAAAGTAGCCCCATTGGCTTATGGATGGGGGGAAGTTAATGTAGCACAGCAGCTGCCTGCTGCTGAAGGATGTATACAATAAAGCCAGAGTGCTGGGTACAACAGTGGGAGGGGAAGGAAATCTGTTTGTTTTGTTCCGAAGCGGAGACATTTATGGGCTCTTTGGATGCCTTGTGGCTCAGAGCTTGTTTGTAAGCGATGAGGCCGCAAAAACTTGACAAGCCATAGTGACATGTTCGTACTCAGGTTTGCATTGCGGAGCATCGCTTTGCTGCTGTTCAGACCTTCTCCCTTTAAAATTCAATTCAAACTTTGAGCACAATCCTAACCCGGAGTTAGGCCGGCACAGTTAGGCTGGCACAGTTTGGCCGGCACAAGGGCCACCCTAAAGTGTGTTTGGACCACTCTTGGGAGTCAAAGAGGCCAACACACAGACATGCGCCATCCTCCCTGACTCCAAGAGTGGCCCAAATGCACTTTATGGTGGCCCTTCTGTCAGCCAAAGTTTGCAAGCCTAACTGTGCCGGCCTAATTCCAGGTTAGGATTGTGCCCTTTGTTACAAAGCAATGGGCAGCCCAATTCTATAGGGCAGTGTTTCTCAAACCTGACATCAGGTGGGTTGCGGAAAGCTGGGATCTGCATTCTTGGAAGCTGCAGACTTTACTCTTGCTATATTCCTTTTGTGAGTGTTAACTGTTTGAATTTTCAGCAAGCATGTCTCCACAGATGGTGTTATAATTTTTTTTTTTGAATCCCCAAATGGCAAGAGAGAGCCCCTCGAGCTTTAAGGAGGCACAAATCCATTTACAGTACTTTTCAGCTGAAAATTGTTAGTTAGGTTTATGGCAGTCTCTTAAATTTTCCGCCTCAGGTGGTCAAACTAAATTGACAACCCCTCTCTCCTGGTGCCTTAATTAATTAATTAATTAATTAATTAATTAATTAATTAATTAATTA
>JAJKFI010000014.1:13922343-13948618 GCA_029204185.1 Lerista edwardsae
TTAATTAATTAATTAATTAATTAATTAATTAATTAATTAATTAATTAGAAAAGCATATGTTCTAGATATTTTAAAAAATCCCATGCATATGTAACTAACTTATTATAAGCATGTATTTTAAGCACGTGTTTTAAGTTATTTGCTGTACATGGAGTGGCAAAGGAAGTGAGGAATGTACACGCTACTTTTGTATTCGTTATGGATTGGAAACTATTCCCATAACAAATATGGAAAAGAAGCAGCTGGGTGAAGGAATGTAGCTCAGTGGCAGAGCACTGGCTTTGCATACAGAATGTCATTAATATCTGACATCTTCAGGTAGGGCTGGGAAGAAAGTCACAGAATATATTGAGTTGGATGGACCAATAGTCTGACTTGATGGACGGTAGCTTCCTGTGCTCCCATGTCATGGCAGGTTCAGTGCTTCTGCCGGTTTGCTCCCGCTGAGCAGCATTGCGAACATCTAATGCACATCTAGAACCAGTCAAGGTTGGTTGACGTTGATGCTCAATAAGAAATAAACTTCTTCTTGCCTTTCTATGATCTGGTCAGCCTGTGTACAGGCATTTAAAAGGCATTATTGAGGAGCATTTGGCGCTCAACACTAAAATTTTAACACTAAAATTAAATCTAACTTTATTAGCATGATGAAATACATTGCTCTGATTTATTAATGTATTCCACCATGTTAATAAAATAACATTTTAATAAATAAAATTTATTTAATAAAATAAAATAATATTTTATGTTAATAAAATAAATAAAATAACATGTTAATAAAATAACATTTAATTTAAATTTAAAAATTAAGAATGTCCTTTGGCCAAGCCTAAAACATTTGATCTGTGACTGGGAATCAGTGGTTCTTTGTCTGTGTTGTATTGGTGTGGTTCCCACTAAAGTTGAGAGGGCCTTCTCATCTATTTTGTATTTCTTGGAGTTTTCTCATTTCTTTATTTCACAGCTGATCACTTTGCTGAGCAGTGAGATGTGTGGAGTGGCACTAGAGTGTTTAGTTTCACCTGGATATGGGAGAGAAAGAGAGAGGGTGCATTTACAGTGTTTGGGTATAATAGATTATTTACAATTACAAAAGGAGAGCATTTTGGTGGCTAACCAAATCCTAAAGAAGTCAGCATTGTGCAAAACCTGCATCAGGTTCCCAAAGTCAGCAGTTGCAACCCAGAGGTTGCCCAATATATCCAACCTCATCTAAAGACTTTGAACTCTGTTTCTGCCCATATTCAGCCTCAAGTTCCCAACACAGTGCTGGTTCTGTTTTGGAGATCTGTCCGGAAATAGGAAGGTATGTAGGTTGAAATAGTCAGCACTTGCGAGACCAGCCCTATTGCGCCTGCACAAAAGTACCACAATGGATGGACTGCACCTGTACGAAAACACCAACACAACCATCTGTAACTTGGATGTCTGTGACTCGGGGACCCACTGCAAATGATTTCTTTGCCCTTTTCACTACCTAAATGTTACCTTCCTTCCAAAGCCAGAGAATAGAGATCTCTAGCCACCAAGGAATATCGAATGGCTTTTGTTAAGTCCCTGATTGCCTATCAAGGTTGTCAAGCAAATCCATAGCAATAAACCTGTTCATACTATTCAAGACAGGCGAACTACCAACAAGTGCCATGCGCTCATGGGGGCATTTTTCTATTGATGTGACCTTTCCATATTGAGGACAGCATTAGGGCATATTTGAATAGATCAATTTCTCAGTGTTTGTCCCCCACTGTATCACTTCTCCTGGTCTGCCTATTGGAAGGATATGATGGATATGATGAAGGATATGATGTCAGCATCAGTTACTTCTGGATTGCGAGACCAGACTCAAGGCAACAAACACCAGGCTCAAGGCAGACAGGAGAGTTTTTTGAACACACAAAAAGCGCACAGTGGAGCTCTGCCTGCTGAACCTAGTCTCCTACCGCCAGGGCCGGCTTTAAGCCAATGTGACCAATGTCGTCACATCGGGCCCCGCGCTTCAGGGCCCCCCCGCACTAGCAGGGTGAGCATATTGCCTATGGCTGCAGCTGGGATCTCTGTGGGCGTACGTCAGTGGGGCGAGCAGAGCAGCTTTACCTTGGTCTCTCCCACCTGCCTCTGAATAGCCCAAAATGGGCCACTTGGAAGCAGTTGGCGATGATGTTATAATATCACCACCAACTACTTCCACATGCCATGCTTTGCACGTGGCACGAACAGAGCTCTTCTTGGTGAGTGGGGGGTCCTGCAGGGAGGGTTGGGGGCCCCACAGGAATGCCCCACATTGGGCCCCACCGCTGCTAGAGCCTGCCCTGCCTACTGCTACTTGTCGTGTTGCATTGCTGGTCTTGCTGCCAGGCTGCAGGGGTCTAGGGGCTCCCGTGAGTACCACCAGGCACGACCTCAAGTACCATTAGTCGAAAAAGGCTGGAATAGGTCATTCTAGAAGCAACCAGAGATGTTCTTGTTCATCCGCCTTTCTTCAGTTGTAGTGATTGCGTTCTACACACTTTGGGCATCCAAAACGTCCGGAGATTTCATGTTTGGAAATTCCCTTGAGTAGTCCGAATGATTGACTGTGACTGATAGAAATCCCTACCTGGTACTATGAAATTAAAAAAAAGGGTTCCACAGTGCCAGAAAAGAGAGATTTCCTGTGTCTTAACAAAAATGGTAGAGTTTTTCCTTAATTATTGGGGAAGAGCAGGATTGTATCTTGCTCTTCCCCAATAATTATTGGTCTCTCCAATAATTAGATCTCTCTCTCTCTCTCTCTCTCTCTCTCTCTCTCTCTCTCTCTGTGTGTGTGTGTGTGTGTGTGTGTGTGTGTGTGTGTGTGTGTGTAGAATCTCCCCCACCACTACCACAGTGAGTGGCAGTTAACAAAACATTTACATATTCCATAACACACACTATAAAATAATGGCCCACTGCTCCTGATTAAATATAATGTAATAATTTTGGAAAACAACTTAGTGTTCCTGGATGAATTTTTATCAGATGTTGCAATGGGAAATAAATCCATCCTTATCCATAATGAATGTTGCATTTTAGTAGCAAAATGTGATGAATGATCCTTTGTAACCATATAACTTTAAAGGCTAATATCAAAGTGAATTTAACAAAAATAGAATGGTTGCCTCTTTGGAGCACTCCTGCATTAAATTTTCTGTACACTCCTGCTTATTTGTGGGACTTGTGTTAGGAATAAATACAATTTGGATGAAACATGAAGTTGTATTAAGAGAAAACCCAGTGCATTAAATTCTCAATTTTGACAAATGCACTTTTTTGTGTGTGGCAGTGGGGAGGCTGTGCAAAACAGAGATATCAAACTTTGTTTTAGGACCTGTTGCCCCAAATGGAATCTAGTTGTTGGTGACTGATCTCACAGCTGGAACTGATTGGCTGAGCCCAAAGCAAGAAGCTTGTTTGCATCTTCCTGTAAGCTCTGGCTCCCATGCAGGAAAGAGCAAGGCAAGCCAAATACAGAGGGAGCAAAGCAAAGGTGGACTTGAGTGAATCTTCAAAGTGCCCATGAAGTGAGCTTGATATAGGCTTTCCCCAGCGGTGATACTGAAGTAAGCAGAAGTCTCAGCTAGGAGTCCCCTAATACATTCGCTTAATAGTAGCCACCATTGCAGAGGAGAGGGGATTCTTGTCATTTCAGAAACTGACAGAGTGGTGGTGGAGTCAGGGAGTGCCTCTGATAGGAGGCACTGTGCATGGTTGCTAATTGGTTAGGTGTCTCCCTTGTGGGCTGTTGATGCCAGCCAGGGCTATTAGGCCACTAGGACATGCACTCTTGCATCTTGCTGACTGAAGCAGCCTGTGCCTCTATCACCATGTGCCATCTGTTTCTGAAAGTGATGGAAATGTACTTCTGCTCCTCTCCATTGCCCTGTACCAGTGGCCAGCAGGTTGAACACAAGACCCAGTTATGGGCCACCCACTCCTGAGTCTAGGTTTCTTAAATTATCCTGCTGCAGTAGCTCTCTTAGCAGCAGAGCAATATAGGGTCCCTGGGTGATTTCACACATGGGTAGGCAGTTGCTACAACACAGAACATCTAGATCTCTAGAGGAGGCTGACGATGTCCACATTGTATAAATTCAGAATCTAATGATGGTGTCACTTCTGAATCACAGTTATGATTTGTACTCAAGGGGTAACCAGTCATACAGCCATTTCGTCATGATCATGCTTGAATTCATGTGGTTGGCTTGGGCAGGATAATAAGTGGCCAATTTTGACATCTCTGCAGCGAAATTAGATTCTCATCTGACAGTCCTGGTAACCGGCTTAAAGAAACAGCGTTTCCATGCTTCAGTGGAGGGATCTGATATTATTGACGTGATTGATGCGTCGGGTGCATAGTACAATCTGATTGTACTGTATTGTTCTGTGTTATAAGACAAATTCCCTGTTCATGGCATAAACATTTTATTTGTCAAATCATTTGCACCCGGCCCTTCAGCTGACAAGGTTTCCAAAATGACTTACGGAAGATCAATCCATGTGGAAAGCATTACAATGGAAAAGGGAGGGAGGGAGTATGCCTCATTGACTTCTGCCCCTCCATTCACAAGGCAGTTGGTGGTTCTGGGAGTGCCATGAGATGCCCATTCAGGTTGAAAGGTACCAGCCCACTCTGGTGGCAATGGTGCTGACCTTTCCTCATCACAGATTTGTTGTTCTATAGCAAATAGATGTTGAGTATGTTGAGTTGGTGGTGGTGCAGCGGGTTAAACTGCTGCTGCTGGGCTTTCTGACTGGAAGGTTGGGAGTTCAAGACTGTGTGATGGAGTGAGCTCCCGTTGCTTGTCCCAGCTCCTGCCAACCTAGCAGTTCAAAAGCACCTAAATGCAAGTAGATAAATAGGGACCACTTCGGTGGGAAGGTAACGGCATTTCGTGCGCTACGGCGTATAGTCAGGCCAGCCACATGACCACGGAAGCTTGTCATCGGACAAAACGCCAGCTCTACAGGCTTAGAAACAGAGATGAGCCCCGCCCCCTACAGTCGGTCACAACTAGACCATTCGGTTGTGGGGAAACCTTTACCTTTTATCCCTTATCTGGACTGCTTGGGATGGGAAGGTGTCTGCATTTCGGATTTGTCTGGATTTTGGAATAACTGCATAAATATAATGAGAAATGCTTCCTCTTGCTCTTTTCACTCTTACCCATTAGGGTGTCTGCTGGCCTCTTTGATGTTTTTCAACAATGGCACACACCGGAGAGCAGAGAATAGAACTTACAACCCATGGGAAGTTCATTTGTAGGAATGGACACAAGACCTTCTAATGTTGACACTACAGAAAGTTTTTTTTTTTTAAGACTTGTACAAAAATGCCTGGATTTTGGAATGGTCTGGATTTTGGATGTCCAGATAAGGGATAATCTACCTGTATAGCAGTGGGTAAATGTACTATTATCTTTGCCAGTACTAGAGAATTGCTGTTCCCTTCTGCTCTTGTCTTTTCAACACCGAACTTTTGAAAAAGGTTTGACAGGACAAGTCTGGATGGATGATGGATGGTTGTCGCAAATAGAGATCCATTTTTGTTATAGGTGGTGTGGGCTTAAAAAAAAGATTTTACCATATACAATTCATGGGGTCAGTCTGTCACTGCCACATGGCACAGCTGTCAGGCTTTAAAACATTTATATTGCTTTGTGTTTATTGAGCCAATGCGGTTTTTGAATTTTCTGCTTTTCATTTGGTTCTGCCCACTACCCCTGCTGTTCTTAACTTTAATGTCTCATTTAATAAAATTGTTAATTTAGCCAACCATTAAAAGCACCTAAATAGTTTTTTCCTTTTTTTTCTTTTCTTCCTGTTCAGGGAAAAAAAACACGTTTGTCGCAAGGAAAAAAAATTTCCTTTCACATTAAAATTATAGCACAGAATTTTGTTCCCATCCCATCTTTTCACTCTCATTTCATCACAATAGTTAGGCAGAATTCATTATCGTGGAATGGATAACAATACCCAAAAGAGCAGGAGAATACCAATTTTGTGTCTGAAGCCCTTTCAAATTAAAACTTTTAGGAGTTGGATAAGGCAGTTTCAACTACTTATTTTTTTCCTCTGTTGCATAATTGCAAGTCTGGCTTGATGCAGATCTCCAATATCCTAATACCCTGTTGTGAAGTCTATAGCAGACCATCTTGCAATGATTGCTTCAGCCTAGTGCTGGCAGGTGCGTGCAATATTTATTTATGTATTTTAAATATTTATATTCCGTCCTTCCAGCGCCATAGGAGACAATTGGAGTGGTTCAAAGCCACCTTTGAGCCATCTCCACATTCTAACCTGGGGAGTGGCTGGGTTACAAAAAGTATCATTCAGAACTATGTAGGGCAGTGGTTCTCAAACGTTGTGCCCCGGGACCCACTTTTTAGAGTGGCAGTCATGTCGGGACCCACTGGAAGTGATGTCATGACCGGAAGTGCTATCATTTTAACACCAGAGCCTGCTTCTTTCCTGAGAATGCAGCCATGAGTTGGGTTATTATCAAGCAGGAAGTGCTGCCATTGTGGTGCAATCAAATGACACTCCTGGAATGCAAATGGGCATCCTTGGACTGCAGCAACTGCACAATCACGAAACGTTCCTGAGAGAAAGCAAGATCAGGACAAAATATTATGTAAAAGCATTGAACTAAAAAGAAAATTTTTAAAGACCTCACTTGAAAATTCAAACTGTTAACACTCACAAAAGGAGTATAGCAAGAGTAAGGTCTGCAGTTTCCAAGATGGCTGCTCCCAACTTTCTGCGACCCACCTGACCACCAAGTGGGTCCTGACCCAGAGTTCGAATAATGCTTATCTAGGGACATAGAAAGAGAACCAGAAAACCAGGAATTTTCTAATGCATTACAGAATGTTACAGTCATACCCTCCTGCCTGGGGAACACCTGTCTGCCTGTAGATCTGTACTCGACGCGGTGAGCTCTTGGTTCTCTGGAAGCAAGTGTATTCCCTTGAGGCCCAGGCAGCTGACATGGGGCTGCTGAGAAAGGCAGGAGGTTCTATAGACACAATCTTCAAGGATGTTAGAGAAGCACCCCAAGATCAAGTGACAGGATAGACAAAGTTGGCGACAAGGAGGTAGGCCAGCGTTGGAGAGGATGCCCAGGGAACGGGAATGGATTGCTGGAGTGTCCAGCAGCCCTGAGGTAAGGAGTGGGTTTGCCTGGATTTCCAGCTAGGTGCAGGAGCATGGTGACCATGTACTGCATGGAAGTAGACCTGCAAAGGACTCAGCAGTTAGACTTGCTGCAACCGCAAAAGTGGTCCCCGAGCACACATTGGAGTTAGGTTTCAAATAGTAGGAGAGCTTGGTGTGTGCTACTCCATTCCCATTTTGCACAATATAAGGAAGCCTGTATCTGCATCTTAGGTCCCCAAAAGAATGACGACTTTATTCAAAACCATGCTGTCTAGGCGGTGAATTAGATGTTCTCATCTCCACTTTTTGATCATGGGAGCACAAAAGAATCCTGCATGCGGAATCCTTTCTCATTAAGAGAGTGTTTCCAGAGGAGAAAATTGCAGTTGGCAGTAACGTATTACTTATTTAGCTGTTTTGTATTATTAATGAGCACACGGGCCACAGTCGCCTGGCAGGGGGCACTGCAGAGCAGCCGCGTCTTATTGTTCTTCTCGCTGCCTCTGATGCTTCTGAAGTGGATGCTTTAGGGGCATGTTGTTAGCTGCCCTTGACTCCGGAGAGTATTGGCAGCCACCGGGTGTACCTAGTGGTGTGCGTTGGCGGAGAAAAACAGTATGTTGATGCCTTTAAACTAATGCCTTTAAACACACGAGCAAATGTAACAGGGAAAATGGCGTGAGTACCAAGACAATTCAGCACATGCATTCAGCGCGAGTACCAGGGTCTGAGGCGGCCTTGGGGGTAGGCCTGGTTTGGAGCCCACCCCTGGCGTGTGCACACACATGCACTTCCCTCTCTCCAATAAAGTCATGGAGGGCTCAGGCAGCACTGTCCCTGGTTACTCCACTCCTTTGTCCTGGGTGGGCGGGTGGACACGGAAGCAACCATGTGAGGGGTGCGCCCAAGCAGTCTCCGTCCCTGCCCTCCCCATACACCAGTGGTTTGAGGTTCTGGATGGGAAGGGAGCAGAACATGGCAGGGATGGCCTGAGTTGCTCAGTTGCCTGATGCAGGGGTTGGCCAGGTGGGTCCAATGGCTCCTTGGCCAGCTCTTGGTCTGGGTACCCTCTGATGCCAGTTTATATACTCTTCAAGTCACTGATAATTTTATATTGCATACAGTAGCGGTTCTTGCTGTCCCCTCCCTTAGAGCTTCCACTTGGGCCCTGACACGAGTGCCATTCTAAAAAGTGGGTCCTGGTCTAAAAACATTGCATAAGCGCTTGAAAAAAATGAAATACTGCAGTAGCTTTTCTTGCATAATGTTATAATGCAGTGTTTCTCAACCTGTGGGTCAGGACCCACTTGGTAGGTCGTGACCTGATGTCAGGTGTGTCGCAGAAAGCTGGGAGCAGCTATCATGGAAGCATTGTGAGGTGTTGTTGTTTTTAAAAAAAACATTTGTGTTAGTTCAGTGGTTTTACACAATGTTTTGTCCTAATCTCGCTTTCTGTCAGGGATGTTTCATGGTTGTGCAGTTGCGGCAGTCCAAGAACGCCAATTTGCATTCCAGGACTGTCGCGTCACAATGATGGCACTTCCTGCTTGATGCTGTCACTTCCAGCCATGACATTACTTCCAGGTTAGTGACATCCCATCCGGTAGTTTCCAACACGAGTGCCTTTCTCAAAAGTGGGTCCGGGTGCTAAAACGTTTGAAAAGCGCTACAGTCTTTTAGGTGGTTTCTTGTTTCAGGGCCAGCATAATCTAGAATTGCATTAAAATTGATTAAAAAAAAAAAGTAACGGGTCAGATTTGCTTAAGATGTATTTGGTATACAGAAGCATTGGGGAGAATTTCATTGCTACCAGTTGCACTATAAGTTTTATTTTCATTATTAAAAGTGTTGAAAGTTTTAGAAGCCAAAACCACAGTTTGCATTCCAGGAATGCCATTTTATTATGTTTGATGATGTCACTTCTGGCTATGGCATCACTTCCAGGTTAGTGATATTACTTCCGGTGGGTCCCGCCACAAGATGCATTCCAAAAAGTGGGTCCCACTCTAAAAAGTTTGAAAACTTCTGGTCTAACAGAAAAAAAATGTAAGGAAGCGGAAGGGGCACACTAGGAAATGAAATGAAATGAAGATAAATGAACACAGAGGTAAGGGCTTGCGAGAACAAATATGTCTTTATACCTGTTTGAAAACCAAAGCTCATGGTGATGTGCTCAGGCAGGGCTCTCTAGAGATAAGGAAAAACAAGAGAAAAACAGTGCAAACAGAGATAACAAATGGCTGAGATTTTGTGTTTGATAGGATGAAGAGTACCACTAGACTGACGGGAAAATATAGAGATATAAGCCCTCTGAGAGCCAAAAATATGAAGACATTTGGAAGGTAAAAGACGTTTAAGGCTTCAATCCTGTACACACTTTCCTTGGAGCAAGCCTCAAAATGGGACTTACTTCTGAGTAGATGTGCATAGGCTTGTGCTATAAATTATATCTCCAGTAGGGATATGGAAGCGAAGAAGAAGAAGAAACACGGATAACAAGAAACAAGAAAAACTAAACAGGCTGCAGGGTTTAAAACAGAAGAGAGTCTTGCAGATCAATGTGTTGAGGGAACACCATTCAGTCTTCTCCACTTGTAGGTTGGCATAAGTTAGTTAGTCCTATATCATAGTAATGTTGTAAGAAAGTTCCTCCGTGCTGGCTGCAGCTGTTTTGTTCACAGCAGGAGTGGAAGAAATCTCTGCTGCAGTCACTGCGGGTGAATCCTTACATTTTATTTTCCAGGGTTAGAGATGGTTTTGCATTTATGTGTGCCATACTAATTACGGCTAGTGTTAAGTAAAACGGCTCTTGATGGTAGCAGTAGTATAGTCAAGTGACTAAGCAGATATAAAGTTGTTAGATGTCACAAATGCAGTCACCCATCCCAGTACTGTAATATCTTTACTTCTGGTAACCATCCCTCTCACAACTAGTTCTCTCCCTGTTGATCGTTGTAAAGCAGGGGTCTCCAAACTACCGCCCGGTGGCCACTACAAGATTTTATCCGGCCTGCAGCGACTTAAAACATTTGACATTTTCAACACATTAAATATAATTTGTCACTTTAAGCATGGCATTGTTTCTTTGTAAATGTCACATTTCTCTTTCATTCTAAGTCATATCATGCTGATTACAAAAATGATCCAAGTAAAACATTCATTCATTTAAATTTCATTCATTCGCTTATAAAACTGATTTTTTTTTCAGCCTGCGACGATCTGTAAAATATACACTATGGCCCTCATACTGAAAAGTCTGGAGACCCCTGGTATAAAGTGACGTAGATCATCCTCAAAAATCCTTGTTCTGTTTCTTTTTTCCCTACAACTGATGCTGGAAAGTAGGGGTTGGGCGGGGACAGGGTGACTAGATGACCTCTTTTCCCAGAACCTGTCCTACATTTCAACCTTCTGTCCTGGATAAGTTTCAAAATGTTCTACATTTCAAGATAGACCAGGAGTGCCAATATCAAGAGGGGCTGCCTGCATTACTTGTTTGTGGGTTTGTCCTTTGTTCCTTCATTCATTGGGTTGCATTAAAGGAGAACAAGGCACCCCATAAATCAATATAGACGACTGTTTCTAGCTTTAATTTGGTAACATCCTACATTTTTTCTTGAATGGCCACATTTTGGGGTGCTGCGTCCTCCTTTGTGGTTATGGCATCTGGCCATCCTGTGGGGGAAATGAGCTGCCTTCCTTTTGTGAGCTGCCCTGACAAAGGCTCTATAAGAGGAGGTATGTTGACCCACTCAAAAACTGAATGAAACTTCGGAGAAGTGGCCTACCACATCCTGAACTACCTCATATATCCCCTTGTGTAGCGCAGACTTCTCTGTGATTCACAGCCTGCTCCAGCCAGAGCAATTTCTTTCCTTAATTGTAGCAGGCCTTGGTGTCAGGCTGAGTTCCCATGGTGCCTGATTATATAGGTTCTTTCTCAGACACAGCTCTCACTGAAGTCACTAGACATTCACGCTGAGTTTTCCCTCTCATTTATCAAGATGTGTGAAGAAAATTTTAATTTGAGCCACCGTCCCCTCCTCGTTCCAGCGAGGGGGAACTTTGAAGTTGTAAAGTTTTAACTCCTTGTAAAATGAATTGCTGAACGATGATTGTAATGAAGCCATGAAGAGTGGCAGCTTGGGTTTATGACAATGCCCCGAAAGCCCTCGAAATACACAGTCAACTGCAACATATGCCTAAGAGAGTATTGTTTGCTTTAAAGCACCTCATTGCCTCTGTAAAAGGAATATAATTGTCTTTTTTTTTTTTTTGTTGGTTGCTGTTGGTACTTGCACCACTTGAATAGTAATGACGTTCAGCCGTCTGCTCGATCTTTCAGTTAAGTTTAATTTGTCAGACGTTGACATTGGTGCACTCCAGTGTACTTCACAGGCCTTGGTCAGTGTACGCCCCGACAATAGTAAGGTTTTCTTCAATCAGCTATTTGTATAGCAGAATAGATGTGACATTGAGGCTAGACCAAGGAGCTTTCCTTCTCAGCAAACATGCTCCCTTTTGTTTTTGGTTGCATTTTTCTAGGACTCCATTTACCCCATTATCTCTGACTCACCCCATCTCCAATACAATTAGCCTTCCTCTTGCTGTGGGGAACTCCACGTGGGAAAGTGGTTGCGTGGGTGTCAAGGCACCCGTTTGATCATGCCAATGGCACTGTTGGTGTCAAGCAGCACAAGCTCACCTGCCCTTGGCTCTAAAAACTTGTTTTAATGGCCTGGCTTGCCATGCGCTCTCCTGCTGTGCTGCTGCAGTTCTGGAGTGTTCATCAAGTGTTTTATAGATATATATTTTAAACTCTTCCAAAGGCTGTAAGCCTACTGTCACCTCCTACACTGTGTTGCTATTTCAGGAACCTTCACTTGAAACAGCTTCAAATTATTAAGATTTCCTTGCTGACTATGTGCCGCCCTGATGTGCAGAGCCAACTCTCGAGCACCCATCTGACCACAACAGAAGGGGGGAAATGGCCAGCTCCATCACGGCTGTCGCCCTGCAGTGTCAGCCCCATGCATTATGTGGGACAGGACACCACAGTGTGGGCACTCAATTTAATTGCCCAGGAAGGCGAAAGCCCCTTTTTAAATGCCGCTAGCACAGCATTTCTATCTCCACGTAAGAAATGGGGCTATTTGTCAAAATAGGCTTGCAAAATGGCAAGGTATTGCTGCAAGTATTTGTCATTGCTATTCTCCATTCTTGTTTTACAAGGATGGCTGAATGAGGTTAGACCGTTACAAAACAGTGGTGGTGGGTTTTCTTATTGCCGCCAGTATTGCAAACAGTGTTTTATCTATGCAATTAGAGCTATTACAGTAGAACAGGGGTCTCCAATCTACAGCCTGGGGGCCACATCTGGCCCACCACAAGATTTTGTCTGGCCCTCAGCAACATAAAATATTTGACATCGTTACTCATTATATATAACTAGCCTTTTGTTACCCGGCGTTACCCGGGTAACAAATTATCCCTAGGCAACCCTGGAAACTATGGATTCTACACTAACGTCGGCCGTTTTTGATCATTTTTACATGGCACCCCCCACAGACCCCCACCCCCGGGGCACTAGGGGGGCTGACCCCTGCAGTGTTGGTCGCCAGGCCACAAGGCATGCGCCTGCCAAGTCTGGTGCCAATCGCTCCAGGCATTCCAGCAGGGCATGGCGGACGTTTTGTTTCACATCCCTTCTTGGCCCCCATGCCGAGAGGGGGCCAAACCCGGACTCCAACGGCGTAGGGAGCATCACCAGTCATCTCAGCGACCCCGGAAACTACGGATTCGATGCTGATATCAGCCGTTTTCGGTCATTATTACATGGCACCCCCTGCGCACCCCCACCCCTGGGGGTGCTAGGGGGGCCTGACCCCCACAGTGTTTGTCACCAGACTGCAAGGCATGCGCATGCCGAGTCTGGTGCTAATTGCTCCAGGTGTTCCAGCAGGGCATGGTGGACATTTTGTTTTGCACCCTATGCCGAGGGGGGGCCGAACCTGGACTCCAATGGCATCGAGAGCATCGCCACTCACCTCGGCGACCCCGGAAACTACGGATTTGATGCCAATTTTGGCCGTTTTCGACCATTTTCACGTTGGGGCCCCTGCGTACCTCCACCCCTGGGGGCGCCAGGGGGGCCTGACCCCCACAGTGTTTGTCGCCAGGCCACAAGGCATGCATGTGCCAAGTCTGGTGCCAATCGCTCCAGGCGTTCCAGCAGGGCATGGCAGATGTTTTGTTTCGCACCCCACGCCAAGGGGGGGCTGAACCTGGACTCCAACAGCGTCGGGAGCATTGCCGCTCATCTCGGCGACCCCGGAAACTATGGATTCAAAGCCAATTTCGGCCATTTTTGACCATTTTCACGCGGGGGGGCCCTGCGTACCCCACCCTCAGGGGCGCCAGTGGGGCCTGACCCCCGCAGTGTTTGTCGCCAGGCCACGAGGCATGCACGTGCCGAGTTTGGTGCACGTCGCTCCAGGCGTTGCGGAGCCTAAGCGGCACATATATACAGTCTCCTTTATATATACAGATTTCTCACTTTAAGCATGCCATTGTTTCTTTCTAAGTGTCACATTTCTCTTTTGTTCTGAATCATACCATGCTGATTCAAAAAAAAAAAAAAAAGATCTGAGTAAAAATTATTCATTCATTTAAATTTCACTCATTTGTAAACAAAATAGATTTTTTTTTTTGGCCCGCGAAAATCTGTAAAATGTGCGATGTGGGCTTCATACTGAAAAGTCAGGATACACCTGCAATAGAAGGTGATAGTGGTCAGCCTAGACGGCTCTAAAAGGGTATTAAGCAAATTTATGGAAGACAAGACTATCCGTGGCTGCTTGTCATAACGATTGGGGGCTACCCCTCAGGTTCAGGGGCAGCAAGACTCTTAATGCCAGTTGCAGGGTAATTAGCAATGAGAAGGCTTTTTGCCTACTTTCTCCTTGTGGAGCTTCCTAGAAACGTTTGGTTCACTGCTATGGGAAACAAAATGCTGAACTTGGATGAGCTTGTGGTCTGATCCTACAGGGCTGCTCTTATGTGCTGATGAACACTCCATGTCAACTGTATGGGATAGCTTTCACGAAAGCAGCTAATAGCAGCATGGGGAAGATACTGCTTTTTTCCCCCATGTACAAATTATTGTTTTTGAGAGTCAGGCAAATAGAATAACCTTGTAGCAGCATTACAGTTGACAGATAAATGCAGATAAAACCCAAGAAATGTACCCTTACTTTGCAAAAAAGAAAAAAGAAAAGAAAAAAACGACCCAATTCTGAAAGGTCTGAGATGCTATGTTTCGCATTTTCAGGCCGTTTTGGACATGTTGCATGTTGTAACTGATCACGTGTCTCAGTTGTGAATGAGGCAGCTTCACTTAATCAAGTTCCCATATATCTGCTAGAAATATTTATCCTGATGTATTTCTTTGTATTTCAGGTATCCTCCGGGTGCCCACCTTGGATGCTGAATCTGCAGCACGTCTTCAATCATGGTGGTTTCAAGATTAAAAGCTGCTCCACTCTCATTGCCAAGCCTTTTCCTTCTCACGTTCCACCTCTCTGCATCACAGAATATTCCTGATTACCCTGATGATGAGCAGCAGTGCTCAAGAAGAGAGCACCCTACAATTACTTTTGAAGGTGGGAGACCTTCCTTTTTAGTGCTTTTGCCCTTAGAAGCAGCAGCTTAGGTTACTTTCAGTGAGACTTCTGTTGTTTCTCACACACTTCAGTCTGTCTAATGGGGGGTTCTTACAGTCTAATCCTAGGCATGTCTATTTAGAAGTCCCATGATAATCAATGAGGCATACCCCCAATTAAGTGCGGATAGGATTGCAGTCTGTAGTGCATACTGCATGCTTAGTCCAGGCTCAAAAGTGCCAAACCTGTTCTTTAAAAATGAATTTCTCCAAATTGTAATTAGCCTTCTGCTTTGGGAAGTTGGCATCCATGGTTTTTCAGTATAATGTTGGCCATATAACCAGAGGTGTATGGAGAGTGCCACGAAGGGAGGCGGACACAATGGGCACTTGCTGCAGCGGGTCGCAGCAGTGTGGAAAAACCCATGCACTTTTCTGCCGCCCCCCCCCCCCCATGCATTTGGATCACTTCTAAATGGAGCGATTCTGGAGGTGTGGCTGGGCAATGCACAGGAGTGGGGCAGAAGCACTAGGTGCATGGTGACATCGCCTTATCCCCAGGTGCTCTGTGGGCTGAGTATGACTCTGCAGACAACCAGATCATTAGTTCCCAAACAGGTGGGTTATGACCCACCAGCCTGGGAAGCCCTGTCTGTGCCCCCTTAAGGGGTGGGGCAATGGGGAAGGCAGCGACATGATAGGCACGATTGCACCGCTGCCAGGGACAGAAGAGGTTTTTTATACTTAGGGCGCAATTCTATACTAAGCTGGCCTAGTAAGGCCGACATAGCAGGGCTGTATCCTAAAGCTCATTAGGAGGCAGCAGCAGCAACGAGGTTTTCCCCTTGCACCTGTGTAAGCCCCAGTCACTTGTGTAAGCTCTATGGGCCTGCTCAGATCTGCGCCTGCTGTTTTGCTGACGCTGATGCTCAACTGGCGCAAGGCCTGCGCTGCTGACTGTCGCAGTGGTGCTTGAGCGGTGGCACTGCTGCTTGCGCCGGTCCAGCGCCAACGCGGACATGTTTATGTCCGTGGTTACGGCCCATTTGCGACAGCGCTCGGCTGGCGCAAGAGCGTAGCACCGGCGCAACGGGGGCATAGGATTGCGCTGTTACTGTGGGTCATGCTGGCCCTCTGCGGGGTCCAGGAAACCTGCAGACCCCTCTGCAGGGCTCCCCATGTGTTCAGACAAATGAAAATACTAAAAAATGGCCACTTCCAGTTTCAGGCTGAAAATTGGAAGTGGCAATTTTTCAGTGTTTTCAGTCATTTGGAGCCATGAGGAGCCCTGCAGAGGGCTCAGCAGGCTCCCAGACCCCTTGGAGGGCCAATGTGACCCCCAGTAAGTTTTTTAAAAAAAACCCTTTTGCCCCAGCAGCAGTCTAATCATAGCAATCACATTACTGCCTTCACCCTGCCCCTGCACAGATTACATATCCCAAATTCTCCCTGATCTCCCTCACATACTACTGGGAGAGATACCTCCCAATAGTGGTACAAGCTATGGTTAGAAGTAAGATAATGTGCTAGATTAGCCATTTTCAACCCTTTTCATCTCACGGGACACTGACAAGGCTAAACCACCAGTTTTTTTGACAATAGACAAGGCATACTGCATTGCCGGCCAGAGGCTCACCCCCCGCAGTGGCCCTACTAATATATGACCCCCAAGCTTCCATGGCACACCTGCAGACCATCTGTGGCATACCAATGTGCCATGGCATACCAGTTGAAAGTCGCTGGGCTAGATGGTTACCTGTTTCTTCAAGCAGTATATGTAAAGGGATCTTTGTTTTCTCAGTATCTGCACCATGCGAGCATAATGAGCTAAATATATGAATATAGCTTCCATCATCATGACTGGTGAACCAATCAGATTCATAGCGTCTCCAATTTTTGTTGTAGATTGGGAACAGGATGGGTCTGTCAGTGACTCTGTCAGTGACAGAGCTCTGTTATTTCCTCCAGATGCTATCCTCCTGATGTGATCTGCCATTCATTGCTATCCCATGAGCATCGTTCTTCCTTCCCTTCAAATATTGCACTGTGCTGCACAAACTCAACTGATGCCAAGTGAACATTGTATCCATGCAGAGTGATTTCTGCAGCGCCCTAAAGTGGATGCATAAACGCTCTTTCCATTGGAAAAGGCAATTTCTGTTTTCCGTATGGTTGCTTGGTCCTTGTTTGGTTAGACCTTGATTGGTTAAAGTTATGATATAGGAAGAGACCCTTTTTTGTGAGAAGGCTATGCTACTTAAGATTGGGAGATTGCGATTTTTGAAGGTCTACCTTGATTTTGGGGCAGGTTTTGATGAATTTTTTTATAAATGTGTTTGCCTGTCTTGTCTCATCAGACATGGAGAGGAGTTTGCATGCGTGGACATCTGAGGACGCAATCCTAACTTGCACTGGAACAGCATGGCCAGCAGGCCTGCACCGCATCCAGCGCATGTTGGAGCAGGCAGGAGCCTCCCTGGGGTAAGGGCATGTTTGTGCCCTTACCCTAGGGTAGGCACCAGCCACGCCTATGGGCTCTTCAGATCTGTGCCTGCTATTTTATTTAGCAGGAGCAGAGCCTAGGATGCCGTGTGGCCCAAATTGGGGGCCTGGGGGTGGGAGCTTGGACATGGCCTAATGGATGCACCCCTTTCCCCGGACTGGCCAAGGACCATCTAACGAGAATTCATGGCAGAGGTGAGATCAAAGCTCTGTATCTTGGACACTAATTTGCACCAATGATGCTAAGGGATGAAAATAGTCTTGAAGAGCCTTTTTTTATATTGTTTTAATCAAGCCTTGCTTTCTTGCATTTCATTTCTTTCACCACAACCAGAAGAACTAGTCTCAGGGTGCTGAGCCGTGTTGTATACTGGTGTTTAATGCAACAAAAGAAAAGCAGATTAATAGAATACAGCTGTGGGTAGGCAATTCTTTGGAAAAGGCAATTCCTTTTTCTTTTCTTTTGGATATGTGTGTGAGTTCAGATTGGGACCTCTAGTTTCACTGTACTTGACTTCCGTATTCATATGAAGTTGTTGCTTGAACTTTTGTGGTAGTTCGTGTGCTATTTCAGTGTTGCATAGTGTCCCCAAATCCTCTTTCCAATGTCCGGTTGTAATAATTTTTGAAATAGTGAAGTGTTGATTTTGCTTTCCCTTTGCTATATAGAGGTGTCCTGTGAGGACAAATGAGCAAAGCCACCTGTGACCTTTTGAGAAGGAGAAGGTCGAAGGCTTGCAGACCTTCCTGACCTTTTTGGAAGCACTTTTGTGGATTTGAGTCTTTCCTAGAGGGATGTGAAGTGTTGCTGCTGCTGCATTTCACAAATGTCAGGAGGCTTCTCTCTTTCTTCACATTACATACACTTATATGGATTAAAGTAAATTAGCAAAACCTTTAAACTTGCATAATAAGATTCAGCCTTTAACCTCCTTCCTTGTGGAACCTGGCTTTAAAACAAATTGCCTGATTAGTCTTGACAATGTGCTTTATGGAGAAAAAAAAAAATGAAAACGAGAAGTCCTGGGATTTAGAACTGTGTTTGGGAACATGCCTGGAGTCTAGTCAGGGAAAGGGAAAATATTTTTCCTTACCCCTCTGTAAGTACCTTGACTGCCAATGGATCTCCTTGGACCTGCCTCTCTGATGCAAGTCTGAGGAGACAAAGGGGGTGTGTTGGTTCATTCTGGAGGGAAAAGCGTCCACTGCCTGCCATCTCCTCCTGCCTCTGACACAATCCTGCCCCTCCCCTTGTTCTGCCCTGATCTGCCCACTGGACTGCCGACCTTGGCGAGGCCCTTTTTGCTGCCGCTGCACATTGGGTTCCTCCCCGGGCACAATCCTAGCCTGGTGTTAGGCAGGCACAAGTCTCTTGTGTCTGCCCAGGAGTGCTGCAAACACACAGGTAAAGCATGTTTGCAGCATTCTCTGAGTCAGAGATGTCAGCACATGGATGTGCGCCCTCCTCCCTGGCTCCAAGAGTGGTCCAATGCGCTTTACAGTGCATTTGCAATATGTGGCCTAACTCCAAGTTAGGATTGTGCCCCCTGCTGTCTGCAGTGGCAGCCTGCAAGCACTCGACTTCGCACACTTCCACAAGGCGCTCTGTGATGCCGTAAAGAGTATTCCATTGCTGGAACGCTAGTTAGGATGTGGCTGTAAGTGAGCCCTATAAACATCCTGAATCTAGTGTCATTTTTTAAAATCTTAAACGGATCAGGTTAGAAAGAATTACATAGGCTGGTATTAACTGTGTTCCTCAGTTGAATATTTATTGCAGTTGTTCTGTTGTTTCAGTGTTAATGTTCAGATTCTGTATGTTTTTAAATGGTTTGTAACCTGCATTGCGTATAAGATGTTTAAGGGTGCAATCCTAACCTGGAGTTAGGCTGGCACAGTTAGGCCAGCAAAGTTTGGCTGGCACAAGGGACACCGTATAGTATGTTTGGACCATTCTTGGAGTCAGAGAGGCCAGAACACAGACATGCATCCTCCTCCTTGCCTCAGAGAGTGGTCCAAACATGCTTTACAGTTTTCCTTGTGCTGGCCAAACTTAGCTGGCCTAACTGTGTCAGCCTAACTCCAGGTTAGGATTGCGCTCTAAATGAAATCAAAGTAGTTTGTACTGCCTCAGGAGCTTTTGTTGGAATATCGGTTTCTGTTGAGAACCAGACAATCACAGTTAACTTGTGCCTGTGAACCAGATGAATACATCTGGCATTCTTTATTTTCATGCTCTAATTCCAGAGCAAACGATCAGCCATGAGGAAAGAGAGGTGTAGAGTTCCTTCCTTTTGCACAAAATCAGGAGCTTGTGAGCAGAACGTAGACCCAGTTTATTGGCTGTGCAGTGGCTATTTCTGCTATTTCTGCTGTTTGTATCCAAACCACATGGAAGCAGCTTCACATGTCATGTGTTGTGTAGTCATGCAGGGGTGGACCTACTTGAAATGGCGCCCATGGCGCCCAATGAAAATGCGCCCCTAGGGGCACGCAACATCATGACGTCACATCGTGACGTCATGACGTAGCGCCCCGCCCCCTCTAAGAAGCGCGTTCTGTTCGCTCCCGCCAGCCCTTTAAGGCCAGCAGGAGCGAACAGAACGCGGTACCGCCCAGCGCCTCGCCGCCGCCTTGAGAAGCGGGAGGGGGCGCTGGGTGGCACTGCGTTCTGTTCGCTCCTGCTGGCCTTTAAGGCCAGTGGGAGCGAACAGAATGCTGCGGTGCTGCCCAGCGCCCCGCCCCCCCCCCCCCCCTTGAGAAGCAGGAGGGGCTCCAGGCGGCAGCGCGTTCTCCTTGCTCTGGCTGGCTCTTTAAGGCCAGCCAGAGCGAGGAGAACGCAGCGCAGGGCTTGGGTGGGGGCGGGCCGGGCCGCGGGCACCATTTTGGGGGCATGGTTATGGTGTCCTCTCCCAAGAGGGGACCCAGGGCTCGTGCCCCCCTTGACCCCCCCTAGATCCTCGACTGTAGTCATGTCCTGTGGTATGTCGCTGATTTCACACCAGCACAGCAAATGATGTTGTGGTAATTTCTGGAAGTGTATGAGAGTAGCAAGAGGTAGGGTGGTGCATTGAGTGGCTGGTCATATAGCTGCAATATTTAGCTTAGTTTCTGCCCGGCTTGGATTTCAAGTAGTTCCCACACAGACGCTTGTGTGGGGTGAGCTACGGCTCAATCACATACTTTCATGCTGAACCCCAGCACTCTGGGTAGCATATAAGGACTTCACACCTAACAGGGAAATTGAGGATTAGATATACCTTATAAGGGGTGTTGTTATCTGAAGGGGCTGAGGGCGCAGACCTAAGCAACTTTCTAGCACTGACATAGCTGTTTCAATGGGGCATGTGCTGCATCCTGCAATGGAGTAGTGGTTACAGAGGCCTCCTCAAGATAAGAGAATATTTGTTTCCTGACCTCAAAGCTGCATTGGAAAGTTGGTCAGGGTAGTACCCTGAGTGTAAGACCTGGCCTTCTGTCAAATGATCTGTGAGATGTAAGTACTGTATTTTGCAAGGTTTAGGCCCAAAGCAAGGCAAAGCTGGGTGGGTGTGTAGATTGAGGCACCAGAAAGTTCTCAGGGAAGCTGGAAAACACCTATCCAACCCATCCACATCTGGGAGACTTATATAGGCATGAATTTTTTTTTTTCTTGCAAGTTCATCATTTGACCAGAGTTCCACAGTGGTGCGCTGATTGTGGGCAACAGCTGGGAGTCAAAGTCCCAGCTGGGAGAGCTCCTGTAGTCTTGGGCCACTGAGCATTCTTTTCTGTGAGCACCACTCAAAAGGGCAGATAAATGAAACCTCTCTCCTTTCCTTCACAGTTACAAGAGTATAAGTCTTCCCTTTCTGGGAAGTTTCCTTCCTCATGATTGTGGGGTCTCTTGCATAAAAAAGAAGGATTTATTTTTCCCAGGTGTCCTCTGGTGAAGCTGGACAGTGGAAGACTTCTCTTTCCATTACCCCCATATTTCAGCCACCGTGCAGTTGTTTTAGTGAGACCATCCACTCTTTATGCTTAGTGCATTTTCTCCAGAATTAATGTGTTGCTTCCTGGTGTTAACATAACACAAATATGCTATTAGGATGTAGTAGCAACACGGTATTATACACATTAGTTGGTGGTAATTTTTGTGTTAAATAAAACGTTAAATAAAATCTCTTGATTTGCGTGAATACAGTGTGCTTTAGAAACACTGCAGAGTGTGAGGTAAAACTGCTTTTTCCCCTTTCTGCAGGCTAATCAGTTTCTTTTATCTTTTTCTGTCTCTGCAAAGTACTTAACTACTTAGAAGTGCTGTGGGCATTCCTATGTGTCGATTACTGAATACTGCAATAATTAACTTGTAGGTTGTCAGCTTCTCACAGAGCATGTTAATTTTATTTAGAATTTGTTAATTGAATTCTCTCTTGGAATTTCCTTTTAGCCTGCATTTTTTTTTTTTTGACAGCTTGACGGAAAATCTTCTACTTAGGAAATTGTAGGTGATTGTGTTGGTCCATTAGAAGAAAAATCCACCATCCGAAGTAGGGTAATTCTAACCCCACAAGTCAAAAGGTTAAAAAAGTGAGCTTTCAATTGCCCCAGAACTCTTGATCAGGTTAGATGACCTCTCCTTTTCTGTCCTGACCTTGAGAGGTGCTCAAGTGGAAAGTGATGCACACTGGGGCAAATAATTAAAACTTCACCTAAACCCGTGTATAAGTCAACGTCATGTAAACTGAGGGCAAGTTCTAAGCTAAAAATCATGGAATTTGCTATGATCTGTGGATAGGTTGAGATTAAAACCAAGGGATATATGCAATTCTTTGAATTAGATAATTTTGTCTGATTTTGCCTGATGCCAAATCCTGACCAATGACCTACCAGTAATATCAGTTTTTTTTCTAGGCAGTTTGTAGGCATAAATTTCTTGACTTATACACGATGATATGTGGTAACTCAGAATACTAAAAGAAACCTATGAGCCACAAATTGCCTTTCTTGTTGTTATAACCTAAGAGGTGTTTAAAATGGCTCTAAATGTCTTCTGGAAATCCATCAGAGTCTGAATCTTAATCAGTGACTCCAAGCAAATGGTGGGTAGAATATTAGTTGATATTCAAGAGTAGCTCCCTCCACTTCCCTGCCTTGCCTGCTGGGAAGAATTTTCACAGTGCACCCAGGAATGGGCAGGAGAATATGAGGTGCAGGGATAGGAGGGTTTGTCTCTGCTCTGTCCCTCTCTGGTTTGTCCCTCTCTGCTTTGTCTGCTGTGCCTGCTGCCAGCACTAAGCAAAAAGCACTAAGCCAGCCTACTCACAGGAAGTAAACAATGCCAGCCCCCCCTTTGCAGGCAGTGTCCTGTTTCCCCCCCCCCACCTGCTTCTAAGCCCAATCCCCCCATCCAACTAGCTGAAGCTGAGGGGGCCTTACCAGCTCTGGCAATGCAAGACCTTTTCGATGTGTTAGCAGTTCCCAATTGTAGCCTCCCCCAAAGACCTGTAGTCTGTCCTGGCAAAGCACCAGCCTAAAAGCAACATCCGAGTTGGGGCTGAGTTTTACAAGCCTGTTCTGCAGCCTGTCTTGCTCCACCAGAGGTCTAGGGCCTTGCTCTGCCCATCATGTGACTCAGTGCATTTACTGTATTAACCCACGTATAAGTTGACTTCAGATTTTCTTGGCAATTTTAAAGCATTTTTTTTTCAACTTATACATAAGTATATACAATAGGCTAATGAGTTCTGAGCTGTATGCAATAGATCAGCAGAAAGATCTTGGGGTGTTAGTGGACAACTCAATGCAAGTGTCAATCCAGTGTACAGCCGCGATGGAAAAAGGCCAATACCATGCTTGGGATAATTAAAAAGGTGGTTGAGAATAAAATGGCCGATATTATTATGCCATTGTACAAATCAATGGTAAGGCCACATCTGGAGTACTGCATACAGTTCTGGTCGCCACATCTCAAAAAGAACATAGTGGAGCTGGAAAAGGTACAGATAAGACCAACCAAAATGATTACTGGGCTGGGGGACCTCCTGTATGAAGAAAGGCTACAGCATCTGGGACTCTTCAGTCTAGAAAAAAGGCACCTGAGGGAAGACATGCTTGAGGTGTACAAAACTATGCATGGGATGGATAGAGTGGATACGGGGATGTTCTTTTCCCTCTCTCACAACACCAGAACCAGGGGACATCCACTAAAATTAAATGTTGGAAGAGTTAGAACAAATAAAAGAAAATACATGTTTTACCCAGCAGGTTATTAATCTGTGGAACTAAGGTGAGTAGCCACTTAATATGGAAAACAGGCATTGACAGTATCCCGCACAGAAGCTGCCCTGTGGACAGCCATAGCCTAGTTGCTGTTCTCTGCATCATGATAACGCTCAGATTAGACCACAGCAATGCATTATACATGGGGCTGCCTTTCAACACTACCTTCATAACACTCGACAGGGTAGACAAGTGTTCTCCTTTGGGGCACTTCTTGGAAGAAAAGTGTTACAGGAGCCATTATCTCAGTAAATGCATGATAGGGAAACAAATGCTTGTGGGATCTGGGAAGAGAACATTGTCCCCTCTCTGCACCTACATCAGATGCCATTCCTTTCTGTTAATCTTGTCCTTTTTCCAGTCTGGAAACTATGCGGAGAGCAGAAATTTTGGCTCAAACAATAAATTGACAGTCGGCAGCCACAGTGGACACACACTGATAGTGTTGCAGTCTTTCTGAAAGAAACCCAAAGGCATTTCAATATGGATTTCTTGCCCAGTAAGAAACCCCCATGGAATGTTTGTAATGTGAAAATGAATGAGAAAATGATGCTGGTATTTTCTTCTTCCTTAGGGTTTAGCATTTATTTATTTGAAAATTGCCACCAATAAAGCCATAAATATCTGTCATTTTGTGGAAGTAATTATACTTTGGCAAGATTCTGAAAGAAAAGGGGGATTTTAGAATTTAAAAACCAATGTTATCGTTTTCATGACTGTATTCATTTGCTACCTATCTTTGATGTTTTTGGACTCATGGCATGTACCCTGATGAGAACTGCTAAAAAAATAATTCAGTGTGCTGAGCCAAAGAGACCTCTGGAATAAAAGAAAGATCTGGGAAATGAACCCCTCATTCACAAAATTCTTTGCGTACAGAGAGTCACTCAGGAGCTCGAGAGAAAAGGAAGATTTTACAGTGAGAATTAAAGAGGGGAAGTGATTCAGTTTTTTTTCTTTCATTGAGGGGTGAAAGAGATCATTTCAAAGAGCTGAGGCAGTATAAGGGCAACCTCTGACTGAGGGAATAATCACAGGAGGCCAAACAGAGAAGCCTCCAGAAATGGAGAAGAAAGAGTGCTAATGTTAAAGAGGGACTTGCATGAGGTACTTGGCAATGAGTACCTCCAAAAGAGAGGGCGCGCAGGAAAGCAAGAGGGGCTGAAATTTAGCTCAGGGGGACACCCAGGCATTTCAAGACCATATCAATAATCAGCAACAAATGTGAGCGTTCAAATCCTGTATATTTTGCCTCTTAAACATTATTCCCCATTGTACACATACAATCAGTGATTTTATGAATGAATGAATGAATGAATGAATGAATATATTGTATATCCAGAAATTTGTATACTGTCTTGCTGCATAAATATTTCCAGGGCAGTTTACATAAATAGTTGGGCCCCAATATACACAGATTATATAGCTACGCTTTCAATTATCCGCCGATGCGAGGGCTTCTCTTCCTTTATTCTTATAATGGGTGGCTAAAAAAATTTCTTGCTCAAGGGTGAGGGCAGGGGAGAAACATATACTTTACAAAGGTTCCCTCTTATCCATGGTTTCAGGTATCCACGGGGACCCCCTGTGTGTGTGTGTGTGTGTGTGTGTGCACGCACGCACACAAACATCTATCTATCTATCTATCTATCTATCTATCTATCTATCTATCTATCTATCTATCTATCTATCAAGTACTAGGCTAATAGTTTCAGATCTGGTGCAGGCACAACTTTGGATTGTTTTAACAGTAATTTAAAGGTTTTTGATTATGAAATAGCAATATGTTAACAGCAATACATTTGATATTCTGTTTTCAGAGTACAGACTCATTCAAAATATAACACCTAACATACTGCCAATTCGTATTACCTTCCCCAACATCAGTAAAATCTGATTTTAAAAAAGAACACTTTGTCAGTGTCAGTATCATAGTGTAAATATAATAGCCCAGTCCTTGTGCCGGCCAAACTATGCTGGCCTAACTCCAGGTGAGGATTGCTCTCTGAGGCTCACTAGTGCAAAGGATGGCCATAACACTGGTTTGGGCTTGGTTGAATGGAGTGGTAGGACAGTCAGGCTAATAGCAGTGACAGTAGGGTGTTCTGGTGTGGGAAGTTGAAGTGGTGGGGCCAATGAGGGGAGTTGGGAAGGAAGAAATGGCCACAGCATTATTTGTGTGTGGCCCTTGGTCATGCAACAGTTTTGGTATGTAGCTCTTAAATGTAGTATATTTGCCTACCTCTGCCTTGGAAAGTATGAAAATGAAAATACCCTAGAGATGTTTCTGTTTAGAGCTGTTTGCACAGTTACTCTGATCCCCTGTGTGCCATTTTCATCATGACTGGGTGATGTGTTTGCTTATAAAAGTCCACCTAATAACCCTAGCCAAGGATGAAGAATAGCCCCTTTCTTGGAATCTCTGTATAAGCAATCACATTTTTTTTTTAAAAGAACGTAATCTGAACTGAGACATTCGTTGTGCTTTTCCGAAGACCCTGGTTCTGAGCCACTAGCATCACGCTCCTGATTTATTTAGCTACTGCATGCATAGGCTGCTTATTGTAACACGTACCAGCTCCTTTTAAGGAGCATGTTATGCTGAAATGATAAAATTCAGCACAAAGCCAAAGTGTGTGTGTGTGTGTGTGTGTGTGTGTGTGTGTGTGTGTGTGTGTG
>JAJKFI010000014.1:13948628-13971722 GCA_029204185.1 Lerista edwardsae
TGTGTGTGTGTGTGTGTGTGTGTGTGTGTGTGTGTGTGTGTGTGTGTTTGAGAGAGAGAATATGATTTAAGATTCATACATGGCATGGAGATGAATGTCTGTTTGTGCAGCCTACATAACCTTAAGACGCAACAATCCATAATGCACTGTGATAATGAGCAAAACACAGTCATGAAAATATCCAAGGAAATGTTGAAAGCAGTCTGCAGATTGACTGGGATGGGAAAGATATTGGAACTCTGGTGGCCTGAGATTAGTAGGGAAGCAAGTGGGCAAATTGGTATGTGGATTGGATCCAAAGGAAGCCATTTAGGATATTGGGGGTGGAAATGACTCAGAGTGCAATCCTAACCTGGAGTTTGGCAGGCACAGTTAGGCCAGCAAAGTTTGTGCTAGCACAACGGTGTGTTGTGCACACAAAACTGAGTGTTGGGAGTGTTAAAACAGATAAAAGGAAATACTATTTTTCCCAGCGGGTAATTAATCTGTGGAACTCTTTGCCACAGGAGGTGGTGATGGCATCTGGCCTAGATGCCTTTAAAAGGGGATTGGACAGATTTCTGGAAGAAAAGTCCATCGTGGGCTATAGGCCATGATGAGATGCACAACCTCCTTACATTAGTAGTAGGCTACTTCACAGTACCGGGTGCAAGGGAGTGGCAACAGGATGCACACATCTTGTTGTCTCGTGCCTCCCTGGGGCACCTGGTGGGCCGCTGTGAGATACAGGAAGCTGGACTAGATGGGCCTTTGGCCTGATCCAGTAAAGTATGTTTGGGTCCCTCTCGGTGTCAGAGAGGCCAGCACACAGACGTGCACCATCCTTTCTGACTCTGAGAGTGGTCCAAACACGCTTTACGGTGGCCCTTGTGCCAGCCAAACTTTGTTGGCCTAACTTTGCCGGCCTTACTCCAGGTTAGGATTGCGCCCTTAGACTGTTCCTTGAATGAACAGAGGATGCGAGTCTTCAGGAACTTACCACAGGCGTCGTTTTATGAAGGCTAAATTGTGTCTCTGCCTCTCCCGTATATCCAGGGAGTGGGAAAAAAGGTCCTATGATTTCTTTAGGCTCCAGGAGTGGTGGAGGTTTTTGCAAGGCAAGGATGTATTTATGCCCATTGTGTCTGGCGGGGGCCCAGCAGTGTAATATGTTTTGCTTTATAACCCAAGTGTTTATTGTTGAATCAGCTTTATTTTATGACAATGTTCTCTGATATAAATCTCGAGCCTGAAGGCTAATTAAAGGGGCTGCTGGAGGTCCCGGTGTTTTTGTGGATTTGTGTCCTGGGGGAAGCTTTTCCTTTGACTTCCTGCCGTGCATCGTTCAAGGTGTTCTTTTTATTTCCATTATGCCTTTCAGCGCTCTCCCCACCCACCCCCTTCTCCAGCCAGTGATGACAGTGTCGGTTGACAACTGATCACAGGGGACGTGCCTTCTGCGTGGACGGTTCATATGAACGCTTAACAGAGGGCTGGCTTGGCTTTCATCAGAACGCAGGCATTCAAGGCTGCACAGTAGGGAGTAAGCCCCATTGTTTACCTCTGCATAAACGTACTTTGGATCATGCTGTCTAACTGCACTAGTCCTATGGGCTTCCGCTGTGTGGCATGGTGAAGACGCAGCTAGTTGAGACTGTTGTGTTCCAGTGCAAGCGTGAACATAAGTGACAAGGGTATGCCACTTTTCTCTTCCCTCAGATCCCTCTTCAAACCCCACCTTTTCTGTGAGGGTCTTTTTACAGGTAAATACACCTGCTCACATTCTTACCTTTTTGTGCTTGTCTCTTCTGTTGTCTTTTTCACTCTTGGTGTTTGGAATGTAAGCTCCTCAGGCCAGGGACCTGTCTCATGGCTTACTGTCTGCTTCCGGACCTTTCCACCTTTTCAGGGACTCCAGCGCCCCATCACAACCCCAGGAGGGGGAGCAGCAAGTGGCAGGTTCACATCTGATCCACCCATAATCTCCAGAGCCACCAGGACACAAGGTCAGGGACTACCCTTAGCCTCTGCTGAATCCTTGCGAGGATGGCCCAAGTCCCAGGGGCCATGCCACCGGGAGATAGCTGGCTGGTAGTAGACACCATGGCAGAAGGAGAGAACTTTGAGCTCTTCCTTGGTATGTTGGAAGTGGTTGAAACCTCCTCTTCAGCTGCTCCTCAAAGGATGAAGTGCAACCTGGGGCAGCACGGCTCCTTTAACCACAGGACAGGACCTGGTAGATCAGGATGTGGTGGAGAGAGAGACAACCCATGAACACAGGGGCCCAAAGGCACACAAGGCACTCAGGGCCAATGATGAGGTAGTCTCTGGACAGACTACTTGGTAGCCTCTCAGTATCTTCTTCCCTTGGGCTGATTCTGGACCAGGTCAGGAAAGGATCCAGGAGACAGGTGGAGAAGGAAGGAGGATGAAGCATAACCTTCCCACCACTGAACCCACACACTTGAGCAGGGAGCTGCCTGGCTAAGGAGTATCTTGGAACTCAATGATGCTATTTAAATGGTGTGTTTGGATGACCTGCCTCCCCCCCCCCCAAATTATGGAATGTAGAGCAGCACACTGGGAAGAAGCGATTTGTGTATGATATTTAAATGTTCTTGATGATGATGATGATGATGATACTTCTTCCCCTTTATCATATATGACAGGCCTGGTTGAAATGTAGTGTCCAAGTCAGTTAGTCCTCAGAAGCTGAAAGCAGCAGAATCAATTGCTTCCTCATTCTTGCTACTGTTAAATTCCGAGTAACTGACCAATGGCTTTTCTCCTTGTAAGGAAGTGAGGCATTGGAGACAAACTACAATAGGGGCCAATGTAGAAATGCAGAAAATAAGACCTTCACTAATGTGAGCGCAGAAATTATGGATGTGCACTACGGCTGTGTGAGTGGCCAAGCAGTTATTTGATTACTCTGATAATTCAACCACTTCATCTTTCATTTTGTGGTTAGGCTAGTAGTGAATTCACACTGTTGCTTTCCAAGGGATACAGTTTGGCCATGTAAATTGTTCCTCACTGCTCTAGTCAAAAGCAAAATAGCTTGACGTTTGCCAAGCTCACAAGATTGTGGTTTCTCCAGGGCCACCTGGTGAAATTTTCATATCATCTCTTGTGCAGAGGTTTAATCATGTGGCCTTTGTTATGTATTTATAATAGCCTTTCTACTGCTTGGCCCACAAGGAAATATGCAGTTTCTAAAATCCCCTTGGACCAGTTTGGAAGGCACTTATTCCCCCAACCAGCCCCATGTGTTTAGAAATGTGCGTGCTCAGACTTCCCTATTCATTTTTAAAAATTGATTAAATATGAAATTAGAAAAAAGGTAGGGAGGAAAGGATGTGTGTACAACGTAAGTTTGCACGTCCATTATTGCATGGGACCAGTTCTTAAAGTCCCTTCTTATCTGAACCAGCCCCATGTCTATGTCAGTTTGTTAATATCTCAAAGTTCAAAGTGAAGATGAGGCCGCAGGTGGGAGACATGGCATGCCCCTTGCAGAAAGCCAAAGCTAAGGAGGGAGGACACTGACAACACTATACCTGTATCCTGTTGCCACCCACTTGCACCTGGCATTCAGAGAAGGCTGCCACTAAAACCTCTAAAACCCGCAGGTTGCATGCAGTCACCATGACCTGTAATTTGTGATGGACTTTTCCTCCATAAATCTGTCCAATCTCCTTTTAAAAGCATCTAGGCCAGGTGCCATCACCTGGTCCTGCAGCAGAGTGTTCCACAAATTAATTGCACTCTGAGAAAAGCAATTTCCTTTTGTATGTTCTAATTCTCCTGCCAGTCAATTTTGCTAGACACCCCCTGGTTCTGGTACTGTGTGAGAGGTAAAAGAACTTCCTTCTATCTCTCCCATGCATAATTTTATATGTCTCAGGGCACAATCCTAACTGGCACAGTTAGGCCAGCAAAGTTTAACTGGTATAAGGGCCACCGTAAAGTGCGTTTGGACCATTCTCAGAGACAGGGAGGATGGCACACGTACCAGCCTCTCCGACTCTGAGAGTGGTCCAAACATACTTTACAGTGTCCCTGTGCCAGCCAAACTGTGCTGGCCTAGCTGTGCTGGCCTAACTCCAGGTTCGGATTGCGCCCTCAATCATGTTCCCCTAAGGTGCCTTCCTTTTAGACTGAGGATCCCCAGCCTTCCTTTCCTTGGAAGGGAGGTGCCCCAGTAATTCTTTTTGTCACTTCCTCCTGTACCTTTTCCTATTCCACTACATTCTTTTTCAGCTGAAAGCCTGTACTGAGAGTGCAGTCCTAACCTGGAATTAGGCCAGGAAGGTTTGGCCAGCCCAAAAGTATGTTTGGACCACTCTCAGAGTCAGAGAGGCCAGCACATAGATGTGCGCCATCCTCCCTAACACCCTAAAAAAAACCTGCACCTTATGGGGGCCCTTGTGTTGCCCAAACTTTGCTGGCCTAACTGTGTCGGCCAAACTCCAGGTTAGGATTGTGTTCTGAATTTGCTTATAAGAAACAAAGGCAAACACTTAAAAGAGTGCATCAGGCATCTTCCTGAAACTAAAGGACAGATGAGGAGTCATCTTATGTCTCTTCTATATAAATATTTTGCAACGTCAATGTTCTGTGATAGCAATCTGTTTGGGCTTGTTGCTGGTGGCCCTGCTCTGCGGCCCCCCCCGACCAGCACGCCCCCTTACCTGGAGAGCTGGGGTGGTCACGGCAGTTCCACAGGCCTGTCCGGGGGCTCATCCTCTGCCCAGTGGGCAGCCGAGGGCGCCACATGGCAAGGCGGCGCAGAGAGTGAATGTGGGGCAACGTGGCGGGGTGCCCGCTCGCCCGGCCTCGCCTCCAGAGGCGGCAGCGCCACGGCAAGGCCAGGCACCCCCACCACACCTGGCAAGGAAAGGGAGCTGTGCATGCGCAGCTTCCCTCCTCACTAGCCCCAAGCATTGTGAGAAGTCGAGCCCGAGATCTCACCAGAAGTGGAGGGGCTTCCGGGATCCCGGTCGATGCTCATAAGGAGCTCGACTGGGGCAGAGAGCGGTTGCTCCTCGGCGTGAGGTGTAGGTCCAACGCTCAAGGGCTCCGTGGGGGCTGGCCACCCTCCTCCCCGGATGACCTCTTCAGGGGGGGGCACCCTGCAGGGTCCCAGCGGCGGCCCCGGGCATATCCCCAGAGCATAGCTCCAGACCCTGCCCTGGCTGGGTAGAAGTTGGAGGGGGCGGGCCCCGCTCTATTGGTACATCAGCCCCAGGCAAGGGCCAATGCAGCCCGACAAGGGCAGTCCCCCAGGGTGCCCGCTGGGGGGGCTACAGCTGGCCAATGCTCCCATGGCCCGAGAGACTGGGGCCCATAGTCGGACCATGACTGCCTGCCCAGCCGGACCCCAACCCACAGCGCGAGACCCCAAAGACCGATCCTCCTAGCCCAGTAAGAGGGGGCCTGTGAGGCAACGTGGACACCCCCTCCCTCCGTGATAGCTGATGAGTGTAAAGGGCTTACACCGATTAAACGGCTTCTGGCACGTACAGCAGTTGGCATCCCGTGTCTCACTGCGCAGCGACCGCCTCAGGCGCCTGCCGGCCTACGAGCAAGACCGCTCCATGATGTCCCGCCCATCCCACGAGGTCCCCATGGACTTCACAGGACTACTGAGGGTTTTTCTAATCCTGAATCACCCTACTGCTTTTTAGGTTGCTTGAAATGATCATGGCTTTAAAAAACACACACACACACTTTGCAATGTGGGATAAGCTTCTTTTCCTTCAGAACGGGTTGGAAAGTCAAAGCACAAATAACGTTTAATGTTCCGTTCTCAGTTGTTCATGTCTAGGTTTCCTGCCTTGTTTTTCCGAGATGCAAAGCTAGGGTCTTTTCAGTGTCAGTTTTTCATTGGGCTTATACAGAGATACATTTGCAGGTGTAAACATGACCTGGTTTCTAAGGGATTTTAGCCAAAATGAAAGCGCCTGCTCTGGAGAAACGAGGGAAAGAAACCCAATCAGCTCTCTGAGAAAGGTCAAATGTAAGCAAATTCTAGAGTTCATTGGGTCCATATGTATAAACTTCATCTAATATAGAGCAGGCATAGAAGAACACTTCCCCTCACATGGTTATGAGGCTTGTTCTTTAAAATAAGAGCTGTGCTATGCCCTCAGGGCACCTGTGACCTAGGTAATGAGATTTGATATGGTGAGTGAAACAGGCCTGCATCCTTCCTCTGCAGAAGTCTTTTTTCACATTATCCATTTTCCTCTTGCAGGAAGGTGAACCTAGAAGGGTTTGGGGGTAGTGTTCAGCATTAATTCAGATGACTGCTAGTTAGATCTCCTTAGCTGGGGGAACCATGCTGTGTTTAATCATCTCCAACTATATGGCTACAAAGGCTATCGTTTTGCTATGAAGACGCATGTCTTGCAGCCTTTAATTTAATAATCGGAAGGGCTTTCTTTATATGCTCAGCCACCTGTGGTTGTAAATAGAAATCAGGACAGTTGCCTGTTATTTCCTGAGCTTGATTGACATTTAAAACGATCATGGGAAACATGGAGCTACCTGAGGTGCATATTTTTTTCTCCCCATAGTTCTTTACCAGTAATTTTGTCAGCATTTCCTATTTAAAGAAGAGAGACGATGGCAGAATGTACCTCCATGAAGTGTGGTGGTAGATGGAGGAGGAAAATACACACGCACACAGACACCTTGCCTTTTCCGCTGCCACACTGTAATAGGTTAGATGGGAAAGAGAACAATTCAAGTGGGTAGAAAATGACAAGAGAAATTAGAGCCTAAGACCAGCATCCGTAAAAGGGCTCATTGTTGTAGAATATCAGAGCACCATAAATGCCCAGGTATCTGGGGAATGCATCCATTATCCAGCTCGCCTGCCTGAAGCATGTAATTTCCATAGGCTGGATTCAGACAAATTTCTTATAGCCAAGAATCTGTGTTAAAGGCAGCAAAGGTTCATTAGAAAGGAGAAGACTGCAGGTGACTTTTTGCACCTCCCGCTGTGTTTGCACGTAATTAACCCTCCCGGCAGATTCTGCTGCACCAAGTGAGGGATGCTTTCTCATCAGCCTTGCTGAGCTGTTCTTCATCTCTTGCATTTTGTAATTTTAAATGTTTAGAGGAGAGCAGAACACCAGTCACTCAACCCTACACACTTCTTGCAGGTTGGGGGTCAGTTCTGAGGCTGATAGTGATGCTAGGTTCTCCATGAGACTGGATGCCCAGATATTGGAACAGGAATCTAAATCAGGAGAAAGCGGAGTGAATTGTGGTGAGTGGTGGAAGAGGAAAGTTATTCTGGGGAGGAAAGACGTAAGGTCCAGTCCTATCCAACTTTCCAGTGCTTATGCAGCCACAATGTAGCCCCACAAATGTCCCCTTACCATGAGGATATGTCCATGACTGCTACTCTGTCACAGGACACAGTGCACATCCCTTTGGCATGGCTGCATCAGGACTGGAAAGTTGGGTAGGACTGGGCCCTAAATTAGAAGAAACAGTGTCCTGGGTAAGTTTCAGGAAGTGTGAACTTCCAGCAGCTCCTGAATCGGCTTAGTGGACCAACAGGTATAGGAGTTGCATGTCAGGACCGTCCGTTGCAACGCACTGCAGGCTAGCATAGCTCAGAAGCCACACTTCTAGCTTTCTCGAGCTGGTTGAAGGTGACTTCTGTTATAACTGTGTTAGTGGCGGCTCTTGTCATCTGAGCAGCTGGAGGTTTTCTGGCATGCTGCATCTGGCACTATCTGACTTCTGGCCTCTGACCTGCCAAGTTATCACGCTTTGCCAGCTTCCAGCCTCCTGGGGAATTTATAATCATAGAATCATAAAGTTGGAAGCGACCTATAAGGTCACTGAGTCCAACCCCCCTGCCAATGCAAGCTGTCCACCACTACAGCATGCCTGATAGCAGACTATCCAGCCTCTGTGTAAAGACCGCCAATGATGGAGAGCCTACCACCTCTTTTCCACTGTCACAGTTCATACCTCTAGGAAGTTCTTTCTAACGTTTAATTGAAATCTTTTCTTGTAATTTAAACCCATTTGTCCTAATCCTACCAACAGGAGTAATAAAGAATCAATTCTGTCTCCACATGAGAGCCCTTTTGATTTTTATAGATAGTTGTCATGTCACCTCTTAACTGTCTCTTCTCCCAACATGCCCAACTCCTTCAACCTGCTCTCATAGGACATGGTCTTTGGCCCCCTCACCTTTCTCTTCTGGACTTGCTTCAGTTTGTCATTATCCGCTTTAAACTGCTGCACTCAGAACTGGACACAGCATCCCAGGTGGTATCTGACTAAAGCAGAAAATCTGGACGTAGGTTCTGATTGCAAACGTAGACGTGGGTGTGATTGCCGCAAGGAACTGTTTGGGGCAGTGGGGTGGACTGCAGAGGAGATTGCTGCCCCCTCTCCCTCCAGATGGCTTCACAACCCTCCCCAGGTACCTTAACAAAGTCCTTTGTGGTGGCGGCAACACAATCTCTGGGGGGGCTGTGGCTGCTGTCACTGCTTCAGCCACTCCCCTTAAGAGGACAACTGATGATTCTGGTTTCCCTGGGGAGGGGGTCATGACCCCCAGGTTGGGAACCACTGCTCTAGCGGTATCCATTGGTTTTCTTCCATGGGATTAAAAATGAATGTTACTTGTATCATTCCTGATAAAAGCATATTTGTGAACATATCTGCAAATATATACTTGGTTAATAGCCTTGGTTAATAGCCTTTGTCTCCAACTTGTCATTTTGTCAGGCTTGAAGTTAACACTAACTCTTTGAGGATTGTCCATCATTTATATGAAACTGAGTTCTGAATTTACCCCATGTTTAAAGCTGGCTTGCACTCCGCCAGGGTCCAGAGTAAATAAAAAAACCCTTTGGATAAATTCATTATTTGTCTCTTAACAGATGCTCACTAGGAAATGCATTCGTGGAATGTCCTGGAGTACCTGTTGCTTCTTGAATGGTGTCATTGTTTGCTCTTTTTCTCCATTTTCTTTGCAGATCTGAAGCCCTGGGTATCAAATTTCACCTATCCAGGTGTTCGGGACTTCTCTCAGCTTGCTTTGGATGCCAACAGGAATCAGCTCATTGTTGGAGCCAGGTAAATGAGAACCTTCTAATTGGAGCAGGGTTGCTGCCTTCCCTGCAGGTTCCTCTTTCTGAAAAAGGGATTGCTTTTCCAGCTTGAAAGCACATTCGTGGTTGGTCTTAAAAGAAAGCTTTAATTCATGTAGAGTGGTTTTCAAAACACAGTAATAATGTTAAATAATGTTGTTGCCATTCATTCTTGGGGAAAAAAATATTTGATTTAAAATGACTAGTTAATGAAGCAGAAAACTGTCATCTCCCAAGGATCACAGATACTGTCAAATATTTTTTTCATTTGGACTGGTACACAAACAGAAAAACAGAACTACCATAGTGCTGTTGAAATTACAGGGAGAACTAGGCACATTTGTAGAGGTTATGCCCAGGTGGCTAGGAACATGCCTAAAATGTCAGTCAATTCAATTGCTGTATGGAGCCTGGTTGGACTGAAAAGGAAAAGACAGCCTTGATAGGATACTTAGGTAAATGGTATCGCTACAACTTTTAGGCTTCCATCATTCTAAGTTAAAGGTAAATTTTCTGAGCAATTTTTCAGCCAAGTACATGATAGTCATGTACTTATACATATTTTTTTAAAAAAATAGAATTATGGAAGTCATTTATAAGACATAATTATTACTTCCTGCTATAGTCAGAGATGACAGTTATCCTGTAACAATATTTGTGTTTGTTATCCTGTAACGAAAAGTATTCGTATAACTTTTTCGCTAAGTCCAAAACATGCTTCACGTATTACCTCGGGAATCCTTACTGAACAGTTTTGTGGAATAGCCCCCTTATTTTTTATATGGAAGAATCTGAGACTGAGAGATTCAGCCTCACAAGGCTGATAGTTCAATGGGAAACTTGAAACTATGGTAGAGCAAAACAGTGACGGTTTTCCTCTTTTTTTAAAATGAAAAAGGTTCTGTGTTACATACAAGCATGGAGAACTGTGTTTTAATCAGGTCACGGTTGTTAAAACAAACCAGGATCAAAATTTTGTTTCAGATTCTGGTCTGTTACTCAATTGTGGTTTGAACTAAACCCACAGTGCCCTGCGTTCAAATTCATACAGAACTCTGGTTTATCTCAAAGGAAAAGCAAAAACTTTCATTCTCATTTAAAAGTTCAAGCCTCCAGCTCACCCAGGCTTGTTCAGGCAGCAGGAAAACGCTATTTCCTGTTTACAGTAGAAGTTCTCCTCTGAGTTTATAGGTAAGATGAGATCTGAATAGAGTATTCCCAGCTCATAGGTCATACTTCTTTATTACACTATCCTGGCATTCTCCTGTTCCATACAAAATACCATTAAAAAAAAACACTGGGATTCTTTTCATCTTGTGCAACCTTAGGGATTGAATAGGATCCACTGCACCAGTGGCTCTCAAAGTGGTGGGTCATGATTATGGCACCACCAGCACCCAAAGGCTTTGGGGCTTACTTGGGGGATCGCCCTGGCCTCTTGCCCTCTGCGGGCCTCCTTGATGCTCCAAATTGCCCCAATTTGCCATTGGAATACACGTCTACAAGTGCAGAGACCACTTGCAAAATGGAGCAATTTTACACATTAGGGAGGTCAACACCAGAATGGACCTGATCCTATGAACACAGGACCCAAAAACACTCCAGAAGGAATTCTTCCCCTCTAAGCTGAAAAGGAAAAATGCATTCAGCCCTATGGAAACTGAAAGAGAGCAGTACATGCATGGTTACTCATGAGTAGGCAACCGTGTCTTGGCTCCTATCCAAGGCCAGGTGAAGGGGAACACAAGACCATCAGAATGGATCTGATCTGATGTACACGGAGTTTAAAAAATGCCCCAGAAGGTGGCCTCCCTACCATAGCAAAAAGGATTAAAAGAGAGGCTTGAGCAGCTGGTAAGGTGAAATTTTTTAAAAGTCTTGTAAAGCTAGATGGGACCCAGTAGGGGTAATTTTAAAAAGTGGGTCCCAATGCGAAAAAAATTGGAACCGCTGTTTTAATATTTATCATTAGCCACTTTGGATGTCCCATTTTCATGGGAGGAAAGGCAGGATATAATCTATATATATAAAGAAGAAAGTGTGTGTGTGTGTGTGTGTGTGTGTGTGTTGTTGTTGTTGTTGTTGTTGTTGTTGTTGTTGTTGTTGAATTTGTATCCCGCCTTTTTGCCCGAAGGCACTCAAGGCGGCATTACAATAACAGTACAAAAAATATAAAATTTAACATTAAAAACAATTTAAAAACAATATAAAAAAACAGTACAATAAAACAAAATTAAAACAAGCAATAAAATTTAAAAACAACAAGCCCTGTGGATCATAAAGTATAAACTATAAAAGTATAACCAGCCAGCCGGCCAGCCTGTGAACAATTAAAAGCTTTTTGAAATAAAAAGGTCTTCAGCCCCCGCCGAAATGTTAATAAAGAGGGAGCAGTTCTCAATTCGAAGGGGAGGGTGTTCCAAAGTTGGGGGGCCACCACCGAGAAGGCCCTCTTCCTGGCCACCACCCCTCTCGCTTCTCCTGGTGGCGGCACAGTCAAAAGGGCCCCCCCAGATGATCTAAGAGTACGGGTAGGACTATATGGAAGAAGGCGGTTCCTCAAATATCCCGGACCTGAGCCGTAAAGGGCTTTAAAAGTCAAAACTAGCACCTTGAATTGGGCCCGGAACAGAACCGGCAGCCAGTGTAGTCGCCGAAGCAACGGCTCGACAGAGTCAAACCGACATGCCCCAGCAACTACCCGAGCCGCCGCGTTCTGTACTAGTTGTAATTTCCGGACCGTCTTCAAAGGCAGCCCCACATAGAGCGCATTGCAGTAATCTAATCTAGATGTCACTAGGGCATGGGTCACTGTGGCCAGGTCCGCACAGCTCAGGTACGTCCGCAGCTGGCGAATCAGCCGGAGCTGAGCAAAGGCTCCCCTGGCCACCGCGGCCACCTGGGACTCCAGGTGTAGTTGTGGATCCAGGAGAACCCCCAAGCTGCGAACCTGCTCCTTCAGAGGAAGTGCAACCCCATTCAGAGCAGGACGATAGTCCAATACCCGAGCCATGGATTTCCGAACCAAAAGCACCTCTGTCTTATCCGGATTTAATTTCAGCTTGTTCGCCCACATCCAGCCCCCAACCGCCTCCAGACAGCGATCCAGGACCTCAACCGCCTCCTCAGAATCAGGGGGAAAGGAGAGATAAAGTTGGGTGTCATCAGCATATTGATGACACCCCACTCCAAACCCCCGGATGACCTCTCCCAGCGGTTTCATGTAGATGTTAAACAGCATGGGGGATAAGATGGAACCTTGCGGCACCCCATACCTAAGAGGTCGGGGTGCCGAACAAGCGTCCCCCAACACCACCTTCTGGGATCTGTCAGCCAGGAAGGAGCGGAACCACTTCAAAACAGTGCCGCCAAGCCCCAGCCCGGCCAGCCGACCCAGAAGGACACCATGGACGATGGTGTTGAAAGCCGCCGAGAGGTCCAGCAGGACTAACAGGGTCGCACTTCCCCTGTCCATCGCCCGGCGAAGGTCATCCACCAAGGCGACCAAGGCAGTCTCGGTCCCAAACCCCGGCCTGAAGCCAGATTGGAATGGGTCCAGATAATCCGTTTCCTCCAGTACCCTCTGAAGCTGGGACGCCACCACCCGCTCAATCACCTTGCCCAGAAATGGGATATTTGAGACTGGCCGAAAGTTGTTTAAATCTGTGGGATCCAGGGAGGGCTTCTTCAGGAGGGGGCGAACCATCGCCTGCTTCAAAGCAGGCGGGAGCACCCCCTCCCTCAGAGATGAATTCACCACCCTCCCTGTCCACTCGGCCAGCCCTCCCTGGGCAGCTCTAATTAGCCATGCCGGGCAAGGGTTGAGCGGGCAAGCAGCAGGTCTCACACTCCAGAGAATCCTGTCCACATCCTCAGGCTCTACAAGCTGAAAAGAATCCCAAATGGTAGGATAGACAGGTTCCCCGGAGACATCACTAGATATGCCCACAGCAGCGTCCAAGTCATGCCGAATCTGATCGACCTTTTCTGCAAAATGTTTTGCGAACTCGTCACAGCGAGCCTCCTTGTGCTCCTCCCCACCAGTGGGGGGGGGAGCGAGATGTAACAGACTACGGACCACATGGAAGAGCTCAGCCGGACGGTTCTCTGCAGAAGCAATGGTGGCTGAGAAGGGTACATATATTCCTCATAGGCTCCGCAATGCGTGGAGTGACGTGCACCAAACTCGGCATGCACATGCCTTGCGGCCTGGCAATAAACGCTGCGGGGCTCAGGCCACCCTAGCGCCCCCGGGGGTGGGGGTACGCGGGGGGCCCCATGTGAAAATGGTCAAAAATGGCCCAAATCAGCATCGAATCTGTAGCTTCCGGGGTTGCTGGGATGAGCGGTGACACTCCCAATGCCGTTGGAGTGTGGGTTTGGCCCCCCCTTGACGTGGGGGGCGAGAAGGGGTGCAAAACAAAATGTCTACCATGCCCTGCTGGAACGCCTGGAGCAACGCACACCAAACTCGGCACACACATGCCTTGCTGCCTGGCGACAATCACTGTGGGGGTCAGGCCCCCCTAGCGCCCCCAGGGGTGGGGCTGCACAGGGGCCCTCGCATGAAAACGGCCAAAATCGGTGTTGAATCCGTAGTTTTCGGAGTCGCTGAGACAAGTGGCGATGCTCCCGATACCATTGGATTCCGGGTTCGGCCCCCCTCGCCATGGGGGGTAAGAAGGGGTGCAAAACAAAATGCCGGAAATGACCAACATTACTGTCAAATCACAGTTTTCGGGGTTGCTGATTGGTGACAGTCCCATTACATTTGTTACCCGGGCAACGGCGGGTAACAAAAAGCTAGTTTTAAAATAAACAGAACATCCCGCCTTCTAGGCAGATATTTTTTCCTGCTACAACTGTAATTGCTCATCACAGTTGATTTATGAATTAGAAAAGCCTCTAAGTTTCAGTTCTTCCATCAGTCCAGCTAGGGTGATCGCTGAATGCCTTACCCATGAATTTGTTTGGGTAGTCCCCGTCCTTTGCAGGCCTGTATCTGTTTGGATGTGCTTCATCCTTTTCAGATTTCTTCCAGCTTATTTGTCACTGAACAGACTTTTATGAAAGCTGTGAGAGCTTAGGAAGCAATCTTTAATTCCTGTTTGTCTGAAAGGGCATCATTTCCAAAGGGCAAGTACATAGTATCTAATGGACAACCCTAGAATCTTTCTTCCTTGTTCTGATTCCTCCAGGGACTTGCTTAGTGCAAGAGGCATCCAGTGTAGAGAGAGACATAAATCATGTAGGTGCCTAGTTGTGAGGATCATAAAGTAGGGTCAGCATAGAGAAAGGTTTGGATTACAAATAGTTTGCCTGCTTTTCTTTTCACCTTTAACGCTTGTGAATCATGCTGAGTGCGCTAGATTTTGTACAGACAAGGATACTCTGGTAAAAATGCCTAAAGGTATTTATGACTGAAGAGCAAAGCTTTATAGAGGTAGTTTCCTGCCTATTTGTCTGAGGTGCTTGTGATTCATTGGAACATCTTCTGTATTGGGATCAGATAAGAAGAATTTGATTTGGAAGAACCTGTTCAAAGAGGATGCTGCATAAAAACTCCAAATGTTTAACACAGTGGTTCCCAACCTTTTTGGAGACACTGTCCACTTCAGGAAGGTAGTGACCTAACTGGGAATCCATTATGCTATTAGTACGGCACTTCACATTGCTGCCACAGCCACTGCCAAACACGGGTAAATAAATAACCTCCTATTTTTTACTTACCTGTGTTTGGTGATGGTGGCGGCAGTGAGAAACCTTAAGTGCTGTACGAACGGCACTACGGGTCCCCAGGTGGGTCACTACCCTCCTTAAGGGGGTAGTGTCCCAAACAGTAACACACATGCCTGACCTGGGGGGCCGCAACCCGCAGGTTAGAAAACACCGACTTTTATTAAGAGGAACAACTGTTCCTCTTACTGTGAGACATAGCATGGCGTGACATGCCAGTGTACCTATGCACTTAGCACAATATAGGACAGTGCCAGTGACTGAAACAAAGTGTGGTTTGAAGACGTAAGGGGAAGCATTTATTGACCCAGCAGCAGCAGGAGAAGGTGTGGACTGTGGTGCAAGAGGTTACTAGACCTGTGGGTGCAAGAAGCATTTGAAGCCCCCCCCTTTTTTCCCCACAGCAGAAGCAAGAGCAGCCAGGAGGAAAAAAAAACAGAATATATTACAGCAAAAATCATGTTCCATTTGCCAAGATCACTGACAGCTTGCTAAGGAGTTACAGAATATTTCCTCCTTGATGTACTCTGGTGGGCTGTCATAGATGGAAGGTATTTTGGAGAACTTTGGTGGTAGGAAAGATAGACCAAATCCTGTGGGAGAATTGTTCACGATGTACTATAGATTATCAGGGATGTCATCATAAGCCTGTCTTTATAGGTACATTTTCTGAAATTAAGAATCCTCTCATCCACCTTGGACCTTTGAGGATAAATACAGAGGCTCCCAAAATGGTCACAGCACACTAGGTGCTTCTAGGATTTTGACTTTTTCAGTGCCTGGATGTGAGACTGTTGGAAAGCAGGGAGCTGCTGGAAGCTTTCCAGAAAAAGACTAAGGGCCCAATCCTATCAAATTTTCCAGCTCTTTTCCAGCAACCACAATGCAACCCCCAAGTCAGGGAACAAATGTTTCATTACATTGAGGAGTCCTCCATGACTGCCCCTCCCCCAACAGCAGGATGCAGTGTATGCCCCATTGGCACGGCTGCACCAGTGCTGGAAAGTGGAATAGGATTGTGCTGTAATGCCGCAATCCTATGCACGCTTTGCTGAGAATAAGCTTCATTGTGTACACTGTGATTAATTTCTGAGATACATGCATAGGATTGTGCTGTAAGGTACAGAAATGGAACAGCTGGCAATTCAAGTGCTGAAAGCCTCTGGATCACAGTGGGCAAACTACTGGTAACTTCCTTCATTTGTTCATCCTAGAAAGCATAAGGAGTTACTTAGATAGGAATTGCCTCTCTTCAGTACATAGGAAGTACTCTGTTTGTAGTATCTGTTCTTCACCTACAGCATCTAGTTCAGTATTTCACATTGTAATTTCTTTCAATGTGATCATTGTCATCCATGAAACCGGAAAATATTCTTGAGTAAATTTTGAAATCAGTTCTGCATCTCATTATCTATCTCAGTGGTTCCCAAACTGTGGGTTGCGAACCAATTTCATATGGGTCGTGAAGCACCTATAGCAGCCATATTTAAAATATAGGACACTAGAAAGGGTAGGGCTGTGGATTTATTTTGCTTGTGACAAGGTTGTAAATAAGCTTTTTGCTTCCTGATTCACTTTGCTATTGGAAATGACTGAAAAATAACCCAAGACTGATGCATTCACAGGAAAGCAGCAGGACCCGGCGTCACAATGATGGCACTTTTGGCCATGACATCACTTCCAGTGTGTCCCGGACGGATTGTCATTCTAAAAAGTGGGTCCCGATCAGCGATGGGATCTACAAATAACTTGGGGGACGGAGGGCGGGACTTAGACGAGACTACCGTTTGATTGGCAGCCCGTCTGTGCACTTCCACTTTCGTTCCGCTCGCCCCGCAGCTGTCCCTGGCCTCGGAGGGGGCGCCTGCTCGCTTTGATTTTTGCTTTCTGTTTGTCATGTGTTAAAAAAACCCAAAAATCAGTGATCTCCCTATCACGATTGCCTAGAAATTTGGGACATTCATTCCTAATTCTGTTGAAGATGTACGTATTGAAGGATACGGTTTCCAGTGATCAGAAAGTGAAGTTTGTGCTTGTCCCCATGGATCCTGTATGGCCAGATCTTACCTCCTTCAATTCATATCATGTTCAGGATCAGAGATTCTTCCTTGCAGAATCTGAATTTGGTTGTGGCTCACACAGTCTAGTTGTTCATAGCAAAATGAACTGTTACATACAGCAAACTTTGACCTAAGGTGTACATAAGGCAGAATTCATAAGACAAAGGTGAGTTATTGATGTGAGAATGGATTGCATTCGTCTTATTTTGCCATCTGCTGTATTTACGCAGTACCAACTCATGCTTAGCTGAGAACATTTATTGCCTGTTGGACATATTAATGGTAGCAAAAGAAAAAAAAATCCCACAAGGAAGATTTAATTTTACCTATTATTGGTGGGAGGATCTGAAGTCTTGGAACAATCATCAAGTAGAACTATGAAGGAGAACAGCCTCCTTCCTCCCAAAATGCTTGTTCTGTGTTTCCTGGGAGACAAAAGAAAAGCCGTGATTTAAAAGTCACATCACGGGGTGAGTCATGTCTGGTAATGTGACCTTGTGGGAAAAGAGGGCCCTTCTTTTGAAATCCACAGAAGAATTCAAAGGACCCTTGAAATTGGTTAGGACACTGCCTGTATGAGAGACAGAGGAAAAGAAACAGGTGCAGGTAAAGTGTGTGTGTGTGTGTGTGTGTGTGTGTGTGTGTGTGTGGCATTTAAAATTTTAATTTCAAGTTCTCAGAGTATCTCTAGTGGGAAAGGAGGCGCAGAAAGGGTTATTTCAGTTCAGAGTTTGATCATTTATGTATTTAATCCTATAACCAGCCTAGCTAGCCATTCCTGGGGTAAAGATGTCAAACTCTGTCTCACTCAGCTCTCAATAAAAGCATGCCAAAGTTGATTTGGAAGGCGTAGCTGATAGAAAATGAAGATTCTTCCACTCTGTGTCCCTAGCACCTTGTATTTAGAGGTGTACTGCCTCTGAACATGTAGCCTCTGTGTAGTTATGGTGAATAGCCATGGATATTCTACAGTACAACTATCCTACAGTATCACCATAGTGACAATGAATTACAGTTAGTTGTGCCTGATCTTTTGTTTGTCTGAAACCTTCCAATTTCATTGGGAGATCCTGATTTCTAATATTATTGGGCAGAGAAGCAAAACATTTCCATAGTCACTCATTCTATACTTGCTTATAGTTTAAACATCTATCGTGAGCCCATTTATTTATTTATTTATTTATTTATTTATTTATTTATTTATTTATTTATTTATTTATAGCACCTTTTCTTTCAGTTTGAAAGCTCCAAAAGCTTTATTCTTACCTTACAGTATATGTGAAGTGCTCTAAGTCTGTCATCCTATGCAAGTTTTTGTTTTCTGGGAGTACATCCCATTGAATATACTAAGATGTACTTCCAAGTAAACCCACATACAATTGCACTGGAATCCTGTCGTCATTTTTGTTTGTCATTTTCTGTATTGTTTTCACCTCTGTGGAGTGAACAACCAGAATTGTGTGCAGCATTCCAAATGCATCCCAACTATAGATTTATAGAGGTATTTTTATTAAGGCTGTTTTATTTTCAATCCATTTCCTATTAATTCCTAGCATGGAATTCATGTTTTCATTGCTGCTGTTCAGTGAATTGACATTTTCATTGAGCTATTCACCATGACCCAAATCTTTCCAGGACAGATATCAACAGCAGAGATAAGAAGAATGTTTTGCCCAAATATTCATTTGCTAGTAAATGCTTGCGTTCACTTACATTGAATCTTGTGTTTGAAGAGAGTCTTCCGGAGTTCTTCATAGTTCATTGCGGATTTTGCCAGAAGGAATAGTATGGTGTCATCTTCAAGGCTTGCTTCTTAGCTGACACCTGAGTCAGATGACAATTGACACTGACCATTCTGTAATTTCCCAAAATAGGATTTGACTTCTGTTTAGACTTGCCACGTGTCCCTTATTATAAGGGACTTCCCGTTTTTAAGATTTAAAAATCGTGTCCTGTATCTATATTGAACGGGACTTAATAAATCCCATTCTAAAATTCTGCTGCTGTTGCTGCTTGCTGCTGCCTCGCCACGGCTAACTGCATAATTTTTATATTATTTCTGGTAACCATGGAGTGGTTTGATAGAAAGCAGTATCCCGATACCTGTGGGTCCCTTATTGCCATTTTGAAAACCTGGCAAGTCTACTTTTGTTAGTTAAGAATGCTGAATTTCGGATTGTATTATAGCAGAGGTATCCAAAGGCATTGCTAATACCCTCCATTATGATTGGGTATGATTGCCCCAGGGGCAGCGGTGTTATGCTGCCAGAACGCTGGGCGGGACATCCGGGTGATCGACAGCCCGCCCGTCGCATTCCAGAGCGTTACGCCGTTTGCATAACGTACGCAAGTGGTGTAATTGGTTACGCAAACGGCGTAACGCTCCGGAACGTGACGGGCGGGCTGTCGATCACCCGGGTGTCCCGCCCAGCGTTCCGGCAGCATAACACCGCTGCCCAGGGGTATGATTGCTGTGGGGTATGATTGCCCCAGGCTCCAATTGTGGAGAAGGTCATGACGGCAGCCGCCAAGGTGGCAATGGCCAGCATGCGTTCAGATAGGAGAAGGCAGGAGTCAGCAGAGGAGACACATATGGGGGTGGGGCTGGGGGTGGCGGCAGAGCAAGGGACACGGAGAGGCCAGAGACTGTGTTTGCCGATGACGCCTCCAAAAGGGAAAAACTGGTCAAAAGTGCTGTTTGTTTTCCTTTGGAATGGCGGCAGTAGCAAACACAGTTTCTGATGGCTCGTTGTCCCTGGCTCCTTGGCTTGGGGGTGAGTAGGAAGGGGCTGGTGCTGTGGGAGGCACTGGAGTAAGAGACGCTGGGTTCGCCATTTTTTTCCTTGGGAGATGCAGCAGCAAACACAACCACCTACCCCTTGCTTGTGGGGGCGATAGGGGGCATTGAGAAGGAAGCAGGAGGGTGACTGAGGGTGGCAGAGTGAAGGGGCAATATGAAGTCTCCAAAGGAAAAGAAACTACAAGAAGTGCCTTTTTCTGCTCTGGAGAGGAGACGGCATGGTGAGGCAGCAGTGGAGGGCAAGCAGAATGGGGTTAGCACTGGGGAGAGGCAGCACCTTGTGGGCAACCGGGAGGGCAAACAGGAAGGGGACGGGGGGAGGTGGCAGAGCAAGGGGATGGCAAGCAGTCTATTCTCCAGAGAAAAAAAACGGCAATGCATGCTGCCAAGAACCGCCAGAATGGGTAGTGTTGGCCTGAGCACTGCCGTGCCGACGCGGGGTTGCCAGTCAGTGCTCCCGTGTCAGCGCTAATGACGTGGCACAGATGCAGCTTTCCAGCACTGACATAGGGCATGTGCTACATCCTGCAGTGGGGGGGGCAGTCACGGAGGCCTCTTCAAGGTAAGGGAAAGTTTATTTCCTTTCTTCAGAGCTGCATTGCTCTTTCCCTGGAGTTGGAAAGTTGGTTAGGATTGTGCCCTTAGAAGTATCACTTCTGTCAGCGATCTGCACATTTTGACTGGCACCGGCTGGAATGATAAAGATTAGGGCAGTGCTTCCCAGACGCCTACAAGCAGTGGTGTCATCTACTCTCTCGCAAGCCGGAACACTGGGCGGGACTTGAGTGATTGACAGCCCGTCGACTCACTTCCGGTTTCTTCGCGCGCCCCGCGCAGCTTTCCCTCGCCTCGGAGGGGGCGCCTGCTCGCCCAGGCACCCGGCTCGCCCCCCACCCATCCCCCCTGGCGAGCAGGCGCTCCCTCCGAGGCGAGGGAAAGCCGCGCGGGGCGCGCGAAGAAACCGGAAGTGAGTCGACGGGCTGTCAATCACTCAAGTCCCACCCAGCGTTCCGGCTTGCGAGAGAGTAGATGACACCACTGCCTACAAGGGAGTTAGGAGTTCTGTAAGTGTGTGCGGGGAAGGGACTATGGCAGCAATGGGATCCCCAGGATTGCGCTGCTGCAAGGGCAGAGAGGTTGTTTTCTATTTACCTCTGCTTGTGGCAGCCTCTGGGGTGTGTGGGAAGCCCCACAGATGCCTCTGCAGGGCTCCCTAAGCCTCCCGAACAGTTTTTAAAAAAGTTTGAAAACCACTTCCTGGTTTCGATTGAAAACCGGAAGTGATTTTCAGTAGGTTCCCCCCCCCTAATTTGGAATCTTGGAGAACCCTGCGGAGGCTGGCACTGGCAGAGTTAAGTAGAAACCCACCCACCCCGCCGCCGCTTAAAGGGACAGGGACAAGTGCTTCCCTGGCTGGAGGGTCACAACTCACCAGTTTGGAAACCACTGGATTAGGCAACAAAGGAAAAAGGTAAATTTGCAGCAACTTCTTTCTTCTTATTACAACTGCAGTGTTGCTACAGAGTCATTCATAATGAATTATCACAAGCCCAATGATCATGCAGAGCTTCTGGGCTCCACAGGCCTTGTGTTCGACACTCACTGCTTAAATGATCAGAAGGGCAGAGAGCCTGACCTCCTTACCTTTTGTGACAGTCCCTTTAACTACTCTTTTTAGAAGGCATTCAGAGGTCAGGCAAGTGGGTTTGTGGATTTCATTAATGGCCTCCAAACCTCCTCCCCCCATCATAATTTTAGCACAGACGGCATAGTGTCTATGCAGGAGCAGGAGTCTACTGAGCATTTTAAAGACTGGCAGTGTGGTTTGGCCTTCTTATCTCGACTGAACCATAAAACATTTAGTAGCAAGGGTACAGCTGGAAATAGCAGTCTCTTTTTCTTCAGTTAGGTAGGAGTAGGGCCCAATTTCCAGGCAAAGAGTTTTATCCTACAATCCCCTTTCCACCAAGTTCTTTCCAGGCATCTTTTTGCCGGATTAGATGGAGGAAAATGGTGGGTGTGAGAAAGGTTAAGCAGTCTGTTGACTGCTCTTTTTCCTTGCAAATCCTTTCCTTTTGCTGTAGACAAATAGCAGATTTTGGTTTGCTGCCAAACATTTTGTTTCTCACACAGTTTACATGTCGTGATGCTGTGTTCATATTGTAGGAATTACCGTAGCTGGTACTTCTTCCCAATGCAACTTTGGAGCTAGCTTTTCATAGCTGGATGATAGTCCTGCGTTGGTTCTATCGTCCTAAACATGAAGGTTCCCATGTTTGATTTTTCTTCAGTGAATCCTAAAGGGTCAGTGAAGTAAGAATCTTCATATTTATTAAATAACGAACAATTTCAGGCAGCATAAAAAGTAGTTAGAACAGCTCCACATTGTAAGAGATCATATATGACTGTAGCCAATTCTATCACTTTTGAGAGCTGGCATATCAAAAGTCGGCAGCTCTGACATTGATGGAACTAAAGTGAAGGTCATGAAAATATCAGGTCCATCTGTTTGTGTCACGTAGTAGCTGCTTGCCTTGGAAATGCTTGTGGCTGCTTGTTATTTTCTTCAGAACTCAGAGCCCAGTAGTGTAATTTAGGGTGCAATCCTTATGGAATTAGGCCAGGCCAGCAAAGTTTGGCCGGCACAAGGGACACCATAAAGAATGTTTGGACCACTCTTGGAGTGCAATCCTAAACTGCGCTGGAATAGTGAGGCCGGTGGGCCTGTGCTGAATCCAGCACAGTTTTGGAGCACTGGGGAACCACCACGTTTGTGCCCTTGCCCCAGGGAAGGCTTCACCTTCTGCTATGAGTTCCTTGGATCTGTGCCTGATATATAGCAGGCACAGAGCTGAGGAAGACGTGCAGCCCACCCTCCCCGAGTTTGGCTGGCGCAAGAGCGGTGCTGCAGCAACTCGGCCTGGCACCCTTGGACCAACACTGCTGCTAGTGTCTGCCCAATGGCACTAGCGCCGATGCGTGGGTGCTGGTCACCGCTATCGCGTTGCCGCTAGTGACGTTGGGCTAACAGAAGCATGTAGTGTTGGCCAAAGGGCGCCTATAGGATTGCGCCCTCTGAGTCAGAGAAGCCGGCACACAGATTTGTGCCATCTTCCCTGACTTCTAGTGGTCCAAATGTGCTTTATGGTTGCCCTCATGTCTGCCAAACTTCGCTGGGCTAACTATGCCGGTCTAACTCCAGGTTAGGATTGTGCTCTTAGATTCTGATCAGCAACAGTGTGGAACGCTGGTTATTGGATACTGGGTGTCTAGTGCCAGTGTGTCTAGAGAGAGAATAAATAGCAGATAATATAAGAAGTGGGTTTTCTTTGTCTGTCTGTTGGTCTCTCTCTCTCTCTCTCTCTCTCTCTCTCTCTCTCTCTCTCTCTCT
>JAJKFI010000014.1:13971732-14009454 GCA_029204185.1 Lerista edwardsae
TCTCTCTCTCTCTCTCTCTCTCTCTCTCTCTCTCTCTCTCTCTCTCTCTCTCTCAGAGTGGCTTATAGCATTTCTATACATGAAAACGTCCTGTCTCCAAGGGGCTCATAAAAAACAACAACCCAAAACTGATTTTGGGGGATAGATGAGGCCAAACTCAGAATGATTGTAAGCATAAAACGTACTTGAAAAGAAAAGAAAAACTGTGATGATAGCCTCTCTAGAACTCTGCCTAGGAGGTACATGGATGATAAATTACAGATCCTGGATTGCTTTCCATCCTTCAGCAACAAGACTGAAGATGAAAATTATGCAGGGGATGGATAGAGTAGATAGAGGGATGCTCTTTTTCCTCTCACATAACATCAGAACCAGAGGACATCCGCTTTAATTGATTTGTCGGGAGAGTTAGAACAGACAAAAGAAAATATTTCTTCAACCAGTATGCAATTAGTCTGTGGAACTCCTTGCCGCAGGATGTGGTGATGACATCTGGCCTAGATGCATTTAAAAGGAGATTGGACAGATTTATGGCTGTGATGGAAAGCTCCATCACAGGTTACAAGCCATGGTTACAAGTACAGTCTGAGATTAGTTGTTCGCTCATCATGAGGGCCGGGTAGGAAATTTTTTGCTGTCATCTGAATTGGCTGTATATGGCAGGTTTTTTGCCTACCCCAGACTGGCAAGGTAAGGATGATATGTTCAGTAGGTTTCATGTGTAAAAATTGGTGACTTGTGTTTAATAAAGATAAACCCAAACCATAGTCTGATGTTTCCATTGGGCAGTGCAAGGGTAAATAGGCTACCTCAAAATTCCAGATACAGGGGAGTGGCACAAGATGCACGTATCCTGTTGTCCTGTGTGCTCTCTGAGGCATCTGGTGTGCCACTGAGAGGTGGCTGGACTAGATGGGCCTTTGGCCTGGTCAGCATGACTCTTCTTGTGTTTAATGAATTCACCGTCTCTCTCAGTGATCAATGTAGAACTGCCTTTGCAGTTCACATCATCACCAGCTCAGGTCAGAATCCTTCCCTTGCACAGCAGTGGGATGGCTGAGCTCATAATTTCTCTTTAATTAGGAGGGAGGTTTCTGTTGAACAATGTCCTCATCACCGATGGGCCATAGTGCCTGAACAGTAGAGCTTTGCAGAAGGGACAGTGCACATGAGTGCTGAGGCAGACTGATTGGGAGTGCACAATTTGCAAACCTATCAGAGGACTTTCGTTTTCTATCGGTATAGGCTGTGGTTTCCTAGATGTCTTCAGCCTGTTTTCCAAAACTTGTTGCTTGCTGAGTAGACTTTGCTCCCTCCTTCCCACCATCAGATTGAAACCAATGAAGTGTGTAAGCGGAGGGGGGGCAGGTGCAATGGGGTGGTAGTACCTGCTAAGTTCAGCCAGCTTGGGCTTGGCACTCCAAGACAGCAATTTCATAAGCAGCTTTTATCTGGGCACACAGCAATTAGAATTAAGTAGATACGGTAAGTTCTTTCCAGGCTCCTTCTCAATGCATATCCAGCCTTGTTCCCTCGCAATCTTGGGTCATGCTTTCTCATGGTTCTAGGGCACAGAAAGTACTTAACCCCTTACAAGCCAGTCAAAATTGAATAAAGAATGTTAAATATATTTGTCTACAAGATTTGTTTTGCTGTTTAACTCTAAGAAGCTCAGAAAATGAATTAGACTTTTGGAGATGTGAGCCATAATATTGCAACCACTTTAGCACAAATGTCATACGCAGAGGTAACTTTGTTAAGGGTGCAATTCTAACCAACTTTCCAGCACTGACATAACTGTGCCAGTGGGGCATGTGCTGCATCCTGAAGTGGAGTAGTAGTCATGGAGGCCTCCTCAAGGTAAGGGAATGTTTGGTCCCTTATTTCAGAGCTGCATTGCCCTTACCATGGTGCTGGAAAATTGGTTAGGATTGCACTTTAAGAGCGCAATCCTAAACTGGAGTTAGGCCGACATAAGCTAAGCCAGCAAAGTTTGGCCAGCACAAGGGTCACCATAAAGCGTGTTTGGACCACTCTCGGAGTCAGGGGGGATGGTGCACGTCTGTGTGCAGGCCTCTCTGACTCTGAGAGTGGTCCAAACATACTTTACGGTGTCCCTTGTGCTGGCCAAACTTTGCTGGCTTAGCTTATGCCGGCCTAACTTAGTTTAGGATTGCGCCCAAAGTTACATACAGCCAGCGATGGGATCTACAAACAACTTGGGAGTACGGAGGGCGGGACTTAGACGGGACTACCGTTTGATTGGCAGCCCGTCCGTGCACTTCTGCTTTCATTCCGCTCGCCCTGTGGCCGTCCCTGGCCTCGGAGGGAGCGCCTGCTTGCCTGGGGGGCCACCCTTCCCCCCCAGGCAAGCAGATACCCCCTCCGAGGCGAGGGATGGCTGCAGGGCGAGCGGAACGAAAGCGGAAGTGCGCAGACGGGCTGCCAATCAAACGGTAGTCCCACCTACGTCCCGCCCTCCGTTCCCCCAGGTCATTTGTAGATCCCATTGCTGCATACAGCATAGTCCCATACATTTCTACTCAGAAGTAAGTGCTATTTAGTTCAAAAGCACTTTCTCCCAGGTGAGCATGTGTAGAATTGCGCCAATATCTTGATTCACTAAGGCAGCGTTTCCAGTCTGAGGGTCAGAACCCACCACTTGGGTTGGACCTGATAGTTGGTGGGTTGTGAAACTCGCAAACTGATAGGTGACAAAAGAAAATGCATTGAGCCCAATAGAAAGTGAAACTGAGCAGCACTGTGTGTTACCTGGTGAGTAGATGAGCGTACCACAGTCCATTTTGAAGGGCAGGCCAAGAATAACGCAACTCCATCGGAATGGTTCAAATCCGATGACTGCAGGCCCTGAAAAAAAACACTCAGGAAGGAAGTCCCTCCCCCAGGCTGACAAATGGACTGGGCCCTACCGAAAGCTATCGGGTGCAACCCTAACCAACTTTCCAGCCCCAGATAAGGGCAGTGAAGCTCCAAAGTAAGGGAACAAACATTCCTTTACGTTGAGGAGGCCTCCATTGTGGCTACAACTCCATTGCAGAATGCAGCACATGCCCCATTGGCACAGCGTATGTCGATGCTGGAAAGTTGGTTAGAATTTGAGTCTGAGCCACACCTGCATGTTTACTCATGAGTAAGCAAAATGCCTTAGGTTTTTATCAAAGGGAATGCATGGCCACCAGAATGGTTCCAATCCGATGAACGTGGAGCTCAGGAAACGCTCCAGAATGTCCCCCCCCCATTAAAAAAAATGAAAAAAACAGACTTGAGCAAATCTACCTGTTTAGAGAAAGAGATAGATGATGTATAAGGGAGGGGGTGCAGATGGATAGATAGGGAAGGGCAGGAGGCAGTAATGTAACCAGAAGGGGTGGCACAATAAATATATCAGGCATTGCAACAGGCAGTGTAAGCTGCCCCTTGCCGTTGGGGCAGTTTATACGCCATGTTGCGGTGCCTGTTGTACTTTCCACACTTCCGGGAGGTGGTGGATGGGTGGAATGTGCTTCCAAGGGAGGCAGTTTGGGTTTGTTGATTTCATTTCATTGGAAGGAAGATCTCAGGAGATAAAAGCAGCAGAAATAAATGGAACTTTGTTCCTTAATAAACATGATGAGTTTGCACTGTAATATAAATTGTACTCTTCTGTGGGATATTTTTACTCCACTGTTTCAATTTTTTTGCATTTGTTTTAAACTGTCACAACCTCGTCCTTGGGCCCAACATGTGGATTCTGATAAGGCTGGCAGTTCACTCAAAACGGTGGCTGAAATGTTTACATGTAACTATGAACTTGAAATGTTAAATGTTCTAGAAGCTGCTCTGCAAATAAGCATTTTTCTTTAACTATAGTACTAGCAAATTAAACAAGTTGCTTCCTGCTTCCTGAGCTTAGAATTTGAGAAAGCTGCACTTAGTATGACCTATTTTAGCGTTCTAGATAGAGAAACCTTCATGAAACGGAACTTTGTACAGACATGTCCCGGTATCCGCTGGGTTTCTGTTCCGGACCCCACCATGGATACCTGAAACCATGTCTACTGGGGCCACCTTTTTAAAGACAGGGGAACATCAGTGGTTTTGCTGCAACAAAGTTTTTTTAAAAAGAGATTTGTTTCTTTTCAATAGGCATCCCAGTATCCATGGTATTCGTGGATAACTGAAACCATGGATAATGAATCAGTGGATGCCAGGGCATGCCTGTATGTAACATGCTAAAAAAAGTGCAGCTATCTCAAAATCCATTTTGAGATAAAGGAAGCACATAATTGAGAAAAAGTTCATTTGTAGGACTGCTACTGAAATTCTAAAAAACAAAGGCATTTGTCCTTTATTAACATGAGCAATCTAGTCACTTCCCCAGCAAATGAGTTGGTAGGTAGAACTGTTTTATTTGAGAACACCTTGCATTATTTGTCAGTGAACGTTGGCATGAAACGTAGTCCCTGTTGTTACTCTTTCTTAATGTTTGATTCCATCCACTTCCCATCCCCATCCAATAGCTATGGAAGAAATATCATAATTATTCAGTCAAAATATACAGTGTCTCCACAAGCCTGGAACAAACCCCAAATCCTTATTACAAGCTGTCCAAAACCAATGCATTTAAATAGCATTCTTAACAACAGTATAGTAATACAGACCCATTAAACCTCAGGCTGCCCTCCTTAGGGTGAACTGGGACCGAAGGCATATAGAAAGGTTGAACTCCCCAAGCAGCACAGTTGAAATTGTTTGATATGGTGTATGCTAGATATTCTGTGTTTAGTTTTGTAACTAAATACAAAGTTTTGTAACGCGATACAATGTGATTTTATGTGGTGGTGCTATGGTTAAACCGCTGCTGCTGGGCTTTCTGACCGGAAGGTTGGGAGCTCGAGACCACGCAACGGAGTGAGCTCCCGTTGCTTGTCCCAGCTCCTGCCAGCCTAGCAGTTCAAAAGCATGTAAAAATGTGAGTAGTTAAATAGGGACCACTTCAGTGGGACAATAGCGTTCCGTGCGCTACGGCATATAGTCATGCTGGCCACATGACCACGGAAGCTTGTCCTCAAACAAATGCCGGCTCTACAGGCTTAGAAACAGAGATGAGCACCGCCCCCTGCAGTCGGTCACGACTAGACCATTCGGTCGTGGGGAAACCTTTACCTTTACGTTAGATATTCTGTGTTTAGTTTTGTAACTAAATACAAAGTTTTGTAACTTGGTACAATGTGATTTTACTAAAGGATGCATGAAAAACACATGGATGAACTGAACTTCCCACTCAGTGCCAAAGATGATGGCGATACCTTTTATAGAATAAGCATGAAAATATTAGGCATCTGACTAGATAATGGCAACAAGCCTGTAGCCCAAATGCCTTGGAGATGTTGCAAGCGTGCTGATAATCAGATGCTTGGGTAATGGGACTTCTGTTGTTAGTGCCATTGGTAGCCTTGGCTTGCCCCAAGCATTCAGGTCATGGGGCTTCTGTTATTGTTATAAAACATGTACACTGTTATTTGTCAAGCAGCTAAAAGCAAGCTGTTCACTGTCTTCTCAGTTATGCCTGGCGAAGTGAGACAGCTATTATAAATCATGGCTGGATTTGTGTCCCACCTGATTTCTGTAAGGGCAGAGATTCCTTTGCAGGTCACTTTTGCAGTGTTGAAGCCACTGCAAGGCAGCTATTTCCATTCAGATAACAGGCGACTCTCTCAACCGCATTGTGGTCCCTCCCTATGCCAGCATTATCCCTCCCAGGACCTGGGGCAATAGTGGGGCCAGTTTCTCCCAAAGGGCATGGCACTCGTGAGCAGTGCAAGAAGGAGCCGGGCCACATTGGTCCCTTCCTGCAAACACAGCATGAGAAAAGTGGAGGAACAAAGTGTGGTGCACCAGATTAAAACGCAAGAGTCAGGCCTTAAATTTGTCAGAAGCAGGCAACACCAGAGATGAATCTTTTAGATGTGTGCTGTGGAGAACAGGCCTGTTGATTATGTGATGTTGCAGCTGTAAGCAGGCTTTGTGCAAGGATTTGACATTGTGTCCAGATAAGATTTAAATGCCGGTGATATAGCCAGAGCTTGAAATTCGAGGGAACAAAAATGTGGATTCATAAATCAAAGCCAAGCTCCCTTGTAAAACAATATCAGGCTCTTGCTTGAGTAAACAATTTTCTTGGCTTGCAGACAGAAGTGGAGAGAAAAAAAGACAGCGAGACTGGGAAGGTTATGTGTTAAGAATCTTGTACCTGGGAATGACACAAAGCATAGAGCTGGCATGTGAAGGCAACTTTAAATTGGTGGTTGCCTGCCTGTGCTTGGCAAGCTGTGTGCCAACAGGACAACAAAACAATGGGCAAAGAGAGTGACATGAAGGGAGTTATTTTATCTGCATCTGTGTCGCCACCACCACCCCATTTTTCAGATTTTCCTCTGCTGTTCAGAATAGTGAAATTAAGGGGGAAAGACAGTATTCCAGGATTTCCCTTATCGTCCTTTTATTTCTGTCCTGGCCCAGATTTCCTGGTATGCAGCGAGATCTCCAATGTTTCCTGGTATTGCAAATCCTGGATTAAGGGGCTAAGATTTTGCCAGTAGAGTTCTTTGAGGCTCAGAACTTGTGATTCTCGTCTGCTTGGAGCATAAGCATAAGATCCAGTGCTTATCAAAGGCAACGGCAGGTTTTACATTTAGCCAGGAATTAAAGTTTCTTCGTATTTTAACTGTACAGGGGCTTGGAAAGTTCATGGGCAGACCAGCAAACAAGGAGACTGCTTATGACTGCTTATGAGCTTTTCATAACTTGAGCTGCCAGGATTGGTGTGCTGTGTCCAGAAAAGCAAAGCCCTGCTCCTAAGCCGTAAAGAAGTAATGATTGTGTTTGTTCGTGTAAAAAAAAAAAAAATCTGTGGTACTTTATACATGTTTTAATTTCCTTTCTTTGCTTACACAGGAACTACCTCTTCAGACTTAGTCTACACAACGTTTCTCTTATTCAGGTATGTTCCCACCTTTCATCAAATATTTGCTTTGACTGCATCGTCAACAGGCCGCACAAATGGCCTTTTATGCACAGCAGTGAATGGAGAAAGTATATTCATGGCAGCAACAGAGAAGGTGGTGTAGTGTAGAGCCCAAGGTGCAACATTTACCTCCCAAGATCATACTGGCCCCAGACGCTCCTGAAAAAAAAATCAGCCTAGTTGCTTGGCTTCAAGATGCTTTTTTTTCAGTGTGCCCTTGACTGTTCCTGCTTTCAATTCTGTGTTGTTTTCTTTCTGAGGAGATAACGTGGGGAGGGGGAGGGGGACGCTCCCACACTTTTCCAAGTCCGCTCCTCATGGTTTGTGGGCTTGAGTAAAGGGAAGGTGGATGTGCCAGGAAAGGGTGCCATATTAAAAGCAAAGTGGCTCTTCTGACAGATAGCCAATGCGTGCTTAATAAAAACAATGCAGAGAAATCCTTAGTGTTTTGTTAATGCAGCAGTCAGCCGCTTTCAAGAAAGCCTTTTACGTTTCTCATCCATTACCGTTCTTGAACCTTTGCTGGCTACTTGTGAGCAGGAATTGCTGAGGAGCTGAATTTTGTGGAATTCCTTAGTAACGACACGATTCAGACTCCTTTCAGAAGGAAAGACTGTTTGCAGATACGTATCTTCTCTGGCCTGGTGGGTGTGTTTCTCCTTAGGGATCCCAAACTGAGAAAACAAGAAAGAAAACAAATGAGTTTTAGCTGTAGCACTGAAACTGCTGTTTAGCTCCCAATGTTGTTGTAGTTTGTAGGGTGTTAAGAACCTCAGTATTACGAGAAAGTACAATAGTTGTTCAACCTCATGAAAATTTATCTATTGTATTTCTTATCCCGCCTTTCTCCCCTGGAGGGGACCCAACCAAGAGCGGAGTGGCTTGGGCGCAACTTGGAGTAAGGGGATTTCAGTAAGGGGATGCTGCGCCTTATCGTGTGCCAGCCAGCCCAAGAGGGCCCCTCAGATCTGTGACCGCAATTTTGCAAGTGCAAATCTGAGCGGCCCATATAAGCCCAATTGGGCCCAGGGTTCAGTGATGTCATCCAGGAGCACCAGGAACCGGAACGCCCGGATGATTGACAGCCCTCCGCCCCTATGGCGGAGGGCTGCCACGGCTCCCTGTGCCTCACAGCGCCCGAATCACTCCATTTCAGAGCGAATCGGGACGCGAGGGCGGGCGGGCCCAGGAGCAGCTCGCCCGTCCTCCAGAGAGGCGGCGCAACCCGGGCCCGTCCACAGAACTGGCGGAACGGCGTACTGGGCCGTTCCGCCTGGATGACACCACTGCCGGGGTTGGGATCCTAGCTAGGTCACCCAGGCTGGTCACACACCCCTCCCAGGCCTGATCCACCTCCCAGACCACCCTCCTCATGCTCTCTCCACACCCAGAACTGACTCTATTCCGTTCTCCTTCCCCCTGTGCTGGCCTGCCCAGGCTGACACAAACTCACTGTCTCCTGGCGTGGCTCTGGCGCTTCTCAGCTTCTTTCCGAATTGCCATGAACATGCTTTATGGCACGTTTGTGACACTCGGGACACAACGGACGTGTGCCAACTCAGAGCAGCTTCATGATTGCGCTGGACACTGCTCAATAGTTAGCTCACTTTGAAATAATTTTTAGGGCTACATCGATGTTAAAAATGGTTGCTGAAGGTACAAGTTTCCTCGATATAGGTGAGATTTGTCTACTATCTAGTCCCAAGTCTCTGCACAGCATGTCCCCTGATGGAAAATGGTAACTAATTTCACCATGTTTTGGTTTTGATTGGTCAGTGAGAGAGGTGCACATTACATGATACCATTCTTTCTTGGGAGCACACATTCACGTCACTCTCGTGTTAGTGGTTTGTCACATGGGGTAAATCCTTCCTTTTTTATGAATATTTGTACACTAGTGACTTGATGGAAAACAATCTATAAATTAAAATAAATTAAATTAAAATATCTCTGTGTAAACAATCTTAATACAATGAAGTATGGTTGTGATGATTATGATAATAATGAGTAATAGTTCCCAGGAAGCCTCCTTGCCACCAGGAAAGTTCCTGGTGACGCCCTCACGCCCACAACGCCCAATTAGGGCAGCACCTGCCTCCGCGGCATGGTGGGAGCAAGCCAATGGGCGAGCTATATGCTGGAGCTCGGAATAACAATAACCATGCCTGGAATAAGGCAAGGTAAAAGAATGCTAACTGGAGCTGATGTGTTGGACTGTACAGTCCTTGATCATAAATCTATAGCAATTTATTAACATATCTCATTGAATCTAATGAAATCTAGTGTAGATAAGATTTGAATTACAGTTTGACCCTTAACTGTTGCATTGTTTCTACTGAAACATTCTGGGTTTGTTCTCTTTTCGCATTTTTAAATACATAGTTTTCATTTGTTGCACGATCTGATGTATTTTTTCTTCTGAAAAAGGAATACTGTACTGTGTTCTTAAGTCCTCAGCTGTCACAAAGTTATTTGGAATAATACCTTGATAATACCTACCAGAAATGGAATGGAAGCTAGGCTTGAAAGTTTCTGATTTTGAATTCAGTTGTTTTCTTTCATCGGAACATGGACACTTCCCGCTAAGCACATGACAGCATCATTCATCACTGTTACTGTATTATTAATCCCCCCATTTAGGAATAAATTCTTCTCCCTTCAACAAAGAAACAAGTGTGATTTGACACAGAATATTCCTGTTTCTCTCTGAATATCAGTCAGGACTGAGGAGGTGTTGGACTTACCCAGTGCTTTGGTTTCCTATGTATTTTATATGAATGCTGTTGCAAAAAAAATGCCACTTGATGAAATTTTGTGAAAACCTGACTTGGGTTCAGTAGATCAGAGCTGAGATCTTACCTTTTTGCATTTACGACTGATGGGGTGCATCTATCAATTGTCTGCCTTAAATAAAAAGTAAGCAGTGATGTACATTTCCAGCACATGTTGTTCAGTGTTCTGTAAGTGCTTTAAAAAGGCTAAACCCTAATCCCAGCATTCACACAGAGGCTAATGAAAGGGTGTTGTTGTTTTTTTACAGTAGACTTCACAATTAAGAGATTAGGTGGGAATTGTTGCTTTTAAAAACAAAATCCCCATGGCATGTTTCAAATAGTAAATTATGTTTGAGCTGCTTGAGCAAAGCACATTACGAGGGAGCATAAAATGAGGCTGTTTCGAGCTCAGTTGGTGGTATAGACTCATGTGGAGCGGTACAGAGTGGGAAGAAGGAAATGTTGTTTGACACAGAATGTTCCTGTTTCCTCTGGAACATCTGTCATGATTGAGGATGCTCTGGATCTTTTCATTCTTGAGTTCTTCCTGTGCATCATTGTTTTGTTCCATGCAACTGATCTGAAGGAGTATCAGGCAGACAAGAACAGACAAGCATACTGAGAAACCAGCCCTTCTGGACTGCTGCACACTCTATGCAAGCAATGAAATTTTGTTCCATTGCCCTGCTTTTATCTTGGGGTGTTTTGTTTTTTGCAACTTCCTTGCACATATTTTAGTATTTGAGAGCCATATAACTTTGATGCCTTCTAGGTAGTCCCTCTTTTAACATTAGAACTTGAGGCCACCAATTAAGTGAAAAGGACGGGATTTAAACTGAGAACACATCATTTCAGCAAAAGTGCTATTTCATGCCATACATAACATGTGGAATTTGTGTCATGACAAGTGATGAAGACCACCAGGTTAGATGGCTCTAAAAGAGGCTAAGGCAAATTCATAAATGATAGTTAACAGTTGTTGACCACGAGAGCTAAGCCAAAGCTCCAGTTTCAAAGGAAGTCTAGCTCTGAAGGCGCAATCGTAACCTGCTGTTAGGCCGGAACAGTTAGGCCAGCAAAGTTTGGTCGGCACAAGGGCCACAGTAAAGTGCATTTGGACCACTCTTGGAGTCAGGGAGGATGGCGCACGCCTGTGTGCTGGCCTCTCTGACTCCGAGAGTGGTCCAAACATACTTTAAGCTGTCCTTTGTGCCAGCTAAACTTCGCTGGCCTAACTGTGCTGGCCTAACTCCAAGTTAGGATTGCTCCCTGAATAGCAGTTACTGGAGACAATGAGGGAGGGTTATTACCCTCATGCCCTGCTTATAGTTTTCTTGGAATAACCTAGCTGATATTGGAAACAATATACTGAACTCGATGGAGTTTGGTCTTGATCTAACAGGGCCCTTGCTATGTTCTTAAGGTGCACAGAAAAGGCCCACTTCAGCAGAGGTGCACAGCAGAGGCCCACTTCATTCAGCTGCTGACATTTCAGACTATGAGTGTGGCTCTGTGCAGTGAGTCTATTGTGCAGAGCACTGCCTAGCTTGAACTGATTTTAACCATGCCAGCAAATGTCCTTGGTTTTCCTGTGGGTTTTCTGGCATGGATAAAATTGGCCCCATCATGTAAGAACTTAATGGTAGTGAACAGGACAACCAACAGGCACCAGTGGGTTCCACTTGCAGTTTTCTGTTTGCCATCCATGCTATCTTCTGACAGCATATTTTGGCTCTCCTCTGCCAAACTTTCTCCCAAGTGTCTGCATTCCACTTCTCCTGCCTCTTCCTCACTAACTAACGGACTAACGAGAAGTGGAATGCAGGCTTTAGGGAGCCACAGTTGGGAGACAGAGTGGAATTCAGCCACTGGAGCATGATGGGAATTGGTGAAGATCATCCTGTAAGCAGATAAGATGAATTTCAGAGTTTGTGTGGCATCCAAAAACCAGGGCTGATTAATGGCAGAAACGATTTGGCTTCTTTTATTTACTTACGTGGAGAGGTGTCATGAAAAAAATTCACTATCTTTTGGCACTTTTCCAGAACAAAGCAATATTTAAGACATAATTGATAGCAATTATCTTAGACATAGCTGCTCTGCTTTACATACCATGGTGAATGATGTTGCATAAACCTTCACTAGAACCTTTATTTCTGATTTTTCCCCCCAGGCATATCTTCTCTCTCTCCCTCCCTCCCTCTCACAGATGTTTCAACAAATCATGATTTGTTGGATCAGGAATGTAAACTGTATGAGCATTGACCCCATTGATTCTCCCCACCACTTTCTATATGAAGGAATTCTGGTTTTTTAAAACCACACCTCTGAATGTCATCCAAACCAAGTGGATGGGATTTAACCGTGGCTTGCAGATCAAGGTATGCAACCAGAATATATTTAGAGCACAATCCTAACCTGGAGTTATGCCAGCAGCGCTGGTCCTGTGGCCTTAGTGCCGATGTGGGGCTGCCGATTGGCACCCCCGCGTCAGCGCTAAGCGCGCAGCGTCAGCGCAACCCCATTGGGCAGCAAAGATTGGCTGGCACAAGGGCCACCATAAAGTACGTTTGGACCACTCTCTGAGTCAGAGGCCAGCACACAAACGTGTGCCATCCTCCGTGATTCCGAGAGTGGTCCAAATGTGCTTTATGGTGGCCTTTGGGCCTGCCAAACTTTGCTGGCCTTTTTTTTATAAAGTTTTTTTTTTAATTTTATATATAGATATGGGTAAGGTAATAGGGAAAGCATGGGAAAGAGATACAGTGGTGTAACCTGGCCTTTTCCATGGCTCTTTATTTTAAATGTGACCTCTGAACTCTCCCCTTGCTAAATAAGAACACCACTTGAAAAAGTGACTCTTGCCCAGTTGGCAGGGGTGACCATGCCAGAAGAGGGATTAGCATGGCTTTTCCATGGATAACCACTGATTAGTGTGAATATCCCACATACATAACTCTCATGGTTTTGCACAGATGTGACTCACAGGCACACTGCTTGTTTGGTCTGGACCTTGGTCTTGAACACAGTCTGTTCTTCAAACATTTCTGTTAATCTTTCCAACAACTGAATGTTCTTGGCATGTTGTGAGAAGTTTACACTACCTAATATCCCACCTCAGAATTCAGAGATACATCTCTGCTGATTTCTCCTCGGTCCTGTGCAGTTCATGAGCCAGGAGGTCCTACATAAGGCAGGTGTGGCATTTTTAGTAACTACCCAGACTTTTCTTTTGCTGTTTTTTCATTTTTGTGTTTGATGGAACTAATCAAGGAGTGGATGTTTGTACATACATGCTAACAGCACAATCCTACCGTCTGCGCAGTGTCAGTGCAACCGGATTGTGCTGATGCTGTGCGCTTAGCACTGACTCGGGGGCACCAATCGGCAACCCTGCATCGGCGCTAAGGCCACAGTACCAGCGCTGGTGGCAGCGCCTCCCTCGCATCGGCCGAAGCCGCCTGGTGCAAGGGAGTTGCCATGACAGCGTGCCTCAGGGATTGGCAGGAGGAGGGCGGAATGTGGGCGGGACGAGGGCGAGACATGGGCAGACCACTCTTTAGTGGGTGCAGATTTGAGGAGCACATAGGGGAGGCTGGAGCCTCCCCTACGGTAAGGGAGCGCACGCTCTCTTGCCGTGGGAGGCTCCAGCCTCCCCCTGCACCCATCGTTGGATATTGTGCTGGCCGGCCAGCCTTTCCATTCCAGCACTGGGTAGGATTGCGTCCTGAGAGTTATATTAGTAGATTAACTGCAGCAGTGCTTGTGCTGTCATTCCTTAACCTACATGAATAACCATGAGTCGCTTGATATGCAACTATCTATTGGTTTTGGGTCTCCTTCCAGCAGCACATTGACAGAGTTCCAGAGCAAGGTCACGACTAGCTCTTCCTCCTTCATTTAACAAGCCATTGCTTGTGTTATTGCAGATAAATGGGATCAGCCTGATTGGGGCTATTAGCTCCCAATTAAGGACCAGCATTTGAGGCCTCTAGGCCAAAATGAACCATGCAAACTAACCCCCCCCCCCCCGCCCAGTTGCCAGTCTAGAGCCAAAAGACAGGCAGAGGAGTTGATGCCTATGGCCAGACATCTTATCTGACTGGTGGGCAACTTTGGAGGTTACTGAAAGAAGCACTGGCTGAAAGTCTCCCTGTCACTCACACAGTGGCTTCCTGTAAAAGTAGTTGCTGATGAGGATCTAGCTCATTAGCATATACTGGCATGCCCCGGTACCCAGTGATTTGGTATCCATGGTTTCAGCTATCCAAGAATAGCCAACATGCTGTCACTTGCCCCCTTCACATATTGCCATACCAGTTACACTAGTAGTGAGTATGAACACACTATGTTATTTAGAGCGCAATCCTATACTGCACTGGAACAGGCAGGCTTGCGGACCTGCGCTGTATACAGTGCAGTATACAGGAGGCTGGAGTCTCCCCAGAGCAAGGGCACCCCTACCAGTATGGGCTCCTTGGATCTACACCTCCTAAACCAGTGATGGCAAACCTTTTAGGCTCCGTGTGTCAAAACTTAGGGAAGTGCTTAACTTGACACTGCTGGTGCATCAAACCTCCCCCTCCAAACAAAAGAGAAACAATCCTTTATGTTCATTTATTTGAACAAAAAATGCAGTCCAATCATGTGTGGTGTTATGTATTATATAAAGAAACATCAAATAATTACAAAAATGAAAAATGAGCAAAACAAACTCTGTTTTTGTCAGGTATTGGTGATTGCTGGTGTGTCACCTCAAACAGTGCGGTGTGTCACCTTTGACACGCGCGTCATAGGTTCGCCATCACTGGGAGACTGCAGTCTGAATCAGGGCCATGCAGCCTGGGGATAGGCCTTAGGATTCGGCTTAATGGCCAAATCCCAAGCCTGCGCCCCCAGGCTGGCATGCCTGCCAGCTCGCCCACTGCCCGCCCAGTAATGCCCTCCCCCACCTGCCTTGCCCCTCCTCTGCACCAGCCAGCTTCAGCTGGCACAGAAGATGCGCAGCGCAGGTGCTCTGAGGCCAGCACTGCAGGCAGCGCCAGTATCAGAGCATTAGCACCGACACGGGGGTATCGCTCGGCGCCACCACATCAGTGCTAACAACATAGTGCCAATGCAATGCATCCTATAAATGTGCTATAAACCCTATAGCGCATTTATAGGATGGCGCTGCCCCATAATAATGTGTATGAAGGGACTGTACATTCATTTACTTGACATAAGAGGAGATTTGACCTTTGGCTGCTCTCTTTGTACTGTATATATTATAGGTACAACTGACCTTATGATTTTTGTGAGGCCTTCTTGTGAGTGCTCAGTAATGAGAAATCCTGTGCGAAGAGGCAAAATATTTGCTTCTGTAACCTGACCAGAAATGAGCTAAAATCCCTCCGTACGAAGCAGCCATTTTCAGCCACGGTGCCACGGCACATTGGTGTACCGCAAATGGTCCCCGGGTGTGCCAGGGGAATTTGGGAGAGAGTAAATTATTAGTAGGGCCTTTGGGGGATGCAAGCCCCCACACTGGCAGTACAGTGCACCTTGTCAATTGTCAAAAAGCTAATGGTGTGCCTTGACCATTTTACTGCCTTGCCTTGCCTTGCCTTGCCAGTGTGTCATGAGATGAAGAAGGTTGAAAATCACTGATACAAAGTTTTTGAACAAGTCTTTTGTATTTGCTGTATTGCAGCAGCATGATGGTTAGTTTTAGCCTTTAATATTGGGATCCCATATCATGTGGCATACATGTGAATACACACTACACAGTTTTAGAAACAGGAGTCTGGTCTTCTATCTTTTTCTTTTCTTTTTCTGTTAAGGGACATGTTTTGTTGCATGCTCAGAGCTTTCCTTTTGGAAAGGCTGAAGATCCAGAATACATGCAGATAGATGTTCATGCACAGTGAAGCAATGAAATCCTGAAGATCTAACACATATCCATTTTATATTTCAATGAAGGACTAAGACGAAAGCTATATCTTGATGTAATAATTAAGACTAGTTACTTGCAAGAGGAGCTGTTGAAATGGTCTAAAATCTAAAATAACTGTACTTTTTTCCAAATTTGTTGTCACATTTTACATTGGTCTTGTGGAGCCTGCCTTTTCCAGTATATTTTTTCTGGCATATTTTCCCCATGTATGAGTCTAACTTTTAATGATAGTACAACAGCAGCAGCAGCAGCAAACAGAGAATAACAAGAATACAGTAAAGTTGCAGTTGTGCATTGTAAATTATTGTCTGCTTATTTGGCAAGTGATGCATTGATCTTATAAAGGATTTAAATTAATCCCAAGATCATATAGTGGGTTCTAGCAGAATACCAATCCTCTCATTTATTTTACACCCAAAATCCTTGGAGTGTACTAATATTTATCATTTATAAAACTGATGTAATATTGGTCCAGGACTGCATAGTATAATTTTTATTACATTTGCTGTTGTAGCTGTTGGTATTCCCTTACCCTAGGGACTTATTAGCTGATGCCAGGGATATGCTCCAGTCACAGAGACCAAGTTGCAATCTAGTCACAAATCGGTGACTCCCTGACTCGAGTCGACTTAGGAGTCACAGTTGCGCCTGTCACAGCTCAACCTGAGTCACTCACATGGTCATTTTGACTTGAGCCATTACAAGAAACGAGTCTTTTGCAGCAACAAAACAAAACCCTTAAGCCTTCCTCCTCCCCTCTACTCTCCTAGCCCCCACCTCCTAGAACCAACCTACCCTCCTCCCATCACTTTTGCTGCTGCCATCCTTTTGAATGCCAGTTTCCAAATCGGCCATGAGGTTTTTGGCAAAATGCAAACGTGGTAAAAAAGTAAGCTAAGCAAGCATGCATACGCGCTCACAAACATTCATACCCCAGAGTCACAGGCAAACAGCAAAATGAGTCAGGACTCAAGACTATGCGAGTCGTGACTCTTTTTCAAATCATTGGCACCAAATTGCTAGTCAGGTCTGAGTCAGTGATGTCTGTGACTCGAGTCAACACGACCCATGAAAAACCTGTGTTTTCGCGACTTGAGTCAAGTCGTCACGACTCGAGTTCCCATTCCCTGGCTGGTGCAGCATATTTTAGTATGGAGCTCTTAAAAAACAGCTACTTGTGTTGTAGTTGGTCTGTGTATGAGCTGCCAACGCAATGTTCTTTCTCAAAAAGCAGCTGTTCCTGGTGGACATTGCCCTGGTTCAAATCGCCCCAGGCCAAGCTGCTGGAGAGTTTTCCCGTCTACAGGTAACAGCAGATTTGACAGTGAAAGCAATTTAAATTGAATGCCAGCAAAGCATTAAGCCCCTCTTGCTGCATCACAGCCCTGATCCAAATTGTGCCCCTGCCAGGGCTGCTTTTTTTCAAAAAGAAGAGTACTGTACCTTGGAGGCTTCAAACACAAAGCTGCTCACATTGGTGCGCCTGATACCAAATGATCATCTCAGCTTTCAATTGCTCCGTCTCCCTGCCCCTTCCGCAGTAAAAGCTTTTCATTTCAGTTTCATCTCAGCCCTTGCAGGTTTCCCTGGACAGAGTAATCATGCTTTTTTCTGCTGGTAGCCATTTAAGTTGACATGTGTTCTACAGTTCCTTTCAGATGAATGGCTAATACGGGAGGGATTATTGCAGCGGCGCAGCCTGAAGCTACATGACAAAGTCACTGACTCAGGCAGAATGGCTTGGCTGCTCTCCTGGCAAACTTAGAGCTGGGAGAGGAAAAAGAAAGCCAGGCCATTAATCACTCCCCTGGGACATGCATGATTACCATGCAAGCTATGGCACAAATGCCCTTAGATCCTTTTTATACCCTGGTTCAAGCATTTGGTTCAAATGGTTTCTCATCCCCCAATCCTGTCTCCCCCAAACTAGAAAGAAGATTAGAAAGAAGACCAGGTATTAGAAACGAAGAGGAATTTAGGTCCCAACATGGATAGCTGTAATTATTCCTCTTTACCACCGCACACACAAAGTTACTTGGGAATAGCTCCCTCACTTTGCAAGCCTTCGCTTGAAATGAAACGGAGAGGCTCCCCCATTCATGCTGAATGACCATGCAGCTATTGAAAAGTCACGTAATTAATTTTAACGTTCACCAGCATGCCCACTATTTACAAATGATGTCTTGAATGAGGCCAACGTTCAGAGCATGTACTTCTTAATTCAGTGAAGATGTTTGAAATTGGCAGACAGGCAGGCCATATTTTAGTAGACATGACTGCACAACAGAGCCGGCGTAACATGGTGGCCAAGGGACTGAGCTTCAAATCGTCCTTGGTTGGCAGCTTGCTTCTGCCACAACCAAGCCGCTCCCTCTCAGCCCCCCAGTGGCATCATGGGGATAATAATACGTACCTGATAGAGCTGGTTGTGAGGATTCTATTGAGACAATACCTGTGAGGTGCTTTGCACAATCAGAAAGCACTACACCTCTCTGAAGTATTTTTAACGACACCACATGCAGAGGCAGATCTAAGGGAGGGCAAAGCTCTACGTTTTGCAAGAAGCCTTACCTTGCAGTGGAAATCACTCCTCTCCTGCACCGTTTTAGCCAATCCTCACAGGGAAAAGCAACATCTTGGCATTGCTTACTGGCTACAGCAGCAAGGGAGAGGAGGGATTTACATGACAGGGTAAGGCTTCTTGCAACACTTAGAGCTTTGCCCTCCCTGTGGATCCGCCTCTGACCACATGCTCCTCATTTTACTTACACGCTCCACATACAGAGGGCCTGCGATATCTGCAGATTCAGGACCTGCAGACTTGATCATCTGCGGATTCTGAACCCACAAACGGACCCACCACAGACCTCCAACGCGTGACTGGAACCAGTTTAAAGATAACTTCCAGTTTTTAGTCACGGCAGCCTCTGTGGGCCTCAGAAAGCCTCCATTCGAAACCAGAGGTTCAGCGTTCAGAGTCTGCTGGTGATCCAAATCCATGGGTTTGACTATCCACAGAAGCTCTGGGAAGAATTTTGTGGGTAACAAGAGCTGCCCTGTATTACCTCCAGCCATGCACAGTTACACAACACCCACACACCCTTCAATCCAGTCACCTATGATGAATACATGGCTGCTTCAATACCTACAGGGTTTCATCCTTGCTGTCAATTTCTTGGTGAAGGGCAATTCCTGTCCCAGTGTTTGACCTGCCGTTTTTATTAAAATGTCAAGAAGGAATATCACCGAAGATCAGTATTGCAATACTAAGGTTACCTCAAGATTCACTGTGTTATTGAGAGACAGAGATGCTTCTTCCTCCTCCTTTCTCCCCTCAGTGTTAATATTTCATGTTGCACTCTTGAGTTGGTAGGGGAAACGTTTCCAATATCTCCAAAGGTGCATTGTGGCAGCCAGCTTTAATTGTGAAGGTCAGGGAGAAAAATCGTGTCTTGTTCAAGAAGCTGTGGATCTTTCTGAAGAATATATTGTCAGGTGGTGAGTTGGGAGACATTCTCGTTGAAGACATTTTACAAGACGTTTACAAGACATTCTCTTTGAAATGGTGATACTTGTTGTACCCAGTGAGTGAAGAATATCAGAGATGTACTTGAGAGAAGAAAAAATGAGTTCTGTACTGAAAGTGGTAACCATGTTAACTTCTTCTGCACTTTTCTGATCGTATTTCTGAGCAAGGAATCTAACAAACTGGTCCCATATCATAATATAGGCCCTGCACTGTCACAAATGTGCCATAGAGCACATCCACGTCAGAACAAGTGGCACAGGGCGGACACAGGCAGCTGCATTGCCCCAGTCATGCCAAGGAGAGGCACTGTGCACTGGTCAAATTTGGCTTCTCTGGTTGGGGAGAAGGTGGGAGGGAGGACGGAACGGGGGGGAGGGTGGGTGGGGCAGCCTGAGGAGGGGGTAGAGCCCAGATCCAGCAGTTATGCCAAAAAAAAAAAAAAAACCACCAGATTGCGCAGCTCTGATTTAGGCTGCTGCAGCCTGCTCAGACGTGTGTCTGCTAAATAGCAGGCACAGGTCCGAGCAGCTCCAAGCAGTGGCTGGTGCTTACCCTGGGGTAAGGGGACAAACACCCCCTTGCCCCATGGAGGTTCCAGTGGCCTCCCAACCTGCACGGGATACAGCGCAGGCCAGCCGGCCGGCCTGTTCCAGCCCAGGTTAGGATTGTGCAGGTTAGGATAGCACAACTACTCCTACAGGCCACCTGCTTGGTCTTTCTAAACGGGACCAGGGAGCAGTCATCAAAGGTAGACATCTCGGTGCTGGTGTCTAGGCCCACCCCCTTACTTGCTGTGGGAACCAGGGAGTAACTTGCTTGTCCACTCTATAAAACCCCTATGGCATTTTCGACTAAGGCCTACAAAAACAAGAGCTGGAGGTATTCACTGTAGTAAAAGAGACAAAATGCTGCTGTGAATGAGACAATGCTGCTGTGAATTGTGGAGACTTGGGGAAAGCCAAAATCATTTTTTTAAGTATTTTATTTTTAGAAGCTGTGAAAAATCTGTTGAAGCTTATTTTGGGGGTATGTGCAACTAGTATAAGTATCAGATTGGTTGGTGACTAACAGCGCAATCCTATGCCCCCCTTAGTGCCGGCGCTGCGCTCTTGCGCCAGCCGAATGCTGTCACAAACATGCTATAAAGCGCGTCTGCATCAGCGCTATGGCGCTCGGCCGGTGCAAGCAGCAGCAGCAGCGCTCGGGCACTGGCATGACTGATGGCAGCGCTGGCATTGCTCCGTCAGCGCAGGGCCTCTGCGAGGGCGTTCTGGGGGCGTAACTGGGTGGCACAGTGGGCGGAGATGGCGGTTATGATGCGGTTGTGACACAGGACAGCTGTAGTGCCATATCCTAATGCCGGTTCCCAGCCATGGCAGCCCCGATTCAGGCCGCTCCCGTGCACATTCCTCTGCACCTGCTATTTTGCCAGCACAGATCCAAGCAGGCCCATAGGGGTGACTGGGGCTTATGCAGGTGCAAGGGGGAAACCTCCCCTTGTCCTGCATGTTGCTGCTGCAGCCTCCGAATGGGCCTGTGGATATGGCCCTGCTATGTCGGCCTTACTAGGCAGGCATAAGGTAGGATTGCGCTCTAAAGCAACTTTTTAATTGTTCTGATAGATAGTACTTTAAAAATACTTGACTATTATTTGACAATGTTTAGACTATCAGTTAAACAAATTGACTGTTAACATGCTCCAATTGTAATTGATAAGAAATTCTGAAGACGGTTTCTTCAGACAATCGGGATTTTATGCACTGATGAGTAACGTCTTTACTTCACTGAGATACTCTTGCCTCTTCTTGCATTTGACTGGTTGACATAATACATAGTCACTTCCCTGAATAATGTGCTGTTTAGTGGGAGTGTGTAGTCATTGGCAGCAAAAAACCCAAGCTAGATGAACAAATGCAAACAAAAAATAAGGAGTGGACTTAGGGCTTTGCATAAAAAGATGTTCTTGTCCGGTATTTATTTGCTTTAGGTTTTCCATACTTAATGGCTTGAATGTAACATATTGTGAAATTGTCTCAAACAGAAATAGTTTGCTGGTGAAGTAATTTCAGCAGTAAAATACATTTTTCTTCACTGTTCTGTTGGTACTGTCAGACTTCAGTGTTCTCCCCACTGAGAGCCTAATCCGGAGTGCTCTGTCGCTAGCAGTATGCTTAGACCGCCAGCTCTAAGTGTGGTGAACAGGCCATAAAGCACATTTGCTGTACTGCCTTAGCATCATTTGGAAGGCTGGCCAGCACTCATCCAGTTTTTGAGGTGGGGAGTGAGCGAAACGGGGGGAGGGAGGGGAGGATTGGGCATAGGGGGGTGGAGATGGCAGCAGCCTCTGCTGCCAAATCCTCTGGAGCCGGGTCATCTGACATGGGCCTCCTTGACGTTGTGCCGGTTCAAATGTGGGCGCTAAGCCAAGAAGACCCATTGCTGCTGGCTGCAGTCTTTCTAGGGTAAGGGAGCAAACACTTCCTTCTGGCAGTATCGTGGTGGGCTCAGGATCCATTGGTCGCTATTTTGGTACTGATGGAGCCCTGGGCACCTCTGATTTCAGGATTGGACTGCCCATTGGCAGAGTGGACACTATAGATGTGAAATCTTTTACATCTACTTCTCATGAAAAATATAGGATTAAACACAACTGATGCATTCATAAATCAAAACTACATGATTATGTAAGACAAGGTGTCTTACATTGATTCTGAAGAACGTTGTGGACCCTACAAACCATGCAATGCAGGAATTTTGTTATTTGCAGTGTTCAGTTATGGAGAAAACTTGAATCCTCAAATAGCTGTTGGTGTTTACAGTGGATCAAAAAGAGCAAATGCATCTGTTGAATACATCTCCACTTGATGGGTGAGAGGTAATTGATTTATGAGGTGCCAGATTGGTTTGAACTAGGAGCTGGCAGAACAGTAAAGAGATGATAATATCTCTGAATGCATGTACACAGGCTGGCTGAATTGATGTTAGCCCCATGAAAATGTGTTCTATAAAAACAGTTTGGGAAGGTACTGAGAGATGTTGTATGGGTTTAAGGAGCAAGAACATGGTTCATGTAAATGCTAAGATGCATAGGTATGTGGTTACTATTTGTAATTCCAAGCTTATACTTTTCTATATTACCAAACTGATCATACCTAATTTTCACTGTTTATATAAGGTGTTTGTACAGGCCCATGATTCTTGAGCAATGAAACAAGTCTCTCAATCAAGGAGCAAGTAGTCACTAAAGGCGCAATCCTAACCTGAAGTTAGGCCGGCACAGTTGGGCCAGCAAAGTTTGGCTAGCACAAGGGACACAATGAAGTATGTTTTGACCACTCTCAGAGTCAGAGAGGAAAGTACACAGACATGTGCCATCCCCCCCCCCTCTCTCTCTCTCTCTCTCTCTGTGTGTGTGTGTGTGTGTGTGTGTGTGTGTGTGAGAGAGAGAGAGAGAGAGAGAGAGAGAGAGAGAGTTCATGCAGCTTTGAAAGGGGGCTTAAGTGTGTGACAGCAGCACAGAAGGCCACACCATGCTCCCTCCTCATAAATGTGTGGAGGGTGTGATAATATGCAGCTCACAGTCGGAGGCTACTGGTGACCAGCTCTCCATAGCGTTAGCTTTGTCATCTGGCCATCAAATGCTAATATTTGTGTGAAGACCATGACACAGATTTGCCAGCTTCATTGACACAGATTTTTCCTTCGGATCCTGATTATCTTCCTATTGGACTCAACCCCACTTGGCCTGCCTCATGGGACAACTCTTGCTCTTGGGGCTCTGTTGGGCCAGTTCAGCTTAAGTGAACTGCAACTTTTGCTACAGGCAGTTGGAAGGGAACAAGGAAAACTAGTAGATCTTCGAAATCTGTGAGCATTTTCTGTGAGCAAGAGGTGAGTTGGGAAAATATGAAAAAAGTAACAGAGGAGGAAAATTGTTATGACCGAACAGGGACGGATGGGAAAGGCACAGGACTAGAACCAGTATAGCATTATTCTCTGTTCTTATGTGTAAAAGACCCCTCCTCCCAAAACCTGCCATTGTTTCTGTAGCCTTTGACCTCTGATAGTGTTTTAATGACATGTGTTTGAAGGGGGAGAAACAGGTGGCTGTGGGAATTGAAGGGCAGAGCTCAGAATGAAGCAAATTGGAATGGAAATTGCTGCATGGCAAAAGAGCAGAGGAAGGCAGGGAGGACCAGCGGAGCTGGCAGAGAAAGGCTTTTCACAAACCATTGGCAGAGCTTCCTTCGCAGGAGAAGCAGCAAGTGCTGTGAATCTTTTACTGGGAAGGCAGATGGCGCAGATGGCCAGAGCATCAGGTGCGAAGGGCTGACGGGGAAGAGGAAGAGAGGGAAGCAAAGCAAGCTGGAAGCTCAAGGAAAACCATTGATCTGAAAAGGCATTTCTTCCATAGGCTTCTAGGAAGAAAGAGAGAAGAAATGTCCAGGGAAACTTAGGAAGGGGAATATGGGTGTTGTCAAAAGGCAAGCTGTCTTTTTAACTGGGGAACTGCAGGACGGATCCTAATAACAGAGTTATTAGAGTTAAGGCTTTGCCAGCCAGCACCTGATTTTATTTCTCCCATTGCTCTTTATTGCCATGATTTGTTTCTGAGGTAAATCTGTATGTGTCTCTGCCCTGTATTGTCCTGACAAAACCTAGCATTCCCCCTGCCCCAAATATGATGGATACGTTGGGGACAGGCTAGGTCCAGGTTTCATCTGTGGATATCTTCCAGCTGAGAAATTAGCAAGCGAATCTCCTCAGGTAGGTCAGTATTGGCATGTTAAGGTTCTTTGGAGTGTGTGAAAATTATTGAGGGCGCAATCCTAAACTGAGTTAGGCCGGCATAAGCTAAGCCAGCAAAGTTTGGCCTGCACAAGGGCCACCGTAAAAGTATATTTGGACCACTCTCGGAGTCAGAGAGGTCATCACACAGACATGAACCATCCTACCTGACTCCGAGAGTAGTCCAAACATGCTTTATGGTGGCCCTTGTGCTGGCCAAACTTTGCTGGCTTAGTTTATACTGGCCTAACTCCAGTTTAGGATTGCGCTCTGATTTACGTGCAGTGCCTGTTTTGGCTAATACTAATAGGACAGTTGCCATCCTTTAGTGATGCCTAATTTATTCAAATAGCCAGAGGAACAGAGGACCTTTCAGATAATCAGTGGTTCTGATTTATGAGAGTGTTCTTTATGTTAGCACATTGCTCTTGTCAGTTCAGATAACTAGCACATGTTGAAGCCTGGTAATTGACCATAATAATTTGGAAAAGAAAGAGCTTACATATATTGCACTAAGTTTCAAATGCACAGCTGGAAAAATAGCATTGGTCAGAGGGGTAGAATCTCTACAAACATTATTTGCTAATTGCACCCAACCCCCTGTATATTTGACAAAATATGGACTAAGTCCATGTTAAGACTCAGATGTAATTTTAATGAGGCTATATTGTCATGTGTTTTCCAAAGCACAACAGAAGGCCAAACAATGGAACAGTTGTCTTGACATCTTCATTACTCTTTTCAAAGCTGTAGCAAGTGCTGATTATGAAGCGTCTTCTCTGCTTTGTCAGAAGGCACTTTCTGAGCAGGAATTAAATCAGAAGGATCCATAGACTTGCCTCAAATGTTTCCCCTAGAATTAAATCTTTTTGCAGGTTTGACCCTGTTCCTGGGAAAAGTACCAGCTCAACAGTTGTATGACACCTCATTCCAAGAAATAGTTGCTAGAACTTTTAACTTGTTAAGCTTGGTGGGGTCAAGAAAAGGAGGTTCTTCAGAATATGATCCTTCAGATCGAAACTGGACTTCCAACGATTGTGAGCAAACTAGGATATAGTGGTTACCCAACCAATGAGTAGCTTGAATAAGGGCACACTATGGGGATCAAAAGTAATATATTGATATTTGTTCATGTAACACTAAGGGCCCAATCCTATCAAACTTTCCAGCTCCAATGCAGCCTCAAGGTAAGGGAACAAACATTCCCTTACCTTGAGGAGGCTTCCATGACTGCCCCCCCCAATATAGGATGCAGTGTATATCTCATTGGCACAGCTGGACAGTGCTCCACAATGCCACATTGTATCAGTGCTGGACAGTTAGATAGGATTGGGCCCTAAACTTTGTAGTGTTTTTCAGTTTGACATGATTTGCAGGCCAATCCTAATGAAATTTCCGCTTGGTGATGCAGAGGCACCAGTATGGCTTACACTGGATCCTGCAGGGGATTTTGGGCCACTGGAGACCTCCACAGGTAAGGGAACATTAGCTCCCTTGTCTCAGGATAACTTCCAGCAGACGCCATGGCTCAACTCGGTGGATAGCGTCCAGGAAGGGGTGGTAGTTTCAGCCGCATTGGCATCGGCCAAATCAGTGGTTTTGCTACAACAAGGTAAAAAAAATGAGATTTGTTTAACGTTCGCCTATCTTTTTAATAGGCAACCCAGTATTCATGGTATGTGGAGATAACTGAAACTGTGGATACTGGGGCACACCTGTAATTTATGTTTTCCTTTTTAAAAACTGCCTGTTACCTAGAATCTGGAGTTGGATCCTGTGGGAGGTGGTGTAGATTTGGCAATCCATCCACCAACAACAGCTTTAGAAGGAAAAACAGTAGTACAGCAGATCTGACTAGGTCAGTGATGGTGAACCTTTTGGGCTTGGTGTGTCAAAACTTTGGGAAATGTATAACTTGACTCTGCTGGTGCGTCAACCTCTCCCCCCAAACAAAAGGCAAATAATTTTTATATTCATTTATTTAAACTAAAACTACAGTCCAATCATGTGTGGTGCTTTGTATTATAAAAACAAACACCAAATAATTACAAAAATGAAAAAATGAGTAAAACAAATTCAGTTTTTTGTCAGGTGTTGATGAACACTGGTGTGTCACCTCAAATGTCATGGCGTGTCACCTTTGGCACACGTGTCATAGGTTCGCCATCACTGGACTAGGTCATCACATAAAATATGTAGCTAAGGAATATTCTGCTTTCTTTTACTGTGTGTTACACATGTGTGTTACTCTGTGTGTGCACATGCGTGTTACATACTGTGCTCTCTACTCTGTTTTCCTACATTGTGGGACCCAAAAAGGCAATGTTGTTTTCAGATGGGTTACTTTTAGGGATAACAACTATCTTATGGACATATTCTGATCTCTCTCCCCCCCCCATTTGCCTTTACACAATTGAAAGCCTAGTATTATGCTGAAGTTGGTTATCAAATCACACTGTAATTATTGCATACAATGCATACAAGTACAACTTTTCAATTGACAGGTACTACTTGCATGTACTATAATACAAAATATCAAAGTATCCCTGAGTGCTGACTCACAAGTTACTACGGTGGTTTTTGTAATTACATGAAAAGCATGATTGCATAATCATGAAGAGGTGGAGCCAGATTTAACCCATCTGTAAAATGACCATTTTAAAAATCCCTGCTCCAAAGTTTTCCTTGGATTGTATGAGCTCATTTTTTTTTCCTTTTCTCTGTATCATCCAAATTCATACAAATGTTCCTGTCCTGAAATGTCTAGTTCCTGATTTAGGCGTATGTTGATGGAGTTTGAAAGGGCTGCAGCCAATAGCAGCAACATTTGGGATGTAGACTTTTCCATTCATATTTTGTTTAATTTTAAGGATTTAGGAACTATTTAAAAGAAACAGCTAGCTCAGTTAGAAATTGCTTTTCTTCAAGTAACATCAAATTCTCATTTGCTCAAGATGACATGAAATACAGCAGCAATCTATAATTTTCCCATTAAAATATGCATTCAATTCTGCTTTTTACTGATGCCCTGTACTACCTTTTTCAGCCATGGATGTCTGATTATCAGACATCTTCGATTTTAATAAATCATGGTTATTATATTTAGAGAGCTAATTTTTAATGCTTAAGAAACAAATAATCAGACTAGTCGAGAACATCTTTCTACTTTAGACTAAGGCATAATGGGATAATTTGGAATAAATACTTCTGAATGGTAAAGGTTGACAACCTTTTATAAGTTTTATAAGCACAACATTTTATAAGTTTTAACAGGATTTTTCTTCTATTTAACGAACTGTCATTCCTTATTTCCCCAATTGTTGAAGTAGCTAACAGTTTTAGAAACAGTCCTAAGTAGCTACGTAGTGCTGTTGTTTCTTTTCCTATATCAGTGGTTCCCAAACTGTCGGTCAGGACCCACCACTGGGTTCTCGAGCCAATTTCAGGTGGGTCTTGAAGCACTTAGAGCAGCCATATTGAAAATATGGGAGGATGGGATGCTAGAAAGGGGCTGTGTGGTTGTTTCGCTTGTGTCAGGGTTGTACATATAATAGGCTTTTCTTCCTTTCTGATTCACTTTGTTATTGGAAAATGGCTGAGAACCCAACTTATTGCTGCCTTCTCAGGAAAGCAGCAGGCTCTGGCGTCACAATGATGACACTTCTGGCAATGTGTCACTTCTGGTGGGTCCTCGGCAGATTGTCATTCTAAAAAGTGGATCCCAGTGCTATAATGTTTGAGAACTACTGTCCTATATGCATGCTGAATGTGTAATATGGGGATTCACATCCCTAGTGCAAGTAGCACTAGTTCCAGACAGCATCAGATCCTATCCTTCCCCTCCAAAACTCATGCATACGCATGCACTTACCTCCCTGGTTTTCAGTATAGGAAAATACTACAGTATTTTTTCAAAATGTCCTCAGCTATTTCTGATGCCAGCCATGCAACAGTCTTCATTCCACAACCACCATGCAGGTAGATATGATTTCCAAAACAGATGTCCAAAGTACCAGTTGTGGGCCCAGGCAAGGTCCGAGGAGGCTGCCCCCTGCACTGGCTCCCTGCCACCTGTCTCATTCCTGCCATGCCCCCACACCACGCCAGGCTCCATTTTTGGAGCTGTTCAAATGTAAAGGTGGGTGGGAGGGTCAAGCTTTGCGCTGGCAGCTCGCCTGTGCGAAAGGTGAGCTGCCTCATCACTAGCGCAGCACCGGGGGCATTTGCCCCCCAGCTATAACAGTAGGACTGTCAATGCAGGGTAACAAGGTACCCTATTATAGGACAGAGTTGTCCATTAGTTAAATTATTTACTGGAAGTCGCAAGGTCTACCATGCCCATGAGGGTGGCAAAGTTATGATTTTGTATGTCAGGATCCATGATTGTAGCAATAAGATCCAATAGCTCAATCCAAACTGGGCTTTCCACTGGCAGATTGCCCCTCTGTTTCAGTGTGCACAATAAAGCCTCTCACTACCAGTGCCAGTAAGTTGGCTGTGTAGGCGGGTGATAGAAGGAACAGGGTGGGGTGGAGGCATGAGAGAGTGTCTGGATGGGGAGGAGATGGATGGGAAGTGGGGTAGATCCTGGCAGCACTGGCTTGCACCTGAATCCTAGCCCCATTCATTTCTCCCATTCCTTTTCCTTTACTCTCCTTGGTCCTGTGCCGGCAAAATACCCATTGGGTAGTGGAGGTTCCCTTATCTTGAGGGGACCTCTTGGCTAATCCCCCGCCACACACACACACATAGGATGTGCGCACTTTGTTGGTGTAGCCGTATCGGTGGGAGGATGGTTAGTTAGGATTGGGCTGCTAAGGAAGGAAAATCAGGTTCTTCCCACAAGGATTTCTAGATCATGTTTACAATGGCGTGCCAGCCTTTATAAATTGTGGAATAATATCTAGGAAGCTATTATTTTATAGAAAGAATATGTACATTTGTGCAAATTACCTCTTGCCAAATATGGTCCTTGTTGAGCAAAAACCCTGTTGAAGTTGATGCCCATGAGCCTTGCTGATGTGTGGCATTTGTGAAATGTGGAGCACTCCACTTTTTATCTCCTTCTACCTTCTCTTAGATCAAGCCTTAAAATGGGAATCTTGTCTGAATATTTTCAATCCCCAAACTGGGTATCTATCTACTTGATGGGGGGTTATTTAATTCTCGAGATTTCTGCCAGTTGATAGAACTGGTCTAGATGATCCTTGGTTCCAGTTCTGCACTTCTTGGGACTTTTAATTCAGTCTGCTTAATCAACATTGTAACAACTTCTAAAAAAGGGATGAAAAAGCAAGTTCAGTATGAAGCAAAATCAAACTGCAGGCACAAATTTAGTGGAAGCTTGAAGCTTGTGTTTTGGATCAAGGAAATATTATTTTGTTGCAGCTCAGTGATGGAGTTGAGGGTGGGTTTTTTTCATCCTAGGGTTATGTTTTACTAGAGATCTGTGCAATTTGTTCAAAAGGATGGAAAATGTAAGGAAGAGGAGATACTCTGCCAACCCTGGTCTCCAGTGTGCAATAACTGTCATATCTCTCCACCTCCTGCCTCCCTCACATATGTATAATGCTGTAGAAGCTGATCTAGCTGGCAACGACTATTCAGTATTTTCCAGGTTGAGCATGGATAGAATTAACATGCCCTTCTAAGCATATTGGGGGCGAGCTTTTTTGTGAGTATTTCCTGTGGATTGATGGAAAAGCAGGTTTCATGACCTACGGCATCCCTCCAGGACCGTTCCTAAATGCACAGAATATCTTTTCTTCCTCTCAGCGTTCCTTGACATTTATGTTTGGCTCAGCATCTTATAAGAAACATTCAGGGCCATGCAGAAACATCCATCCATTCATCCATCCATCCAATTTCTTAATGGAAAACTGAAGAGAACAGTCTGGTTGTGAGCCTGGCTGCAGACTATGAGCAGCTTGTGTGGAAATACATATTTAACATAAGCAAGCATGATAGCAGATGGGTGAGTTTGTAATTAAAGAATCCAGGAATTTAAACTAGGTTTTTATGTTCCAAATTCACTCACAAACATTAGTTGTTTTCCTAAAGTCTAACCCCCACCCCAACCACCTTTTAATGGAACTTTTAGCATTCAGATAAACTGGGACATACAGGAGTTCGCTTTAGATGTTTACTTTGGCCAGCATAAACACAGAGTTGTATTAATTGTCTGACAGAATTAAAGCCAGTGGGAAATCTACCTAGCGACAAGAGTATAAGTGGATTGTGCTCTGCTTTGTTCATGTGTAGCTCCTTGATTTGAATTAACTTTGATTTCTAAAAATCCCTTTGTACTATGTAAAGCTAGAAGTATTTGCAGATGGGGAGTGCTACTAAAGGGAATATGTTTCAGCAGAGACATTCCTTTCCCTTTTCTTTACTCCCTCCCACTATTATACTCCATTTCCTCATGTTTTCTGTGGCCACACACATTGCGCTTCCATTGTTTTCTAGAATACTTGTTTCCGAGTTTCTATTCCTCACACTCATGGCCACTTCCTTATCTATACAAATTCCACATTTACCTTAATGAGAAACCTGACGCCTTATGAAATACACATTTTGAACAAAGGTGGAGCAGGGCATCTTCGCCAAACACCGCTGGTGCAGTCTACGTGCTCTGCAGGTGACAGACCCCATCAAGGCCCGGCTGCCCCCTGTCTGCCTTGCCTACATAAGAATGCTCACAGGCAGTGTGTCATGACCTTAATGAGAATGGGCAGTCTGAATGAGCCTCCTGCGTCCTGGTTCAGCTGTTCCTCTATGCCATTGTGGGATGTGGAATTTCCTTACTGCTACATTGCTTGGCTGAGTAGTGGTGATTGCTTAAGAATGTAAACAATTACTGGTGGCTCTCAATTTAGGTGGGGGAGGAACCGGACATGGTGGGAGGAGCTGGCCACGAGGGGGGTGAGTCTCGGCAGTGATTTCCACTGCCTGATCTTGTTCCCGGCAGTGGCTCAGGCAGGCCGACATGGGGCTGCTCAGTTCACCGCCGGCAAAATAGCCGGTCAACATCAGGAGCTTTTGTTCCTCAAAGGGGCTTGCCTGCCCATCTTGGTAAGACTGGTTAGAACCTAGAACAGTGTGAGTAAGTAGGGTAGGAGAAGTACCCAGATAAATTGTGTCAGCTTTTTATTAATCACTTGCTGTTCATCTCTCTTGCCAACCTTTGCCATTGCCCTCCTCCACCCAGAAGCACCTCTTCCTGGCCCTCCCCTGATTCCCACGCTGCTTAGCATTTACCTGCTCTCCGCCGGTGGCTGGGGCTCCTGCTGCAGCTTTGATGGGGCAGTGTACGCCTCCCTGCTGGTGCGGCTTGTTATTTGGGTGGTGTAAACCTGCCTAATGGCAGGTTTGTAACACCCACTGCCAGCCCTGGGACTGCAGTGCCACCGCCGAGGCAGCACAGAATTGGGCAGCAAAATTGGGAGGGGAAAGGTGGTGGCTAAAGAAAAGAGTTACTGAACGATTAATGTTTCCAGGAGGACAATGTAGACAGGAGGTGACTTTGAATTTGAAAGAGAAGCTGAGAGTAGTATGCTAGTGCTGTGCGGAGGAGACATTGTGACAGTCTGGGAGAACTGTGGAATTGTGTCAGTTTGTGTTAGATTGTGATTAGGGTCAAGGTTCACAAGGGCCTCCTTTACCAACAGCATTAATATTCCCCTTGAGCCACAGAGTTTCTCAGTCTTTGGCTGTTTCCCTCACAGCATACCTAAGGCATGTTCAGAGGCCTATAAAAACATAGCCTGCCCTTACTTCCTACTTAATTGCCCCCTTGACTGTAATTAAAATGGAATTGACTAATGGAGCAGTCACCAGCAACATGTTCCCATAATTTTCTCTGTTGTCAAAGGTTTCTGGTATCACTACAGTGATTGGGTTACTTGTTAGGTTAGAGCAACTTAGGGCTCAGTCCTAACCTGGAGTTAAACCTGCACAGTTTGGCTGGCACAAGGTGACACTATAAAGTATGTTTGGACCACTCTCGAAGTCAAAGGGCCCAGCACATAGACTTGCGCCATTCTCCCTGACTCAGAGAGGTCCAAAAGTGCTTTACAGTGGCCCTTGTGCCGGGCAAACTTTGCTGGCCTAACTCCAGGTTAGGATTGTGCCCTTAAGCATAGTGTTGTTCTCACATAGCTATGGCGACACTGAACCCTGATACGAATTTAGGAGTGTGGAAAACCCAGATTTTTGTACAGAAGTTCTCTCCCTTTCATTGGTACAATTTCCAGGGAAACCAGGGCATTTACCTTCTGAACTGTACTGATTGCAAATGTAAGAGTTATTTTTCTTGTATCATTTTGTTCTGTCAAGTGTTGTCAAGCTAAGCTGGGATAGTAGTGGACACTGCAACTCCTGGGTCTTTCTGAAAAGGAATGAGAAACCATCACATGTCTAGAGGTTGTTAGTGTGGGGTTTGTTTTCCGTTTTAGCTTGTCAAAAATTGATCTGAGGTCAGAAAATATCACAGCTTGCTGGCAACAGAGATGGATATGTGCATTTTATGTTTTTCTTTTTCCTTTTCTGCTTCAAAAGGGTGTTTGAGGTAGAACATTTGGTCTCTTCAATATGGCGTGAAGGTGCTTAGGGGAATCTTATTCCCTGGATGGGATCATGGTCTCAGTGGGCCTGCTCCCTCCTAAATTGCAGCTCCCATAAGATCCTTTTGGCAGAATCTGTAAACACCTGTAATAATAGTACAGGTAGATGATCCCTTATCCGGACATCCAAAATCCAGACTATTGTGAAATCCAGACATTTTTGTCCAAGACTTCTTTGGAAAACTTCCTGTAGTGTGAACACATACAGTTCTGTGCTCAGTTCGGTTTTGTGCTCATTCCCACATACAGCCTGTAAGTTCTGTTCTCTGTTCTGTGATGTGTGCCATTGTTGAAAAGTATCAAAGAGGGTGGCAGACACCCAAATGAGTAACAGTGAAAAGAACAAGAGGAAGCATTTCTCATTATATTTATGCAGTTATTCCGAAATCCAGACAAATCCAAAACCCAGACACCTTCCCATCCCAAGCAGTCCAGATATGGGATACTCAACCTGTATACAGGTGTGCCCCGGTATCCACAGTTTCAATTATCCATGGATACCATGGATACTGGCATGCCTATTAAAAAGATAAAAAAAGGTAAAGGTAAAGGTTTCCCCATGACCGAATGGTCTAGTCGTGACCGACTGTAGGGGGCGGTGCTCATCTCCGTTTCAAAGCCTGTGAGCCGGCGTTTTTGTCCGATCATGGTGGCCAGCATGATTCTACGCCGTAGCGCACGGAACGCCGTTACCTTCCCACCAAAGTGGTTCCTATTTATCTACTTGCATTTTAGGTGCTTTCGAACTGCTAGGTTGGCAGGAGCTGGGACAAGCAACGGGAGCTCACTCCGTCACGCAGTCTCGAACTCCCAACCTTGCGGTCGAAAGCCCAGCGACAGCGGATTAACTCGCTGCGCCACCACGTCCCCCTAAAGATAGAGGAACATTAAACAAATCTCTTGTTTTCCCTTGTTGCAGCAAAACCACTGATGTTCCCCTGTCTCTTTAAAAAGGCATCCCCAGTATCCACGGTTTCAGGTATCTATGGGAGGGGGGAGTCTAGGACGGAACCCCAGTGCATACTGGGACATGCCTGTATATTTTTCAGGTAAGATGGTCTTCTTAGGATGATGCTAAAATATATTTGGTGCAAATGGTAAGGAGCACTTGTTACTCATTTCTCCAATTCTCACTGAACTAGAAAACTAAGTATGGAGTGTGCCAGTACCATATATTTCAACAGGAAGCCAGTGGGACTGCATAATCAAGGCAATTCTAAAGCTTTCAACTAGTCATCTACTTACCTGTAGTACTCGGGGACTGATCTCAAGACTTGTTCCCTAATTCAGGAACATATGCTGCTCCTTATATCTTGAGGTTACTAGCACAGTGATAAGTCATAATGGATCGGTCCTCTGCATACCCTCATTCAGGTTAGGTCCAATTTTGAAGTCTTTGTCTGAGATTACAAGGAGCTGTGATATGCAGGGACTGAATGTAGCAGTAGAACATCTTCAGGTAATCAGGTGATATCTGCCATAATTATGTGAATGATGTAAGTAAAACGCCTGTATTACTGTAAAATTGTCAGGACTCATTCTTGTTTGGTGATGTCTTGTGAATATCCAGGCAATCTAAGAGACACTACAGACAAGTGGAATTGGGATAGCCATGGAGAACACATCACCTGCCTAGTTTTCAACTGGGGCTCTCAGTGAATGCATCATTCCTAATTTAAATGTTTGTTGTTCTTGCATCGATTGACAAATGCTGAAGGAAGATCTACCTTGTGAGACACAGATGTCTCATGGAATCTGTTTCTGATTCTTGAGGCACAAGAACACATGTACACACACTTATCCTTGCCTTTTCTGCTCCCTGCAACAGCTGCTCCGTTATTCCGGCCTTCCCCATCGCCCGTTTTGTGTTTATATCATTCATCAGCGAGCCACAAACTCTGCAAATATATTTCCCATAGTTCTGCTGAAGAAAATGCACAAGGGAGGTTTATAATATGCATTCATCTATTTCTCACTGGTTTAAAAGTAGTGATGCCAGGTCCAATTTTAAGATGTTTTTATGTTATCAAGCAGTGCAAAAATGTATTTTCTTTTTACTCCACCAGCTCCCTTTGAGATTATTATTCAACATTTTGCAATCTTATGAGTTCAAAAGCAATGGTAGTTACTCAGCTAGTATTTTCACAGGCTCCAACTTTTCTTTGACTGAGACCAGTGTTCAGTCACATTAAGAACAACGTTTTTGGGGTGGACTTGGTTGGGCCCTTCTGCAGTGCTAGATAAATAAGATAAATAAGAGCAGGAAATAGAAACTCTGACTCCCATCATTACATCCAGTGCTATGTAGTGGGTATAGTGTTGGACGTGCATCTGGAAGACCAAGTTTCAATTCTTGTTGGCACTGAAACTTCATTAGAAGTGATTTTGGGCCTATCACTTTTCTTCATAGATTAGGCTGAGGAAAAGTGATAGGCCCAAAATCACTGGGTTGTGTTGAGCAGTAAAATGTAAGATAACCCCCTATATACAGTTCAAAGCTTGGAAAAAAAGAAATGGGTATTTAAGTAAATATTTAGTTCATCATACAACTGAAGTTAAGTTGCTTGTAGAATTAGATATTCAGACTGTGATCTTATGGAAAGCCCCAAAGAGTGCAGAGCATAATAGGGCCTCCACAACCAATACATTGTGAGGGTGGTTCTCTGCAGTGGTGTCATGGGGTGCGGACCCCACCAGATGTCTCACTCAGGGATGTGTGTGTGAAACCACTAATGGCCAACATTGTAAAATCTTGGATTATTTTTTAATAATACCATCGTGTCATATATCATTTGATGCGGAATTTCCAGCAGAATGCAATGAATCAAACCGCTTCAAAACATCTGTATTCTATCAAATGTTATAGCCAAATGACCAGAAAAATAAAACATCACTGCGGGCGAAATCCTACCCAGCGCTGGGGTAAGAGCGCCGGCCAGCCAGCGCCCTATCCAGCACTGGGTAGGTGGAGGCTGGAGCCTCCCTGCAGAAAGGGAGCGTGTGCTCCCTTACTGCAAGGGAGGCTCCAGCCTCCCCTATGCACTCCTGCGCCCACTAAAGAGCGGGCACAGATCCGAGGAGACTGCGCAGCCCGATGCGGGGGTGCTGCTAGGCGCTCCCGCATCTGTGCTAATGGCAGAGTGCTGATGCAACAATTTTGCATCAGTGCTCCGCCCCCTGCAGGATTGCTCTGTGCATTACATTATAGAAAGTGGGTTTCCTTAACTCAAAACTGACCAATGAAACAGATTTTCTGAGAGCCAATGAGGTATGGTTATGACACATCAGGGAACCAATAAAGTGTTAGTATGGTTCAGCTCTCATTTCCATGTATCAGAGCTAATACCAGAACTCTTATTTATGGGGCTCTCTTATTATTTACAGCGCAATCTAAATCCAGGGCTGGAATAGGTAAGCCGACACACTTGCCCCATAGCCAGTTTTGGGCTTGGAGCTGCTGAGTTACCTGGGGGGGGGCGTAGAAAAAATTCCCCTCCCCCTTGGTAGTGTGCAGTGGCGCAGCGAAATCAGTGGTGCAACTCCAAGCAGTCTAATAGGGGACTCTCGGGCCAGGAACAGAGGTTAGGATCTGGCCCAAAGGGTGGGCCCTTTCCCTGGGCCGGGTCGTCCATGGGCCTACCCACTCTTCAGTCTCCCTCTGCCCCATTCTGCCCTTCCCCCTCCCTATTCTGCTGCCCAAAGTCCCTGTGCCAGTCTTGCAAGGCTGGCCTTACCTTCAGGCCTTCATGTGCGGGCCGATCCCTTCAGAAAATGGCACAAATGCACTTTATGGCGCATTTGCGACATTCAGAGGCTGCCACAAGGGACTTGTACCAGCTTTAGTGCAAGTTTGGATTACACTGTCAGTTGTGTGAGTGTCATCCAGTTCGCCATTTTTTTGGTCAGTTACTGATTTGTTAGGTGGCCTTTATTGTTATATATTAAAATAGATAAATAAATAAACCCTAGTGATACTACTGCATTTAGATTGTACATATGGTATTGTAATTTATTCTGTATGGTCTGGCATGGAAGGAGGCCCATCATGAGGGTGACGCACTGGCCTCCCGCATGATGCCAACCCTAGTAAGGCCATTGGTTCTCTGCCATAGTTTGTGCATCTTGTTGAGTGTTGTGCACTTCACAGGGCACCATTTACAATCTTTAGTATGTTATTTCCAGTTTGTAAATCCTGTGTGAGATAATGTGTTGACCATGAACTGGTTCAAATTGCTTTACAGTGCAATACTAGACATGTCTACCCAGAGATAAATTCAGTAGGACTTGGAGTGCAGTCCTAACCAACTTTCCAGCACTGGCATAACTATGCCAATGGGGCATGGGCTGCATCCTGCAGTTGGGCAGCAGTCACAGAGGCCTCCTCGAAGTAAGGGAATGTTTGTTCCCTTAACTTAGAGCTGTGTTGTCCTTACCCTGGTGCTGGAAGGTTGGTTAAGATTGCGCCCTTACTCTCAGGCCGCAATCCTAAACAGTCAGGCCGGCATAAGCTAAGCCAGCAAAGTTTGGCCAGCACAAGGGCCACCGTAAAATACGTTTGGACCACTCTTGGAGTCAGAGGCCAGCACACAGAGGTGATCCATCCTCCTCGACTCCGAGAGTAGTCCAAACACAATTTTATGGTGGCCCTTGTGCTGGCCAAACTTTGCTGGCTTAGTTTATGCCGGCCTAATTCCAGTTTAGGATTGTGCTCTCAGTAATGTCTATAGGCTAGCAAACCACTTACCTATAATTAGTTTTATTTTGGACTCTTTTGGACTCAACTTGTAATCGCACTGAAATTTCCAAACATTATCCAGCTCTAGAATTTTCACAACTTCCTTTGAAAAATGTCTGCTATAGCTACTTAAGGGTGAATTTTAATGCTGTTGACATTTGTATGAAAATTAAAAGCTGTTCCTCCTCCCACTTTGTGTTAATGCGTTAGTTGCCTCAGCCTCTGTGTGTGTGTGTGTGTGTGTGTGTGTGTGTGTGTGTGAGAGAGAGAGAGAGAGAGAGAGAGAGAGAGAGAGAGAGAGAGAGAGAGAGAG
>JAJKFI010000014.1:14016156-14059283 GCA_029204185.1 Lerista edwardsae
AGTGTATAAAAGATACGTTTAAGACTGTACAAGAAGTCTTTGCTAAAAGTAAGCCCTTTACTTGGCAGACTGCATAACTGAAGTCGGACTTCCTGCCATGTGTGACTGCAGCGTGCACTGGGAACAAAGAGGAAGTCGGAACCTTCTTTTGCTCCAGAAGCGACTGTTGTGGTGGCTGCGACAAGGGCTCTGAGACAATGAGCCAAAGGGACAGGCTGTCTTAGAACGCTCTCCGTTCTATTCTTTTGCTCTCCGAAGATGAAGGGAGAAACTACCTGTATGTTTAGTAGCTTTACTTTCTTGCCTTGACAGTTCAAAATCTTGGCAAGCATCTGGCAGACACATCAAGCTGAACTGTGTTCAGCTTGGTGTTGGCTGAAGTTGGGCAGGGCAGACACTATGCCCTTTATGTGTTTTATGCATCACCCAGCACATTGTTGGCTTTTAATAACCTGCTGTGTATGCCATGTGCCTTGGTAATTTCAAAACTTTCATTAGCTCAATGAAAGCAATTGCCTACATCTTTCAGGTTACCTAGGCCTGCAGTGACATTTGCTGGCAACTACTAGCAAAATGATCTATTTAGTCTGATGCATGATCTATTTAGTACTCATCATCCTTGAGTACAACACACCTTAGGGCGCAATCCTAACCTGGAATTAAACCAGCACAGTTAGGCCAGCAAAGTTTGGCCTGCACAAGGGCCGCCATAAATCGCGTTTGGGCCATGCTCAGGAGGATGGTGCATGCCCGTGTGCTGCCTCTCTGACTCTGAGAGTGGTCCAAACTTACTTTATGGGTGTCCCTTGTGCCAGTCAAACTTTGGCGGCTTAACTGTGCCAGCCTAACTCCAGGTTAGGATTGCTCTCTCAATCAAGTTTTCAGTTGCCTTAAAGGTGGATTTTTGCTCTTTGTGTTCCATTTCTAAAATTAGAGGTTCCAGTTCAGATCTGTCTGGAAATTATGTTCTGTGACCTGGAAGCTGTTTCTGTTAATCCTGCATATGTAGGATTAACTTTTGTTGTGAGAGATGCACTGAAAGTGTTCGGAGATGTACATAACCTTTTTTTAGGGTTAAAGCATTATTTCAGAATTAGGTTGTGGAGCTAAGCCCCAGTGAGTGCCAACTCACGTGAAGGTTGGCCTCTACTTACTAACATACTACTTACTATGTTTTGTCCCTTTTTCTTTCAGGAGGAATGCCAGAACTATGTTCGAGTTCTTATTGTTTACGGCAAGAAGGTTTTCACTTGTGGCACCAATGCCTTTTCACCAGTGTGTTCCAGCAGACAGGTAAACTGTGCCCCTCCTCTTTTAGGACGGATCAGGGTGGGATGAAAATGGATTGTAGGGGAACACCATGGTTTTGAAAGGGGCTATATAGAGCCCATTTTCAGGTTCATCATTCAGCCAAGGTAAATTGATGCAAACTGGCAAGCGTTCACAGTAACAGTAACTGAATGGTAGTAATTTAGGTGATGCAAGAGCTGGACAGCTGGATATTTTGCACCTATAGATGTCTAGGCGAAAAAGGGCTATAGCTTTGCAGATTATGATTGAAGGGATGGTTGCACAATCCCAGACTTTTTTCAGTCATGTACATTTCTTTTTGACCCTCCTTTGCCTTGAAAATCAAGAAAGAATTTTGCACTTCAAGACAGAAGGAAGGACTTCATTTGCTGACCATGTGGCACTGCATTGTCTTTCTGAATCTGCTAGTCTTAAGAACTGGAAACACTTGCCACCTGCAACTAGGCATCTGGCAAATTTCAAGCCTGGTCAGTTTCAGGGATGCATAAAATTAAGAAACTATCACTTAGGATTTAAGCACATGTTAAAAATGGGTCTTGTAAATGGCAGCATCTAAAGTTCATTAGGCTAGCTATTATGACTAAGCTGATGTGCCGTTCTTGAGAGACGCATTATGTTTATGTGAAATCATGTAGAAGAGAGGAAGAATTTGGTGGAACATAGTCATTGTATTGTAGTTTATCTAAGCTAAAGGAGGAGACCAAGAATGCAGAACCACATGGAAAGAAATTAAAGAAAGTGAATATAAATCATGAAGGTTGAATTCTTCTCCTTGCAAACACCTACAGTGAATTAGAGTGCAGACCAGAAGCACACCTAGAGGGGGATCACAGCACTAGGTTTTGTAAGAAGCTGCTGCCCCTCCTCTTCAGAGCTATTCCCAGCGGCTAGAGCAAAATAGAGTATGTTGCTACAGAAGAGGAGGGGGAGCGGTTGCTTGCAAAACAGCGCTATGATCCCCGTTTAGGTACACCGACTTCTTGACCAGTTGGAAATATGTGCAGTACTGCTGCAGATCTGCTGCCCTGAAGCTGAAGATTCAAATGGTTTTGAATGTCCTGGAAACAACAGAACACTATGCAAATAGTTCAATTCCTAACCATTCTGGATCAGTCCAAGCTATTTTCGCCAGTGCATTGAGAACTGTCCAATTAGTTTAATCTACATATGTGTGAGCGCAATCCTGTACTACACTGGATTGGCAAGGCCGGCCAGCCAGCACCACATCCAAGCGTAGTATAGTGGAGGCTGGAGCTTCCCTGCAGCAAGGGAGCGTTCGCTCCCTTACTGTAGGGGAGGCTACAGCCTCCCCTATGCGCTCCTTGGATCTGCACCCACTAAATAGCAGACACAGATCCAAGGACACTGCATGGCCCGAATTGGGGCTGCGCAGCCTCCCAAGCCCACCTTCGTCCTGCCTACAACCTTCCTCCTCCCCATCAATCCCCGTCCTGGAGTGGGACAGAGTCTCCCTTGCGCCGATCAGCTTCAGTCGGCGCAAAGGAGGCTTCCCGTCGGCGCTCTCAAGCTGATGCAAGCTTTAGCACTGACGCAGGGGTGCCGCTTGGTGCCCCCACATCGGCACTAATGACATAGCACTGACGCATAGCTATGCGCTTTATAGGATGGCACTGTCTGAAATGTTTCACAGTGCACAATGTATTGGACAACTGTAAAAAATATTCCCATCACTTTGTCTTTTTTCCCTCCTTCCCACTTTTTCACTATTTTCTAAATACAGGTAGGAAATCTTAGCAAAATACTTGAGAAAATAAACGGGGTAGCTCGCTGCCCTTATGACCCCCGGCACAACTCGACAGCTGTTATCACATCACAGGGAGAGCTCTATGCTGCAACTGTCATTGATTTCTCTGGACGGGATCCTGCTATTTACCGCAGCCTCGGAAATGTCCCACCTCTTAGGACAGCACAATACAATTCCAAATGGCTTAATGGTAAGAATACCTTCAAGAAATAAGAGCGTTAGCACTAGCTTGAGAGTCTTGGGATCGTGCTTAGTTTTCTCTTTTTGCTTGGGTCTGAGGAGACCCATTGGTGACTAGGCAGCTTATTGGAAGGTTAGTAAAAAGTATTTTTACTTACCTCTCCCAGACCATCTTGTCATACTCCCTCCTTATAACCACCTCCCTGGTGCCTGCTCCATTGGCATTGTTGCTGGTGGGGGTTAGAATTGGGCTATTCAACAAAATATCTCCTTGGCTTACTGTTTGCTCACCCAGCAGAATCCCCCCCAGGCCCAATGTCTGTGTACTACTTTTTCATTTTGATTATGTTATTTTAGTTCAATGACCGACCAATTGATCAAATGAAAAAGATACAGCACTGAACTGCTCAGTGTGGCACAGTAGTGCCATTAGGGAGTGGGGGGGGGCGCAGACTGCACTGGGAGATGCAGTTGGGGTTGTTGACACCACTACTGACCAAAATTGTGAAAATCTTGGTATTTTTGAATAATACCATCATGTTGTATAGGGAATTTTAATGCTGAATGCAATGAAATACACCGTGCTTAAATATCTGCATCCTATCGCATGTGTTAGCCAAATAACCAGAAAAGGAAAACAGAAGTGCCTTATGTAACAAAAATGGATTCCTTTAACTCAAAACTGACCAATGAGACTGATTGTTTCAAAAGCCAAGGTGTTGTTATGACACAGCAGGGAACCAATAAGGTGCTTATATGAGCTCTCATTTCCATATATCAGAGCTAATATTAGAACTCTTATCAAGTTTTGTGAATGTCATCATGTTGCCCACTGTTTTTGTTGGTGGTGGTTACTGATTTGTTGATTGAGTGTATTGATATGTATTACAATACATAAAGTTAATGGGGGTGACACCAACCCTAGTGATGCTACTGTATTTAGGTTGTGCATATGATATTGCAATTAATTCTGTATGGTCTGGTACTAGAGAAGGTCCATTATGGGGTTGATACAATGAGCTCTCACACCAGGTGACCCAAACCCTAGTGATGCCTCTGGTGTGGTGTTCCTTCCACCAAATCTCACATTCCAGGAAACGTTGCTGGCACTTTATCTTAAAATCTTATCTTAAACTGCCTACATAATAGGCGCATTTCCATGTCATTTGGAAATGCTCATCAATTTCTGCTCTTATTGTTCTCTGTTCTGAGCAAAGAATTGAACCAACTGCTCAGTTCCTGGGATGAACATGTAAGAATGAGAAGCTATGGATGTCCTAAACTTAAGCCTACTACCACTTTTGTCAGGTGTCAGTATTTGGCTCTGGTTGGATAACCCTTACAGTAGGTTTGTTTAAAACACAGGGGAAATCTGTGAGTCCCAAGAGCAGACATACACTACAGCACATCACTGGGTCCTTTTGCCCAGGAACTTGTACAGTATCTGCAATGGAGGAAATTTACAGAACCATATGAAACTGATAGAATGTGCAATTTATTTTATTTTAATCACAATATTAATTAGACCATTCCTTAAAAAAAGGTAAAGGTGTCCCCACAACCTAATGATCTAGTCGTGACTGATTGTTGGGGGCGGTTCTCATCTCTGTTTCTAAGCCGAAGAGCCGGCATTTGTCCTGAGGACAAGCTTCTGTGGTCATGTGGTCACAGAACGCCGTTACCTTCCCACCGAAGTGGTACCTATTTATCTACTCCCATTTTTACGTGCTTTCGAACTGCTAGGTTGGCAGGAGCTGGGACAAGCGATGGGAGCTCACTCCGTTGCATGGTCTTGAACTGCCAACCTTCTGGTGAGCAAGTTCAGCAACAGCGGTTTAACCCACAGTGCCGCCACCACATCCCCAGACCATCCCCTAAGACACCCTTAATATGAAGATGGATGCCTTTTTCTTTTTAGCCAATTGCAATTGATGGTCCTACTCTCCTTCCTTTCTGTTTCTTGAGATTAGTTCTCATAGCGATTATACCTGCAGCTCAAAGGGCCACAGTAATCAATAGATGATGCAATAGAACTGCCCAATCCTGTGTAACTCCTTGCACGGTGATGCAGCAGTGCCAACGCAGCTTCCGCTGTATCCTGTGGGGGAGTTTTGGCATGTTAAGGCCTCCTCAGGGTAAGGGAACATTTGTTCGCTTGCTCTGGTGTAAGCCCCAACAGCCACCATGGGTCAGCTCAGACCTGTGCCAGCTCTGTAGCTGATGCAAGTCCGCATTGACGCATGAAGGCAGATCAGGTTCAGGAAGGGGGTTAGGACTTGGCAAGTGCCGCCACCACTGAACCCACTCTTTTCCCAACCTACCTACCCCTCCCCACCTTCCTCCCACCCTCCTGGTTGCTTTATCTGTGGCAATGGGCATCCCTGGTCTGTCATCACTCATACCCAACCACTCACTGATGGCGGGCTGCATCCATTGGCACTGTCACTTTTGTGACAGCCATAAAGAATGTTATGCCCTTGGCAGTTGCTTGTTCTGGTGGTGTAATGGCCTCTTAGGATTGGGCCATCACTTGTCTACCACTTCACAATGCAGGTGGGGAATTAAATGACTGGATGTTCCTCCATTTTTAAAATGATAACTTCCTTTCCTTTGAAGAGTAGGATTCCCTACCAGCCATCTGAAATGATGTTCCAACAGCTTTACCACCTCATCCGCTATTCATATAGATCTGGCAGGTGTCAGTGTCAAAAGTCATCAACTTGCCTCATGAGACACTTTTGTTCCTTTTAAACCTATCTGATCATTTAATAGAGTATGTTCACAACGTCCGTATTATATGTACCAGTTAATGAGTCAACATGATTTGCAACTGAATGTGCGACCTGACTGCATTAGAGAGCATTGTATCTAAGCGAGTGCCTAGGGAATATGAAAGTTCTGTCTTTGATGCTTGATCTGGGTTACATCTTTTATACATGCAATCTAACTCTGGATGATGGATATGCTTGTGTGGGCCAGTCCATAGAGTGCTTCTGTTCGTTGGGTGCGGAGAAAAAAAAAGAGCATTTGTCTCTTTCTCAGACCATGCATGAACTCTGTCCCTTCCCATCCATCTCCTTTTCAAGTGTCACTTTTTCTATGGGAATCAAACAGCTTTGTGGCTTACTTTTTTTCCCCTCCAGAACCCAACTTCATTGCTGCCTATGACATTGGTTTGTTCACTTACTTCTTTTTCCGTGAGAACGCTGTGGAACATGACTGTGGGAAAACGGTCTATTCTCGTGTGGCAAGGGTTTGCAAAAATGATATCGGAGGGCGATTTTTGTTGGAGGATACGTGGACCACGTTCATGAAGGCTCGGCTGAACTGCTCCCGCTCTGGAGAAATTCCGTTCTACTACAATGAACTGCAAAGCACTTTTTATCTTCCTGAACAAGATTTGATCTATGGCGTGTTCACTACCAATGTGTGAGTTTATTGTTTCTTTTGCTCCCTGATCTGTCAGTCAATCACTTGCTTCTTCTTTTTTCTGTAATAATTGTATTAACAGTTTATGTGTAGGGAACTGAAGTGGGGTCAAGAGACTGTGTAGCATCCCATAAATCCAAAGAAGCGGAACATCATTTCAGTATTTAATGGAAAAAACTGAACTCTGGTTCAGAGGAATGGAAAAATACCTTTGTTTAAATGTATTTTTCTGTTGGTAGACATAGAAATATTTTCTATTTTACAAAAAGGCCAGTACCCCTGATCATACTAGATAGGTGGCTAGATAAAGCTGATGGATTTTCTGCCCTCTACTTTGTCCTCACTTTTCACCACCTTCCTAATGGTGATGTCTTCCTGAGATATCCAGGGGCACAGGCTGTTGCAGCAACCAAGCAACCCCATCTAGTCATGGAAATCTCTGTCTTGATTGAGATTGCTTCAGAGGCAGGCAGAGGATGCGAGCTAAATTGCAGCTGAGAAAAAGGAAGAATTCCTCCTCCCTCCAATATGCCTGTGCAAGCTATCCCATATGACCAGTCAGCTGCTTCCAGCCCATTCAACCTGGGAACTCTCTTGTGTATACATAAAACAAACAACAAAGGGTTTGCAAACAATAGTTGTCTTTAATACCTTTTGAAGTCACTTCCTTCATGGTGGTGGTGGTTTGGCCTTCTCTGTTCCAGTCCTGAAGGAAATGTTTCTCTGTTACCGTATTTTGCAATTTTTAATTTTGATATTCAGAACATTCAGAAAGCCTTAGGCTGAAGTTGTATGCACATTTTTTTGAAAACAAAATGCATATAGTGTATAATGAAGCTCCCTGAAATTTATTTTAAATTAAAAACCAATTTAGGAGGCTGTGATTTGGAGGGGCAGCTATGTTCAAACTTTTCCCACTAACTATTTTCTGTCACTGCTGTTTCACTGCTGACCTGCTTTTCCCCTTGTGGGGTGGATTTTGAACAAAAAAGCATCAGGTGTGGAAAGGGATAAGCAACTCGCACATTTTTAGTTGCTCCTCCCCTCAAAATTCCAGACGTCCAAATACGGTTTTCAAACAGGACCCACCAGTGGGTTGTGAGACGATTATAGGTGGGTCGTGAAGCACCTCGGGCAGTCATATGGGAAGATGGGATGCTGGAAAGGGTTGTGTGGTTGTTTTGCTTGTGGCGAGGTTGTAAATGGACTTTTTTTTCTTTCTGACTCACTTTGCTATTGGAAAATGGCTGAGAATTAACCCAATTTATTGCAGCGTTCTCAGGAAAGCAGCAGGCTCTGGCATCACAATGATATCACTTCTGGCCATAACATCACTTCCAGTGGGTCCCGGATAGACTGTCATTCTAAAAAGTGGGTCTCAGTGCTGAAACGTTTGAGAACAACTGATGGTTTGAGAACCACTTATAGTTTAAGGCTCTTAGTTAAAGATGGGGTTGGTTCATGATTGCAGCTTTTCAGTGTTTCTAGGCCATAAGAATTAATTTTGGCGCTCTGTACTGAATTATGAACTAAGAAAAGAAAATCTGATTAGTTACTATGCAGGACAGTGCTGTCTAGACATGAGATTATGAAACCTTCCTACTTTAATCATCTGAATTAGCCACTTATCAAGAAGAGGATTTCTTAAAAGTAGTAATTATCTGAAAAAACTGTTCTCAGTTTAGCAGTTCATGGCTTCTCCTTTGGCAGAATTGAGGAATTGCCATTAGACAGTGTTCCCAATGGTATGCCAGTTAAGGTTAGTAATACTTGCATATGAGAGCTAAATACTTGTGTTTGCAGTAAGAACCATAAACTTATGCAAGATCATTCCTCATTTATGAAACTAAAACAATGGATGTTGTAATTTTTGTTTTGTTGGAGATTGAACTGTGATGTTGTATGAACTCCTGGGTGGTACATTGCAAAGCTCTTAAAAGTTTATTGCCTCTGTGATATTTATACTTTTTACATGCAAGTTGAACCTTAGCATATAGTCATAGTCTGTGCCAAATTGGACTCAGTGGCAGCAGATTAATGTCAATTAAACCTTTTAGGCTCAGAGTGTCAAAATATTGGAAAATGCCAGGCAGCCCAATCTTATCCCAATGCACCCTCTGCATCCTGGACACAACTTGTTTGCTCTTCTTCCTTCTGGATGCAGATATAGGTCTCTGTACACTAAAACATCTAGGCACAAGAATAGTTTTTTTTTTCCTTCTGCCATTAAATTGTTGAATTCATAACTATGCTGAGGTGACTTTTGAGTAAATACTGAGGCAGTGTCTAACATGAATTGAACATCCTTATTTGTTTTTTGTTGTATTTATTGTTTATTGTTTAGGTGTTAGTATGTATGTAGCCATTAGCCGAAATCAAATTCCAAGTATGGTATTCATACTTGGCCAATAAATATTATCTATCAGTCAATCAATCTTATGCAACCTGACTGCCCAGGAGTGCAGTGGTAGCCAGGCAGCTATCACTACATCCTGAAGCAGCCAGACAGCCACGGGAGGCTCTGCGGGGGGAAGGGGACATTCATCCCCTTTCCCCACGGTAAGGGCGTACAGCAGGTGTTGGGTCTCCTTGCTTCTATGCTGGCTATTTATCCAGCACAGAAGCGAGGGCCTGCGTGTAAGGCTGCATGGCTCTACACGGAAGTCAGGATCCAGTGGCGAGTGTCACTGCCATTCCCACCCTGCTCCACCACCCCAGAATGCCCTACCGCCCCACCTGGAAGGGCCACTACGCCGGTGAGTGGTGGACCCACCACTCACCAGCTTGAAGCGCTCTCTGTGGGGTGCATAGTCAGTGTCGCCATGGTGACGCCTCAGCACTAGTGGTAACGGCTTACCACTGGCTTTGGTAATATATATTCAACAATATATATATATATATTGTTTTAATGTTCGAAGCTCCTTGCACGAATTATCACAATAGTCTGTACAGTAACTTGCCTCATATTGCAGATGATAGGGGAGAGAGACATGTTGAGACTAAGGGACATGTTTGTAACAATCCTGAAGGCCCTAATGCCGGTGGTACACGCATACTGCCAGCTAAAAGTGTTGTGAACATGCCATAAAGCACGTTCACGGTACCACGGAAAGAGGGAGCTCTATCACTGGGCCTCAGCGCCAAGTGGGAGGCCCAGTGCTGACTTTCATGTGCTGGCCAGCTGTAAGTGTATTCAGGGTGGGGGGAAATGGAGAGGGTACTGCTGCTATCTGCAGCCAAGTAGCCAGCACAGACTCAAGTAAACCCATTGGAGGCACCAGAGCTTTACTCAGGGTAAGGGGACAAATGCAGCACCCATAGAATGCAGTAGTAACCATTTTGGCGCTGCTGCTTCTCTGAGCACCAGGCAGTTTAGGATTGGGCTGTTAGTGAATTCATTGCTGAGTCAAAATTTAAACCAAGGTACTTCCTAGCTTGCATACTTAACCACTACACTACACTGAACTACCACTACAGTGAACTATCTCTTGACAGTTCTGTCAAGAGATATTGTGATTTCTCTTCCTGCTGTGTTCTAAACTACAGATAATTAAAAAAAAAAAGCTCAGATTAGAAAAGATTAGAAAAGAGGATGGATACATTCCTTGTGAGGACTCAGCAAGAGTTCCAATTTGACTTTAGTTTTTAATCCAGCCTAAGTGTTTTATGAAGAATATGCATTAATCAGTATCAGTCCAAATCTAATGTGTTTTCCCCATTTCGCCCCATAACTGTTTAGACTGCTGTCTTGTTAGTAATGAGTCAGAAGCAAATAGAAGGGCACAAGTATGCAATTATTTCTTCTCTTTTCTTTATTATTATTTCTTTTCTCATGAGAGAAAAAGCATTATGTAACTTCTGCAGCATTGGATAGACAAATTATTATTGATAATAGCTAAAGTTAGATCAAATAGTGGCTTTCTGCTATGACACAGTGTTCTTTCAAGTATTCAAAGGAGGGGAAATGTTCCAGTTTGTCAGCCAACTAGACAAATAATGGTAATTATTCTTTTAACTTCTATCGGGACTTATGTCATGCGGCATGCATTCTGCATACAAAATCAGGCTTCAGCACTATGACTGATGCATAAAAGATGTACTATTTTTTTAAAAAAAATTTAAAGCATGTTTACTCCTAAAGGAAGAAGAATATATCCTAATACTGAAACGTCTCATTTTATGGGGTCAGGAGCGATTAAAAAAAAAAAAGAGTATAGGCCAGCATGGTGCGCTTTGTTGTGAAAAACAAGTTACAATCTGATTTATTGCTCACTGTTGTGTAATGCGGAGCTAAGTCAGCAAGAAAGGTGGCTATTTAGGGAAGTAGCTTATGAAATATTTAAGCAGTTGTTATTAACGTTTTCCAAAGGGTCGCTGAAGCCCTGTATTAAAGACTTTGGACCTGACCCACTTTCTCAGCACTGGCATAATCTGCGTTGGGCCAGAATATAGAAGGCAGGACTGTATCTCAACATGAAAACATGTGAGGCTCAAAATGGGGAAGGGAAGAGGGTGCCTCGTTCTGGGCATGTCTGCATTATTTCTTTCTCCCCTAGCCTCGGCTCCTCTCATTTAGCCCACCTGATCACTGACAGTCACATGGGGACTATGTTGATCACTAGCCCATATAGTGGACCGTCATTCATCCATGAGGGCACTTGGCAGAAAGGTCAGCAAAATCATGTCCAAAACATTTCATTTTTTGGCAGCTCTTCCAGCTGCATTTCCAGGTGTATGCTAAAGTGCTGAACCAAGAGTCCAGAATTTTCAATTGCAGACATGAGACAGAAATCTTCTCCTGGTTCGGTAACCATTCTGGGTGCTACATTTCTGCGGAATTTACACTGGTGCAAACTAGTTTCAGTCTGTGGTTTTTGTTCTCTGACCTACAGTATGCTCAAGGGAGGATATAGTTTTACCACAAGTATTGGTGTCGTGCAATGGCTCAGAGACTGAGATGGGGATTTCTCCTGTTTGAACCACACCTGTCCTATGAATGCACTAGCTGTTTTTAGGCAAGCCATTTTCCCTTAGTCCCAACTTCCCACCTGTGATGTGGAGAGGACAAAACTTGGTTACCTGAGGCCACAACGTATCCACCACCTGTTCCCAAACTCACTGCTGCAGTGGTACCCTTCATCTGTGGCGCCATCTTGGCCCAGTGAGCCGTGAAGAAACCACATGGCCACTCTGTGAGTGTGCTGCAGTACCCTAGTGTGCCACAGCACACCGTTTGGAACCACTGCAATGCAAATCTACCTGGGAGTCAGTCCCGCTAAGATAGGTAGGGCCAACTTCTGAAGCCAGCTTCTTGCATAGGATTACATTGCCAGAATTACTGTGAGGATTACAATAAGAGCTACTGCAAAGCAGCTCTGTGTGCCCTCAATAGTCATGCCAGCCAGCCGCATCTGCCCGGAAATCCAGGCGCACAACTTGCTGGGTCGGCAGAACCCAGAAGTGACTGGCCGGTGCAACTATTGGCCGGTGCAACAAAGCATGGAAAGGGCTTCGTAGTGGATTCTGGGCAGGATGGTATGAGCAGTTCATCTGGGGGACAGGTAGGAAGGGCGCCAAATCCAGCCCTAAGCTGGACATCCTATTTGAGGGTATAAAACATGATATGTGCACAAGCCTTGAACTTAATCAGGCATATTGTCTGACAAAAGAGGCATGTAGGGAGGCTGGGAAGATCCATTGTAGTGGGATCAAAGGAAACATCAAATCTACAACAAAATCTAGTGTAATGCTGGGCATGCCTCTAGGCTCTTCGGGAATGTATTTTCATAAAAAGACTATTTGCGCATCATGTTGCTCAGTTATACCTGTGTCTGTACATTCATACATGCCTTCTTTCAAATGACTTTCCTCACAAGCATTTGTTCTGAAAGTCAACACAGTCATGGAGCTTTTAAACATGTATAATGCAGGTTGCGTGTACTGCACATTGAACAACAGCCATGTACACTGTACGCAGATTGAGTGTTACTAAGACTAAAGGTATTGAGAATTCTGAGAGGGACTCCTGATTCCATGCCTCTCCCTATTTGTTTGTTTAGAAGATTTCTGTACCACTTTTCCTTAGGCCTGGCGATCAACCTACTCACACTTCCTGTGATTCTGTGGTAGAAGCCTGCTCTTCATATTGGTGATTCATCAGTGGAATCGGTTTGATCTGGGAACATATCTCATATTAGTGATGTAGGTTTAATATTGGGAAGCAATGATTTACACATAAACACACCTGAAAAATGCAATACAATGCTCCGGAAAATGTTGGTGCGCTGTAAGCATGAGTACTCATACTTCCCTCTCGTTAGAAATGTTTGAATGCTTGGACTAGATAATCCTTATGGCAATTTCCAGATCAATGGTTTTCTATGCACCCTGGCCCGTCTTTCACGCTGTGGTTCTCCAGCTTTCAGTGCACAAGAGCTATGCGTATATGACAGGCTCAACGCTGGGGTCAGTGTGCCAGATGTGATGACAGAAAGCTGTAGATTAATCAGTGTTGTACTGTATGCACCTCTTCAGCTCTGAGGGGAAAATCTCCGCTCCAGAACACCCGGTAGTTTTCTTTGGAAACCTCACTCCAGTCTGAAACAATGCAGAGTTTTATTTTGACGATTATTTTCCCCCTTCTTCTCTTTGTGCCTGAAGGCATTAACTTGTCACTCGCCATTAGCTTTGTCTAAAGAACTGCCTTCTGTGAACACGCAACATGTCAATAATGCTCAGACACCAGCGAAGGAAGGTTTAGCATGTGGCTCTTTGACAAGTTCAAAGCAAACTGCTCCATTGCTCAGTGAAATGGAAGGATGGCTGTGAGGGAAAGAGAGAGGGGGAAAGAGAGAGGGGGAAGCATGCAATCATATAGCAGCATTTTCAACAGACGTCCTGCTTGCCCAATGGCCAGGTCACCTTGGAATTCAGGTACTTCTTAAAACCCACTTTGTACCAATGATGCGCTGGAGATTGCATTTCTACCAACATTGCTCTAACGCATCATTGGTAGAAAATGGGTTTTAAGAAGACCTTTGTTTTTAATATGGTGCAGTCATCATGGTGGAACCAAGCTTATTTTTAGGCTCAGAAAAGAGAAGTGTGATATAAACCCTGAACAGAAAGGAGATTTTAAGGACCTCCAAGTGTTCACAGAGGTGCATACTGCAAGGTGACTTGATAGTGATTCTGTGTCAGCAACACACATGCTATGCCTTGTTCTGCCAAATTCCCTGCCGGGCCACCCCAAGGGCCCTAATGCCCACACTAGGCTAACTAGTTTCCCCACAGAGCGGCCTCAGAGATAGGCAAGAGGGAGGGGGTTCATTCACCCACTGGGCCTCCTCTCTTCCTGCAGCTTTGTTTGAGATCACCGGATGGCCAGCCTCCTCCAGACTGCCCTCATCACTGGCTTAGCTCCAAACTACCCTGAGTCTAGCACCAACAAACCCCACCAACAAACAATAGGCAATCAGCTTGCCCAAGCCATAACTGCCCCCTCCGTTTGATGGCTCCAGGTAAGGGGTGTGGCAGACATACAACAATTCCCAACAATAGTCTTCCAAAACAACCTTACCTTATCTAGTCCTTCAGCCAGTTCCTCAGTCCGTCCTTCAGGCAGGCAGTCTAGACAGCACTCCATCAGTCCAGCACCTTCCCAGGTCCTCATCCAGCACCTTCCCAGGTGCCTTTTCTCCAGCTCCTTCCTCCAGCTTTATACCGAGGCCAGCCAATCAGTGGGAAGGCTTTAATTCATCAGCCACACCCATCTTCTTCTTGTTGTTGTTCAGCCACTAAGTCGTGTCTGACTCTTCGCGACCCCATGGACCACAGAACGCCAGGCCTCCCTAGCATCCGGAGTTCACCCAATTTCAAGTTCATCGCTTCAGTGACACTATCTAACCATCTCATCCTCTGCCGCCCCCTTCTCCTTTTGCCTTCCATCTTTCCCAGCATGAGGGTCTTTTCTAAAGCGTCCTCTCTTCTCATGAGGTAGCCAAAGTATTGGAGCTTCAGCTTTAGGATTTGTCCTTCCAGGGAGCAATCAGGCTTGACTTCCTGTAGGACTGACCGATTGGATCTCTTTGCAGTCCAGGGGACTCTCAAGAGTCTTCTCCAACACCATAATTCTAAAGCATCTATTCTTTGTCGCTCTGCCTTCCTTATGGTCCAGCTCTCATAGCCATACATGACTACTGGGAAAACCATAGCTTTGATTATGTGAACCTTTGTTGGCAGGGTTGTGCACGCCCATCTGCACCTGTGCTAACCTCCCTTCATTGCCAGGGGCCTCATCAGCCTACAGCTGTGCTCCTGAGACTTGCAAAGACCTTGGGGGTTAACCCTATAATCCCTGGTTTATCTGGGATAAGGGGCCATTGCTGATACCATTCCCTATCTCCTTGGGGTATCTCCTGCCTTTTCCAATACATGCCCATGGTGGCTTCCACTATTATGGCAAGGATCATGTGGAAACACTGTTAAATTGCTTCTCCACACAGAGGGATTTTTTCAAAAAGGACTTTGTCTGCTTGTTGCCTGCCTAAAATCATGGCACTTCGAGTATGTGTTCTTAAGTAATTACTGGTTTAGTAAAAAAACTGTTCTTTTCATAGCAGTTCAAATTGCTACCATTAGCAACGTGATATGTAAATCAATCATTCAGACATTTACCCAGCATGATGACAAAGTATTTCACGCTGTTCAGAAAAAGGCCGTCTATATTTTTAGTCTCTTCTTTACAAAATTGAACTCTCTAATGTTCTCTTCTTTGCTTCTCTTCTCTCCCTGCCTTTTTAAAAATTTAAATGTTTGGAATCCATAATTGGGCATTGCAAACATAAGATCTAGACAGTCTGGAACACATGCCTTTGAGGAACTATGTAGGACGAGATACTTCAGATACTTCCTTGTGTTCAGTTATCTTTTTTGACATGGGGACAGGGGCTCCTGCTATTCCGTTTCTACTCCCAAACTCATGCCTTCTTAACATGTTTAAATGGCCAAGCACTTCCCTGTTCAGTGAAACGTAGCTTCAAACTGAGAATGATCGGAGTGTTTATTGATATGAGTGATCACACTGATTAAGGAACTGCAGCTCTGATTATTTCACTTAATAGTCATTAAGTGATCTTGAATGCGTCTTCCTGGAGATCCAGACATACCGTCATACCTTCACTTGCCTGCTTTAAAGGGCAGCTACTTCTGTCAGATTAGCGGAGAAGAAAAGGAAACTTTGTAGAGATGTTCTTCCGCGTGTTATTAGGGTATTCAAAATCTGGGCAAACTGGTGGGATGTATGATAAAGTTCAGAGGATTCAGGCAGGACAGACATGTAGAGAAGAATATTGATAGTTATGGACACTTTTGGACTCTATTGGTTTATTTTAATATGCCATCTTTATTCAATGGGATTCCAAGCAGCATATACAAGGTTCTTAGACATCCTTCCAGACTACAATCTGCCATACTTATTCAGCAAGCTTCATGTATCATAAAAACATAAGAAGAGCTTGCTGGATCATGTCAAGGGTCCATCATGTCAGCTTCCTAAATCTCAGTGTCCCACCAGATGCCTCTGAGCAGGGGAGCTGACTTGAGTTCAACATTGGGGGTGCCCATAGCCATGCCCCCTATGTAGCTGCGCCCCCCTGATGTAGCCACGCTGATGTAGCTATGTCTCCTAACATAGCCATGCCCACACAGCAGTAAAATGGCACCTTCAAATCTCTCACTCGCCCTCTGTTCCTCCCACCAGCTCTCACTCGCCTTCTGTCAGTCCCGCCATCTCTCCCTCACCTTCTGTCACTCCCAGCAGCTCTCCCTCGCCCTGTCGCTCCCGTCAGCTCTTGCTCGCCTTCTTTCGCTCCTGCCATCTCTCGCAAAGAAAACCAGTAAGCCCCTGGCCAGCCCCCCAGCCCTCTTCTAGCCACAACGCACAAGCAGGACTGCTTTTTCAGTGCTACTGGCCGGCTGGCTGCAAAGTTAACCGTCTTGTCTGCAACAATCAGAATGCAACAGGCAGGACCTATGAGAAATAAAAACCAATCCAAGGCCCATATTAGCCTTGTGACCAATGAAAAGGAGCGTTGGAACACATGCCTTCCAGCACTGCAACAAACTGGAAAGGCCAAATGGGATTTGGGTAGGTTTGCCCACATGACCAGGCTGAGGGTTGCGTGGACATGGGGATGCTCTACTCTGGGGGGGCAAATACTGGGGGGCTAAGCCCCCACAAAAATTGATTGTGAGGGCTCCTGGCCCCCTGGCACCCACAAAGTCAGCACCTGTGTCTCGAAGCATGCATCCCAGAGATTTTCAAACTGGGGCATCCTTTTGCCTTTAAGGGGCGGGGGTAGGTAGAAGGGAGTGACGTGACCCCCAGGATTGTGTCATTGCCCTGGGGTATCAGGGACTGTGATTGCCTTATTCATTGCAGTGCTGGGCTCCAGCGGTGTATGCCGCAGTGAGACTTGCAGACGCATTCCGCAGGACTCCCCAAATGTCCAAATGAAGAAGAAAAAAGCAACTGCAACCATCTTCCGGTTTTGTAATTGCAACCTGGAAATGGGTCACAATTTTTTTCTTTATTCTGTTTGGGGAGGCCCACACCCCCAGAGCCAAGCTCTGCGACAGGTAAGGCAATCACAGCCCCTGTCACCCCAACTAGTTATGCAATCCTGGGGATCGCATTGCTGCCTTCTCCCCACCCCTGCAAACACTTATAGCAGTGCAAACTCTCCCTGAGAGTTTGAAAACCACTGCTGTATCCTGCTACCACTCCCCCGCATCTGGCATGCAGAGAGGTTGCATACAGTCATCATGACTTGTAACCCGTGATGAACCTTCCCTCCATCAATCTGTCCAATCCCCCTTTAAAGGCGTCTAGGACAGGTGCCATCACAGCATCCTGCAGCACATATTAATTACATGTAATTTCAGGTCATACTTTGAGACTCTGGGCCATTTTCAAGCCTTTATTCCTAGTTTAGGAGTTTTGTACTTCTGAAGTTGTATAGATTGTAAAAGGCAGGTTTTTTCCCCAAAAAATCAGTCATCTGTTCGAGATGTTCTAGCTCTGGACTTCCTTCATCCAGCAGATGACCTACAAGGCCCCCTCCAACCCTACGATTTCTTATTCTTTATATGTCCTGCTATTGGACCCCGTACAAGCAGTACAGACGTGAACTTGTGACTATACAAACATTTTGTAGGTCTCCAAGCCACTTTAATAAAAAGAGCTGTAATAGAGGAAGCTTTTTTCAGAGGCGATATTTAATACCTTGCAATGGTACCTATGGAGCTTAAAATCAAATCTCACCTTGAAAATAAGCCAGAGGTTTAAAACTGAGCCATTTATAATCAATCAGGATTGATGGGATATCTGTGTTAATGTTCCATGTGAATTAAACTGTGTGTGACTTTTCGTGTCAAAATTGCTTCCCCAAGTCTTAAATCATGTACAGTGTTCAAGAGGGGTTTTTCAACCTCTCTATTCTATGGGGATTTGTTCCCCTCCTGTCTGAGGCCTATAGCCCTGTTCACGCCTTCCTGGTACTTTACATGCAATTTACTTTAGTGCAATTTAATGTCCATTATGCTGAAACTATCAATGTCCTGAAGATTAAATTGATTTTCTCCCTTTGTCTTTCCCTTTACCCTTTTTTCCAGAAACAGTATTGCTGCATCAGCTGTGTGTGCCTTCAATCTCAGTGCTATTACACAAGCCTTTAATGGACCTTTCCGATACCAAGAAAATCCAAGATCTGCATGGCTGCCAACCATCAACCCCATCCCCAATTTTCAGGTATTTTAACGCAGTATGTCAATTTGCTCACACGCTGTTCTCTTTGATGGAACAAGCTGAAGGCAGCTAGCATGATAACCAACTTGAGGGACTGTAACAAACTTGGGCCCGTCTACAAAAGGGTTTGGGGCACTGTCTTGCCAAAGCCCCTGCTCCAAACTTTCCTCCTAAAGGCAATGCCCGCTTAAGCTAACTAATAGCCCAGATACAGATAGCCCTGGCCAGTAATGGCATCTAAATGATTTAGCAACAGGTACCTATTTTGATTGGCACTTGTGTTGGGGCCCCGCCCACCGGAAGTGACGTCATAGCTGGAACCCAGGAACCGCCGCGCCTCCTCGGGAGGGAGCCCCAGGCAGCCTACCTGCTCACGTTGTTGCTGCCGTCGGTCTCCCTCGGTCCGCTGCCTGCCTGCCTGCCTGCCTGCCTCTGAGAACGTGCAAACGTTGCATATATCAAATGTTGCAGGGGGCGGGGCGGAGCATCGACGAGTGGGCAGGGCCAGCCCTAATCCTAGGAACAGATACTTGTGTACCCCCACGTACCCACTACATGACATGTCTGGCCCTGGCAATATATGCCAACTACTGGACCCCAGCACCAACAGAGAGGTAGTTCCCCACCCAGTGGCTTGCCTATAGACCAAAGGTCTCCTCCTTCAGCTTCAGAGCAGTTGTCCTCCAATAATTGCCAGTCCTCAGTCCAATAATCTTCAGTCGTTTGTTTGTCAGTCAAGCCAGTAATTCAATCCATATATCAGTTCGTCACACCAGTTCAATAAGCCAGTCCATTGGTCAGTTAATCAAATAAGTCAGCAAACCTTCACTCCTTCCACCACTCTCTCCACAACTACATACGAACATAAGAAGAGCCTGCTGGATCAGGCCAAAGGCCCATCTAGTCCAGCTTCCTGTATCTCACAGCGGCCCACCAGGTGCCCCAGGGAGGCATGAAACAACAAGATGCTTGCATCCTGTTGCCACTCCCTTGCACCTGGTACCAGTAGCCCACCACCTTTGTAAGGAAGTTACACAATCCATCATTGCCTATAGCCCACAATGGACCTTTCCTCCAGAAATCCATCCAATCCCCTCTTAAAGGCATCAAGACCAGATGCCATCACCACCTCCTGTGGCAAAGAGTTCCACAGATTAACTACCCGCTGAGTAAAAAAGTACTTCCTTTTATCTGTTTTAACTCTCCCAACCCTCAGTTTTAGTAGATGTCCTCTGGTTCTGGTGTTTTGAGAGAGGGAAAAGAACATCCCACAGCGTCTCCTTCTATCCCTGCTACAAGCTCCTAAGTGGCTGCAGCTGTGCAGCCCAGCCACTGCTACTTCCCTGGTGTTACTGCTGCTGACCCTGCACTTTCCTGAACCAAGGGCCACTGTCGGCACCATCCACTGCCTCCTTGGGGTAATCTTCTGCATTTTCCAATACATGTACCGACCTTTCCTTTCCTCAAAGCCTGTTGTCCATTCAGCAAACTGCTAAGTGTTCCCCTCCGTGCTTTGTAGGAATCTGCCAATGGAGGTTGCCACGAAAGGAGGGGAATAAAAACCAAATTCTCCACCCACTTCCTCGGGTTTATTGTGGATGCAATTCCCTTCCAGTTAAATAACCACTCCCATGGGATAAGAGAGTTTTATTAAAAGAAATATGTTATTAGTAAGGTGTTTTTAAAAATGCATAAACAGACAACACTGCTTTTGGGGTGTGTATTAAAATATCTGAATAAAAAAAACAAAACACCACATTTTGGTGTTTAAGGTATTTTCCAGAAATCAAAATAGATTACATTTCCAATTAAAAATAATACTGTGGCTGCATCTGCCGACACTCTACCTAGTACAGTTTAAAGCATTCAAAATTAATAAAAATGAAAACTTGGTATGAGAATGTAGAATAAAACAGAAAACACTTTTGGGGTTAAAATATCTGAATAAAAAACACATGACTGTGTTTTTCTCTTTTAATCAAGAAATTTTGGAAAAAATGTCACTAAAACACACCCACACACACTCCTAATTAGTAAGACAAAAGATATTTTCCACCCAAACGAGGTCATCACATGGCATGAAGAGGTCCAGAAAATTAGTAGGCATATTTGAAGGTGACAACAAAGTTGTCTAACTTAACTACAAGCTTAAAATTTACAAGATTTGCCTGGTAATTGAGCCAGATTGCTATTCCAACCCACCAGTCTCCCAGATGAACTGAGCCCAAAGACTTGAGGCTCCCTCTTGAACTGGATCCCAGTGACTCCCTCCTGAGCACACCTTGCTCATTTTAAACCTTGTACTCCTCTCCCAGGTGTCCACAGTCTCTCTTAATTAACTGACAGTTTTACTCTCTCAGTCTATCAGGGCTCTAGTCCTGCAAAGGCTCAAATTTTTCACATTCAAAGTTGTCCCAAACACAGTCATTGTGAAAAGAAAACTCAACTTGGGGAAATTGCACTAGGCTGAGGCGGGGTAATGAGTAGCTCAGACCTCCCCAGTTTTATTTTACCCTGCAGAACCACCGTTTCCATCCCACTCTTTGGTTTTTTTCCCTATGACTGTATGGTTGTTTCTGCTATCCTTACATAGGTTTACCAGATACAAACTGGGACAGAGTGCGTATACCTTTAGCTATTGTATAGAAGAGGGAATTTGGGCAGGTGCAGCTCATCATGGAAGGGTTTCAAAAGCTGCACCTGCCAAAATTCCTTTTCTGGACAATGGTTAAAGGTATAGGCACTCTATTCTAAGTTTGTATCTCGTAACCCTATCCTTACACTGTTTGTATATTGCTAGACAATATGTGCTGGTCCAGTTCTGTACATAATGGGGAGGCTATGCAGAGGTGGATCTACAAGGAGGGCAAAGCTCTAAGTGTTGCAAGGAGCCTTACCCTGTCATGTAAATCCCTCCTCTCCCTTGCTGCTGTAGCCAGTAAGCAACGTCAAGATGTTGCTTTTCCCTGTGAGGATTGGCTAAAATGGTGCAGGAGAGGGGTGATTTCCACTGCAAGGTAAGGCTTCTTGCAAAACTTAGAGCTTTGCCCTCCCTTAGATCTGCCTCTGAGGCTATGGGGCTATTATGATGTAGGTACTTCCCATGCTACTATTGCTAGACTCCATGATTTTGATAGAAACAACAATAGTGCTGCCATGGTGACGTAAGAACAAGGACTAATTGTAAAGAATAAGAAAATAGATAATAATATAGAGTCATGCATGAATAGTTCCTTATCCACTGTATCCCAGTTTACTTAGGTTGCTCTCTTGGGACCCATATGCTCTAGAGAGCAAACTGATTGGCCACCGGAAAGGAGAAAGGGTACCTCCCATTCAAGTCTCATATGAGCAGTTTCTTAATCCTTCTTCCTCCCCCCATCAGCTTGGTCCCTGGAACCCCTTGTGTGCAATGGATCTCTGAGAACAAGGCAACCAGAAGCAGCAGCCTCTAGCTATCACTCACTGCTGCCCTCAAAGCAAGGTGCTTGAGGGTTTGGAGACAAATCCTGTGCTGTTTGGATCATCTTTTCAAGAGTGCAGTTTGCTATATCTGCTTAGATCTGAGTGAATCATAGACAGTTTTTACCTGGAACTGTAGTTGCCAAACTCACGACTGCTGTGTGTCAAAAACATGGCCCCCGGTCAGACCAGCTCTTGCCGTTCGCACAAGCCGTCCACTCTGATACTGCAGAGCGACTCTGTGGGCAATTGCATCTGTATCCCACTGCCTGAGCAGTCTTTGCACCAGATTTCCGGGCAGATGTGATCGCGCAGACAGTCACTCTGCAGGGGCCGGGTGGGCAGAGCAGTAAGCACTGCTCACAACAGTGAGGGATTCAGCTGTGCACTGGATCTGGTCCATGGGCCAGAGTTTGGCAACCACTGACCTGGAAAATACAATAGGATTTTCCAGAGTTTCTTAGGAACAGAATTTGCTAGTATCTAGTTAAGCGTATGATTCACACCCCTGTCCAAAGCACTACTGATGGGTAAAATGCCAGTTTTCCTAGAGAAGATACCCATCTGAAGGAGTATTTGTGAACTGCCAAGTTCAACAATCTGAGTACTTTTTTCCTGTATCCTCTGTAAAACAGGTGTCTGGGACTGTCTGTCTAGTCCCAGAGCTGTCTGGGACTATTCTTTCCCCAGGTTGCTTCTGCATGTTGACTGCCCTCCAGTTTTTTGTCCATCGGAGCAGCTGGAGTCTTTTCATAGTGAATGTTTTCAGCTCATTCAGCAGACAGGGAAATTTGGGATATTTGAGCATTTTCTCAAAAACTGTGACCTCTCTGCTGCAGAATAAGTGTGAAAAGATTACAAAACCAAGTTGAGACGAGTTTTTTTTTTAAAAAAAAGGCATGTGTGTGGTGAGCGACAGGAAGATTGCAAAAGAGATTAGAACATTTTTCAAGTACAAAAAGGTCAATGAAGGATCTTCAGGAGATGACAAAGGTAATTTTTGGTGACTGAGGAGAAACTATTGGGAAAAATTAATTCCTCACTTTGTTGTTGAGGTGAAGGAATAATACCAGAAAAGTTTTCTTCCAAGAGAGAGGAAAAATACTGAATTGGGCTAGCTAATAAGAAAATTAGAACAAAACAATTGAAAAACAGAACGGCTTAACTTGGCACTTAGCATACCCATGGAGTTCAATGGTAATTTTCTGTTCACTGAGGGCAGAAAATTCAGCAATGTATTATATTTCCATACAGTCCCTCCTTCAGAAATGGTTCATGCAGCAAAAGGACTGGAACAAAACTGAGGAATAGTGTCTGAATGTTGGTTGAATGAGATAATGAGCAGGCAATAACAGAATTTCTTTTCTTTTTAACGAATGTATTTTGAAGTAGGGTTCTCAAAAGAAAATCTGGACAGTGCCAATGAACGTGCACTCTTTAGTGTGTTCTCAGTAAAAAAGAGACATCTTGTTTGCGTGCCTTAAATGAGCTTAGTTGTTCCAGCTTAGTTGTTCCTTACATGTCTTGCAAACCTATTGACTCCAGAGAGAGAGAATAAGGCATTCCATCTGGATTTGTCACACCCAATAGCCACCCTGCTGTATGAAAATGTAGAAACACTGAAGAAATGGGATCTAATCTATCATCAGCCAAGACAAAGAACCAAATGCTTCTATCCCACAGTTTCTATCTCTTAAAGGACTGTCGTGGATGGCATAAGAAATATGGTCATTGGCTACACCTCCAAAGGTGTGGGTATGGGCAAGAGATTGGAGACTGTCTCTAAATTTCAAGCCCAATCCCAGCCCAGAATGCAGCAGCACTGACATGGCTTCTGCTGTATCCTGCTGGGATTTTTGTCAGTGGAGGCCTGCTCAAATTAAGGGAGCAGGAGTTCCCTTGTCCCAAGCCAACCCCCAGCAACCGCCATGGGTCATCCTGGGCCTGTGCTAGCTCAATCACTGATACAAGTCCAAGTTGATCATGAAGGTGGATCAGGGCCAGGAAGGGAGTCAAGGTTCGGCTTGTGTTGCTGGATAGCAAACCCACCCCCCTCCCAGGCCTGACCACCCTACCCGTCTTGTCACCACCACCCTGTTCTGCCCACTCCCTCCCTGTTCCAACCCTGTGCAGCTTTAACTGCTCTACTGAGTCTTTGGCCATCTGCTGGAATTCAGGAGGGTGCTTCAGCCCCCTTGCCAGTGGCCTGGCAGCGCACTCGAGCGGAGGTTGCTTTTTGACTGCCATAATGCAGCCTCTGCTGGTGCCACCCATGCTATGCCGGTGCCCAGTCAGCATAGGATTGGGCTGTTCAGTTAAGTGCCTGAATCAATTCTGAATTAAGTTGAATTGAAAATAAGAGGAAAGCAGCATTTATACGAGGAAAACTGGCTAATCAGCATTATTTTTCAGAATTAACAGTAATCATAAACCTAACATGAGAGAAAAGCAAAGAGGCTAGGAAAACATGTCTCATGAAATTTTGAGTGTTCATAGTTCTTTTCCTGTAGGCATTCTTTAACCCCTATAATCTAGAGTAGCGTTTTCATGGCACCACGCTAGGGAAAATCAACTGGCCAGAGGGCTAGTGTTTGGAAACATGTCTGTAATGCAGAAGGAGGAGTTAACTTGCTGTTTTAGCACTGGAAGCTGTATCTGAAGATACATGTCAAACTAAACACCAATGCCATCAAAGAGAACTGTGCAGTTAAAGGTCATATCAAGAGATAAAGTAAATTAAACCCGTTCCTCCCCACCATCACTGGTATTCTGTCCTCTGTCTTCAGTGTGGTACGTTGAGTGATGACAGCCCCAATGAAAATTTGACAGAGAGAATTCTGCAGGATGCCCAGCGCTTATTCCTCATGAACGATGTGGTGCAACCCGTTTCTGTGGATCCATACGTCACTCAGGACAACATCCGGTTTTCTAAATTAGTGGTTGACATTGTTCAAGGAAAGGACACTCTTTATCATGTGATGTACATTGGGACGGGTAAGTGCTTTTCACTCCCCAGGATCTTGTTTTGTACCTTTAATAACCAGCAGTCTGAGATTCATACTAATGGTTTACCAAAGCAGGATAGGATGAGGGTTGATCTTAGGCTATTATATTAACAGTAAGGTGGAAACTGAATGTGAGTTTTGAAAGTAGACAATACCTGAGATTGTTTAGCAAAACAGAAGGAACTTTTGTTTAATTTATAATCAAAACAAAAGGATCTATAGTGTCTACACTAAGGGAATAATCCTTTCTCTAGTTCATCATCATTTCTAGAAACAAAAGAGTAAAATTTGAGGGTAAGGGAGTGTAAGTGGCTTTCTTTCAGAACAAGACTGGGCAATTGGATGATGGATGTTGCAGATCGGGATTCAGATCCTTCAAATACCTGCCCTGGGTTTCTACTTCATTGTTACATTCTTTCTGTGCACCAGCAAAGCAGTTTGCAGCTCTCTCCTTTCTAGGCCTTTATTCCATCTCTCAGAGAGAAAATGCAGCATCTGTGCAAGCTCATGAAATAGACATTGTAATAGTAGCGTAGAAATGCATGGTGATTCTAGGAATTAGTCACATCCGCTAAAATGGGGTTCCTTTGAGAGTATATGCAAGATGAGATTTCCGTGAAAGGTTAATTCTTTCTGTGATAAATCGGCCTTAGGAAGAATGGGAATGTAAATGAGAGCCCCAGAGTAGCTGGATAAATGTCTAACCTTGTGCTAGATCAGCAGTTCTCAAACGTTTTTAACACCAGGACCCACTTTTTAGAATGACCATCTGTCCGGGACCCACAAGGAGTGATGTCATAGCATGAAGTGCTGTCATTGTGACTCCAGAGCCTGCTGCTTTCCTGAGACTGTAGCAATAAGTTGGTTATTTCTCAGCCATTTTCCAATAGCAAAGTGAATCGGAAAGAAAAAAGCCTATTTACAACCTTGACACAAGCAAAACAACCACACAGTCTTCCCCTTTCCAGCATCCCATCTTCCCATATTTTCAATATGGCTGCTCTAGGTGCTTCGCGACCCACCTGAAATTGCTTCATGACCACTGGTGGGTCCCAACCCACAGTTTGGAAGCCACTATGCTAGATTATTTAGCTTCTTCACGCTGTCCTTTGTTGACAAAATAGAAATATATTCCCACTAGAAAAAGCATGAGTTTATACCAATATTTGCACGCGCACACACACTCAAGCGGTCACCTAGGAGAACGGAGCAGTCTTTAATAATGGGTATCTATCTCTGCACTTGTTGTGAACGCAAAGACTAACAGGAGACTGCAAGGACTACATCTTACATTATGAGACCTAGATGCATCTTGTGAGTCACTGCTTCGAATAAAAATGTCCTGTCATCATGATTCATACACAAAACGTGCTCCAAAAGGTGACATGCAAACTATAGTCCTCCTAATTAATGTATCAATTTCCCAGCTATTCGCATGTAGCTGTAAAGAAATGCTCCTGTGCCTTACATGCATATGTAGTACCTTGGCATTTATTCCCACTTCAGTGCAATTTAGTGGATTTTTTCAGTGCAAAAAGCTTGAGAAATCAGCACCATGGAAGGCCAAAGTATTACAAATAGCAAATTTTACTTATGTGATGGGCATTCATTTTAATTAATCTGTATGTCTGGGCTCCTGCATTTTAGAAACTAATAATTTCAATCTATATTAAGAACACGTTGACTTTACCGAAAGATATACGGCTTCCCTAAGTGTTAGAATAATTTATCTTGAGGATTCAGAGTCATCTTCTGACTCCGAAGTTATCATCAACCAGATTGAACCATAATTTATCTACCTTTTACCGCCACTTACTTTAAATGTGATTAGTTTGATGCATCTGAGCGTGCAATCCTAACCTGGAGTTAGGTCGGCACAGTTAGGCCAGCAAAGTTTGGCTGGCACAAGGGACACCATAAAGTATGGTGGACCATTCTTGGAGACAGAGAGGCCAACACACAGACGTGCGCCATCCTCCCTGACTCTGAGAGTGGCACAAACACACTTCGTAGTGGCCCTTGTGCTGGCCAAACTGTGCTGGCCTAATTCCAGGCTAGGTTTGCTCCCAAGTTAGTTTCTTAGATCGAAGTGATTTAATTTTAGTATAGCACCTCCAAAATGAAAATATCCTTCTGGGATTTTGTTTGAGCAACCAAGGCTTGATCTAGCATCGTGAATACTGCTTATTTTATTTTTGTTCAGTGGCAAAAAAGTGCTGGGCGCTACAGCAGCAAGCCAACAGTGAGATGGGCACGCAGACTTCTTTGGGGAGGCATTCTGCACATGATCTCTGCCCTGTAGTTGAAAAAGGGCCAGTCTCTTATCGCTGTCTGCTGTGCATTGGATGCTTCACAGCAAGGGTGCTATTGGCAGGACCTCTGTCACTGAATGGAGTGCCTTAGCTACCAAACTTAGCTAGTACAAACTTAGGTAGTTTGCACAAGAAGGCAGAGAGTCTACCAAACGATTTTACTTTCTTGCAGATGTTTTGTAAATGTATAGAAAAGAGAAAAATTGGAAAGGAGAGAGTGGTTCCAATGCAGCCGTATAAAGGAGATGTAGTTAATCTTGGCTCTCTGTGCTAGATGATAAATTGAATCAACATCTTGGAGATTTACTTGCCTCCTGTTTCTTGTTCGGCTAGAGCACGGCACCATTTTGAAGGCACTTTCTACCACTAATAAGAGCCTGAGGAGCTGTTATTTAGAGGAAATGCAGATTCTTCCCGCCAGCCAGAAGGAGCCAATCCAGAGCCTCCAAATCCTTCACAGTGACAGGTCTCTGTTTGTGGGTTTGAATAATGGAGTGCTAAAAATTCCTCTGGAGCGATGTTCGATGTACAGAACAGAAGGGTAAGGAAATTTATGGCTTTGATATATTCCACACCCGCTTAAAGTGAAAGCACTGGGGAAACATATTGCCGTCTGATTCAGTTTAGAATACCTTTCTTCATCATTCAGAGAGAGGTAGAAGACACTGACACGTACGGATAGCCTATCGAGACCAAGGGAGTGACTTGAAAGTTACTGCTTCAGTACATACTCATTAGAGTGGATATGAAATTAATTCCAAGGAAATTATTTTTTTTTCTATTACTTGTGTCACAGCTAAACTAATTTACTGCCCTTTTTTCATTTTGCATGCCAATCTGATGAGAGCGCTTGAAACTGATGTTTTAAAAATCACGTCTTCCTCTTTGTTAATGAGTGACACAGTATCAGAACCTGCCCATCTCTAGGGAGGCCTCTATTGTTGGGTTGTTTATTTTTCATATTGATTGGTTGGTTTTGTCATAGGAAAAGATACTGGCCTGAGTTTAACCCATAATTGGCTTTTTTTCTCATGTAACTCAGGGCACAAACCTAACCTGCACTGGAACAGGCAGGCCAAGTAGCTTGTCTAGTATCCAGTGCAGGTTATCAGTAGGTTGGGGGTGCAACTCAGAGTAAGGGGATTGTACTTCCCTTACCCTGAGTCACGTACCAGCCAGCCCTATTATATTGGGCAATTTGGATCTGTGCCCACGATTTCGTGGGTGCCAATCCAAGTGGCCCATGTACCACTGGTCAGGATAGGGATGAACATTACGATTCGACCTAGATCACCTAGGCCTGTTCGACCTCCCTCCTGGGCCCAGCCTGCTCTCTCCCAACTTCCCCACACCCAACACCACCACCCTCCACCCTCCTGCCACTCACTTCTGCCCCCTGTGACGGCCTGCCCAGACCAGCACAAACTCACCTTGTCCTGGTGCAGATCTGGCACTGCTGCTCTGGCTGCCTGAGTAGCCAAAAATGTGCTTTGCAACATGTTTGCAACACTCAGGAGCCCGCACAAGTGGCATGTGCTGGTTCAGGGCAGGGGTTAGGATTGTGCTGCCCACGAGAAAGCGGTTGAGTGAAGATCAGGATGTGCCTAAGTAGCCGTTTTTGCTATTGATTATTTCAGTGCAAATTTATTGCTGGAATATGTTTGATCAGACTATGTTTGGATTTCCACATTATGGGTAAACTATGGTTTGCATGTATTATGGTTTGCTCCCTTTGGATGTAACAGCCAATAAGTGTTTGCTAAACTGGAACCAAGGAAGAGAATCATACTGCCTGAAGTGAGGTGAAGAGAATGAAATCAAGCACAGAACAGATTCATGTAGGGCTGTCTTTGTGATTGTGGTCTGAAACTCCCTCCTCTAGGGAAGCTCATCTTCATCTGCCGTGAAAAAAATAATCTTTTCCATGTCTGATGAATACATAATGTGTCATAGTTTCTGTTGAAGTGCCCCTTAGTTGTTTTAATGGCTGTTTTTTGTTTTGCTTTTACTGTGTGATCATGGTATGTGTTAATTTTTGTAAGATGCCTTGCAGTAACAGACTTACAGCACAATCCCAGGTATGTCTACTCAGAAGTAGATTCAATTGTGTCCAATGGAGCTTACCTCTAGGAAAGTGTGTGTAAGATTGTAACCTTACTTACCATTGGAAAAGGCAGGGTACAGTTGTGCCTCGTTATCCGCAGGGGGTCTGTTCCTAGAATCCCTGCAGGTAATGAAATCTACAGATCAGGTATGCCAGATCTTACAATCAGGACTGGAGGGTGTTCTGAGGGATAGGGCCAGTGGTGAAATTCAGCCAGTTCTCACCTATTCTGCAGAACCGGTTGCTAATTTTAGGTTGGGAGAGGGAAGAAAGGCAGCGGATGGCCCTGAAGGACATAGAACCGTTTGTTAATTTATTTGAATCCCACCGCTGGATAGGGCGCAATCCTAAAACAACTTTCCAGCACCAGGGTAAGGGCAATGCAGCTTCAAGGTTAGGGAACAAACATTCCATGACTACTGCTACATTGTAGAATGCAGAACATGCCCCATGGTCACAGCTATGTTGGTGCTAGAAAATTGGTTAGGATTGTGTGACACACACGCGCGTGTGCACACACACACACACACACACACACACACACCTTTGTTAAACTTATGTTAAGATGCCTTGCAGTAACAGACTTACAGATTTTTGTAAATATAACTTCATAACTTCCTATATATAAACTTACAAATAAATAATTGAAAAAAGAAATGTACAATGTATGAGATTCCTTATAATAAGGAAATGAGGTTTCTTCTTGAAAAAAAAGTTTAAATATCTTGGGATGGCCTCTTAGACACTGGCCTACAGCCTGGCACTCAGGGATGAGGGCCCTTTTCATATGCCATTGGTTACATGTGAAGCAACACTTACGGTGAGTGGGGTTTTATTGTAACTATATAGAAGAGTATCTAACAGGCATGACTGAGGGCTCCATCACACTGTATTATGAACCATCATTTGTCCTCTTGTTGCTTACATACCCTTTACCTGTGCTCTGCATATGTGGACAGATAAATATATGAGCACATATACCGCAAGTATGATATCATGTAGGACTGTTCTGTATTGTCTGACTGTTCGACTGTCTCCCCAAGCCTTGGTCCAGAGTTCTGCAGGTCAAAACAGCTGCACAGTTTTAGGTATCTGGGATTTTTTTTAAAAAAGAAATTGCTTTTTGAAGCCAATTGTTCATTTTCAGGCAGAGGTGACGCTTGGAAGAATGCCACATTTATATTGTCAGCTCTAAGATGGAAGTGGAAAAACAATTTTTTTTGCTTCCAGTTTTCATTCCTGTGTGCAGTCCTGCCATGCAAGAGCCCCTAGGACAAAAGGTTTGTGTGTCTTAGACGACCTTGCCTTGGAGCACTTGCAAAATGTTGACAGCCTTTGAATTTTCACCAGGCTTCTAGCGGCAAGAGTGTTTTTCCAGCAAGTTAAAGCAGGTGTCGGTCAGTGTGCATTAACCACTTTACAATGTGCCTGAGCAGTTAAACTTTGCCTTCTTGTCCTGAAAAGCTGGGATCTCCCTTTCTCTCTCTTCTTCCCTCCGATGCACGCAAACATTTTGAACTTCATGTACCTTGGTCCTACCATTTACAGTTTATCAGTGATTGCAGAAAGAAAGAGGCAGGGTGCAATACTAACTGATTTTCCAGCACTGACATAGCTGTGCCAATGGGGCATGTGCTGCATCCTGCAGTGGTCATGGAGGCCTCCTCAAGGTAAAGGAATGTTTGTCCCCTTACTACCAGTTGTTTTCAAACCAGGGCGTTGCGACGTCCCAACCTGAAAAGCACAGTCTGGGTCCCCTTAAGGGGCAGGAGCAGGGGAATTTCTGTAACGCAGTCGCTACAATCGCGGCATTGCTGGGCATAGATCGGGGCTGGGGGGGGGACTTACCACTGCCTGCCCCCGTGTCTTTTTTGGGTTGGGGAGCACTTCAGAACCCTCTGTGTTTAAAAAGTAAACAAAAAACTATAGCGATCCACTTCTGGTTTCGCAATCACAACCAGGAAGTGGATGGCAGTCATTTTTTTTTTACTTTTTAAATGCAGAGGGAGCCCTGCAAAGGGGTCTGTAGGGCTCCCCAACCCAAAAGGATGCTGGGGCAGGCACTGGTAAGTCCCCCCAGCCCCGATCTATGCCCAGCAGCGGCACAATCGTAGCAATCGCATGACTCCATTTAAAAATCTTCAGATAAGGCTTCGTACCTCTTCAATTAATAAGTTCATGTTCTGCCATGCCTGTCTTTAGTGCTAGAACCTGCTCCAGGAGTGTGCAAGGGCTGCCTCTACTCTGATGAACAATTCCTTGGGATTTTTGCATTTCCTTACCCAGAGTCAATAGAAAACCTTGTGTAGAATAGATACAGCACAGGACAAAAGACGTTTATTGAGAAACTCTGATTAGATTCTTTTCAAACTTTGTGAGGCACTCACCTAACCTTTCCTGCTTCTGCCTCTTAGAAATGTAAAAGCATACATGTCCTGCCTATTTGGTTTCGAAAATGCAGGTATTTTGTTCTTTCCCTAATCAACCCCCCCCCCCACTTGTTGTGTCCCCCTCTGATTCTGCTTCAGTGTCATTTTGCCCTTTTCATAACTGCTTTGAACAGAACAAGATCAGCTAATGCATTCGGGTTGGTTTTCTTGTCCTTGGACCCTAACACAGAAGTGTTCAATATAATACAAGAAGAGGAACTGATTCATGTTAGTCACATGGATTTCTACTGCAGACCTTGTCATGCCATGTTTAATATTCCATCCTTGTGGGGCGGGGCGGGGGGTCAGAGAACTTCAAAGGAAGAATGGGAATAGTGTGTTTGATGAAAGTAAAATAATACTCTTTAAGATGGTCTAGGGGAAATAATATGATGGATAACATTTGAATGGGGAAAAATTAGTTCTGCTCAGAAAAGTGAGCTCCCAATATAGCATTTTTAAAGTGTCTTCTTGCTCTGGCACCAGCAGCCACTTCCAATGTGCAGACCCTTTTTGCAGTTGGACAGTTTGCAATGGCGCCTCCAGATGTTCAGCAATGGCACCATCATGTCATTGCCAAACCTCTGGGTTGCTGAGCTCCACACTGCATGAAGCTTGGCTGAGAGGTGGGCAGCTGCTCAGCCATCTTAAATGGAACGCTGCTGGCAACCCAGTGCAGGTGTAGCTGCTTTTTTTTCTGTGCTGATGCACCTGAATCTTGAGCAACATAGGTGTGCTAAGCCAAAGGTCTCACTCTGATGGGAAAGAAGCAGGGCTGACCATGCCTGGTGTGGGATGTTCATGGGAGCCAGAAGGGCTAAGGATGCCCCGGGGGGGGGGACACCTGCAATCTGGCACCTAAGATCCTGGCCCACTAGGGATCTTGAGGAGATATTGAGACAGAACTGTCTGGTTGTCCCCCAATTTCCAAGCTTTTTGCATCACTTTACCTGCACTGGTGCGGCTGTTTCTTATGCGAATGCTGCTCACTGAGTCAAGTGGTTGACCAGTCAATGTGATCCATAAAAGTAAGAGACTGCTTGGCCTTAGAAGTCACAAATTCATCATAGGGTCTTATAAAACAAGTGTGCATTGGGACTCGTGAGCAAAAATTACCTGTCAGGCAGGATCTTTGAGGAAACAAGAAAAGGACTGTCCTGTTTTGTAAGTGAGTAAAAGGAAAAACTGCCTTGTAAGGATATTTTATTCAAATCAAGGGTATATTATTAATGATATATTATTCAGTGTATCAAATTGAAATGATATATTATTCAAAATATCAAATTCAAAATTTGATATTTTTTCCAATAACAATTGAAATGTTAATTCTACCCCGCCCTGCACCCCCTTGAGCTATGCTCAAAGGCAACTTGTTTCCCAACTACCTTTGCATTGGTTATATGTTTTAATTATATGTTTTAAAGATGTTTTAATTTCATCCATTGCTTTCTACCTGGCACTTCTCCTGGGCAGTGATTTATAGCCTATTGTTGTTGAGTCTACGTTTAATACATGCCAATAAACTAGCTGTAGGAGAAAGCAGGATATTCTCCTGCCTTCCCTTTCCCTACTTTCTTTTTGCCATCTCTGTGTTTCTTGTTATTTATTTATTTATTGCAGAAACGCCATCTTCAGCATTTTCTTTTTCCTTAATTTTTTTTAAATTGGGACTTTCATACAGCAGGACACTACGTAGCCTCAAGGCAGGAATATCACAGCCATGTTTGTTGTCTTTGGCTCTATCCCATGTTATCAGGGTAGCAGTGAACGCTTTGCACCCTGGAGGCTGATGGGGAGTCACGATAATTCAGCGTTTTTGGCATCTCCTCAGTCTGGCTCCAATAAAAGAAGTGTATCAGTCATGGGAGACAAATTGATTTTAACATTGATTAATCTTAGGTGTTCCGGACTTCTCAGCAGTTACTCCGGGACATGTTGGAAATGCTCAGAGGCATAGTGGGAACAAGAGCAGGGTGGGCAGACAGCGTTTCTGGCATTTTCTCCTCAATTTGTGTAGTCTTTTGGCTTCTGCTGAACTTTCCAAGGGTTGCCAACAAGGTTTGTACTTCATCTTGCGACTTGTTGATCTAGGATGTCTCTGCTGTGTAAATACTGCAGTGTTTGTGTCTGATGAGCTGTCTCAGCTGGTTTTGTTTTCGGAGCACAGTTTCTCCAAATTTGTGACTGGTCTTGCCTGTCAGACCCTTCCCTGTGTTTGCGTGTGTTTAAAAACTACATTTCTAACTTTTGCTGAATCTCACTAAATTCTTTCTTATAATACATTCCTGAAGCCATTCCCTGATATTTACTGAGATTGCCTTATCTACAACTTTTCCTGCATTGCTTGGAAGGTTCTCTTATTTGTCCTTTTTGAATCTTTACTATTGTTATTAAAGAATAAATTGATCTGGATCCCTTCTGTAAAATGATTGCTCATTTTATTACTACTCTTGTAAGGAAATGTTTTGGGTCCTTGCCGCTGCTTCTTCTTCTTTTTCTTGCGGCCCTTAACTGTACTGTTGTTTTTCAAAAGGTAAGTCAGAATTGTTAACAAATAAATTCAGCTAACTACATTTAGGGCGCAATCCGAACTTGGAGTTAGGCTGGCACAGTTAGGCCAGCCAAGTTTGGCTGGCACATGGGCCACCGTAAAGCGCATTTGGATCACTCTCGAAGTCAGGGAGGATGGCGTACGTCTGTGTGCTGGCCTCTCTGACTCCAAGAGTGATCCAAACATACTTTAGGGTGGCCCTTGTGCCTGCCAAACTTTGCTGGCCTGACTGTACTCCAGTTTAGGATTACAATCTTAGTTCCTAAAAGAAGTTCCAGCTTTGGAACCAGGCCTGTGAAATCCCAGTAAATCTGTTCATGTTGTGTCCATGTTTTCTATTAGTATATAGTTATCGGAAAAAGAAAAGGAGTCTGCTTGAGACTGAATTCAGTAAAATGAACAATTGGTTAGCTACCTCTAGCTAACTGGCTTAAACTCAACTACGATCAACAGAGGGTAAAAGTCATTACCACTTCATGCCTACTGGGTGAACTGAAATTAGTTTCATCCTCGTGCTGGTTGACACTGAACAAGCAATATTCTTGAAATACAGGACATTAAGGGCTCAATCCTGAGCCCTTCAGCGCAGTGGTACGAATGCACCACCCACACTGGTGTCACAAAATGTGCTGGAGCGGTGCCAGAACTCATAGCCCAGAGGTGGTGAGGCAGTGATGGCAGCCAGTAAGTGAACCATCTGCCAGTACTGCACGGATTTCAGGCTAGGCGGGGGGAGGGGCGTTCCTGGACAGGGGGAAGAGTGGAGAGTGGGTGGGACCGGCAGTGAGCTTCATCCCCGATCCAAACCTCCGTGACACGGAGGCCCTTGCCTGTGCGCTGGTGAAATAGCCAGTGCAGAAGTGAGTATACCGCTCCCCTGCCCACCCCCTTACCATGGGGAAAGGGAACAAATGTTCCCTTCTCCCACGGAGCCTCCCACGGGTGCCTGACTGCCGTGGGATGCAGTGGTAGTTGCCTGGCTACTGCTACTCACTCTAGTGGCCGGGCAGCTCAGGATTGGGCTGCATATGTTGCAGTAAGAAGAATGGCCTGGTATCATCATCTATTTCTGGGTAAAATACTTACAACCTGTTCTTAGTACTGTTTTCCTATGGCTAACTTAGAGCACTATCCTAACGAACTTTCCAGCACCAGGGTAAGAGCAGTGCAACTCGAGGTAAAGGAACAAGCATTCTCTTACCTTGAGGAGGCCTGACGTCCCCGCAGCTGAAGGATGCAGCACATGCCCCATTGGCACAGCTGTGTCAGTGCTGGAATGTTGGCGCCCTTACAGATCCATGGAAGCTGCTTTCTACCAAATGAAAACATTTGGTCCATCTAACTCCATATTGTCTAACTGGATTGGCGGTGGCTGTCCAGGGTTTTAGACTGGGGTCCTACCTAGAATCTTTCCCAGTCCTACCTGGAGATGCTGAGGATCAAACCTGAGACATTCGGTGTTCTGTATCTCCAGACGTTCTGATGTACAGAGTGTTGTGTAAGCTGGTACAATTTGTTATGTAGCACAATGGAAGACTCAGTGGTCTGTACAATTAGAGAAGAAAGCTGACAACTATATAGCAATTCTAAGAGCTAGGGGGTGAAAAGTAGTCTATTTTTGTGTGTGCTTCTCTCATTCAAAACAAGTAGGCTATGGTTTTGTATCTTTCCTGATGGGCCTAGTTGTTTCAAACTTCAAAATTTTCCAGTTGGGTCTTAAGAACTTCTTCTACAAATGGATGACGTTTTATTTGTGAAGAAGTTCTTAGGTTTCAGCCTTAATCTAATCAACCATGCAAGAAGCTCCTTACCTTATGTGTTTTCTTTATTTTACATTTTAGTTATTTTATTTATATAATTTATGAGCTGCCATACGGCATTCACGTTTGCTTACAAATGATTAAATATACAACACCGACATATTCTGTAATAAAACATTCTGTCATAAACATTCTGTCATAAACATCATGTAAGAAACGTTCCAAATCCTACTAACAAACACAGCTAGATGAAAGTTAAAGAAATATTTATACAATAACATCCAATTTACTTTAAAGTCAACAAAGTTCCAAAAAACAAAGAGGTGAGGGACTATCTCTGTCAGGCTTCCTAGTATGGAGAAATGTCCATAAAAATGGATCCGTTTATTATATTTATCTCTGTATATCTGTATTTCTCTTCAATTATTACTAGGGGTAAACCGTCTCCTATTTTATCCCCATGTGAAAGCCAAGCAAAACACACAGGTGGCATTTGATTGGTCTGTCAGTGTAATTTATTTACAGTATGTATTTCAGGGTGCAATCCTAACCTGGAGTTAGGGCGGCGTAGTTAGGCCAGCAAAATTTGGCCAGCACAAGTGCAGTATGTTTGGACCACTCTCGGAGTCAACTGGGCCACTGCACAGACATGCAACAACCTCCTTAACTCGGAGAGTGATCCAAATACGCTTTCCAGTGGGCCTTGTGACAGCCAAACTTTGCTGGCCTAACTGCTGGCCTAATCCAGATTAGGATTGCGTCCTAAATGAAATATAGCCATCGGGTTGAGCAGAGGAATGACATGGTGGAAAGACTGCCTAATCTTGTTTTTCCTGTGAGCATTCTTCCTTTCCAACCATTCCTCCTGCCCTTAAAGCTGCTTGATCATCCATGGAAAACTGGTATGGGTCCCACATGAAAAATCAGATGGGTGTTGGTGTTGGGGTGTGCGTGCCTGTGTGCATGTGCTGGTTTTGAGTGATGGCAGCTCCAAATTTGAGCAAGTTCTCCTTGCTCCTTGCCCTTGAGCTCTCCTTGACTCCAGGCTGAGAGATATCTCCTGTCTTTGCCACCTCTTGTTAACATCTACTCCCTAGGACACTTGCTAATGGGGAATGGAATGTTAAGGTTTATGGTTAGGAATGAGATGGTACTTTACCACCCAGATGGACATATGCCCTACCCAGGGTTCCTTTTCTGTCTCTTTCATTAGGCTTTTTCTGGCTTCTGAGTTTCCATTTGGATGCCTGCCCTGGCTGTCAGAGGCCCACTGTTTTTATTAGAGGTGAATTTTGTTTGGCAAGGCAACCCAGCATGTTTTTATAGTGTTTATGAAGCAGTGCTTATTCATATATATTTAATAACGCTCTTTTTACTGATGTAAACGTAAATCCAGATTTAATCAGAATTTCCTCAGGGTAGCATTCGTCTTCATCTTCAAACAAAACTAGTGTTTATTTTATTTTGTTCCTTTAAAAAAATGAATTACTCAATAAAGAACTGATTGTCACTAGGAGATGATGGAAAGGTGTGTCAGGGAATACGAAATGGAATAATTTGCTATGTATATTGTTTGAGGCCATAAACTGAGAAGTTGTCATCAATTACAAAGATATAAAAGTTGCCGAGGCTATAGAATGAAGGGACGAGCCAGTTAATGTCAGAATCGCTGGTGTGGAAGGGGAGATGGAGCACAATTGCCTCCAGAAACCATGTGTCTGTGTGCCATTGCTTTCAAATAACTTAGATTGATTTGGGGCCTTCAGTGGCCTGGAAAGTTCTAATTTCGGCACTTCGTACTGTGAAGTGTTGGGGTTTAATTTATATTCAAAATGCATGATTTACATGATGTGAGGGAAGCAACTGACAAGTATGTGCATTTCTGCAGGTACACAAGTGTGTACACATGCCCAAGTACAATACATGATGCGCACATGGTGCCAAAAGTGTGTTAGAATTATACCAAATTTGTCTCACACTAGTGGTACCATGATTAGGAGGAAGGAAAGAAGGAAGGAAGGAACATTTTCCATAGGGTGCTTTATTTCCAAGGATGGGTTGGCCAAGCTAAGCACTGGCTGAATGTTATTAACACTAGCGAAGAAAGGGTATCCAGCCAGTTCCTGAAATGGCAAATAGTGGTTTCATATTTACATAATTCAAATAGTCTATGATTTTATGCACCTCCAGGAATGCATACATACATATGAATTTTTAAAAGAAAAAGCCTATTAATGGAATTCTGCTATGCCAGAGGTTTTCAAACTGGGGCATCCTGATGCCTCAGCCTGAAAGCCTCTTTCCTTCTACCTTTAAGGTTTCCTTCTACCTTTAAGGGTTGGAGGCCGGGCGAAGGCAGCAACACGATCCCCAGGACCACATCGCTGCCTGGGGCGACAGGGGCTGCAAGTACCTTACCTGTTTCAGCACTGGGCTCCAAGGGGTGCAGGGAGCCCTGCGGAAGCCTCCAAACACATACAGAACTTCAAAAGGTGATGGCAACCCACTTTTGGGTTGCGATCGCTAAACTGGAAGGGGGTTACAATAGCTGTTTTTAGTTCTGCAGACATTTGGGGAGTCTTGAGGAAGCTTCTGCAGGGCTCCCCGCACCCCTTATTATTATTATTATTATTATTATTATTATTATTATTATTATTATTATTATTATTATTGGATTTATATCCCGCCTTTCTGCCCGAAGGCACCCAAGGCAGCATTACAACACAAAGCACAATAAAATACAGAATTTAACATTAAAAAACAATGATATAAAAGTGTAAAAAACCAGCCAGCTAGCCTGTCAACAGTTAAAAGCTTTTTGAAATAAAAAGGTCTTTAGCCCCTGCTGAAAAGTTAACAAAGAGGGAGCAGTTCTCAATTCTAAGGGGAGGGTATTCCAAAGTTGGGGGGCCACCACCGAGAAGGCCCTCTTCCTGGCCACCGCCTCTCTCACCTCTCCTGGTGGTGGCACAGTCAAAAGGGCCCCCCCCCAGATGATCTAAGAGTACGGGATCTCAAATACCCTGGGCCCGAGCCATAAAGGGCTTTAAAAGTCAAACTAGCACCTTGAATTGGGCCCAGAACAGAACCGGCAGCCAGTGTAGTCGCCAAAGCAACGGCTCGACAGAATCAAACCCATGTGCCCCAGCAACCACCCGAGCTACCGCATTCTGTACTAGTTGTAATTTCCGGACCGTCTTCAAAGGCAGCCCACGTAGAGCGCATTGCAGTAATCACCAGGCACCCTTAGAGCCTGGTGCAGTGAGAGGTAAGGGACTTGCAGCCCCTGTCGCCCCAGGCAGCAATACGGTCCTTCCCCACACAAACACTTACAGTGATGCAAACTCTCCCTCAGCCCAATCTTAAGCAACGCTGAGATAGTAAGGGTGACATAGCCGGGCTGCATCCGAAGGCCATTAGGAAGCACCAGCAGCACAGTGCAAGGCAAGGGGAGGTTTTCCCCTTGCACCTGGATAAGCCCCAGCCAGCCCTATGGGGCTACTCGCATCTGCGCCTGCTGTTGTGCAGGTGCACGTGCACATGCACAGCAGTGGCCCAAATTGGGGCCACTCTGGCCATGGATGGGGTTTAGATTTGGCACTATGGCTGTCGTGCATCACTCCCCCCTGCGCTGCCCCATTACGCCCCTGGAACGCCCTCGGCGAAGTGCTGCGCCGCCCGAGCACCGCCGATGCTTGAACGGCGCACGGCCAGCCCTGCTGATGGGTGCAGCAGCACCTGTATGCTGACACTGCTGCTTGGGCCAGTCCACTGCCCGACTAGCCGGCACAGATGCACTTGACGGCACGTTTGCGACAGCGCTGGACAGGTGTAAGAACGTAGCGCCAGTGCAACGCAGATATAGGATTGCGCTCCCTGAGAGTTTGAAAAACGCTGTGCTATTCTGTTTTGGGGGGTGGGGTGGCAGGCCACTTTCAATCCAAGAATGAAAATCATCATTAGATGTATTCATTGAACATCAGTTCGTGTTAACTAAGATGGTACTAGGAGGCAGAAATCTTCTATAGCAAAAGCCATACAAAGACTTCTGAGTAGTGTATTTCTGCTGTGAGGAATCCAGAACTGTCCTGTGTCAGAGATGCACTTTCTACTGGTGATCATCCAGTAGTTCTGATTTTTGCTTCCAGAGGAGCCTGAATAATACCAGATGGGCTCCATGAGTAGATGGTCATTGTAATGATCCAGTAAGATACTTATGTTCATACAATCGTACATCAGAAGCAGCAAATGACATTTCTAGTCTCACTGTTCAATGGAATCAGTTGTCACTAAGCAGAAGTGCATGTTGGTGCTTGATTGTAGCCATGAATGTGTTGTGTTCTTTAGTAGGAAAATGAATTGTTTCCACTTGACTGCTGCCTAAATAAAGTAGTTCAGTTCTGCTTCACTCGTCTTTTCAGTGGGGATGATAATGGATTTTTACAGATCGCCAGTTTGTCTCTGCAGTTCGTGGCTTTTTCTTTTTTAGAAAACTGAAATTGTAGGATTTGGCTTTTAAAATCTTTATTTTTATAACCTGAAAACATCCTTGGATTTGTCTTCTGCTCATTTTGTGCCATCTGGTTTGGGGCATGACAGAAGCCTCTCTATCCTGCGTGTTGGTTATTGAGGCTGTCAGTAATTATGATTTGGTTGGCTGGAAGCTAACGTGATTATTTGTTTAGAGTGCATTTGCTCACAGCCACTGGGCAGGGATCTAGTAATTCTGTTACTTGTAAAATGTTATTTCTTTGGCAGCAGCCAAGCAGCTTTGTGAATGAATTCTACAAACCTGAATTCTACAGCTAGGTTTTCTTCTATAGGTGAACATGCATAAACACCACTGGAATCTGTTGAACTCAAAGTCTGATCCTGTAACATAGGGCATAAATTCATTTAAAAGGCGCAATTATCCACATTTGTACATGGAATATGATATTTCTATAATTCCATGCAGTAGATTTACAAAGATTTGGGGGGTTAGGGTGTGGTGGGGGAAGAACTTGAGTGTTTGACACAGGACAAGGAAGGAGGCAAATGCAAGAATGGAATAGACTAAATCCAGAAAAGACAGAAGTCCTCCTGGTCAAGAAACGCTCAATGCAGGCACTAAGTGTTTCACCCACTCTGAATGGAGTGACACTTCCCCTGCAAGAACAGGTGCACAGTCTGGGAGTGTTCCTGGACTCTCAACTGTCTCTAGAGAACCAGATGGCAGCTGTGGCTAACAGTGCATTTGCCCAGCTTCGTTTGGTGTGCCATCTACGACCATACTTGAGCTGTTCTGACCTGGCCACGGTGGTCCATGCATTAGTGATTTCAAGGCTAGGCTACTGTAATTCGCTTTATGTAGGGCTTCCCTAGAGAACAGTACGGAAGCTACAGTTAGTACAAAATGCAGCAATCTGGGTAGTTACAGGGGCTAGAAGGTTTAACTCAGTAGGTCCACTCCTTCAGCAGCTGCAGTGGCTACCCATTCGTTTCTGATTCCAACTTAAGTTGATGGGACTGACCTTATGGTTGATGGTTCATGACTTAGGCCCAGCCTACCTAAAGGACCGCCTTCTCCCATACATACCAGCTTGCCCTCTTAGATCATCAAAAGGGGCTCTCCTTCAAGTGCCCCCTTACCTCTGTCCCAGGTTAAAGGGATGGCAGCTCAGGGGCGAGCCTTCTCTATAGCGGCTCCACAAATATGGAATGCCCTTCAAGAAGAACTAAGAACTACACACTCTCGCATGACTTTTCGGAGAGGGCTCAAATCATACCTATGTCATCTGGCCTTTGGATGATGGTTGGCTGTCTACCCACTGCCCCCCTGGAATTCTGCCATAGTTTGTTTACTCCCCTGGTCAATCTTTTTCCTCCCACCCTCCAAAGGGCCTGATGTAGAGAATTCGGCCTTGCTTCATTCTTGAACTCACTTTGTTCCCGTTAAATGTTTTGTTTTTTGTTTTACTTATTATGGTAACATTGTACTTTGTTGTTCTCTGTAAGCCACTTTGGGCATTTGCTTCGGCATGGGAAAGGCGGGGTATAAATTCTTTAAATAAATAAATAAATAAATAAATAGCATGGAAGTTGTGATGAATAGCATGGTATGGGGAGGGAAACAGGAAATAATAGCCAATAGACTCGATGGAGAGCTACACAAGTGTGCAAATATGTCACCTGTTTACAAATTAAATTTTTGCCCCTGTGTTGTTCTTTTGAAGACCATCAAAAATTGACCACATACAGGTTCTCCACACACACCCCATATCCAGTACACTGGATCCAGCAGATCCAGTATCCATGGTTTCAGTTATCTGTGGTTCAACAAATCTGCCCATCATGCCCACAAATCACTTATTTGCTTGCAATTGCAGCCTTTCTGTGGCTCTTCCTGGGTCTTGCCGACTCTTTGCTAACTGCAAAATGGAAGCAGGAAGTGAGGTGAAGGGCTGAAAATGGCATGATGCTAAGCTTTTTGAACTGTATGGCAAGTGTAACATTATTTTCAACCCTCTGTCTCACTTCCTGTGAGTGTTTTCTGCTTCCATTTTGTAGTTAGCAAACAGCCAGCAAGATCCAGAAACAGCCACAGGAAGGCTGCAGTCACAAGCAGATAAGTGGTTTATGTGATGGTGGGCAGCGTGATGGGGGGATTTTTGAACTTGTTTTGTAGGGTTCCCTTTTATCCATGGGTGATATGGCAGGATGCCTATGCTTCCAAGCTTTTTCCTGCAATGATGAGCATTCAAAATGGTCTTTGTAATGATATAGGAGTTGCTCGGGATAGACACATGTTCTGCTCAGGGGTAGGCAACCATCAGATATACGTAAGCTAATTAACAAAATGACTAACTGGTGAAGAGCTACTGTGATCCCCCCCCATATTTGTTGAAAAAAAATCGCCAGAGCAGGGCAAGGGATCCTTCCAAGAAGTCAGTCTCTCTCTCTCTCTCTCTCTCTCTCTCTCTCTCTCACACACACACACACACACACACACACACACACACACACACACACAC
>JAJKFI010000014.1:14061215-14071215 GCA_029204185.1 Lerista edwardsae
ATGCCAGTTTCAGCCAGTTCTGGACTGTGAGATGTGAAACTGCAACAATAATGGGGTGCCTGAAGTCCATCCAGTTAGGAATCAATGAAGCAGATGTGAAAGGGGGTTTAGTTTGCTTTCATGTTTGTTTGTAATTGTCTACTTGCCCTTTTGCTAAGTTTGCAACTGCGCTTTTCCATCAGCCAAGCCATCGTTGTGACCCTTTAAACATTTTTTCTTTTGCCCCTTATAATTTCCTCCCCAATAAATTCTTCCTCTGTGTTCGTGCCTCGCCTACTAGTTGTTGGTTGAACTCAGTCAGAGCTTTGCCTGAGTCATCTTGTACCAGTGACTATGTGCCATAATATAGAGTTTTGAGGATCTTTCACACAACTGAGAAAGAGGGTTTTGCTCTATCTGCCTAACTTTGCCTTGATGGTGGCACCATTATAACCTGTTACAGCCCTTGGTTGGGCAGGAAGATATATTGCTGCAGGCATCATCTGAGAAAAGGCTTTTCTTTGGTATAAGAGAGATGGAGAAATACCATTTTTCAGATAGTGCCTAATGCATTTAATACATTTTTTTAAGGTTGCTTAGTAAGCATGAGGTTTTTAATTGCTCACTCTAACGTTTAATTGACTAAATATTGAAGATCATACAAAATGAAGCCCTCATGCATGGTCAGGTCCAAGCCCTGAGGAAAAAAAAAAATACTCTGGAGCACACTGTTCTAGGTAATGGTGATATACAGTTTGCACCAAACATTTTGGCAGGTCTGTGCAGGTCATGGCTCTGCAAATTTCACCTTCAGGCTGGCAAGGGTTTTTGTCTACTTGTTTTCATTCTCCTGCGCATGCATATTCTGCATACGGAGTTCAGTACAACTTACTCCAGAGAAAGAATACAGAGGATCCCAGCCACTCCCTCACAGTGGCTCAGAAACAAAAGAGCAGCAACAGAACACTAGAAAGTAGTACGCTTAAAGGGCCAAGGCAAATTCCCACCATATGCCTTCAAAAGGGGCAACTGATTCAATATGAGTTGTGGCATGAGCATGTGTTTTCTAAATACATTTATAGGTGATGTGTTGTCTTGCTTGGGAATCCTGGGTGCCCTTTGCTGGTGGCAGTTGTGCCTGTGACTGCAACATGTTTTCTCTTCCCTATACTACCATCACTTCAGCACTGCAGCTCCTTTCTAGCCTGCTTGCTTTCTCCTGATCACTCCCTCACCATCAGTTTGCTGCATTGTTCTGCTGCCAGCATTGCCATAGTACCCCTTATACCCCCCTGTACTCCTGGCAGTTGTGCCTCCTCCATCTTTTTCTGTGCCTTTACTTTCATAGCCAGCAGGCAACTATTTAGGGGAATCTCCCAGATGTTAAGCGAGTGCAGTTTAGGGCTGCAGTGCAGGGCTTGGTGGCAGTGGTAGTTGGAGAACTGCTGAGGCTATGGAAGGAATACTTGCAAGAGCTGGCACAGCATGCTATTGACTCAAGCAAAGTTGCGCTACCTCAGGAAAGGGCTATTATGTGTGCATGTGCACGTGTACATGCATTTGCAAGGTATGCATACTGATTCAGAGGAAGGTGCGCATACTGATTCGGCCAATCAATACTTCCCTTCCTTCTCCGCAGTCTTTCCCACAACTCACAGAAGCTGCACTGTGGCATTTAAAAGAATGGAAAGCAATTCTGCAAGTTACCTGTGACTGTTATCACAGGTCAGCCCACAACCAGGGGGAAGGGTTCTTTGCTAGAGAAGGAACGTAGCAGGAAGAGTATCTCTTGCTGCTTCACCTTACCCAGTGCTCCAAGTGAGAGACCCCAGGGACTGGGGGGAGGCAGAATAGAAGCACTTACTCTGCCAAAGCATGGTGTGATAGGAATGACCCCGTCCCCAAGCCCTAAACAGTCACTGGACAACTTTAGGAAGGTGTGCAAATGTTGAGCTTTTGCAGAAAGCAAAAAGCAGCGCAAATCTCTCTCACGTCTTTGGCTGTACAAAACCTGGCATGAAGCGATGTGTCTGCCCTCCTCAGAGGTGGAGGAAGGGTGTAACGGGGGGTGGTGAGAGCAATGGGCCCCAGCAGCAGCGAGGCGCCACAGCACGGAAAAACCTGCATGCTTTTTGGCCTGCCCACCCACCCTTGTTCTCGTATCGCTCCTTAATGGAGCTCTTCCGGGCACAGGGAGGCGTGGTTGGGCGCGGTGACGTCACCCTGCTCCCGGGCACTCTCGGAGCCTCGTACGTCTCTGGTCCTCTTCCAGGTTCTCTGTCTGTGCTAGAGGATTTGGGCCTCTAAGTATGGCTACCAAGCCAAGCCAGAGTTGTGGACCTTTGATAAAAATGTGAGGTTTTAGTGCACTTAGTAAGCCCATAGGAAGCTCTATTTGGGGGGGGGGGGAGGTAAGAATCTCCCACCAACACAACTAGCTTTGCCTTATACCCACCATCTACTCACTGCTGAATCATAAACTGGAAATTAAATTAAATCTGGGTTTGCAGTCCATAAAGCCCTGAGTCTACAGTCCAGAGAGGGGTTGCAAAGGTTAGCCACAGATGCATAGAACTGATACGCTCCATTTCATTAACTGCATTGTTGAGATTCTGATTTGCTCCTTGCTTCCAAGAGGTACAAACTAGCTGCGGGACGCATGTGAAAATGCCAGCAAAGTGCTCACTGCACCTGGGCAAGCTATTCCTCTGCCTGTGGAATGCTGGCAAAACTACAGCACTGACCGAGTGGACATTATTTCCCTGAATGCAGGCAGCGTGTGTTTTGTTATAAAATAGATTACCCTCCAAGATGACATTAGTGTAACAAAAGGATACTTATAGCTACCTCAGCTTGATGTCGCTCCTGGAGAGTTTGGAACAGCATGCAACCTGAACGGTATCAAGGGCCACTTTGGAATGGAAATGTATCATAGTGCTGGAAGGCGGAAACTTAAGCAGAATCTTTTATGAACCCAACATGAACATAATTAGCATACAGCTTGCGTGAAAATGGTTGTTGCCGGGTTATTGAGATGCCCCAAGAGTCATGGATTCGTATGTCAGCCTGTGTCTTGAATGCTGAATTCTGATGACCTAATTTCAGAGAGCACAATGTCTTAGGCTGCAGACGTATGCATGCATACCTGTGAGTAAGCCCATTTGAAGCCTGTGCAAAGTAGAGCATAAGAAGAGCCTTGCTGGAAAAGACCCATCTTGTCCAGTTGCCTGTGTCCCATAGTGGCATCCCAGAGCCTCAGGGAATCCACCCAACTGGGACAAGCAGGACATCCTCTCCTGCTGTTGCTTCCCAAGGACTGGCATTCAGCGGTCTGGGCCTTTGGAACCTGGAGGTTGCACACTTCTTCCTGGGCAACCTGAAGGCAGCGTGCTTTCGTTCGGTAAAGGTTTGTTCGAGTAAATGGCTACCTGGCAGCCACCGGGATCCCCTCGAGAGAAGGGGATGTACAATCCCTGCCTCTCGCAGTGGGAATCCTCAACTCTCCGCCGGCTATTTTGCCAGTGGAGAATTGAGCAGCCCCGTGTCGGATGAGATCCAGCACACTCCACTGGCAAAGGTAAAACCAATTGCTTGCTGGCTTCACATGGGCACCTCCAGGCACATGGGGATGGCGCTGGGCAGCACGAATGGTAACGACTTACTGCTGACGCTGAAGGTGCCTTATGGCATCTTATGAGATCAGCACAGGCAATGCTGCCCATGCTGCGCCAATAGGATTGGGCTCTCTGTCATTTAACATGTAGTTTGACCTTCAGGTAGCAGACAACCACTGTCTGTCTAGGTTGCTCTGGACTTAGATTGTGCATTTGTAAAAACAGATTTGCATACAAATTTTGTACGTCTCCAATACACTCTTTACAGGGATGCTGACCCTGGTAAAGAAAAATACCCTTTTTGTTTGTGTGTTTTAAAGTTAATGTTCAGGCTTTTAATTCTGCAAAAACACTTGAGCTACGTGGAACTACTTTGGTGTGTATTCTGTGTGCCACGTTCAGCTTCTGTTGGTCTGGTGGAAAAGCTCTTAAAATTGCAAATGAGCATTGTACATGAGCGTGATTTCAAGATTCAGAAGGCCAGTTGTAAGCAGAAGATTTCTGTGAGAAATTACCTGTCTCCATCCCTGATTTTGTTCTCCTCATCTCCAGGAACTGTGAAGTTCCATCCTAGGAAGTTCAGGTTAATTCAAGCTTCAAGGCCATATGGCTGTGCTCTATTCCTCTGTGCGTCTAGTCAGTTATTCCACATGGCCATTTTGTTTCCGTTCTGAAGAGCTGCTGTCAGGTTTACATTCGCTAGAGGACAGGGCCACTCCATGGATTAGAGCACTATGGGTTGGCCTAGCATGCGGGATTGCTCAGAATAACATAGCCCAAGCCCTCTTCAGTGCTCCTGTGCTTGTAATCTCAAGCCCGTTTCTATCCCGTCACGTGAATCTTGGCTGGTTTCAACTGCAGCAGAACTACAGCCAGTGGTGTCATTCAAATGATTTAGGAACAGGAACTCACTTTTGATTGGCACTTGTCGGGAACACGGAACCAGCCACAGAGCCCGTTAGGAACCGGAACGCCCGTTCTGGTCCGTTCCCCCTGAATGACATCACTGACTACAGCTGCTTCTGATCTCTTCTGTTGAACCTAATAAAGCATCGTTGCATCTTGCCCTGAATCTTTACAACATCCAAGAGATGGTGCAGTTGCAGGCAGTTTACCAAGCCTACGTTTTTCACAAGGCAGGCATCTTTGTGCAGGATAACAGCCAACTGGAAACTTGTAAATAATAATAAAAACCAACCTTCCACCTGGCAGAAAAAAAGAATTTTATGTTTGCTTTGGAATCTGTACAGGCTGGCACGGAATCGAAGCATATTTAGCTCTACTTGGTTGTCATGTGTTTTTTTTTCCTTTGTAGCTGATTACCAGCTAATGAGATTTCAACGATTTCTGCATGTGAATACTTCACTTCTCATTTCATTTGGATTTTTAATGGTATTGGGTATTATATTGATAATGGATTGGAATAAATATAATTTTCCTTTTTTCTTTCTTTTTTTGCCTGAATTAGGGCAAGAAGTCTTCTCACTTCGTATGAATATTGCAGGCTGAATTGACATCTTTCTCGGGCTTTGGGGGGGGGGGAGGGGAAATGGAAGCACTTGACTCAGTGGTGACTGTAAAAACCAGGGAACTTTATTTACACATCCTTTATTATTACTTATTCAATTTATACCCCGCCTTTCTGCCCATAGGCACGCAAGGCGGCTTACAGCACAGACAATAAAATACAATAAAAATTACAATTTAACATTAAAAACAATAATTAAAAACAATATTAAAACAATAATTAAAAACAATATTAAAACAATTAAAATTTAAAACAGTAAACCCCATGGATCATAACATATAAGCAAGAGTATAAAAACCAGCCAGCCAGCCTGTCAACAATTAAAAGCTTTTCGAAATAAAAAGGTCTTCAGCCCCTCCCCCCCCCCGGAATGTTGCCAAAGAGGGAGCAGTTCTTAATTCTAAGGGGAGGGTATTCCAAAGTTGGGGAGCCACCACCGAGAAGGTCCTATTCCTGGCCTTTAAAACATTAAATGTTAATGTTTAATGTTGATTTCCCACTCGCCTCCCACCTAGAATTGAGCTCTATGTTACCCCCATCATGTGAAAAGTATGGGTTTCCTTCTCTTACTTACCTTTAGTTGTCTGTCTCTTTTTCCTTCTAAGACTAATCTTTCCTAGCAGTTGGGAATGGACAGGAACAAGGAAGACTAGCGAACATGGAGAGAATTAGAGTTAAGTTACCAAAAGAGAAAGCAAGGAAGTGGCTTCTGTTTCCTTGGGTTTATGCCTTAGTCCTCTTCAGCATTCTTTGCCTATTTGTCTTCTCTCACCATGGCAATGCAGCTGCAAGCATTCTCCAGGGGCTCAGAACAAGTTAGTATCAATTCAATCTGAGATAAGACCTCTTCACTTCACCCTGGAGTGAGGCAAAAAATGCAAAATGGAAGTGATTAATTACTCTTCTGGGGAGGGGGGGGCTACGGCAAAGGAGGAGGTCTTATTTAGAGCTAATTGATAGTGAACTGCTCTAAGCCCCTGAAGAATGCTTGATGCTGCGTTGCTATGGTAAGAGAAGCTTTTTTGAAAAAAAAGCCTCTGTCTGATTGCTAATTAAAGGAACGTGTTTAGTTAAACAAAAGGCACTTTTCTTCCCTCTCCACTGAGGGAAGTCAAATCAGCGGATAGAAAACCCACAGATGAAAAGGCTGTGCCTGTAATGACTTTAAGCGAAGAAAGGGCTAGTAATATCACCCAAGGGCATTTTCACAAGCAATGTTATGGTATTTGAATTTCCTTCATTTAAGCCAAATGGAAAGCTGTACTTAACAGCACGTGCATTCAATTTAAAAATTTCTACACCACATTAACCACAGTCAGAAGTGATACATTCCAGACTAAAAACGATGTTGGCGTCACTGGCTCAAATAGGATCCTGTCTGATCTGTGACCTTTGCTTTTTGAAAATATTAACCATAGTTATTTTTCTTAGCATTTCATGGAATAGGGGGGAGGGCTGCTCTCACAAATTAGGACTATGGGCATAAATATGGCTTCCTCCATTGTTCAGCTCTGCCACAGAAAGGGCTTCTGAATAATACCAACTGTGTCTGTTCCAACTGGCAGCATAAGGTTATCATTATAAATGCCGCCATTATTCCAAAACATAAAAGCCCGGGCTAATAACCTTTAATATTGGTCCACTAGCTCTTTGTGCTTGTCTAACCCCTGTGAGTTGTTTCAGAAAACACTCTCACAGAGGGCACTTTGTGAGGGAATGGACTTAATGCACCATTATTCAGCATCACAAGGACAAGTATTCTTTGACTGCATTTGCAAAGCAATATTTTGTCATCCTCTGGGCGGAGGGGGAGCGAATGGGTTTCTCATCTGTAATTTGTCCCAGTGCTATTTACTTTTGTGCGTGTGCATGCGTGCTGTCATCACCTTGTTATTTTGACCATCTTGAACCTTCCTTGCAGGTGAAACTTCCTTGTAAACGAAATTTACTTCTGTAGCTGAAGCTCAGCGTAGTTGACAGCTGTCACACAGGAGGACGGCAGTTGAATATCTGGTTTTATAGCCGCCCAGACTACGAAAGAACACTAATCTTTCTCTCTTTCGACACGCAGCGAGTGCCTGGGAGCGAGGGACCCATACTGCGGCTGGGATAGGAAGCAGAAGCGATGCACTACCATTGAGGACAGCTCCAACATGAGCCTGTGGACGCAGAATATTACCGAGTGCCCTGTAAGTGGAAACTAAAACCAAGAGTGGTGCAGATGCATTCCAAATGATCCTTAGGGCTGGCAACATTGCAGTTTCTGTGTTGTTCGCTGCCCATACTACAACTGTCATGTCCGTAACCATGTGGATTATGTGATGCAAATATTACTTTACAACACTTTCTTGTGGGCTGGGGCAGTGGTGTTATTCTGCCGGAATGCTGGGCAGGACATCCGGGTGATCGACAACCCGCCCGTCACATTCTGCAGCGTTACGCCGTTTGCGTAACCAATTACGCCGCTTGCGTACGTTATGCAAACGGCGGAACGCTGCGGAACGCAACGGGCGGGCTGTCGATCACCTGGATGTCCCGCCCAGCGTTCCGGCAGAATAACACCACTGGGCTGGGGGCACCAGCATGGTAGGTAACCATATCATCCACCTGATCTGCCTGACTCCCTGTTGGAGATGTTCCGGCTATAGTGTAGGGACTCAGTTGCATGTAAGTGGTGATTGTGCTATCCTGGTTTGCATGAATTTTCAAGATATTACCAGTCAGTCAAGATGACTACCAGTCAGTATCGCTCTTTCTCTCCGGGGGAGGTGCCGTAGATGCTAAATTGGGAAGGGGGTGGAATCAGGCACGCTTGGTATTCCTGGGATAATGGCAGTATTTGCATAATAGCCCAGGCAGTTGGAGCTTGGGATGGATTCAGACTAACCGCCGAGATAGTGACATGACAGTGAGGAGTGTATTTGGTCATAGTTGATATGAATGTTGAATCCAGCTTGGAGGAGCTGTGAGCAGGAATTGTTCAACAACTCCATTTACACAAGTATTGGTGTGAAGGAAGGAGGAGAAGGGCATGCAATTGAGAGAGAGGTTGTCTGGGAAATACATATTGGTGAGTGGAGTTCGCACGAGAGAATACCACGTTATTCTTCCTGTCTTTTCAGCAGGACTTAAGAACAGATGGTTTTCTTTGCAAAAATGGCATGATTGCTTTTAAGTGGCTGACAGAGTTCCACTCAGGCTGGTTCAGTGTCTTTTGTCATTTTTCTCAAATCTGCCAGGCCTGGCACAGCTTAGTAGCTCCAGACTACAGGTGCCATTTTTCCACTTGACCCAGACCTCCAAGATAGCAAGATGTCAAAGTAGGCTTAACCAAATACGTATGTGTATGCGTTTTCTTTTTTAATAATTTTACTTTCTGCCAACCTCGGGTGTTGTAGCTTCCAACTGCAATAGATAACTGAGCCTGCAGAGGGTTATATCTGCATCATGCCAGTTTGGTTTTGAAGCTGCAGTATGTTTACTCCTCTTATCATTCCTGGTACCCAATCATTTTTTTTTCCAAGGGAGCATTAGTCATTCCTTCAGTCCATCCTCTGCTTGGCAAGCTTACGTTTTCATTTTTTCCAAGCCGGTTTTAAAGGATTGTCTGTTTATAACCTTCCTGTGCTGTTCTTGGGATATAGTGCCTCTTGACTGCACATGCTGTTATCTTACTCAGCTTAAAGCCTCTGTCTGTTGATCGGTGTGTGAGGTGTTAATCTCCTCCTTGAAACATGTCTGCCTGGGCCACTTTGGGCAGCCTCTCTCCTACCAAACAGTGTTTCAAGGTCTTTGAAAACTGCTGAAAATAGTCCTCTGTGTCCCATTTTGGTTTTAAATGTAACACAAGGGATGAGACAGTTTATGTTTGTTGTGGGTTTTAATATGCAGGCAGTTACAGTTTATGTTTTATTGCACACTGTGGCCTTAGAGACAGTAATCCTAGAGACACAAACTCAAAAATTCAACCAGAAGCTTCTTGGCTCAAGAAATTAGGCAACCACCACCTCAGCCCATGAATGTCTGTGGCTTAATACATATGTCAATCTGTAAGTGACTCAAGATGCAAGCATAGTTAGTATCAGCAAAGTTTGGCCGGCACAAGGGACACCGTAAAGTATGTTTGGACCATTCTCGGAATCAGCATGCAGATGTGCACCATCCTCCATAACACCATTGTATTTGGGCCAGTGTCATGCACCTCTGCTAATATTTGAGAACAGTAGTGTGATGATGTGGTTGCTTCCACTGCCACCACTGTTATCTGTCTGTAGAGGCAGACTGTGCTAATGGAGGAAGCAGCCATGTCATTGCACTCTTCCGATGTCATTCCTGTGTTGCAAAACGCCTTCGGCTCCATCAGGTCGAGTCATTCACATGCCATTAATTGAGTGTATGATTATTAGGAAACATCCCTGAATGCAGCATTGCTCCCAAATGTTTGTTTCATGAACCCCGTCAAAAGTGCACATTTATTTATTTGAACATTGTATATCCCACCTTTCCCATGCCGAAGCAAATGCCCAGGATGGCTTACGTGAGCAGGCTAGTCTAAACCACCATTTTTCGATGGGATTTCTTCAAATATACAGTATTCTGTGATTCACCAAATCCTCGGATCCAGATGTAGCCTTCACAGTGTGGTTTTCTCCTCTGGCTGCGTGCTATCGAACTTCAGCAGGTAATTGTAAGTCAAGCCTGGACATGTCCTCAAGGTCATACTTCGTTCTTTGGCCGGCTGGCCTTCAACCCTCATTTGTAGTGACTAATCAGCTCCTCAGCGCCTCCATCCTGCCAGAATGGGTACAGCAGCTTCCCACAGCCTTCCATCTCCCATCCAAAAATAAGACCACAGATTCTCTAGCTTAGCTTCAGGCAG
>JAJKFI010000014.1:14081393-14100416 GCA_029204185.1 Lerista edwardsae
TCGCGAAGAGTCGGACACGACTTAGCGACTGAACAACAACAACAAGATCAGTGGTATTCAAACTTTTTAGACCGGGCCCCACTTTTTAGAATGGCACTCATGTCATCAACCTGGAAGTGATGTTGTGGCAGGAAGTGATATCATCAAGCAGGAAGTGCTGTCATTGTAACATAATAAAAATGACACTCCTGAAATGCAAATTGGCATCCTTGGACTGCAGCGGTTGTACAACCATGAAACATCCCTGACAGAAAGCAAGATTAGGACAAAATATGATGTAAAAGAACTGAACTAAAAACCACACATCCCTCCCCCTGTCCTATCTTCCCATATTTTCAATATGGCTGCACTAGGTGATTCACAACCCACCTGAAATTGGCTTGTGACCCACTGGTGGGACCCAACCCACAATTTGAGAACCACTGAGGTAGACTATAGGTGCTAAAACTGAAGGGAAATTTGGAAAATGGGAAGGAGCATCCCTAATAGCCCCTGCACAGATCAAACTCTGATGACTTGTCTCAATTAGAACCAATCTCCCACATACTATTGTTATACTACTCATACTACTCATATGCCTTATACTATCCCCATTCTCTCCAATACTACTGCTTGCCTCATTCATATCTCTTCTTTTGTAGGCTGAAGGCACACAGCTTTGTCAACAATCTGTCATATCATCTTTCTGCTGTTCATTTCCCCTGGTTTCTGTTTATCTTACTTCAAAATGTGATGAGCCTTCCTCAGCCAAATTGTCCAGCTGAGCGTTCTCCGGAGCAGAGTGGAGAAATCTCAGCGCAACACTCCCCTGTGCGGCTGATTGTTTGTGTACCGCTGAATTACAGTATGGCAAAAACAAAGCTTCGTAGCAGATGTTTAAAGCCCTCTAACTACAGTGTGATGAGCATAACGACAGACCTAAATTACTTGCATGTCATTTTTCATAGTCTTGAGATGGGAGATGGCTGCTCATAGGAAGTGCCAGGGGACTGCTTGACAGCACCAGAGAGAAAGAAACAGAGACGTAGGAGTTGGGAACTTATGATTTGTAATCCTAATTATCTTACTAAGTCATTGTGTGCTTTCAGATTTGCCTCCAGTTAGCAGCGATTTGTGTTGATTCCCTCTTGACATGCCCGCTTTGCTCACAAATGAATGCGGGGAAAATGCCCCTCTCACTTTCCCTTGCTTTTCAACATGCATGTTGTTGCATCCACTGAAAGGGAATAATAGTTCTCTGGTGTGCAGTGCCTGAACTCCACCTTCCTGAAGCAGCCCACATCCATCAGTCGGCCACAACCACTTTGTCATGCTGGGCAGGTGCTCTGGAAGCCCCTTTTGATATTTCTTTCCGCCACTTTCCACCAGATTTAGCGGAAACAATACAGCATTTTCCAAATGGATTCAAGCATTTTCTTTTAAGAAATATGGAGTTGTGAATTTGAAAGTGATGGCTGACCTTCAGTGATTTATTTTATTAGTTTTAAAAACGTTAAATTCTTTTCAAAATCAATTTGAACACCCTCTCTGAAAGCAAAATAGATGGCCCCATGCCAATTGTTTTGGGCCACCACAAAAAAAAGGGAGGTATCCCAAAGTATACAGAAGTCCACATCTTGAAAAATTAAGCCCCCCAAAGAAGGAACACTCTTTGACCTGTACAAGTACTCTCGCTATACAGATTTTCACTTACTGCATATATTAAGACCATCCCTCATTGCCCATATCAAAATTTGCGGTACAAATCCAGGAATTGCGATACAAGTCCAGGAATAATGCAGAGGGGAAAGGATCAGGTTCTCGTGGAGTCTACCTCCCATTTTTCCCAGTGGGCTGCATCTCTGCTTTGAACGCCAGAGACAGAGAAGGAGAAGAATTTGCTTCACGTGCCCAAGGAGGACTTCCTTGGGAGGACTTTGGAATAGCTTTGGAACGAGTCAGAATTTTCCCTATTGAAATTTATGTAATAATTGTACCCCTTATCCAGATTTTGACTACCGGGCTGTTGTCAGGAATGGATTAGGTGTGTATAAATAGGGAATGTTGTAAAAATCCCCCCCCATGGGGAGAATCAAAGGACTGCACAAGTGTAGATTTACTTGACATAGGAGGGGAGGAAATGCACCTGAGCATCAGATGCAACAGTGGGTTGCTGTCCTGGTTCCCCCCTTCACCTCTCCCACCATCCCTTCCCTTTGATCATCTAACTCAGTGGTCAGGGAACAGGGGTAAATTACCCCAAATGGGGTAAAAATGAAATTCCTGGGGGTAATGGACAGATAGGAGTATGCCCCGCCCCCCCCTTTTCCCTCATCCTTCCTTCATGACCAAAGTTCTCTCTTCTGACCAATGGGAAGTTCCTCTCACGCTTGATGGATTTCCCTTGCTTCCAATAGGAGATTAGAAGCGGCAAGGTACTTGGCCCCCAATAGGCAGCGTTCCCCTCCCTTCCCAGGCGGCAAAGAAGGCCGTGGTTATCGATCCCGCTGCTGGTAGAGGGAGAAGGAATCAACAGTAGAGAAAATGGTGGCCGTGGCTGCAGCTGCGGTGGTGCCGGGTGATGGGGGAGCCGGCTAGGCCAAGCCTATTCCGGGCAGCAAGGCCGGCACAGACCCGCTCCCGGCTGGCACTCAGGCAGCCGTGGAGTCGGCGGTGCTCAACGCCAGGGAAGAGCCCGAACCAGCTCTGGGTGGGGAAGCCGAGGAGCTGCCACTGCTGTCACCGCCACCCAGGAGCCTGGCAGGGACGCAAGATGTGCAGGCGTGGGGGAGGCTCTGGTGAGCGGCTGAAGTGTGTGTGTGCATGTGCCCGCAGGCATGCACATGTGTGTATGTGTGTATTTTGAGAGGACTTATATGGACGAGTCTCTTTGCTTGTGAGCAGCTAGGGCTCTCCCTGGGTTTGCCTTGTCTTGCTGTCCCAAGGAGTGGGGCGGGCGGGTGAGCGAGTCGGGGGAGGGCTGGGGTGCCTGCGCAGGGAGTCAGGGACACAAAGAGAGGCGGGAGGCAACGAGGCAAGGCGAACAGCAGAAAACAAAAACAAAATCAGAACTGCTGTTGCTGGGGTGTGTGTGTGTGTGTGTGTGTGTGAGAGAGAGAGAGAGAGAGAGAGAGAGCCAGCCAGCCAGCCAGCCCCAATCTGAATTCATTATAGAGAGAAATCTTAAGTCCAAGCACCTAAACCTGTTGTTCAGGTTTAACGGGTAACCTAGTTGTAACCCAGAAGGGTTGAATTCTATTCTCTCAAGGTCTGCAGGTGTACCCAAACTCTTTACAACTTCATATTTACATAGCATTAATTAAGCTCATTAATTAATCAAATAAATGCAATGGGTTCCAATATGTAATTTTTTTTCTTTTGTTCTGGCGGGGGGGGGGGTAAAGTCAAGCGGGTAACGTCGGCATATCTAAATATATTTTGGGGTAAAAGGTAAAAAAGTTCCCTGACCCCTGATCTAACTCATCTTCTCCAGCCAACCTGGCAATGAGGAAAAATTCCTGTTCTCTGTGACACCGCATCCAAGGGCTAAGGAAAAGCATCAACCATGGAATCTATTGCAACATTTTGTTGCAGGTTCTACCTGCAATGCTTGCTGAAATGTCCATTCCAGAATACTCTATGTGGTCAGTTAGGCTGAGAACAGTGACACTTTTTGCCTCCATTGAGCTTTCTGCCTAGCAAACGAGCGGAGGGCCTGCCTAGCTGCACGTTCAGATCTGGCTCCAGTTCATAATGCACAGCCAAGAATGTGCAACTATGCAATGTGTGTGATATTTAATTTTTCGCATTTTGAGAACCAAGCAGCTGAAGCTCTACAGACTTGAAATACCGAAGCCACACACTGAAATGTTGGGACTGTGATTTGAACGCCAACTGAGATGAGAATTCCGATGCATGTTCTAGGGATTTGTGCAGAGCAGAGATGTCTGTTCTGATGAGTCATTCCAAGTTTCATATACAGTGTGCTTATGGGAAGGAGAACAAGGCGTACTTGGTTTATGTCTATCTAGATCCAGTTGTGGACCCAGCCAAGGTGCTGCCTGGGGCAAAGTCTGAGGAGCACCACCCTCCGCACCGCACCTGCCAAGCCCACCCGCCATGCCAGGCTCCATTTTTGGAGCCATTCAAGAGCAAGAGCAGGTGGGAGGGCACCACGAAAGGCAAGCCACCTTGTCATCACCCCCCACATGCTCCACCAGCGTGGTCGTCAGGGCATTCCCCCCCTTCACCACTAGTAGGACCGCCGCTGCTTAGATCTGCCCACTTTGGAGAAAAAAATCTCCAAGATGCTCAGACTGTGCCTTGTGTCAAGTCACAGCAGATCCAGAATGCTGTCCTATTATATGTAAACTCACCGCAATGACTTCTCTTTAATTCAATTAGGTAAAAAATCTGAAGCTAGATGGACAGCTGGGGACCTGGTCCCCTTGGCAACCCTGTGAGCACTTGGATGGAGACAGCACTGGCTCCTGCATGTGCAGATGGCGGTCGTGTGACAACCCTCGGCCTCGGTGCGGTGGACATGACTGTGAAGGAGCCAGGATAGAGATTGCCAATTGCTCAAGGTATGTCAGAATGTTTGTGTCTTATATGTACTAAGGATATGAAGACTATTCCTTTCCCTTTGCCTGTCTGTTCACTGTCTTCATAAGTGACCCGTGGGCTACAAATGTGTGTGTGTAGGAAAAGAAGCAGTGCCACTTCTTGCTAATAATACACCAGCATGATGTAGTGATTCAAAATTTTACATTCGGATTAGGAAGACCTTGGCTCAAATTCTCACTCAGCCATGGAGTTTGTGGAGTGACTGTGGGCTAGTCACTATTTCTTAGCCTAGCCCTACCTCACAGGGTGGTTGTGCAGATAAAATAGGAATGGGGAGCTACGTGTATTGTCCTCAACTCCTTGGAGAAAGGGTGAGATAAGTATGTAATCGTTAACATAAATAAATATCCTGTAACTGGAGGGATTTTTTAAACATGGAATGGAGTTATCAGGGAAGCTGGTACAGCTGCAGTCAAACAAATTGTTTGTGAGGGTCTTCCAATTTTAAATTGGAGTAATTTGTCTGGAATAAAAGCCACCCTTGGTTTTGTTCTCTCAGTCATCCCTGTGGGCTAGAGTCACAGTGCCATACTTTAAGGGCTCTCAATCTGTTTGAACAGCAGTGATCAGAATGGGAGATGCACAGTACACATCTGACTTGTGGATATCAGGGATGCCTAACCATTGTCCTTTTAAAAACTCTAAAGACTGCTTTGTCACCAAGTGTGCTTTTAAGCCCGCATCAACGTGCATATATGGGGGGGGGAACTGTCTTGTGTGCGAGGGCCCTGCATAACGGCCGACAGCACAACTCTCAGAGGTTTGGCGTGGAATGAAGAGGAGATGAGGGGGAATAATTGCACAATATTAGGGGAGGCAAATCAAAACAAAGTATTTCCACATTTCTGCCATTCACACATGATAGAAACATAACCCCATCATTACAGCCCACATTACAGATCCATTGGGATTTCCCTCGTGCAGACCCAAGCAAACGGCTATTAATACTTACTAAAAGATCTTGTTTACTGTTGTCATGGGAGTTTTAGTGGCTCCTAAATATTTAATAAAATGTTGACATAGAAGAAGTGAAACAGGTGAAATCAGAATTAACCTACCTCGTACGAAAATTATGATTGACTGTTAATTTGAAATCTAGCTCACAGTTTTAAAAAATATAGACATGGCTACTCATGTGCATGATGTATAACATTAGGAGGGGAAAACACAGTTCTTTGAATGCCATACTGTGTTTATGGAAAAGAAAATAGAAGCAGACCTTGATAATTAATCCTACTGGTCCTATAGTAGCTCAAAAAGCAGTTAAGGCATCCTCTTTGCTTGCCTAGTTTTCATAATGATGTTATGCTCCCTGCCACTGTGCTTGCAAACTGTTCTCCCACTGTCGTGTTCCCTGTCATGTGCATTCATGTTCCCATATGCATTCGTGTCCGTCTGAGAGAAGGAGAGCCAGCCATTTGTCACAAGAATTAGTGAGACTTAACACACCCAAACCCTGCAGTTTAGCAACCTTGGCTGGCACACAGGAGGGCACTTAGGTCAGCTTCTTTCTTTGTGTTGGTCAGCTCAGGGTGCAATCCTAGAGATGACGTAGTGCGAAGCACTGTGGGTGCATCGGGGCTATAGCACTCAAGGCGACGCTACTTGTAGCATCACCCAAGAGCACCGATGGGGATCCGCCCATGCGCCAGCTGAACTCGGCTGGCGCAGGGGTGGTTCTGGGAGGAGGGAGGAGGGGGAAGGAGGCGGTTCTGGTTTCCAAGGCCTCGTTTCCAAGGCCTTGTCCCCAGGCCACGCAACCCCAATTCAGGCTGTGCAGCTTCCTCGGACGTGCGCCCACAATTTCACCCTTGCGCCTGGGAGGCTCCTGCGCACTCCAGTACTGCGCTGGATACAGCACAAGCACGCTGGCTGGCCTGCCTGTTCCTGTGCAGCATAGGATTGTGCTCTCAGTGCAGCAACAGCTCCTCATGTCATGGCCCACAATAATTGACTACTGATGTCAGGGAAGCGCATGCATGCATACACACACCGACGTACACATATGTACGTTACATGCTCAGACAACATGGGTGATCCACATGGAGAATTTACATTTTAGCCGTTACATGCATTAGCTGCTGTACAAAAGCTATTTCTGTCAGCTCTCCATGTGACTGGCGTAAGATGTAGACCAGTCTTCAATATTACAGAGGCTGTGCTCCACTTCTCCTCTACAGAGCATTAACAGTTGGAGGCAAGTTGTTATCAAAGACTATCAGGATTATTAATTTATACAAAACATCCAAAATGCAAAGCTTGCCTAGTTTTCTAATCTAATTACAATCATCTAATTACAATCATGTTTGCTCTTATAAAAAACGTGTGGTACACCCCTATTGTTCTCATTTTCCAGAAGTGAAACTTGAGGATATGAGAGAGAGAGAGAGAGAGAGAGAGAGAGAGAGAGAGAGAGAGAGAGCCTGCATGTGAGCCTGTGACTAAATAGCGTTTATGTAATCTATTTGCAAGATCATGCATTTTTAAAAGAAAGTATTTGATAAAATCTTATTTTAGGATTTCCATGTTTTTGACAGCCATTTCATAGCTGGTAGAACTCCACCATGTGGAGCAAGAGACATAAGGCAGCTGACTAAGCATTGCCAAGATTACGGTCTCTAAAGTGTGGGAGACCACAAGATTAGTCTGTAGAAAGTAGATGAGAAATGAGTTCAGCGCTAACATTGAGTGACTGTTAAGAAATACAGCCGTATGATCATCTTACAGTCAATGTAAGCCTAGGATTTGCATTTTAACTGGCTTCATATGGCGTTGTGATGTTTTCCTTAGGATGTTTAAAGAAGAGTTTTAGCAACAAGCCAGATCTAAGACGGAGAGTGCCACAATACTGATGAAAACCTTATTGTGAATTGTCCGCACTTTGGATATAAATCAACTCTTCCTCTTTTAAAATCTTAACCTTCTAACCAAAATATGTACATATACAGTAGAACTTCATTTATCCAAATGCTGTGGCTGCTCTCCAGACATTTGCTGTCCAAACAGCTAATCAGATGTTTGGCTGAATTGGGTGAGCTATTTACATAGGTTGTCACTGACATAATGCCCCACAAAGATAGATAAAATCTATCCACACAGAGATAAATTGTTTTAGAGGTATTTTATGTAACTAATACTGCTGATTTGTCTGTGAATGCTTATTGCTTTCTATATGCAGTTACTCATTTTTTTGGTGAGCAGTTAGGTAGGACTTTGAAACTGTATCTTTCCAAATGAGCTAGCAAGCAGAGGTAAAACCAGGGGTTAAATCACGGCCCGCATAAAAGGGCTTCTTATTTCTTTAGCTTTCTGGGAAAGAAAAATAAAACATCCATCCCCATTCTACAGTCAGGCTGCCAAGTGAAAGAGAGAGTTGATAACAAACTTGAAAAAAAGTGTGATTGTTACTCAGGTTTTAATTTTAATCCTCCTGCTGCAGTTGGGGCCTTGCCAGAAAACTGCTACTTGCCAGGCCCTTTTTTAGTTCAGTCAGTGCTTTGAAAATCAACACATCTGTTCACCAGCTCAGCTTTCAGGGAGTGGGCTCTAGAAGGTGGCGGACATCTGAACCAGGGAGGTATGAAAAGAAGCAGGAAGTGAGAGTGGAGAAAGAACTATAGTAGGTGGCACACTTTGTAAGAAAATACCTTTGGGTAGGGAGGGGGAGCATAAGATTGCTCTTGACATGTGCTTTCTGTTGTAATTAGGTCATTATTATAAGAGAAGCACATAACCTGTTCAAGGAACAAGAGAGGCTTTCCTAACCCTTCTCAAAACAATTGACACATAGTACATGAGTGACATAGACTCAAATCCTCAGCAACTTTCCAGCACTGACATAGCTGTGCAATGGGGCACATGCTTCATCCTGCAGTTAAGGGGCAGTCACGGCCTCCTCAAGGTAAAGGAATGTTTGTTCCCTGACCTCGGAGTTGCATTGCCTTTATCCTAGTCCTGGAAGGTTGGTTAGGATTGCGCCCATAGTCACACAAGAGTTGACTTTCTCCAATTTGTTGGATGGGTATTAACATTCACACACAGTTTGGGGATTCTGTGTTCTTTGAGCTCAGTGCCCAGAGGAATGAGGAAAATGAGAGAAAAATAAACAGAGATTGGCCAAGGCAAAAACTTGAAATTGCAGAAAAGGAAATTGAAGCAATAGCACCACAAAAAGTAGCATGTAAAAAAGAGGGTTTAAGTAAAGTACCCAGCTGTATTCATGCTGCATAGTTTAAGGGCCAAATCCTATCCAGTTTTCCAGCCCTGATGTAGCTGTCCCCAGAGGCAGATCTACAGGGAGGGCAAAGCTCTAAGTGTTGCAAGAAGCCTTACCCTGTCATGTAAATCCCTCCTCTCCCTTGCTGCTGTAGCCAGTAAGCAACGCCAAGATAATTGCTTTTCCCTGTGAGGATTGGCTAAAACTGTGCAGGAGAGGAGTGATTTCCATTCTTGCAAAACTTAGAGCTTTGCCCTCCCTTAGATCTGCCTCTGGCTGTCCCAATAGGTGTGTGCTGCATTCTGTGGTGGAGGGGAAGTCATGAAAGCCTCCTCAAAGTAAGGAACATTTCTTTGCTTATCTTGGGGCTGCATTGCAGCTGCATCGGCACCAGAAAAATGGATAGGATTGGGCTGTAAGACAGAACCTAGGTAGATCTTAAAATTCTAATCCTAAACAAGTCCAGGGTGTTTTTTGTTTTAAAAAAAAATCTAGTTCTCATATTTAGGGAATATGAGGTGATCTTTGGTGACATTTTTACGTTTTGATGTGCTGTGATCTCTATTTTTTAGTTTCACATTGTTGCTTTTAAAAATGTCATAACCCACCTTGTGCCTTCACGATGGATAGAAGGTGTGGTAAATAAATGTTTCGGTGCTTGTGAAGCTTGATCATGTGCAGGAGTTTCAAGCAGATAATCAGCCTGAGACCAGAGGCATCTTCATGAGACCTCAGGAGGTCAGGGCATCTTTAATCTTCCATGCACACTCCTGTGTAACTAATGCCCTGCCAGTATCCCATGAATTTGCCCTTTTTTTATAAGGCTATCACAACCCACTGCCACAAACTTGACAGTGAGACATTATAGAAAGAATACAAATTCCTAAATAATAGGGTATTGTAGGTGTGGGGTTTTGTTTTTTGTTTTTTGGACTTTTAAAGCCATTTTAAAGTTCACAATATGATTGCTGAGGTTTTAAATTTGCTCAGAATGAAATTGCCATCACTTTTGCTTGTTAATTAGAAGTTGGAGAAGATTCAGCACACGTGCAAAATTCTCTTGGTAATCTCCATCTTTTGGGGTTTTTTTTAACTGCACTAAAATGTACTTTGTAGAGCTAACCAGTCTCTGCGACCTGCTAGTACAGGGCTCCACAGCTGGAGATGTTGAACTTAGCATAAAGTTGAAAAAAAAAAACATAAATTAACCCAGATGCCATGTTTTATCTCTTTTCCTTCCCCTCCCCTCTGTCAGGAATGGAGCTTGGACACCATGGTCGTCCTGGGCCCCCTGCAGCACTTCCTGTGGGATTGGCTTTCAGGTCCGTCAGAGGTCGTGCAGCAACCCTGCTCCGCGATACGGAGGCAGGGTCTGTGTCGGACAAAGCAGAGAGGAGCGGTGAGAGTCGTTCCCCATCCCTAAACCTCTACCAGAGCGCTGTCTTTTCTTTCGAAGGATGCACACACTGCATGGACTAGGGACCCTTCCCAGCCTCCTCCTCCGCCCTTGAAACGTGCCTGTTCATTTGAGATCCACACCTGAGTCCCTGCTGTCCAGTAAACTTGCCTTCAGAGGCTAGGCAGGTAACAACCAGGCTTGTAGCATTGCTCCAGTTGCGGAACGTTCTTGCCTGAAAACGTTGTTTGGAGCCAAATCTTTTTGCCTTTTAGGTACAACTCAAAACTATTTTATTTTCTCAAGTCTAAGCGATATCATGATTTATTGTATTGCATTATGGAACACACTTGAATTCATCTGTATGCAGACTCTCAAGGGGGAAAGATAACCGGTTGCAGGTGGATGCAGTAGTTAGCTGGCTTACTTTCTACCTACAAAGAGGGAGACTGGCAGAGTATAAACTAGCCCCTTCCAAGCTGTCTAGCTTATATAGTTGAAGTAAACGTATAAGCAAGCTTGTGTAGTTGTGGTAGTCAAAAGTAAGATCCATTCATTTTAGTGGGACTTACTCCCAGGTAAACATGCATACTTGCTTTAAAAAAATTGAAGTGGAACCTAGTTCTGAGTAAACAAGCATAGGCTCAGGCTGTATGACTTAATTCCCTCATACTAGTTTTCAATCAATCAATCAATCACTAGTATTTATATACCGCTTTTCAACATAAAGTTCACAGAGCGGTTTACAGGCAAATAATAACATTAAAGTTAAATGGCTCCCTGTCCCAAAAGGGCTCACAATCTAAAGGAATGGAGAACACCACCAGCAACAGCCACGAGAAAGACACTGTGCTGGGGTGAAAAGGGACAAAAGTTTTGAGCAGGTCTCTGTTTTGTGGAACCTTAGACATTCTTTCATCCCAACATCAGGGCCATCCCAAGACATCCAAAGGTGGTATGCCAAATGCTGCCCCATTACTCCATGATAGCCTCGGCTCCTCCCACTCTCCAGTGTTCTAGGCCAGCACTCTTTTACCCTCCCCATTTCCTCCTTCTCTCTACCCCCTCTTCCTTTTCCAATTCAGGGAATGGGAGGAGGAGCAATGGAGATGAAGAGGTGACCAGAGACGGGCATTCCCCACCAATCCCTTTCCTATGGTGACCACTTCAGTTGACCTCATGGGTGAGCCAGGATCAGCTTTTAAATATAGCTGACACCAGATTTTTAGAGAATTTGGCTCCTGCATCTAAACAGGTCAATGTAATTCTAAATAGCTGAAGTTCTTGCAAAAAAAATTTCTACCAATGTTTTCCACTCAAATACTCAATCTCCAAATTGTCGATTTTGTTAAAGAAAAATTATAAATCGGATTTTCCACCCAGAAAATGCCAGAACGAAGTCATTTGTGTTATAACCATATAATTCATTTTGCATGGCTTAAATACACATCTAATTGAGTATAGGCAGTCTGTGGGTCTCATTGTACAGAATAGTTTGCAACACTTAACAGTCATAAATAATCTTCTGTGAAGGCACTCAAACCATATTAGGTACTATGACCTACATCCTGTATTGCTCCATTGCTCTCACATTCCACCATATTATTTCAAGTCCCACCTTCCCTCTTCCAGCTGGACACTGACTCTATCTTTTCTGATACTAGCACTTGTCCGGTACTGAAATTCAGTTTTCAGCCTTCTGAAAAGCTGAATTCTTCCTGGTGTGAATAGTTCTTTGAAGAGTGACTTATAATCAACTTTCCTCCGCCTTTGGAGGTGCCCCAATAAGCTAACTTGGATCACTGTGGTTTTTTTTCTCTGTGCAATTTTATTTCTTGCAGGTTCTGCAATGAGAACAGCCCATGCCCACTACCAATCTTCTGGTCTTCGTGGGGCCCTTGGAATAAATGTAGTGCAAATTGTGGTGGAGGGGTACACTCAAGACAGAGGTCTTGTGAAAACGGAAACACCTGCCCAGGCTGTGCTCTGGTATGTTTTTGTTTAGATAGGTCTTAATCTTGTTTTCTTGGGTTACATTGTCCTCAGTTTTTCAGGATTCTGCTACAGCTGTGGTTAGAGAGGTGTACCAAGATCATGGACTTAAGCCATAACAGGAAATTGGCAGGGTGGTGTTAGAGAACTGGGCAAGAAGGGTTCTTTGCAACCAAAATCCTACAGAGGCCGCAAGTGTTACAACATCCTAGAAGGGGCAGCGAATGGACAAGTCTTCGGTCCGCCTGTCTGCTACCCTCTCCAGGCTGCTGCTCCACTTGTTGAAAGAAGATCATAGCAGTGGCAGCCCTGTTCTTTGTCCAGTGCTGTTGGAAGAAGACATGGGGGGGAAAAGTTGCCAGTGTTCCAAATCACTTCTCCTCACTGATTTGGTGCTTACAAAATATCTAGTAGACAAGGAGAGGCCATTGGGAGCCTAAGACTTAAGTACTCCTCCCTGCTCCACATTACTTCAGTTTGAAATGAGCAGGAGCAGTATGTTCCCAGCATATACTACTCTCATTTCAAACAGAAGCAGTGCAAATCAGGGAGGCTGCAAGCTGTACATAAGTACAGGAGGGCCCCACATGCTTCTCCCTGCCTACTTGGTGCCCCCCCCATGTTCAGTTTACAGGATTCCTGCTGGTGTACATGCACTGGAGTGCCTGTCTTCCTGAATCATGGATTTCCAAAGATCACCATCCCAGCTTGCACATCAGATGCAGGAACCTTTAGGTCTTGTGGCATCTACCATGGCAGCCATCTTGTTGGCATGTTTGCACCTGAGACCTCTACAAAGATGCTTCTTGTCAAAATTAAGGTTTCAAATACGTTGTCCACACAAACTGACAATCTTTCTGGACCAAATCCTACATTCCCTGCAGCTGTGGGCTCTTCCAACCAATCTCTTCAAAAGTATTCCCTTCCATCCCAATACACCATCCAGAACAATAAACAATAAATAAATAAAAGTGAGCATTGAGAAGCTCACTGTGGCTTCCTTGAAATCAGTGGGGCTTGGTTACCTCAATAAAAACATGCTCACATCAACTTCCAGGAGCATTTGTCCATCTTCCAAGTGCTAAATATTCTTTTAGCACATGCTAAGTGGATTGTGTATTCCAGATTCTAATGTGCAATACAAAAATCATTTATACTTCATAAAGGAATAGCGTGGGACATTCTTTGCTGCTTTGAAACATCGAAAATTCTTTGCTGCTTTGGTGTGCATGATTTGGGATTGGTACATTCAACACTGAATCATCCCTACTGCTATTCATCAACTTGGTGATGAATGGTGAAGACATTTATCTACAAAGGGCCAACAACTTGGTAGATAGAAGACAATGTGGTTGCCCACAAATGGAGACTTGGTAGTGAGGTGTTCTGGTCTACATCACTGAGGGTCGCACAGTTCACAACATTTATTGGTGGGAATTCTGCAGAAATACCAGAGACCTTGTTTTGTACATTTCTCTCCTTCCCACTAACCATCAAGGCCATCAATAGAATACATCAGTTCAACACTGACTGCATTCTGAAAACACCATGGTGGCCAAGGCAAATGTGGTTTGAGCGTCTGCTCAAAACAGATTCACCTGAACTGTATTTTTAAACAGAACTGAAGCAGGATACAATATCCTTGAAACACTGAAGTTAGATGGTGTCGTTGGTATTGAAGGGTTGCTAAAGGATTTCTTTTCTTGACCACTCAATGAAATCCTCAGCCCATAAGATTTATTTGAATCTTAAGAAAGATTCATAAGCCCATAAGAAAATACTGCTGTGCCTGTGTAATATCTCACAACTTTCAAGCAACCAACGCCTCTGTCTAGGACAGTGATGGCGAACCTTTTGGGCTCAGCGTGTCAAAACTTCGGAAAATGCTTAACTTGAGTCTGCTGGTGTGTCAACCCCACTCCCAAACAAAAGTGAAACAATTCTTGATATTCATTTATTTAAACAAAAAATACAGCCCAATCATGTGTGGTGAAGTGTATTATATAAAGAAACAACAAATAATTACAAAAATGAAAAATGAGTTAAATAAACTTAGTTTTTGTCAGGTACTGGTGAACACTGGTGTTTCACCCCAAACGCTGTGGTGTGTCACTTTTGACACGTGTCATAGGATCGCCATTGCTGGTCTAGGACATCCATCCTATTGTATGGCATCTGCCTTAAGTTTGGCTAACTCTTCTCAGAAAGTTCACTTCAGTGTCATCTCTGCCTTCTGTCTGACAATAGACAACTACTTGTTTTTTCACACCTTCTGAGGAGGTGCTAAGAAGGTTTGTTAAAGGGCATACCCAAGCTGCACCCAGTTAATGAATCTCTGTTGTGGAGTCTTTCCCTAGTCTTATTCTAGTTTATGGGCAAGGGTTTCAAGTTCATATTGTTTCTAATGGGCATTGCCTTGTCACAGAAAGCCAGTGATATGTGTGTTCTGTATTCCGACCTTCCATTCATCAGATTTCCATCCAGACTGAGTGGTGCTGAGACCAGACATTGCCTTTTTGCCTAAGGTGGTGTCAACAGTCTCCCTTAAACAAGGTGGTGTTGTCTGTGTTCTTTTAAAACCCAGCTTCAGAAGCAGAAAGTGCTCCGCTCGATTGTTAAGCTAACTGTTTTGTGTTCCTAGAACTGCATTGTTCCAGACATACTAGACTTATTTTATGTATTCCCAGGGCCCCTGTGGGGCAGAAATGTTCTATCCAGCATCTGGCTCACTGGGTAATTAAGACTATTTTCCTGGCTAAGACTTTGCTGCTAGCTTCCTTGAAATCACACTCTGCCAGAGCAATGTATAGTTCTGCTATCAAGCTGGGAGGTGTTCTGCTCCCAGCAGCAACATGGCCTACGCCATAAACCTTCGTAAGGCACTACGCTCTGGACATGAGTTTGAGGGCTCAATCCTAACCTGGAGTTAGGCTGGCACAGTTAGGCCGGCAAAGTTTGGCTGCACAAAGGACACCATAAAGTATGTTTGGACCACTCTCAGAATCACAGAAGTGTGCCATCCTCCCGGACTCCGAGAGTGGTCCAAACACGTTCTACAGTGTCCCTTGTGCTGGCCAAACTTTGCTGGCCTAACTGTGCCATCCTAACTCCAGGTTAGGATTGAGCCCTCAAACTCATGTCCAGAGCGTAGTAGGTTAGGATTGGGCCCTCAGAGTTGATTTCTCATTGGTTGTGCTGTTCAGCAAAACATCTTCTCTTAACTTATCTCTTAACAATCTCCAGGTAAGAATGAGGCTACCTAGACTCTGCTACCTGTGACAGAGAAAGGGGAGGGCAAGTTACTTGCTTCTTACTATAGTTGAGGGATCATCTGTGCAAACACACAACCCGTGAACAGCCCTGCCTACTGGTCTAGCTTGAACCGCTGGATCACTGTCAAATTTTACCATTTGCACTGGGGCAGTCCACAAAGGAACTGAAGGACTGGGTGTCCATCCCATCTGCGAGGCACATGGAGTGCACGGTGTTTCCCCCACTTGATAGCAGGAGCAGAGTGCTTGCCAATGTCTTGGAAGCTTCCGTAGTCAACTGCTCATATGCAGAACTTCCCAATGGGCGCAAACCTTTTTGCACCAATGCAGCTGCAGGTAAGGGAACAAGCATTCCCTTACCTTGAGGAGGCCTCCGTGACTGTCCCTGCACTACAGAATGCAGCGTATGCCCTGTTGGCACAAATGCATCGGTGCTGGAAAGTTGGATAGGACTTGACCCTGTATGTGTCTGCACAGATGACTGCTGAAAGAACTATATTTCCAGGTAAGCTACCTGCCCTTTATTTCCCTTATCCTGCATAGCACCAAAGGCAATAGCAGACTTGTTACTCCACAGTAAGGATTGTTTTCTGTTTTTTTAATGTTAGGAATATAAAACGTGCAGCCCTGAGGCCTGCCCAGAGGTGCGGAGAAATACCCCTTGGACACCATGGATGCCCACCAACATCACCCAGAGTGGTGCCCGCCAGGAGCAGCGCTTCCGTTACACCTGTCGCGCGCAGCTTGCTGATCCCCATGATCTCCAGTTTGGCAGAAAGAAGACAGAGAGTCGGTTCTGCCCAAACGATGGCTCGGCAGTTTGTGACACTGATTGTATGTCCTGCCTGATTACAGATAACCCGAATCCTATACTGATCATTTTTATGATATCAAGGGTGTGGGAAAATCAAGTATAAGAGTGAGTCAATGCTGATCTGTAATGACAGCAAGAGAGCAAATCAGAACCAGTGGAGTGGGACTCTGTATTCACTGACAATTTGATGGATGCGTATTGTGGATCAGGGTGTGTGTGCACCTTCTCAAAAGTCGTTGGGGATAGATCATCTCAGCTGATGTCTTGGCTAGATTCCCTTTCATGCACTTGCTCAGCAGCATGGTAACTACTTCAGCTTTGTGCAATTGCACACTTCACTGTTTTCGTTGGGTCCGATTGCATGAGTCTTTCCCACTGAATCTTGATCCCTCTTGCTGTACTTCAGTGAACAAACGAATTTGGGCTCCCTGATTCTGTGCGAAACAATTACACAATGGGACCCATCCACATGGGTGGAACCAGTCCATTTCTTCTGTCTGTGGTGTATGTGACTGATATTTCAGCACGACTGCTGTGGTATCGCCAGGTTGACAGAATAGCCTTCATTTAGAAAACAGAACAAGTCTATTCCTCCAGCCCCTTGCCCTTTCCCATCCATTTTCTGTTGTCCTAAAATGCTCTGCGGAATTTCTCAAATTCATTGTCAGCCTCCATGAGAGGGATGTCCTTTGCTGGATTCTGCAGTTTGAATGTTGATCAGTCTATTATTAGGCAGAAGCCAACCAGTTCTGGTAGTTCCCTACTCAGGAATGATAATTCAGCATTTGCCTGCACTATATTTGCTAGCATGAGGAGTGGCTAATCCTAACTGCTTTGCCAACAGGGCAGCAAAAAAAGAGATGACCCCCTTTACCAAGACCCTACCCCTGTGATGAGTCAGTAACAATAACTGGCCCAGATAATGTTCACAGTATAGAATAAAACCATACGCATTCTGCTGACAAAGGAAATGGACATGATTCAGAAAAAAGAAAATGGAACTTAACTAGCAAGTAGCAAGGCTGGGGCAAAGAGACATAAACTCTGAGATTACACTTTGTGATACCTTATAAGTCTAGTACAATGAAATGTCCATAGTTTGTGTGGCTTAAACCTATCTGGCAGTTATACTGCTGGAAAAAGCATTCCAGCAGCATAATGTGCTTTCTGGCTGTTACAAATATGACAATGCCAGAGAGTACAGCCAGTCTACTTGCCACCAGTGGCAAGTGGCCAGGTCTGCATGATGATGGACCAGGGCACCTGCCAATGCAGGTAAGATTGTATAGGAATTTGGAGGGTGTTGGGGAGGGATGGAGTGGGGCTGGGAAGAAATGAAGTGGGGAAGAGGGCAGATCTGCCCCAGGAAGTGGGTGGGTTTGGCGGCAGCAACATCTTCCAAATCCTATCCCCTTTCCTGGGCCTGATCCGTCTTCATAGGTCAACGCGAAACTGCGCCAGTGAAATCACTGGCCTAAGTCCGAGTTGACCCACCGGGCCAGCAGGGGTTTACTCTGTGAGAAGGGAACAAATATTCCCCTAGCCCGAGGAGGTCTCCCAAGATTGAATTTCCCCCACGAGATTCAGGGGACGCTTCTTTGGCACCACTGTATTGCTGGGCTGGGAGTGAGGTTGGATTGGGCTGCCTGTTTAATTCCTTTCTTCTTGCTTCAGCTCTAGTTGATGACCTCCTGAAAAGTGGCAAGACTTCTATCCGGATTATCAACGGTGGCTGGTCCTTTTGGGGAGGCTGGTCATCTTGTTCTCGAGACTGTGAGTTGGGTTTCAGAACCAGGAAGCGGACATGCACCAATCCAGAACCAAAAAACGGTGGACTACCTTGCATAGGGTCAGCAATGGACTATCAAGATTGCAACCCACATCCCTGTCCAGGTAAGTACTATGATCCCTTCCTGTTTCTGCCTGAGCATATGTTTAGTGTCGAGTTCAAGGCTAAGCACTGGATGAAGTGTGCTGTGAAGCTGTCTCCATGCCATCATGTGCTGAAGGTGAACCTGCCATCTTAGTGCATGTTTGCACTGGCACTTTTGTACAAGGCAGCTGTGCACTCGCTTCTTTTTATGCACATGTAACTGCCACATGAAAGTCGTGTCACACTCTGGCTATTACACGCAACTCTGGAGAGGAAAGATGCATTAAGATTAAATGCAGAGAAGGTGCTTCCCAATTGGTATCATTGCTGTAAAAAAGGTCCACTTCTTTTCACCCCTCAGTAACTGAAAGCTATGCAGAATCAAGCATGTCTGAGCTGAAACAGTAGTCTACTGGCTCGATTTGGGCTTTGACTTTTGTCCTTATTTTGTAGGGCGGTTTCATTTGTTTTCAAGATCAGATATCCATGTTTATCAAGCAGAAAGTAGACCTGCCTGGTTAAGTAGTGGTTGAATTTGACTTTATGGTCCTACTGCTGACTAGACTGAAATGATAAAGAAAAGGAATCCTTCAAATAACGTTTTTTTTCCCCATTCTCTTGTTGTTGTTGTTCAGTCGCTAAGTCGTGTCCAACTCTTCGCGACCCCATGGACCACTGCACGCCAGGCCTCCCTGTCCTCCACCAGCTTCCGGAGTTCGCCCAATTTCATATTCATTGCTTCGGTGACACTATCTAGCCATCTCATCCTCTGCCGCCCCCTTCTCCTTTGGCCTTCCATCTTTCCCACCATGAGGGTCTTTTCTAAAGAGTCCTCTCTTCTCATGAGGTGGCCAA
>JAJKFI010000014.1:14105416-14116399 GCA_029204185.1 Lerista edwardsae
GGCATATGGAGTGCAGCACTTTGACAGCATCATCTTTTAAGATTTTCTTATCCACACCCATATCAGTGGATGGATAGATGGATTTGTAAACTACTTTATTAGTCAAATTAGGACTGCATAATTCTATCTGCTGCCATGGCTTGCAATGCCAAAATCTTGTCACCCATTGGTGCTTTTAAATTGGCCTGCTGCCCAGTTTCCTTACTTCCCTTTGAGTCACACGTACTAGGGCTGGGAAACTCAGAAATGGGACCTGTGGTCAGGATTTGGAATCATGGCCTTTCCCCTTCAGTCATATTCAACTTTTCCCCAACCTGCCTCTGCTTTGAGAGTTAACTGTTTTGGAGATCTTGTTTGTAAACAGACTGCAAAGCATCTTGGTGGTTCTCTGAAGTACATACTTAGGATGCTCCCTGTTTAGCACGATGTTTCCAACATAGCTGTATGCCCGCTCATTCTCACAACCTTTGCTTTTAATTGAGCTGGAATCAACCTGTAAACGCAAATGTATTTTGCTTCGGTTTTGTTTATGATCATCCTTAGTGAAAGGCTCATGGTCCTGCTGGACTCCTTGGTCTCAGTGCTCAGCAACTTGTGGAGGTGGGCACTACCAGCGCACCCGAACCTGCACCAACCCAGCACCCTCTAATGGGGAGGATATCTGCATTGGGCTGCACACAGAGGAAGCGCTGTGCAATACACACTTATGTGAAGGTATACGTTTTGCTTTCCCTAGCTCAGGGTTTCCCAGAGTGTGTGTAGTGACCCACTCCTGGCCATCCCTCCCACCCCTGGGACTGTTTGGCTCTTAATTGGAGCCATTCCAGAAGGAGAAGGTGCCAGTTCATTGATGCTGCTGGACTCAATGCCTTACTGGGAGGCCCCGGAGGATGCTTCTGAGCTGTGCCAGGCTGGTGACCCACTCTGTTGGCCACTGTGGGCCTCAGAATGGCCAGTAGAATTGTCCAGAAGCAACTTCCGGTTTTCGGAAGCAACTTCTGTTTACCTCCAAAAACCAGAAGTCAGCTTTGGATGTGTCTGCGGGCCATTCTGAGGCCTGGGGAGGTCAACAGAGTGGGCCGCTAGCCTGGTGTGACCTGGAAGAGGTCTCCCATGAATCACGCAGCACTACCAGGAGCACCAGGATAAGGAGCACCAGGACAAATACAAGTACTTTTTAAAAGTACTTTTGAATAAGTAGAACTGTAGCACAAGTGCACGTGCAAAGGCTGCTGAATTGTACTGAAAATAAAGAAAAGATAATGGTAGCATGCCTCATTCTAGCATCCCCTGCCCTGGTATCTTAGGGTGTTCCAGGAGCAATCTTGTTAACACCTTAATGATGGAATCGGAAGGATCATGATGAGGATTGAAGGAATTGTCCCCCTAAGCAGCTTTGTCACTTGTTCTGTTATATGGAACATGGTGTGTCATAATCCCATTTTCCTCTGTACAGAATGCAGCTGATAATGTATTATAATACCATCAATTGGATTAGTGTCAAAATTCATGTTTGAATAATGTATTCAGGACTGATGTAATTCTGCTGATTGTCCTGAGTGCATCATGTAGGAAGAGAATGAATTGTAAATGGGATTTTAAAAAAATTCTGGACACTCTGAGAAAATCATTAAATTGTGGGAGCTGTTGCAGAAATTTTATGCATGTTTTGAACTAGAAACGGCAACCTTGCTGGGGATGAAAATAGTATCTATCTTGTGCTCCACATGTAGGAGTTTCTCTGTAATGAGCATCAGCATATGTCTAAGGGCACAATCCTATACTGCGCTGGAACAGGCAGGCCCAGAAACGCCCACCCCGCCTGCCCACCCACCTCTGCATGCCTCTGCGCCAGCTGGGCTTAGCTGAGATCAGGCAATGCTGATCTCAGAGTCAGTAGTAGGATCTGCAAATGAAGAAGTGGAAGGCTGGGCAGGACTTAGGCGGGACTACCGTTTGATTGGCAGCTCGTCCACTCCGTTCTGATGCCCCCCCCGCTTGCCGCGCGGGCTGCCCTGTGGGGAGCGTCGGAATGAAGTGGACGGGCTACCAATCAAACGGTAGTCCCGCCTAAGTCCCGCCCAGGCTTCCACTTCTTCATTTGCAGATCCCACTACTGCTCAGAGTGTTAGCGCCAACACGGGAGTGCAGCTCGGCGCCCCCATATCAGCACTAACAACGTAGCACCAACGCAACGACAGCTATAGCATGGTGCTATAAATGTTCATCTGGACTCCCAGCTCAGAGGCTATGTGACCGTCTGTCCTAAGTTTATTCATCATTTTTTTTCTTATTCTACCTGCTAATTTATCTTCTTTCTGGTGTTGTATTCCCTGATTTTTAAGGAGGCTGGTCTGAATGGTCCGAATGGACCCTGTGTAATGAAGATGGGATCCAATACCGTAGCCGTTACTGTGAAGTCCACAATCCAGGATCTTCCCAGTGTACTGGGAACAGCACACAATACCAAGACTGCTTGTACAACGAGATCCCCGGTAGGTTCAACTTCTCCCACTAAACAGACAAAGGAAGGGCCTGTCTCAGGGCCCCACGTTTTGATGAGAACATAGGATGGACTTTCCAAAGACTGCATGAAAAGAGCTGATTGCGAGCACAGTCCTAACCTGGAGTTAGGCCGGCACAGTTAGGCCAGCAAAGTTTGGCTGGCACAAGCGACACAAACGTATAGTATGTTTGGACCACTCTCAGAGTCAGAGACGCCAGCACTCAGATGTGCACCATCCTCCCTGACTCCGAGAGTGGTCCAGATGCGCTGTATGGTGGCCCTTGTACCAGCCAAACTTTGCTATCCTAACTGTGCCAGCCTAAATCCAGGTTAGGATTGCACCCTGCCTCATTTAGTATTAATAGGAACTTGTATCCTGAAATGTGAGGGTGTTGAATGGCTCCTAGTGTTCTGTTCAAATATGTAGGGATGAGGTGTTTGCAGGAGGAAAGATACGCAACTTTAAGAAATTGTTTAAGATGATAGGTGGAGGAAGAAATGGTTGGAAATGAGAACAGCATTGGTGAGTTTTACGAGATCTTGTTTAGCTATAGTTGGATTAGATGAGACCTTCATGGGAATACATCACTTCTGTAGTTAACGGTTGATTTCTGTGTAGGCAATGAAAAGGTTTGTGATTTGTGACCTCAATATAAGCAGGAATTTGTGTCTTCTGCACCGCAGACATGGAGATTAAGAAAAACATAGGATGAGGCCTGCTGGCCTGCTCAAGGGATACCATAAAGTATGTTTGGACCACTCTCGGAGTCAGAGAGTCAGAGAGACCAGTACACAGATGTGTACCATCCCCCCTGACTCCGAGAGTGGTCCAAACATGCTTTACGCCCTTGTGCCACCTAAACTTTGCTGGCCTAACTGTGCCGGCCTGACTCCAGGTTAGGATTGCGTCCTAAGTATCCAGCTAGCTCAGCATCCTTTTTTCAACAGAAGCCCAGCATATGACCCTGGGAAGCCTGCAAGTTAGGGCATGAAGGCAAGAACCCCGAAACTCTTGTTTGTTGGCAGCGTCTGATATATGGAGATGTCCTGCCTTTGAATAGACAGATTCCATTTAGCTATCATAGTCATTGGTCATTATATCTCCCATGCATTTGTCTAACCCTTTTTTTAAAAAAAAACCCAGTAGTAAGGCTGTGAATGTCATAATGTAATTTAAAAGAAACCAAAATTTCTGCAGTCTGAGTATATTATTAAAATAAACTTTGCTACACCAGCTCCCTGATGAGGTGGGAGGTAGGAAGTAGAGAGGCTTTCTCTGTTCATGTCTCTATTATATATTGATCACTGTCTGCAGCATATTTCTGATGCAAATGATGGATCATGCACTATTTTTGCATTTCAGGAGCATGCTTTGAATTTCCCGAACACTGCCTTTGAGTTTTTAGGTGGCTTTGTTACTTTTTGTCCATACAGTTCTTACTAGAATTAGTGTATAACACGTGTTGCAGTTCAGTAGGTCTGTAATCCAGTTAGCATTTCTAGTGCAATGAGAAGTATGGGGTTTTTTTAAAAAAAGCAGTCCTTGCTACATTTTATTCTGTGTTTTTCATCAAAGCTGTAGGAGGGCCTCCATTTGCTGCAGAGATTAACCTACCGTACATTGAGCAAAAGGCTTTTAATTGCCTGCACAATGTCACAGATGACAAAATGACATTTTTCCCCACTATTTTTTCTCTTTGTTTAGTAATCCTGCCAGCCTCGAGCATTGACGAGAGCACGAACTGCGGAGGTAGAGTACTGCAAACTATAGATCTGATTTGTATCTTAACATGACTCCTCTTTTCTGAGCAGCTTCAACCTAGCCATTAATCTGTGCAGTTCACATCCCGTTGATAGCCTTAATTCCACTGGAGTCTCATTGTCTGAGTCGGAAAGGAGGAAAAATGTATTTGCTATTCACTGGTCTAAGAATTTAATTTTGGGGAGGGAGATCTACAGAATAATTAATAACCAGGGTATCACATCCCTTTTCACTGTAATTCCCTTTTCAAATGGACTGGAAAAGATAAAGTGAGGGTCTCTCTTCCTCACTGATTGCTCAGATTGATTGCAACTTTGTCACTACTTTCCATTCTAAGTGAAATGTTAAGGTGACTTTGGGGTTCCTATTCAGAAATTCCAGGAATTTCAAAGAAGCAGCAACATGTGTCTAAGAAAATCTGGAGATTCTCACCTGGGAGGAACATCTGCGGAATTTCAGTAAAGCTAGCAAAATTCCTCAGGATGGTTCCTCATGAGTTCATATTCATTGATGTAGTCACCTTGCTTGGCATGGTGACACAACATACAGTCAGTCCTCATTATCTGTTAAGGTTAGGTTCCTGGAAATCCTAGGATCAATGGTTTGTTATCTGAGAATTCCCTATCCATGAGGATTTCCAGAAACCTGACCTTAGCACACACACACCCCTGCACCGCTTAGGTGCCATCAGAAGAACCCAGCAGAGACCCTCAGGAAGCCAGCAGAGTGCAGCAGGAAGTGCCAAAAGATCTCTGAATGCTGCCGAAACCTTCCAGAGGCTGCAGGAATCTTCAGAATGGCACCTGTGCCCCGCAGGGACTCCTTAAACACGGCTGGCAGGTGCTACCGCTGGCCAATTCAAAGGGCTTACACTGGTTGCTGTTGCCATTCTTAAGGTACCTGCAGCCTGCAGAGTGGATAATGAGGACAGAGGCTCAGATAACGAGGCAAGTTGCAGTTCTGCCCCTCGCAGGTAAGCAAATTCTCAAATAGTGAGTTGGCATATAAAGAGGAATGGACTGTACTTCAAATGGTTGAATTGGCCATTTCCTCTCCCCCAGAGAATCCTGGCAACTTTAGTTCTGAGTGGGGCTAAAGTTCTCTAATGGAGTTCATAGACTACTTTCTCAACTAGAACACCCAGAATTATGTCAGTAGTGGGGATATGCCATTAGAGAGTATCCATCTGGTTCCATAGTCTTTCCAGACTTCTTTTCCCACATGAACCAGTGTATGTTTTTCAAAGAGTGAGGCTGCTTTTGGGTGTTTTTTTTTGGGGGGGGGGTGGCAGAAGGGAAAGGCGTAGGTTCTGCTTCCATGCAACAGACCACAATCAGTACTGTATTTCTTGTGAGAACTTAAGACAGGCAGACTTTGTGTCACTAAAAAGGTACCTAAGCAGATTTCCTGAAGAGTCTCTTGGGCAGATCTTGGCCTGCTCATCTGTCACTCTGAGCCCCAAAGGTTCCCTGGCAATGGCAGGCAAGACAAACAGGCACAACGTCTAGTTTTAGTTTTGTTTTACTGTGTGACTGCAAGGAAGCCAGTGTAATTAGGACTCTAGTTCCATTAATATCAAGTTTGGTGTTCTGCATCTCTTATTCCTCCTGTCAGGTGTGTGTCTCCTATCAGGGTCCCCTTATTAACCTTATATTCTTCATTATGCATTGGTATTGGCATTTTCTCTGCCCTCCTCTGCCATTGCAGTTTTGTTTGTCGTTGTTTACCTGCATTCTCTCTCCGATTATTTATCCCTTAGTATCCCACTCTATCGGACCAAAATATAATAATCAGAAATAAGCAGACTCGTTCTGCTGCCTTTTGCGGATGGGATGACCACTCCATAGAGAAAACCTGCCATAGAGAGAGCAAAAGCAGTAGCCCAGAAAGCTTGCTATGGAAGCCAACAGTTTTTGCAGATTTGTCTGCAGATTCAGAGTCTCTGTTAATAATAAAGTAAATGGAGGCAAACCTGAAAGGTCAGAGAGACCTTGTAAGGGACAAGTCCCTTGGCTTTCTAGGCATCAACTAAGGTTGTTTTGCCTACAACACAGGATAATAATGGAATCTGATAACACTTTCTCTCATGAATGACTGATTGATTGCTCTTGGAAGTGTAGCTCTGATTTGCTCATGTTGTTTGTGTCTGTAACCACACCATTTTTGGTCGCTGTTTCCCCAGGATTCAGCCTCATCCACCTGATTGCCACGGGGGTCTCCTGTTTTTTTGGTTCTAGCCTCTTAACCTTTGTGATCTACGTTTACTGCCAGCGTTGCCAAAGGCAAACCCAGGAGTCCACTGTAATCCATCCCACCACACCCAATCATCTACACTACAAAGGCAACACGACTCCCAAGAATGAGAAATACACACCTATGGAATTCAAGGTAAGAGACATCTGCTGGTGGATCTCTGTTGCTTGTAGTGCATGCAAGTGGTTCCCAACCTGTCTCATGCAATTGCTGAGCTGGGCTACAGAGTCAGCATGGAGCAGCTCACCAGCCACCTCCTTGACATGCTAGTGTCCTATTTGTAGCATTGCTTCCCAAAGCAGTTTACAGAGAACTCTAATAACGAAATGGCTCCCTGTCCCCAAAGGGCTCACAACCTAAAAAGGTGCAGAAGCAGCACCAGCAAACAGCCACTAGGAAAGACATTCCACTGGGATGAATGGGGACAGTTTCTCTCCCCCTGCTAAATTGCTTTGCCCATCACTCTTGCTGCAAACTTGTAACTGAGGAATGCTCCTGTAGGACCCTAATGAACAAATACATTTTGAAGATCAGCCTAGCATTCAACTGACCGCTCTCTGTACGCAGGTTTGGAACCACTGGGCTGTGCTCTCTGTTATGTTTGCACGTCGTTTTACATACATAATACTGTTTTGTTCATTATCCGAGATTGCAGCCCTGTACACACTTACCCAGAGGTCGACCTCACTGAATACAATGGGACTTACTTCTGAGTCATCCTACATAGGCTAGTACTGCACGTTCTCTCTGAAACAATCTATCTCTTTCCTATCTCACTACACATTCATATTTCCTCCAGAGTTGCTTGTCAGACTGGATCAAGTAACAGCTTGTTTTTGCACAGAGAGGAGGTGTTTTCTTCTTAAATATGCTATTATACATCTGACACCAGGTGACCCTTGCCCTATTAGTATGCCATCTTTTTATCCCCAACTTCGGCACTTATTTAGTAGGCCTATCCAAAAGAGAGCTATCCCCAGAATATATTAGTTGTCTTGGCAACCTCTTTTTCCATGGAAATCTGGCATTTTTGTTACGAAGAAATGAACCTGTCCAGCTAACAAGTATCTCAATAGTAATTACGAAAGCACCTAGAACATGTGATCAAGAATAACTTGTAGACAGGGAAGGGATACTCTTAAAAATAAGTAATTAACTTGCAGAGAGCAAAGCACAAAGATTTCTAGTGATCATTAGGAAAACAAGAAGCAGCTGAAGGTACTGATGGCCAAGCTGCCTCTCCAGTATGGAAATAGATGGGTTGGATGAAAGGTGACCTTCTCCGAAGAAAGGAGGTTCTCCAGCGGAAGAGTCCTCCTATCCAGTGGTGTCATTCAAATGATTTAGGAACAGGAACTCACTTTTGATTGGCACTTGTCGGGAACCCGGAACCAGCCACGGAGCCTGTTAGGATCCGGAACGCCCGTTCTGGTCCGTTCCCCCTGAATGACATCACTACCTTCACCCCCCTAGGAATCTGGAGTCGCTCCCTTTAACCCTCTGAGTGCCGGCCAACCAAGAAGAAAAGCTCTTTGCAGAGGAATTGGGAGGGGGGAGGAGGGAGAGTAAAGTGGGCGGAGTCAGCCCTAATTTTAACTAGTGGAACTGAGTTCCCCCGCGTTCCCCCTGCATGACATCACTGCTCCTATCAGAGGAAGGGGACTTCTGGATCCCACACAACGCCTTCCAACTACTATTGCTGAGAAAGAAAAAGCGATTTTTTCCCCCTCAAATGAATTGCACTGTATGGAAACAATTTTAAAATGCCATTTGGATCTGAAAAATAGTTTTTGGCATTCAACAGCAACCCTTCAACTCATCAGGCCTGCTTGTTTATTCTGAAGGCTGTAAATAAAATTCTTTAGAAGTGGCTTATCTGGCCAAACACCAAATGAAAATTCAGCCAACTGCCCAAAAACAAATGGGGAATAATCAACCAGGCCTACCCCAGTTCTCACTTGGAAACATACCTATTGATTTCTGCAGTATTAAGATAAGTACCTGGATTCAGAACTGTGTGGTGGTGTCCGTTTTCCTTCCTTGCAGAATTCCTTCCTGGCTGCAGCAGACAAAACTGTATTTAAAAAAGGAAGTTTTAATGCCACCACTGCCAGGAAAACAAAAAGATAACGTTCATTTCAAGGAGTCGTGTTGTTTAAGTGGACCTTGGAGGACAATAGAAAGAGCACATATAGGAACTTGTGCTACTCTGTCCAGTGATTCTTTGATTTCATAATGGGAAATGTCAGGTGCTTAAGATCCCTTGAAAACCTGGAGGTATAAATAGGAAGGGAGACTAGACTGACAGCGCAATCCTATACCCCCTTGCGCCATGTAAGTGCCGTTAAGCGCGTCGTCGTCGCCGCTGTAGTGCTGAACTGGCGCGAGCAGCAGTGCCAGCACTCGGGCGCCACCATGACCGTCAGCAGCGCCAGCCATGCGCCAGTCAAGCGTTGGTGTCACTGGGTCAGTGCAGGGCCGCCACGAGGGCATTCCAGAGGCGTTCTGGGGGCGTAACTGGGCCACGCAGTGGGCGGAGACAGCAGTTGTGACGCAGGATGGCCATAGCGCCATATCCTAATGCCCGTCCCTGGCCAGGGCGGCCCAATTTGGGCTGCTTCTGTGCATGTTCCTCTGCACCTGCAAAACAGTAGGCGCAGATCCAAGCAGGCCCATAGAGGCGACCAGGGCTTACGCGGGTGCAAGGGGAAAACCTCCCTTTGTCCTGGATGTTGCTGCTGCTGCTGCCTCCTAATGGGCTTTAGGATACAGCCCTGCTATGTCGGCCTTTCTAGGCCAGCATAGTATAGGATTGCGCCCTGATATAGCCAGCAGAACCATGAGTTATACCAGTTCGGGCTATACCATTTCAGACATTGATGAGACAGAGCACAATCCTAACCCTGGAGTTAGGCCAGCATACGTTAGGCCAGCAAAGTTTGGCCGGCACAAGGGCCACCATAAAGTGTATTTGGACCACTCTTGGGGTGCAATCCTATGCAGTGGCAGAATGGCGAGGCCAACTTGGCAGTGCCATATCCAATGCTGCATAGGAGAGGCTGGAGCCCCCCCACGGCAAGGGAGCATGCGCTCCCTTGCCGTAGGGGAGGCTCCAGCCTCCCCTATGCGTTCCTCGGATCTGCGCCTGCTAAAGAACAGGAGCAGATAGGAGACTGCACGACCTGAATCAGGGCCTCGCGGACGGGCTTAGGATGTGGCCGTATGGCCACTTCCCAAGCCTGCCCAAGTCCCACCACCCCACTTCTCTCCCTCCCACCAATCCCTGTCCCAATATGGGACAGAGCCTCTGGCTTCAGTCAGCGCAAGGGATGCTGTCCGTCCGCGCTCTCAAGCCGACACTATGAGTAGTGTCGGTTTCAGAGCTGGAGCGCCAACACGGGGGTGCTGCTCGGTGCCGGCACTCCGCCCCTTGCGTCGACACTATGACGTAGCATCAACGCAAGGGCAAGGATAGGATTGCGCTGTTGGAGTCAGATGGTGCACATCTGAGTGCTGGGCTCTCTGTCTCGGAGAGTGGTCCAAGCATACTTTACGACCCTTGTGCCGGCCAAACTTTACTGGCCTAAAGCCAGGTTAGGATTGCGCTCTAAGGGCGCAATCCTACCCATCTTTCTAGCACTGTCATAGCTGTGCCAAAGGGGCATGTGTTGCATCCCACAGTAGAGTAAGTAGTCTTGGAGGCCTCCTCAAGGTAAGGGAATGTTTGTTCACTAACCTGGGAGCTGCATTGCCCTTACCCCAGCACTGGAAAGTTGGTTAGGACTGTGCCCTGAATGTATATGTGTCAAAAACTTCTCAATCATTAAAAGTGGTACATCAGGGAGAAGGTCAAGCTGGAGCAATGAGGTCGAGAAGGTTGGGCCAGATTGAGGCTGCAATCCTAACCAGGCGTTAAGCCGACACAGTAAGGCCAGCAAAGTTTGGCCGGCACAAGAGACACTGTAAAGCACATTCGGACCACTTTCAGAGTCAGGGAGGATGGTGCACTGGCCTCTCTGACTCTGAGAGTGGTCCTGGCATACTTTACTGCCTCCCTTGGGCCAGCCAAACTTTGCTGGCCGAACTTGTGCCGGCCTAACTCCAGGTTAGGATTGCACCCTGAGATAATTCATTAACCGGGCCAAGTTAACCCCTGCTAACTGGGCAAGAGGCAACCCCTGCTAACTGGGCAAGAGGCACTTTTTCCAGTGGTGTTCCTCTTATATTTAGCAGCGGGAGAGTAATTGTCCCTCTTTACCCCTGCGTGGTCTTTCTAGTGGCTGTTGCTGGCGGTCTGCCTTTTTAGATTGTGAGCCCTTTTGGGACAGGGAGCCAAATTATTACTATTTGCCTGTAAACCGCTTTGTGAACTTCGTGTTGAAAAGCGGTATATAAGTACCGATTGATTGATTGATTGATTGATTGATTGATTGATTGATTGATTGATTGATTGATTGATTGA
>JAJKFI010000014.1:14125448-14145415 GCA_029204185.1 Lerista edwardsae
GTGTGTGTGTGTGTGTGTGTGTGTGTGTGTGTGTGTGTGTGTGTGTGAGAGACTTATTTTCCTCACAAGCAATATATTGACACTCCTATGTGAACCTCATGCAATGATAAAACCTCTTTCTAAAGGAAGAAAACATAATCAAGGTTACATTTCTGCTTGCCCATCTTATCAGGCAATGGCTCTTTTGATCAGTGCCAATGCGGGCACCTGTATTCATGCAGCAGCACTGGAGCGGGCACCCAGTAAGCCGCTCCTGCTGATTCTGGCTGGCATAGGGGCTGTTGGGGGCAGGGGGAAGGTGAGGCAGATGGCGGAACAAGGCAGAGGGAGGGCAGGGCAGCCTGGAGAAGGGGGTGGAGCCTGGAGGCCGCCATTAGGGTTTGCATCCAAGCCCCCGTCCCCGGGCCGTCACCATGTTCTCGGACTTGTGTCTTCTAGCGCAGATCTGAGCAGCCTCGCTGGGGCAGCTCGCGCCTACCGCAGGATAAAGGATAAAGAACATGCCCTTCTCCCATGGAGGCGCCGGCCTGCTCCCAACCTGCGTTGGATACAGTGCGTGCCAGCCGGCCAGCCTATTCCAGTGCAGATTAGGATTGTGCTCCAAGAGGCCTTACCTTGGAACGAACTGCTGGGCCTCCTTTCAGTGTCAGGCGCCCTGCACTGGAACTGCGCTGAAATCTAAGGATGCTGAGAGCAGTGGCTTTGTGAACCAGCCACGAATTGGGTCTGCAGAGTTTGAGGCAGGAAGATTTATGTTTATTTTTTATTATTTATTTATTTATTTTTGCGCTACCCAGCAGTCCCCAGAAGAACCCCTAAGATTATTACGGAGTTTGTGCTGACAAGTAGCTTCTGGCCTTGTCACTGCAAAGGCAAATTCCCTTTCCTCCAGGGGAAATCCTGACACCTGGCATGTCTCGATGCAGTGCTCACCTCGTTTCTTCTGTGACACACATTTCTGCTTCTTGCTCCCCGCAGCTTTGACTTTGCTGCCATTTCCACCTTCTCAGCCTGCTGGTATTAGGCCACTCCACAGCCCATTCATGTGGCCATGTGCATGCTGTGAATTCAGAGCATTTAGGATGGGCTTGGTGCATGGGCTTTGCTTTCATATTCAAGGCTCTCACCACATTCCTCCAAGTCAATTCGGCTTGTTATTGTGGGTCCCACTTTTAGGTTTTGCTTGATCCTTAGATTTTTAGATCATTACTATTTACTTTCCCCAGGGCACATCTGCAGTAGCTATCTCTTGTCCGTAATTTTGCATTGAAGTTTCAGTGATCTGCAGTACTGGTTAATGTTCAGCCTTGCATAAAATAGACACAGAGAGCAAAGAAGCGTCCTTTAAGATGGGACCAGTACAGGGAAGCTCTATTTATCCTCCCTCGGACAGAAGCCCCTTTGTATTGAGGGGGACTTGGCTCCAGGTAACTCTGTGTTGGATTGCAGCTTGAGACTCTTAAATGCATCAAAAATGAGACGGGCAACGCAATCCTACAGGGCACGTAGCGCCGACACGGGGATGCCAAGCAGCACCCCCACGTCAGCGCTAAAGCTCTGAAGCCGACGCTACTCGTAGCGTCGGCTTCAGAGCGCCAACGGAGAGCCTCCCTTGTGCTGACTGAAGCTGGTCAGCACAAGGGAGGCTCTGTGCCGAGGCGGCACAGGAAGTGGAGGGAGGGAGGCGGGGCAGGACGTGGGCAGGCTCGGGAGGTGGCCATACAGCCACTTCCTAAGCCCGGATGCGAGGCCCCGATTTGGGCTGCACTATCTCTTTGGATCTGCGCCCGCTGTTTAGCTGGAGCCTCCCTTACAGTAAGGGAACGCACACTCCCTTGCCGTGGGGAGGCTCCAGCCTCTCCTAAACAGCGTCGGATATGGTGCTGGCCTGTCGGCCTCACCAGTCCAGCGCTGTTTAGGATTGTGTCCTGAATTTCTACAATCCCCTTTGTTATATGTGGGCGGATATCCTAGATCAGCAGTTCCCAAACGTTCTAGCACTGGGACCCAGGAAGCTGCTGGGCCATTCTGAGAAACAAGATGTTGGCTGCAATAGGTCTTTGGTCTAACCCTGCAGGGGTTGTTTAAATTGGCTTCAAGCTGCCATCAGAGATACAGTCAGAATCTGCATAGCTCCTAGTTTAAGTTAGGAAAGTAAGGCAGCACAGTTCAACTTTCTAGCGAATAACGTCTGTCAAAGACCTTGAATGGAATCCAACAACAGGCTCAAGTAACACCCTTTGAAATAAGTGATTCTTATTAATCCCATTTCATTGCTTGAAATGGGACTTTTGGCATAAATGTTTGCTGAATTGTGCAGTGTTACTGTATCACAGAAATTTTTGACCCTGTTTCGTGATAGTGCCGTGGGGACAATACAAGAGCTATACCGTTTAATTTAGATAGTAATAAAACATATAATTCCACCCTGAGCTACTTGTAGAAAGGATGAAGATACAAATGCGATAGACACATTTTAGAAGAAATTGACATGAGTGTGTTCAAATGTGTGATTGATCAGCAGGATCATGGATAAAGCTTTTGTGGTGGCTTATACTTCCACATATGGGTCTTTGTCTCTTGGTCCAGGGGATCTGTTGGTGACAGTGAACGTTTATAGGGTGCAGTGGTCTCCGAACTGCAACTCCCAGGGGTCTTTAGAGTCAGCCGCCTCTCCGCGGAGCACCAAGCGCACGGCTTGCTGGGGCGGCAGACCCTGGAAGCGACTGGCCGTGAAGATCCCCGGGAGCTGCAGTCGGGGTCTTTTGGGGCTTCCCCAGCAGAACGCAAACTGCTGTTCACCCTGGATCCAGCATGTGGGCTGGAGTGTGGAGCCCCCTGATATCATGTGAGGAAAGGCAACACCTCAGTTTCTTGGTGAAATGGGTAGGCATGGGTTTTTGTTAAGCTCAAAAGGAAAGGAAGGAGAAAATACGAATTCCCTTGAAAGGACTTAAATCCCTACCGTCAAAAGCACATTTTCATTTCACCTCCATTTTTCTATGTTGTTGACAGCTACTTGTAACTTGGTTGCTAATTTTCATCCGAAAACGTTTTTGCTCAAATGTGACCGTGCCTTGTTACTTACACTGTAGCTTACAGAAGTGACACACTTAATATCGGGGGGTCCAAACCTGGATATCTACCAGTGGAGATGGAGATCAGGTAAATGTGCACCTGTTCTTCCAAAGCACCGAGAACGGCTCTTTTGGGTCATTGCTGCTGGGAGGGAACTGGAGTGAAACAAGCAGGAAGGGGTCCATCTCTATGTGTATAGTTACTCCCCATTAGACCCAGCATGATTGCACCACGATGACTGGTCGCAAGGGGGGTGGCTGTCAAATGCCATACCGCCTTCTAAGCACATACAGGGCACGCCTCTAAGTCTGGCGACATCCCTGGATCTTCACTGCAGAAATGGCTTCAGTCAGTTTCCCCCAAACACTGGCAGAGCTGTGGGTACAGCCACAGGAGACCTCTGTAGAGAACCACAACGTGGTCACACAGATGCACCTTAGATGAAGGGAAGGCTCTAATAGAAAGAGAGGCTAGAAAATGGAACAATTGTGAATTCTTATAATATGGAAACGGGACATTTCTCTGTAAAACTGTTTGTGTGTGTGTTTTTTCCACAGACACTTAACAAGAACAATTTAATACCAGACGACAGGACCAACTTCTATCCTTTGCAGCAAACAAACGTGTACACGACAACCTATTACCCCAGTACACTGAATAAATATGACTACAGGCCTGAGGCCTCTCCTGGAAGGACCTTTACCAACAGCTGATGACGGACTGATGCTCCAAGAACTGGATTGCTTCCTATATGATTTTTATTTTTGAAATTGAGTTTATGGACCAAATATTGGCCCAGTGTCCAGATGTAAATATTATACAGTGGGCCTTTTATTTTCTCTTTTACCAGTGGTCTTACTTTCGAGCAGCACATCTCCTTAAGTGGACCTACTGCTTATGGAGAACGGATCGTCCTGCCAAGGAATTTTTGCGGGGTCCTCACCAAGAGGTAGCACTTACTGCGATGGATGCTTATGGCTGGGGTCTGTGTCTGGTGCCATGATTGTCCAGGAACCCGCCGCAATGTGCTAGCTGAGCTGCAAATGACATGGTCTGTGGCTACCCAGCACTTCTTCAAAAACTCAGTGGAAATAGGTGTACAAGAAATGCCACATTGAGATGTCATCTTCATACATACCTACAGGAGCACAGTGCTATGACTGTCATCCAAAAGATCAGCCTTACGGATCATCATGCTGAAAAACATCTTGGTTTTTATACATTGGGGTTGATCACATGGCCATCAGAATTTCCTGTGACATGGAGCAATATATGCAACTTTTGGTGGGGGGAAAAATCCTGTTGAGATTTATAAGGCAACGAAAAGGTACTTCACCCAAGAGAAGCTTTTTGAAACACCCAGTCATAATTTTGAGAAAAATGTAGCAAGACAGAAGTAAAGTAAAGACTTGGGCAATGAAGCATAGGCTGGATGTACCTGGAAGCTGGTTTTGTCCCACAGGAGGGCGTCTGAAGAGCGTTGAACAGGAGCCATGGAATGTTCTGGAAAAAAGCGAACAACTGTTCTTCTAACTTTGATTCCAGTAGCCTCTTAAGGAGCTGCCAGATCAGTGACCCTGTTGTCCTTGTTGAGATCACCAAGCTTTGTGCTAATGCTGATATTATTTTTTATAATTTTTTTATTCACTTGAACAAAGATAAATGTTTGAGTTCACAAATTGTCTCTAAAGAATGTCTCCATAGTATAGTCTAACCCAGAAAGCCTACCGCAGATTCCTTTCGTGTCTTCCAGTCAGTACTCCATGAAAGTATAATGTGCGTCATCAATTGCCAGCTTTCTTCAGTATCTGAGCAAGAAGGGTTAAAAAAGCATATACAAAGGTAATCCGGCAGCAGTTGGGGGTAACTGGCTTTGTAGCATTGTTAGACACTCGACCCAGTTCAGCCTTGAAATGTAATTTTGTGCATGTGTGTGACTGTCTTAGACCAGTGCAGAAGCCATAATGCCTATGGCCAGATGATTGTCTGACAAGAATGCCTAGCTGGAAACACACCTCTCATCCTTGCTTTCATGGACTAAGCCATCCAGTGTGTTTGGCGCTACAAGTGAGTTTGCTACTGTCATTCGGCGTCCCTTTGTACATGTATATTTTACTGAACTCCTCCTGGTGCTAAGAGCTGGAGATTGCCACAGTGCAGAGCATGTGATAAGGCAGCGAGCCAGATCCTGCATGAATGATCAGCCAGAGCTTGTATTTCTCCGCTGTTCTTTCATCAGATTACCGTATCTGTTTGCAGTGGCTGCCTTGACAGTGCTTCGAGCCACTTGTTATAGAGCTGGGCTCACTGGCAGGCGGCACTGTGCGCATTGCTGTCTACCTGCTTTTAACACATCTGGAAGCATAGCCCGGGATGTGGCAGCCGTCAAGGCTGGTAATCCAGGCAGAAAACGCAAAATGGCAAATGGTTCTGTTGTGCTTTGAATGCCTGAGTGTTTTGAATGGGAAGAAGACCCAGTGCCAATGCCAACTTCCCAAGTCCAACTTCCAAGGCAACCACCAGTCCAGAAAGCATGGGTGCGTAGCCGCAAACCGTTTCAGTGGCTGTGGGTGGATGCCTAGGCTAGATAGGTTGGGGTGCCTGCCTTCGTTTTTGGTTTTGGTTTTTTGCTGCCTGTTTCCATATACTGGTGATTTGAGAACTTGATTCATCAAATTGCTCCACACTTCCATCCCCATCCTGACCCCTGCCGAGGCTCCCTTGTTCACGTTGTGCGTTCAAGAGCTTCCATTCATCTCACTCCAGCAGGCAGCTGCATGAGCCAATTGGCTGTTGTCCTTTTTTAACGGTTGATGTTAAAGCTCCATTTTAACATCAGAGCCTCCCACTCTGTTCTCGGTAAGCCATCTCTAGGTTGGGGCAGCCAATGTAGCGCACAACTGTAATTCCTTGTACACGTGTTTAAAACTAGACAGATGAATTAAGCCTCACACTCACTATTAATAATAAAAGAATACTTTCCCCCCTGAGATAAGCCAGATAGACATTTCAGCTAAATGAAAATAGTCATTTATGCTATTTCTAGATAACTTTCTCCTTTTTGGTTACGCAGCCCACTTTTCTTTCTTTAGTTGCCAGGAAGCAGGCTAGGCGGGATATTTTTAGTCGGGGAATTGCAATTCAGTCTTTCCAGGCATCTGACAGGGAAACATGATAAGTCTTTTCAAAAATATGAATGGCAATTTCTGTCATGCAGATGCCATTTCACAGCAAGCAGAGTGGGGTAGGGGGTGGAAAAGAACAGCCAAACTTTTATCACTTAATTAGCGTTTGCATGAGTGTGCAGTTCTTTAAGGTCAATGTTAATGCAAGGTAGAGAGTTGAATTCCTTATGAGTTCTCTAATGGATAGCAGGTTAATGGCACAGGATACTGTGACATGCTCTGATATGCAGGTAATTCGGGTACCATGATGCTAATCTCTGCATTAGCCTGGACTGTTCCTCTAGAGCAGGGGTCTCCAAACTAAGGCCCAGGGGCCAAATCTGGCTCACCAGAAGATTTTATCCAGCCCGCAGCAACTTTAAAAGATTTGACATTTTTACTCAGCACTCATTTTTACTCATTTCTCCGTTTAAGCCGGGCACTGTTTCTTTGTAAATGTCACATTTCTCTTTTGTTCTGAAACATCATGCTGATTGCAAAAAAGATCCAAGTAAAATGTATTCATTCAGTTATATGTCATTCATTCATTTATAAAACGGATTATTTCAGCCCGCAAAAATACACGATGTGGCCCTTCTCCTGAAATGGCTGGAGACTTCTGCTCTAGAAGGCTGCTTTAAATGGCTTAAATTCCCTCCACTCAGGATCATAATAATGCATGTGGTTGTGTACATTTGGAAATGCATTTGGAAATGCAGTGCTGCTTATGTTGTGTTGAGGTTCTTGGAAAGCAAACAACCCTATTTGAATGTTCCGGGTAAGACAGTGATATGCAAATGCTTGTGAAAAGGCAGATCATCTGAGAAGCACCTCACACCTAGCACTGTGCTGTACAGTGCATAGCAAGCAACTTTGGAAATGCAGAGTTGTTCCCCAAACAGCAGAGGAACAATAGGTCAGAGAAAAGAACATGGCATGCGAGCTACAGGAGCTGTCAGGACTGTGTCCATAAAGGACATCTAGTCCACTTTTTTCCATTATGATGGAGTGTATCCCAAGTGGGTGAAAGCTCTCTTGGTTTTTACAACTTTTAATATTCAAGTGGCCTTTGGCAATATCTAAAACATACAACTGAGCAGAAGTGTGGAAGCTAGGATCGTTGTGTGATCAGGTTATTTTGAGCCAAAGGGCAGTGGGCTAAGGGGAGAGAGTTCATAAACATACAACTAATAGAGATAATTGGGTATTTTTTGAATTGAAGATCAAATAACGGGAGCTCTGCTGTAGATTCTATCTTGATGTCACCGTTGGAAGATGGCTTGCCCTTTGGAAACGGAGGGTGAGCATTTTCCTATTTGGGTAGGATTATAATCTTCAGTTCATACACATAACGCACGTGATGACTTGAATGCGAGAAACTAGCACAGTTGGTGGGTTTATTATTATTATTGTTGTCATTCATTCCCTTGTTCCATAAGCCTTTTATAGGAGGGCTTCAGGACCGTATTTCCCATCACACAGCCATTTGGCCTCCCACCTCCAAGACAGCTGCATCACTGGTTGATAGGAACCAGGTGACTGGGGGCTGCAGCCACCACCACAATGGGACAGCTTTTGTGGGCAGGAAAGCCATGCACGCACACCTGAGAGAGCCCACAAGCTCCTGGGAGACTGCAAAAGGGTCCAAGGACTGGAAGAGCAGAGCTGGCCCTTATCCCACTTTCCTCTTTCGTGCAAATAAACGCTCTCTTCTCTTCTGCCCAGATCGAGGGCTGTCTCCAAAGTAGCCGTCTACCGACACGATGCCACTAAAGAGGATGCTCCGATGCGATGCAGTTTTGCTGCCTGTGTCCAGTGGGGCAGGTCTGGGTCAGCTGTTCTGAAGCTAGATGGTACTGAGGCTGTTTTGCCTCCTCTGCCAAACAGCCACTGCAGCAATCTCATCTGCTGAATTCGTTCAGTGGGCTGTTCCAAAGGTATGCCTGGACTCTATTACTGGGAAGCTAATTAAAAACATCCAGCTGGTTAACTTTATGCACAGTCTAACAGAAGGGGAAAGCCATCATTATTTGACAAGCAAACTCTTGTAGAATGCATTAATGTTATTGCTAAGCAAGACATGCGTTTCAGTGGCTCAGCTCCCACAGATGAGTTGTACATGTATACATGCTGCCTTATTTTTTTAGAGAATAAAATAAATTTAGATGAAGTAGGAAGTGGGAATGTCTGGCGGCCTTTGGGGTATAATATAGAGTTGTCCTCTTCCTAGCATCGTAAAAGCTAATGTTGAATAAGTTAATTGAAATTAAACTGGTATTAACTCAGTTTATTCATACCAAAATGCGGGATTTTCTGACACATTCAAAAATACAAACGTAAAACTCAAAAGTCCTTCATCCAATGGTGGGTAAAAATGATCTATGAAGAGTATTTATAGCACATACATATATGTGCTCCAGCATGTCTCAAAATAAATTTGGAACAGTAATCACAGCAGTGGGAATTGAGAACATTTCAAAGGAGAACCCAAAAGAATACAGAGCAGATAACGAACGCTTGCTTGTTTCATGATTTTGCTGTGGTTGTTTAATGAAAACTGAGAAGGAAGTTGACTTTTGTAGCTAGAACTGTTCATCTGCCCCAGCCCACAAAAATCCATTCCTGTTAAGAATGGCAAAGTAAACAATGTTTGTATTTGCTCATATTTTATGAATAAACAACCCAAATTGACTTAGTATATTGGTCCTATTGTTTTAATTTTATGTGCAAGCAAAAACTAAGCAGTTAGTCATAGGCAACAAACTCATTTTGAGCAGGGACTCGGAGCAGAGTCCTCATTGTGCGTATGTGTGGCAAACTTTCTGTGCGCTTATTTGATGTTGCAGAAGCCACAACATTATGTACAAGTCAATGTGTATCCATGTGTTTTAGAGGCTATGGCCACCAACTCCATGTTGATTTTTTTCCCCAAATCTGTGAAGGTTTCAATGCAGTGGTTCCCAAACTCCTCCAAGGGAAATGGGAGCCATGGAAGTGGCTGCGGGGTGGGGGAAAAGGCAGCTGTGTGACCCCCAGCATCCCAAGCCGGAAGTGGGTCGTGATGACGTTGTCAACGTGTTCCCTGGCTTGGAGAGCCCTGCAGGGAGGTCCCCAAGGCTCCCCTCCGCACCCTCCCCAGATTCCACTGCTGTAAGCAAAAAACCAGCCTCTCTGGCCAAGGGAATCTTGCTGCCGCTGTGGCTTTTCCCCTCTCCCGGCCCCTTAAAGGAACATAGGCCTCCCAGGGTGATGGGTCATGACTCACCACTTTGGGAGCCACTGATCTAATGAAATGTGAAGGTGGTGGGGAGACTAAGGGTCATGGGTTTCTTGAAAGTAATGTTCAGTTCATAAACATAACTCACTGATCACCCGAATATGAGAAACTAGCATAGTTGGTGGGTCTATTATTATAATCATTCCCTTGTTACTGCAGGTTTTATAGGAGAATTGTCAGGATGGTACTTCCCATCCCATGACTTGTGACCTCTCTTCTCCACAACTAACGCTACAGTTTTCAAACCAACCAACCCTGAATTCAACCATGAGTTGGCAACCATCCCTGCTGCCTCTTGGGAGGGGCCATTAATGGTAGAGCTTGATTTTGTTGAAAATGATTTTAGAGAGAGTCTCACAAATCACGATGGATACGTGCAACCTCCTGGTTTTAGAAGTAGATCCAAGGGAGTGGCAACAAAATGCAGGCAGTGCAGAATGTTGTCTTGTGTGCTCCCTGAGGCATCTGGAGGGCCACTGGGAGATGCAGGAAGCTGGACTAGATGGGCCTTTGGCCTGATCCAGTGGGGCAGTTCTTATGACTAAAGGTTGCTTGTTCAAGTAAGTTATAGGTCAAGAAATTGATGGCTGTTTGTGACATCATAAAAACATACTATAACATGAGTGTTTGCAGACTCATCCACTTCCACAGATGAGGCATACCCCCAGTTGCAGAAGATCTCTGCCAACTGGCATGAAAAACGGTTTCATGCATCTGATGTTAGTCTTTAAGATGGCATGAGGCTCCTTTATATTTTTGCTGTAATGCGCACACAGCAGCCCCTCTGGAGTTTGTCAAATGATAGGGCCAGGACCTTCCTTACTTGCAAACCCCTTCTTTGGAAACCTCCAGATGGTTCCCTAACAATTATCCAGACATTTTGATTGGATCCTAATTCCTGATCTGGCTCTTAAAACCTGCTGGGAGCAGGTACTTTGGCTTGGCCTCTGCTACTTTTGCTCAAAATGTTTGGGGGGGGGGAAGAGGGGGTAAGGGACAAGACACATACTCGGCTTAAAGGCAATTTTCCCCCCAGGCCACCTGAAGGGGAACCTTCATTAGCACACACCCAGGGCAGTTGTTCCAGGAGCAATCCATTCACCAGTAAACACAGCAGGTTTGTTTGCATGTTCTTTTGTGAATGCCTTGCCTCCATTGGAAGTAATGGGGTAGGTGACATGTAAGAGTTCTGGAAGCTTTGCACACAGGAGGAAAGCCTGTTTTAATTTTAATATACTTTAATGCTTAGAACTGGAATCATATGTTATCTATAGATAGTCACACTGTCACCTACTGTCACCATGAAATTAGCCTGACTTCAGCCTACCACTGGAACTACTAGGGGCTGTTGAACGAGAAATGTCTTTCAGCTGATGGTTTAATGATGGTTTAAACTCTCCACCCCTGCCCTCCAATTAGGAGTGAGATTTCAGATTAGTCAGAATATGCAAACAAGGAGCTGCTTTGTAACATGAAAATAACAATGTGTTTGCCACAGATCCTGTACTTACTTGGTAGTTACATGATGTAGTAGTTACATGATGACCACATGCATTAGAGATGCAGGCAGGCCAGCGATCACCTAATCACTGGGCCTTTTTCCCCTCATAGGAAAAACGTCCTCCATACACTGGAAAAGCACCCACTTTCATATGACAATTCCGTATTTACAGCCACATTTAGATCATGTTGCCATTCTGTGGAGTTAGGGATAAGTCAGGTCCTAAGAACAGCCCCTAAATTTAATTTGAAGCAAGGTTCACGAGGGCTTAATCTCAGAAACTCTTTCCAATACAGCCGTGATCCATCTTGAAAGAATGTACAACGTCTTCCTTGGTGCCACTTAGCCACAAACAGGCCCTTCTCTGTTTTAGTTGAGTGTTTTACATGGCAAAAGAAAGGAGATGCTGAAAGTTTAGAAGCAGCAAACTATTGCTTTCAAGTCTAGAAGCAGAAATTCCTTCAGGATGCTGGCTTTGGTCTGGGGCATATAATATAAAGTCTAGCAGTATGGTGATAAAAAAAACAATCACGAGGATCCTTCATTTTTAAATCTATATATATAAAAATGGACGTTTGTGTGTGTGTATGTATGTATGTATGTATGTTCCTTATATACGTCTCCATGCCTTGACCCACGGCCACGAAACTTGGCACACACGTTCCTTGCAGCCTGGAAGGAATCACTGCGGGGGTCAGACCCCCCTACAGCCCCCCGTTTTTCAGGGAGGGGGCCGGATCGTCAGGAACCAAGGGGATTGCATGGGGCTACAGGTCTGCTGCCACCCTGTGGTCACAGACGATTCTGCAGCAGCTCAGCTGAAACTGAGCAGAACAGAAAGTGAAACTAAAGTGCTTTGCCTGAGTGGGCCAGGGAGGAAAGAGCAGGATCCACAGAGTTCCAGCAGCCAGTCGGATCTGAGAGGGGCCTATGTCCAGGGAGCTCACAGGCCACCTCTGCCTGTTTCTCCTACGTGAGGGCTGGACCTGCAGACAGTAAGTGGGACCTTCATGTTGCTCTCTTAGTTGATGCTGTCCCTGTTTCCTCATTCATTTCACAGTGATAGTGTGCATTGTGGGTTCCAGGTCATCAATACTGTTTTATTTCAGGGACGGGTTCTATATGTCTACATATGGATCTCACTATGTCATGCTTTTGAGGGAGGTTTGCATTTTTGTGTGTATGTTCCACCATTCCTCTTGAACGCCTGGAACGATGTGCACCACACGTGGTGCACTCCTTCCTTACGATCTGGACAGATATGCTGTGGGGGTACGGCCCCCCATACGCCCCCAGAGGTGGGGGTGCACTGCAGAACACACTCATTCCTCCTCCCAATAGAGCCTGGGGATGATTTCTGCCCCCGGGCAACGCCGGGTCACAAAACACTAGTTTGTTATAAAGATAACATCACGAAACCCAATGCCTGTATTTACAGAAGAGAATTCTAAGGGTCTCAGGGTGCAATCCTAGCCTGAAGTTAGGCCGGCAAGGTTTGGCCCGGCCCCAGGGACACCGTAAAGCGTGTTTGGACCACTCTCAGAGTCAGAAAGGATGGAGCGCACCTGTGTGCTGGCCTCTCTGACTCTGAGCATGGTCCAAACATACTTTATGAAGGTCCTTCTGCCAGCCAAACTTTGCTGGCCTAACTTTGCCAACCTACCTATTGTGCTCTCAGTCAGTTGAGTTGCCACATGAGAAATGTGGCACAAGGTTACACAGCCATCAGAAAGTCTGTGCCATACATAAACGTGGTAAAAACGTCTTTGCATATAATACAGGATGGAAACCAGTCAGAACTGCACAACTGCTCGCACACAGTGTCCAAATGTGTGCATATTTGAAAAGTAATCCAATCCATTTTCAAAGAAGAAATGCAAGGCAAACCAAGTGGGGATAAGAAGGTGTGAGATAATACAGTTCTGTTTTGCAACGGAAGCAGAGGGGAATGACTGATCTGTTTTAGTATACAAGGGGAGAATTATTATCAGTACAAAACTGAATATATGCCTCATGAAGCAAAATCTGGAAAGCATTTAAGTGGACCGTGTGGTGAAGGCATCATCTTTCCTATGCAACTGAATGCAATGATGCTGTTTGGAATAAAGGTGATATAGACTGTAACTACTGCCTTTAGACACTGTGAATTTTGGGGGGCTGGGCAGGGGTTCTCTGTATTTTTATATATTGTATTATGTAAAGAATAATTCAAAAATAAAAGCCAACAACCTGCTAAGCTTGCGCAGTATTTGTCAAAGATAATGAGAAGGTGGATATTGACAGATGCAAAAGTATGAAAATGTATTTTCATTGGACTAAGGCAGCTAATTAACAGCCATTTCTCCTTATTCATCGCCCAAGCCTCGACACAGGACTGAAATTCAATAAACCTTACCAAATAGTACTGTAATGGGGCAGATAGCCCCTCACAGTGGTGTACAGAGGAACAAGCCATTTCTATCAGGTTAGCCTACATTTTGGAAGAACTGCAGAAAATTTCATGCGACATCAGTGTACATTTACCAGCTACTTGTGGTACACAGACAACAAGGCAGACGTGTCCTCAGTTGGTACTATAAATGAAACTTCCCAAACACTACAAATGCTGTATTTGTTAGATACTCAGGGCGCAATCCTAACCTGGAGTTAGGCCGGCACAGTTAGGCCAGCAAAGTTGGGCTGGCACAAGGGACACCATAAAGTATGGACCACACTCGGAGTCAGAGAGGCCTGACTACCCTGACCCAGAGAATGATCCAAATTCAGTGGCATAACTACCTATGGGGCACAGCACCCCAAGTGCCGTCTTAGGGGGGGTTGTCGCCACTGAACCCCAAATTCCAAAAATCACAAGTTTACAGCATAATACGGTCATGCTGTATACCGTTGGATGTGAAATTCCACCTGGAATTCAATAAAAAAAACGGAGTGTAATATCCAAAAATAAAGTAAAAACCAAAAAATAAAACTTCTTTTGCAAAAATTGCAGTTTTCAAAATCGCGGTTTTAAGGAATAATACCATCATGCTCAATACCCTTGGATGCGGAATTACACCAGGAATCCAATGAATACCTTAATGCTAGCAAAAGTTATGGCCAAAAAATCAAAAACATTTTTGCCGTGGGGTGTGTAAAAAAATTAAGGAGCCCTGGGTGCAAAATGCCCTAGCCATGCCACTGTCCAAATGCGCTTTATGGTGGCCCTTGTGCCAGCCAAACTTGGCTGGCCTAACCGTGCCAGTCAGGTTAGGATTGGGCCTTCAGTTTGGTGCCGAAGCATGAAAGCTGGCATTCTTCCAGCCAATAGGTGGTGCTTTGTAGACAATGTAGACGATAAACACTGGCTAATTGTTAAAATATTTCCTTACACTAATCCAAAAGTTTTCACATAGAAACCAAGCATCGGCCTCATATGAACACATGCTAACTTGGTAAGAGAGTGCTCAAATTACAAAGGCAGAGATCGGTAAAAGGAGCTTATAAAATCCTAAAGGTGCAATCCTACCCCCCTACCCCCGTAGGCTGGCATAAGTCTCTTGTGCCAGCCTACAAGGGTCAACAAAAGTGCCATAAGCACCTTTGCACCACTCTGGAAGTCAGGGAGGCCGGCACATGGATGTGAGCCATTCTCCCTGTACCTGTCCCAGCACCAGGTAAGGCCCGCCTAAGGAGGCCAACACAGGGGCGAGGGGAGGGGAGGGGAGGGGAGGGCAGGCCGGTGGGCAGACTGGCTTGGGGAGGAAGGTGGAGCCAGGAGCCATCACTTAGGCCAGATCCGAACCCCTGGCTCAGTCTGTCCTACACAGGCCTCTTGGATTTGCACCAGCTGCTTCGCTAGCACAGATACAAGTAGCCCCATAGAGTTGCTGAGGCTTTACCTGGGGCAAGGGGACAAGTGTTCCCGTACTCCCAGTTGTGCCACGGCCACCTTCTAACCAAGATTAGATATGGCCCAGGCCAGCTAGCCAGCCTATTCCAGCCCTGGTTAGGACTGTGGCCTTGGGGTTCGAACAGGCATCCTGAGCTAACGGAGCTGATCCTGCGGGTTGCCCATTTCACTCTTTAAGCTTTCACGGTAGCAAGAAATCAAAGGACCTAAACCTCCAAGGACCGCGGTTCGTGCAGCAAATAAATCCCCTTTTGTGCAGTCAGAGCGAGACCTACACGGTCAACATTTACAGGATGAAGCACTAGTCCCCGCGGTCCTGAAATAACGTATTTTATCATTGTTACATATCACTATAAAATAGGCCCATCTTGATTGAGGGATGATCACAGATCCTTATTGGAAAATGTTATAGCTCTTGTCCCATTTATTAATCAAACTAAAGACCATGGAAAGTGACAAGAGTCAGGGACACTTTAGTTTATGTTCCAATGCAACTGATATTTATATCGTGATCTTGTGCCGAAAATTACACCATAATATCATAAAAAATAGATTGGATTTCTAATAACCTGAAACCAGTTACACCTGCATGCATAATGTCTCATTCCTAGTCAATCATAAGCTATAATTTTGAGAGTTTTCATATCCGCAAGTGTGCCTCTGGGAATTTATTTTTTAAATGCAGCCCATTAGAATGTAATTGAGAGGCACCAGATCAGAAAAAACAAACTTAGTGTGAAGAAGAGAGCTTTTTTTTACTTTAGAGCCCTTAATACTTTCCATGCAAAAAGAGTTTGCAAATGGGTCTGTTTGGAGTCAAGGCATATCTGTACACAAAGTAGCACCCCCAACTTGAACCTGTTCCTAATTGGTCTGTGATATAATGCTAATTTGCACTTTACTTTTAAAATTACAGCCTCTCTTTGGGAAGTAACACATTTCATTTCTCTTTTTACTGCCTTCCATAACAAACTTCATCATCAAGCAAAAATTTTAGACTTTTGGAGGGGAGGTCAGAAGTGCACCAGTTTGACAAGAGTTTTACAATATGAGCTATGCTTTTCACCCTCTTCAGTCAGTCAGTCTGTTACCTAGACAGTCACCTTGTTTAAGCTAGGCTCATCTAGATCTGAGTCGTTCTCTGGATGAGTGTCTCCCTAGAAACCCCATGCACAGTGCCTTCAGTTCCACGAGGGAGGAAATGTGGGATTTTAGTGTAATAAAGCAATAGCTACAACTGAAGCTCTCTCTGTGGACCAAAATGACAAGGGGTCTTATAACCACTTGAATATATGCATTTAAAGCTACCTTTTTGCCACTCAAAGATACGATTGCCTCTTGAACTTTGTTTAAAAGTATGGATAAGAATCATGGTTGTTGTTCAGTCCCTAAGTCGTGTCCGACTCTTCGCGACCCCCTGGACCACAGCACACCAGGCCTCCCTGTCCTGCACTAGCTTCCAGAGTTCGCCCCATTTCATGTTCATTGCTTCGGTGACACTATCTAACCATCTCATCCTCTGCCATCCCCTTCTCCTTTTGCCTTCCATCTTTCCCAGCATGAGGGTCTTTTCTAAAGAGTCCTCTCTTCTCATGAGGTGGCCAAAGTATTGGAGCTTCAGCTTCACAAGCATCATTACTCATGTCATAGTCACAATCTTTATTTTCTTTGTTCTCTATAGGCTGAGTACCAATTTTGCATAGTTTATTTTCTGTTTCACAAAGTGTCATTTGATTTACCTAGTGCAAATGTCTCATGCTGATGGGCTCAACACACACTGGGGCTCCATTCACCCTAAGACATCTTGGATCAAATGTTGCCATGCAACTCATCTCGAATCAACATCTTAACGGAAAGCACCATCTGTCTGTACTTGAGGTTGTCGTCATCAATGCTTTGATAAATCTCAGCTCTAGCTGCAAGCCAATTGATAGGAATAAATTCAGAACAAATTCCATGGTTTAATTACCTACAAAACGGCTTTCTGGTGCAAAAACATCCTGAAGGAGCATAATTTCCTAATGCTCCATCCTCGTCTAGTGGTGGTTGGGCTCCTGGCAGGCTTAAGTCGAAAATCAGATAGTGCTCCCAGCCCACCTTACCAGATCTCCAAGAAATCTCACTTTGACAGAAGACTTTACTGGGACCAGTTTTATAACATAAAACACTTGGTACATCCTGTGAATGGTAGCTGGAATTAATAGCAACGTTATTAATGGTTGAATTCAGACTGCTGCTATTCTCTCTTTTTGGTGTCTTCATTATTTGCATGGTGACCTGGAAGCTGGCCCTTTCTGTGGACCTGCTCACCCACAAGCTCACCACCAATATTCACCACCACCTGCTCACCACCAATATTCAGTATAGCAACCACTATCATGTGAGTTCACTACCGTAGAGCCAGCAGCAAAACTCTCAAGGAATGCTCTTTTACTACATTCTAAGCTATTACTTCTGGGCAGAAGAGATTACTCACAAGCCATGATTAGTCTTTTTAATGTGCATCCGGTACTACACAAAAGTAACACACAATTCTTACAGCAAGATTCTGGTTTCAAGAGAACTACAAAGTGATAGGTGACATTTACATTTCCAGGTGCTTTACACAGTGGCTTTAAATAATTTTTATTAAAAAATAAAAGACATCACAGGCACAATCCATGAGAAACCTGTCCTGTTGGAACTTATCAAAAATGGGATGTTTACTGTAACCACAATTCCAATTCATTTCAAATGAGGTGTTCACAGGACAAGTTTTTGACGGACCATTCCCCATGCCAGCATATTACATACAAAAGTAGAACTTGCCGTAAAATAAAAATCTCTCTTTTTAAAATTGTTTTTACAAAATTACAAAAAAGTAAAATGCTTTACAAACTAATGAAATGGAATATTTTTGTGACTTTTTTTTTACAATTTCAGGTTCAATTTACAAAAGATTTTAGCTGCATCCAAGAAGGAACTCAGTTTTTCTACATGTTCACTCCCACTAGGTATAGAATAGATAAAACAAATTCTGTAACGCAATTAAAAAGGTCAAGATTTCTAACACAGAAACATGTTTCTCTTTAGGGACATGGACTATTGCGGAAGATGCAGAATTTTGACAAATTAACAACTGCTTGCATTGTAAGGAGATGCATTCAAAAGAAATTGCATAAATGAGAAAATAGTGGTTGGGACACTTAGAAGAGCTAAATCCTACATCAGTAAAGGAAGGGTTTTTCACCCCCATTCACCAAAGCAGAACCAATCCAAAAGGAGAAGAAGCATTTTGCTCATTTCTGTGGACCAAAATGGACACAGAAAACTTAACCACGACTCAAGGCAGCAAGCATAAACTTTGTAATATGATATAGTTTATTAAAAGTATTTTCATTTGTTAACGGATCCTAATTTTTCGGAGCAAGGAGCTATGTGATCTCCGAAGGAGAGAAGCAAAACTTGTTCTCAAGTTTTCTCAAGAAAAGATCTCAAGTTGGACAAGCACAATTTGGGTGCAATGGGGGGACGACGATCAGCAATGAACTACTGGAAGACTTGAAACTTGCAGCACTTCTTCCAGAGATGAAGGATTGTTGTAATCACCTCCTTAGTCAGGGCAATTTGCATCCTGGATTCCTACTGCCATCAACTTTGGAAATTCCCTTCCTGAAAATCTCAGTCTACTTGTCCTCATTGCATGGGAATTGTTTTAGAAGGATAAAAAGGACTATCTGATAAATTTTCTGGAACCCCAAAAGCCAAATCATGGATATGCCACAATTCAACTGGAGCACTGAATGTGGCGTTGGTCACCGAATCAAACACTTTAAAACGTCAGGTTTCTTTAAAGAAAGTTTTTTAGCCACTATGGTTGTGAAGATATGATTGAACATGTGTAGACAAAGTCCACTCTAATCTCAGGAACCAGAGAAGAGACTGCATAAGAATTGCAGTGGTCAGAAAGCAGATCCTCAGCAACTCCCAATAGACATTAGCATTGTGTGTGAGTATTCCTGAACTATTAGGGCACATTAGGATGTCACAATAGATAAATCCATATTCCTAACCCATCCATGACACCTTATTTCTGTTCCAAAACACCACAGTTTGTTGGATCGTGCATGAATGGCAAAGTTCAAGCATTCTCCCATAATTTGCCTGGCTTCACAAAATACTTTGATCATTAAACTACAGTTTGCAGCCATACCTGAAATGAGAAATTTGAGTCTGAGCGTCCCATACATACAAAATATTGTCAACCTCATTCTTAATGCAACAAGGGCCACTGGACAAATCTCTTGTTTATTTCTACCAGGCCAAGTAAATATATACAGTAATTTTTATTATGGGGGGGGGGGGGGAGAGAATGAAACCTTGCTTATCAGGTATCATATCTCCTGTGTGCTTGGATAATAGTTAGATTAGGTAGAATCTGCCAATAATTTCTCTCGTGTAAGCTCCTTTGAAATACAATGTGCTTTTGTGCTCTCATTAATTTTAATGGGCTGTGCATAGAAGAGCTTTTCTATATATTTACTGCATATACAAACAATGCCACTTTCACTATAGTGCTGGGAAATAATTGCAGTTTAAATCAAAGACATAAGTAAGCTCATCATATACATAAGCCTCTTCCCCCATTCTGTTGCCCCCCCCAAACTTGAAAAGTTTATAATCATGTTCATTTATATTCTATATCCGATATAATTATGCCCACTAACTGGGCGAAGAGGCACTCATTTTTAGCAGGGGGAGATTAACTTCACCCCAGCACTCTGTCTTTTCTCGTATCTGTTTGCTGGTGTTTCGTTAGCATCTTTTTAGATTGTAGGCTTTTCTGAGCCAGGGGACTATAATTATTTCATTTTCTTTGTAAACCGCTTGGTGAACTTTGTCAAAAAGCGGTATATAAATATTCTTACTACTAGTAATAATTCTTAATCTAATTATAAGGCAAGTTAATTAAATCACAATTGCAACTATCAGAGCCTTTTGACGACAAATGGATGATGTATATTCATATTTGCTCTCTCTCTCTCTCTCTCTCTCTCTCTCTCTCTCTCTCTCTCTCTC
>JAJKFI010000014.1:14145425-14379371 GCA_029204185.1 Lerista edwardsae
TCTCTCTCTCTCTCTCTCTCTCTCTCTCTCTCTCTCTCTCTCTCTCTGTTGGTTTTTATTATGAAGTCAATCTCAGGGCGCAATCCTAACCTGGATTTAGGCCAGCACAGTTAGGCCAGCACAATTTGGCTGGCACCAGGGCCACCATAAAGCACATTTGGACCACCCTCAGAGTCAGGGGGGATGGCACACGTCTGTGAGCTGGCCTCTGATTCCAAGAGTGATCCAAACATACTTTACGGTGACCCTTGTGCCGGCCAAACTCAGTAACATCTGAACATTCCCCATACATTCAACAGCACATACAAAATCTAAGAGTTCTTCAGGTTATGCCAATAAGTATTATATTACAGGAAATATATATTTATAATATATAATAAACACTTTGCTATATTTTGCTAGCTGATCAAATTTTTTGCAGAAACTCAGGTCTGCGCTAAATTAAAAATGGACAATAGATTATGTTCTCCCTTGTCCTGGTGGAAAGCAATTAATATACATCTGCCTCTAATATCTCATTCTGTCACGTACTCTGGCCTTCAGACAATTAAGCAAAGCCCAATGATAGGGCAAAGCATACTCCTGAGAAATGGATCAGCAACACTATTCATATTTCGTCGTTCTCCCCCACTAGGTTGACATCTTATTCAGAATACGATACAATTCAATCCAAGTTATGGTGCTGCCTTCAAGCCCATCCCTGACTACCAAGATGTCTAACTTACATGGCACCTGGCAAATCTAATCTTCTTTTACATTATTAACAACAAAAGTGCCAAGAGGAATAAGGCAAAATCTTCAACTCTCCTTCCACCAACCAGACTATACATAAAAGAACCAACCCGAATTAAGCAGATTTAGTCTCACTGATTTCAATGGATCAAAATTAAGCATGTTGTTCACCAGTTTTAGATATCAGTAGGGCCTGATAGTTGAGCCCCACATTTTCCTTTCTTGCTCCAGAGCAGGAGGAGGTTGCTGTGGATGTGCTCCACCAACACTCCAAGGATTCCTTGGTCAAACTTGGCCACACTACTTCGTCCAATGTGTTCAAGGCAGTTGTTGAGGACCTCTCCCCCATCCAGAGTGGGAGATAGAAGGTATGTATGCCTGAACTTGACACAAGCAAAACAACCACACTGCCCTCCCCCTTTCCAGCATCCTATCTTCCCATATTTTCAATATGACTGCTCTAGGTTCTCTGTGACCCACCTGAAATTAACTTGCAGCCCACAGGTGGTTCCTAACCCACAGTTTGTGAACCACTGAGCCAGAAGGACTTCAGTACCTTGTTCCAGTGCTTGGATTTCTCTGGCAGCTGGATGGCAACTCCGCCTCCAGACATTTGGCAATGGCATCATCACATGATTGCCGACCATCAGGGTTGCTGAACTCCATACTGCATGGAGCTCAGTAGGAAGGTGTATGGCCAAGCAGCCGTGCAACTTACAGGGAACACTGCAGAACATCATCATACGCCAATCTAATGTTACGTGTCTTCAGTGAGAGAAACCACTCATGCAAAACTATGACACTTGGATGGGCAATAAGTTCACAAAAACTCTTAAGGTTTTCCTACATGGCATAGCTTTTTATCCTGCTAACTATACACATACCCATATACCAGTCTCTAAAAGCACAATCCTAATCTGGAGCTAGGCAAGCAAAGTTTGGCCGGCACAAGGGTCATCGTAAAGCATGTTTGGACCACTCTCGGAGTCAGGGAGGATGGCACACATCTGTGTGCTGGCCTCTATGACTTCGAATGTGATCCAAACATACTTTATGGTGTCCCTTGTGCCAACCAAACATTGTTAGCCTAACTGTGCCAGCCTAACTCCAGGTTAGGATTGCGCTCTAAATTTGGGATTGAGGCTAGTATGGTAAAAGCCAATATGGTAAACTCAGGGTAAAAAATTCTCATTGGGAAGTCTTTCTGCAAAATGAAACTTATAAGCCAAATATATTTGTGAAGAAGTCCTCCATGTTGTAATGAACCATTTATGTTTGAGCTTGGAGTTATCCAATTTTTAAATTGGTCAGTGTTCATAAATTGATTACAACCTTCAACAGCAATTGGACAGGATACACATCACTATTATTCTATAAAAATTACAGGAGAAAGTCAGAAGTTAGGAAGACATGCATAAAATAGCCATGAGCCGCTAACTAATAACCTGAAATGCTTAGATTTTAATTTTCCAGTGTACTGGAACTATTTATTAATCCATTAAAAGTGCATAAAGATTCCCTACGATAACAAGATCATTTCCCTGAAACCTGGAGTTAGAAATACCATAAAGAAGAGAATAAATGTTTACTGGGGAAACTTCTTACTTGATGCTATGAGACGACTCTAGTTCAGTCCAGATCCAACTGGAACTAGGACGTACTACTTGAAATTGCGATCCATTAAAATCAGCTTTTTCCGCCTGTTTCTTTGTAGTTTTAATGGGACACAGGGAGTGGGCAGACAAAAGTTCTGCCTAATTTTAGCATACTGCCTCTTGCAATTAAATGGCCAATAAGACCACTGGGAAGCTGAAAAACAGGGTTTGAAGGTGAGGCCTCTTGAACTATTATTAGTGAGCAGGAGTGCTCCGAGACAGTTATCAGCTACTTGATTCCAACAAATTAAATATTCTTTCTTGACAAGGATTTCTCATTAAGGATCTGCTGTTTTTATTGGACTTTGTGAGTTGTAGGCTAAAGCTTGCATAGTGGATAACGAGGGCAGAGGCACAGATAATGAGGTTAGTAGCATTTCTGCCCCTCGTAGATAAGCAAATTCACTGATGGTGGGTTTGCAAATAAAGAGGACTGACTGTGTTTACCACAGTATCAAGATAGCACTACTACAAAATGAGTGATAATTCCATTTAAATTCATAAGTGAGTTAATCTTTAGGTAATATTTTGCCAATCTGCAGAATAAATTAATGATTAGCAAGAAAAATTAAAAAAACAACCTCTGTGTCTAAGGTATCAATGAATTTTATAGCATCAAATGAATTAAGAGTGACAGAACAGAATCCCTTGAAAAAGTAAAATTCAGAGGTCTCAATCCAGAAGCCGAATATTACATGCCAGCATCCTCAAGTATCCCTGGACAAACTGGTTGTCACCCAAAACAATACAAAAAAAATCACTGTATCACTTCTATGGCTCAGCAGAGTTGTGTATGCTTCATTCCCTGAAAAAGACGAAGACTTATGAATAATGGCATTAATATGTCATCAGGAAATTTATCTCTATGTATATAACGGAGCAGCAATATTCTATACAGGGAGGACAATTAAAAACCTTGCTATGTACATACATGTTTGTACACAGATATGCCCACTGAAGAGAACACACTCAGCACTGTAGCACAATTAATCAATATTGAAACAGAACTCTAAGAAAGCAAATTAAAGCGAGTTGAAATATTGGTGTTGCCAAGGGAACCCAGGTGTCTACAATTTAGTAAACATGGGCTGACAGTTCCCACACTCAAAATTACACATTGGTAAAGATAACCTGCACTTGCCTCAGATTTGTTGCAAAGTGCAGGCACAGGCAACTTTCATCAAGGTGGAACAGCTTTCAGATGGCAATCCTAACCTGGAGTTACGCCAGCACAGTTAGACCAACAAAGTTTGGCTGGCATAAGGGCCACTGTAAAGCGCATTTGGACCATTCTCTGAGTCAGGGAGCGTGGTGCATTTCTGTGTGCTGGCCTCTCTGACTCAGAGAGTCGTCCAAACATGCTTTATGGTAGCCCTTGTGCCAGCCAAACTGTGCTGGCCTAACAGTGCCGGCCTAACTCCCGGTTAGGATTGTGCTCTCAGAAATGAAGAATGTCCCCGCGACACCTTATGCAGGTGCTGTACAACTGCCATTGCACTTCCCAGGTAATGCCAAAGCACTATGGAGACTCTAGGATTGCCAATGGTCTTATTATTTCATTTTACCACTAACAGCTCCTGCAAAGTGCTACTGCTAAATTCACTGTTGTTGTTTTTAGACCTTCATTATAGGCACTCTTTAAATTGTAAACGAATCTGAATCACAGGCATGATACGGGGGGGGGGGGATCACGGGAGACAGTAAAACAAGGAATTCCCGGAAACAAGGGGGGGAAGAGGTAAAACAAGGAATTCCCAGAAGAGAATAGTACTAACTGAAGATGAACGAGAGGAGTATAGTCAACTGTATATAGTAGGACTTCCACAATGTCATCTGTACATACCAGGTCTTCCTATTCTTTGACAACTTAGATGTCATTTTAGTTCTTACACTACGGCAATTAAATAGTATTTTAGACATAATTGCTGAAATTATAGCACCAATTGCCAGATCCCTCGATTACAATTGCCATCTTTCAGTGTGTCAGGAATAGAAAAATCAAAAGGACCTTTATCTAAGGGTTTTTGCTATACAGTAGTTTCAAAGCAAACATACCACAATCGACTATCAAAAGGGCTTCGCTAAAAAAAAGAATGTAGTGTACAAGGCGCATGCTAAAGACATACACATAGAATTCAATATATAAACATAGTTAGCCATTTTAAAACTCGCTGTTAAAACAATTCTTTCTGTTATTCCGGTTTTGGATACATGAATCACTTTGTGCTGAGAGGGAAGTAACCTGACATGATTGCAAGCTGGGCAAGCCGAAGCCATCTTCCTGACCTTTCTAACAGCGCCATCCTATCTGGCATCCGGTAAGGCCTTAGTGCCAATGCAGGGGCACCTAGCAGCCCCCTCGCGTCGGTGCTCGAGCAACAGGGCCAGAGCTGCAGGCAGCGCCAGCACTGCTGCACCCGCGCTGAGCCTCTCTCGCGCCCGCCAAAGCCGGGAGGGAGGCTCCATGCCGAGGCAGCACGGGGATTGGAGGGAGGCAGGGTGGGATGTGGGCAGGCGTGGGAGGTGGCCCTATGGCCATATCCTAACCCTGTCCGTGAGGCTGCGAGACCCCAATTTGGGCCACGCGGTCTCCTCGGATCTGCACCCACTCTTTTGCAGGTGCAGATCCGAGGAGCACATAGGGCAGGCTGAAACCTCCCCTACGGTGCTCCTTTGCCGGAGGGGGGGGGCCTCCAGCCTCTCCTATGCAGCATCGGGTATGGCGCTGTCGAGTCGGCCTCGCCATTCTGGCGCTGCATAGGATTGCGCCCCAAGTCCCGGAACAGCCACTCCGGCTGGTCAGGGGACCCTTAGCAGCCGCAAGGGAGGGCGAATTGTAAGTGAGAAGAACTTCCCTCGCAGTTCCCATTCTAGCTTCTAATTTTCCCCTTTCCCTCATCTATCATGCTGCTGCCTAGAGGCCCCTGACCTTAAGCAACAGCTTTGGGGAGACTTTAGAAGGGAGTCTTGGGGGTGGGGGGCAGCTTCCACTCACACAATTGTGCTACCCAACTCTGGATAAGCTGTTCAGCCCCAACAACTACGCTTAAAATCTTTGCCAATACACCACTAATTTTTTCCCTGTAATCATCAGAGCTAAAATGTTCGTCACAACGTTCCTCACTTCACCCCTAGAGACAATTTTGCTTTCGTATATTTCTTGTGATTGGTGTGAATTGGCACAAGAACCTGTACATCTAGTTAAATAGCTTATTAAATAAAATATCGCAGTTCTTAGAATTTCTCCCTAACACACTGCTGAGTGTTTTTTTTAAAATAATCTAATTCCCATTCAAGTACAACACTCATTATCATTATGTAGATAATAACATACAAATCAGGAAGTATATGTTTAAAAAAAGCTCTCTTTGTAATCCAGTTAAAATGTCCATGTTAAAATGTTGCCATTTGCTAACTATGTCCTTGGAGCTGTGCAATTTCCACAGAAACCATGAGCAGCACAGTTTTCCATTCTCTCCTCTTCATGAGCTCCTGCGTACTGCTATCAAACTGAGACCACGACATCCAGGTAAAGTCTATCGTAGGATTCCCTGAAGCACAGGACGAGGAGAAGACTGAGCAAACAAGATCCTGGGAGGCACCAGTTGAACCAAGAGAACTCTGAGCAGAGGGCACAAGAAAAAAAAAGAGCCATCTTAGATATTTGAGTAATTTGCCCTATGGCACCATCATAAAGCCACCATTCTCAGAAGGTCACAATTTAGGATAAAGGAAACATGAAGAAAGCCAAAGCGCCACTTCTAGCTTTAAGACTCTATTAAAAAAATCTGCACCGTCTTTCACCCACAGAAGCTGAAAACTCTTTGTCATCTCTACTTAGTTCCCATATACTATATTAAAGGCACAAACACGGCAATGATTATGAACACCATAAAAAAAAATTACACAACAAAAGGCTTTTATTTACTTAAGCAACAAGATATAAGGAGACAAGGCATATTGTGAGAAATGTATTATTCTGTGGTAACGTGGTAGAAGTTGTCAGTTGCATAGGAATCACCTTAATGGCCGGAGCTGCAGTGTGTACCTTGCACAGTCCCATGGAATACAGAGTAGGGCATCCTCACGAATTCCCAAATGAATTTACCTAAACTAGATACCACCACAGTCTTTATGAAGAACGGGAACCAGCCTGAAGGCTGCAGTACATAGTACAGGCTGCATACCCGCTGAGGCTTGATGGCATGCAGCCAGAGGAGAGAACCACACTGTGAAGGCTGCATCTGGGACGGAGGAGTGGCGAAACACAAGAATACTATATATTTGTAAAAACCCCATTGAAAAAATGGTGGTTTAGACTAGCCTGCTCATGTAAGCCGCCTTGAGCATTTGCTTCAGCATGGGAAAGGCGGGGTATAAATTCTTCAGATAAATAAATAAATAAATAGTACAAAATGATGCACTTTCAAACCACCATGAAGGTGGAGACAGCAGACTATAGGGTATAACATTTTTCTCTTATGCTGAATGGGACACACAAGCATAAGCACAAGTATACAGCTCAATCCTGTACGTTTTTATTGAAGAATGTACAGGATTCTGAACTCAGCTGGACCTATTCCCGAGTGTGGATGGAGCGACAGCCTTGGTTTTATTTCAAAGTACTTTTCAGAGCTATGAAACAAAAAACCAGTTCTCTTTAGTGGAAGACAACCTGCTTGAATGGCAGCTGCCACTCTTTCGCACTGAGGAAATGTTTCAATGTGCTTTGCAAGGATTTTGTCATCTCATTTGTAAACATTAGGTTTCAGATGCAATTCAGGTCTAGAAACCTCTAAACATACCGAGTAATCACTGACATGGTGGAGATTGTCTAATGAAACTTCATGTCAGTCTTGACTCCTGTGACGAGAATTATTTTCAAAGCCAGCTTTATAGCTCTGGGGCTGCGAATGAAAGGGAAGGGATTTAACTTCCCTGCTCTTCCTAGACTGCACCAACAAATCAAGTCAGTCAAATGCAGGGGGCATCCACCATTATAATAAAAGGATAACAATCCGGAAGGAGCATTAACTCCAATCCTCCAATCGCAGCTGTATTACATTAAGGCTCAAACATATTAAGGAGATTTGCTAATGGAATTTGGGGTGCTGAGTGTCCCACACATTGCAAACGGCTACAGGGAAGTGGGGTGGGGTGGGGGGAAGACATGTCCATTGACCTCTCAGCACTGAGCTGTTAAGGATATATCCAGAATGCAAATGAAGACACATTTTGGGCACAGCTGGATTCTTTATCACTCAGGACCCGAGATGCTCCTTCCTGAAAAGAATGAAGGCCATTGCCCTAAGCAAGTCCACTGCTTCTACCATGTTTGAAAAGATCCAGGGTACATTCTTAGACATTGGGAGGACTGTGAACTGATTGGGAACCAAGAATGGATTTCATTCTTGCTACATTCTCAGCTGAGCTACTATTCAGTATCTAGAGACACACAGAGTGCACATGGCAATAAGAACGGGACACTACTTTTAACATCTGAAAGCACTGTATGTATAGTTTATAGAATCAATCGATCGAAGTATTTATATACTGCTTTTCAACACAAGTTCACAAAGCGGTGGCAGAATGGTTTGAGTTTTATCAGATGCAGCCTCCAGAAATACACTACAAAAGCAGCCTAGGGGATGCTAAGATAATAATCACAGGCGTTATCTATTCTTTTCTGATATTTGCCTCTCCATTGTATTCTACTCAATCTCAAAAGACATGAATCTCCGTCTTGGAAAGTTAGCATCAAATGGAATTCAGGAAGGTTTAAAAAGAGTAGGGCTGGGGAAAAGGCTGTATTTTTTTAAAATTTATATCCCTTTTTTATTATCAATCAATAGGTCCTTATATACCGCTTTTCAACATGAAGTTCACAAAGCGGTTTACAGGCAAATAGTAATAATAATAAAGTTAAATGGCTCCCTGTCCCAAAGGGCTCACAATCTAAAAAAAAGGCAGACCACCAGCAACAGCTACTAGAAAGACTGCGCAGGGGTGAAGAGGGACAATTATCAACAGACTGTGCTGAAAACTAATATTGGACATTTTCAAATAATGTATTATTGAGATATTTACTAAAAATTGTACATTCTTTTCTAAAAGGGAGGGCATCATTAATGTGAACTGATGCCATACAACAGAAAACACAGCTCCTGATTGAAGATATGCTAAACCAGACTGGAACAGCTACTGGCACCTGGTTTCAAGTTCACAATCACTAAGGTAATGCAGAATTCACAGGTCAACCACACACATTTTAGTACCTTTCCCTGAAATGGAGTAAGGGAAAATTATTGTACCTTGCCATGATTTTGAGCACGGCAAGGTGGTTAAAAAGACATCACTGGTGAGCAAACACTCGCATGCTTTTTCCTGCCCGCACAGGCATTCGGATTAGACCCTGAAGCATGAGATTGGATTAGTTTTATTGTTGTTTTAGCCTGCCTAGCTACAAATGTTATTAACGGTCATAACACTATGATGTTCTCTGCGCAAACTAAGGCACAGTGTTTATCTCAAAGGGATCCTGCTGCGCTGACTTTGAAGCAAAGCTTCTATGCGAGGATTTCATTCTGTGATTGGCATGCATATAAAAGACGAACACTTAGGAGGCCTATTATTCCACAAAGGCTGGGCAGATTTATAGACACCATTAGCAGTAGCAGAAGACCTGCATGCAGTTCCTCTTCCTATAGGAGCCAAAAATGGAGATCCCCCCCAGATGGAGTACATTGTTCTAGCACGTTTACACTCAGCAAGCAGCTAAGCACTCCTTACCTTCATGGTAGAAAGTGAGAAAAAATAAAAGGACTCCCATGAACATGTTGCTCAAAAAGGTGACCACGCCGCAGGTAATCCCTTCTGGAACTGGGTACACTGTTTCCACAAAAAGTTCAAAGAATATGGGTACACTGCTGTTCAAGAAGACACCCAGTAAAATGCAGGATGCATACAGTGTGGCTGCAACCAAAACAAAAGCAAACATATTATACTATAAATGTACTCTGTTTTGATGTTGATGACGAAGATTGACCTTAATACTAACGTTATACTTCAGACAGTCAAATTGTTTCAACATCTGATGCAGTCAGACTTTCCCCAATGATATGTTCATGTGCAGAATATATTCACTTACTTAGCTCATCCCCATATTTATTTTAAATGTAAACTCTGCCCTTGAGCCCAGTCCAAGCCCTCCCAGTTACTAGAAGCGCAATCCTAACCTGGAGTTAGGCCGGCATAGTTAGGCCAGCACAAGGAATACCGTAAAGTATATTTGGACCACACTCAGAGTCAGAGAGGCCTGCACACAGACGTGCACCATCCTCCCTGACTTGGACAGTGGTCCAAATGCACTTTACAGAAGCTCTTGTGCTGGCCAAACTTTGTTGGCCTAACTGTGCCATCATAACTCCAGGTTAGGATTGCACCCTAAAAGGATTAAACTGTTTGTCAAGAGGCTATAGTTGTATCGGTGGATAGTCCAGGTCAAATGCTACATTGTCTATATGCCTGAGCCCTCACAGGGCTGTCTGTAGAAGGGCGCAGGGCTTGGGGCAACTCAATCAGTGTGGGCCCCCCTCATTTCCAATCTAAGTTGGTGGCTGCAGTGAACCTGCCCAATCTGTCCCTACAGCTAAAACAGAACAGATGGGAGATGCATTTCGTCAACAAAGATGGCCACATTATCCTCAAAGGGAATGAATAAGAGAATTGAAGTTTAGTGGTGATCAGAAAAGAGGAGTAAGGTGTAGCACCCCACACTCCCCCAGGTGCAGGGCCCACGGTGGCCGCCCCAGAGGCCCTACCCAAGGGATGGGCTGCATTTCCACACTGCAGATGCAGATTGCCTGCTATGCCCTTAGTAGCCGACAGTGAAAAGGTTAGTTTTATTTCTCTTTGTACCGCAAAATACACACTGACAAGTGGTTCCCATATATTTATGCGTAAAACGGATAAACTCTTAATAGTATTGTAAGCAGGAAAGCAAACCACACAAAAAATGCTTATATGTTTGTGTGCTCTCCTGAGGTATATGCATATTGTTGCAGTTGTGCTGGCAAACTCTGGCACAATCTGGGGATACTTACTGTACTGCACATGCAAACATACTGAAGGGCAACTGTGTTCCTACACTCAGTGCCACCGTTATTTCACCAAATGCCAACTGAATAGAGCAGATAAGAAACCCGCAGTCCTCTCACACAGGCAAGTGAAGACAGGGAGGCATGTCGGCTCCTCTGTGACTTTCTAACATCCTGAGCAGCAGCTTCTTCCTGCGGTTATGCGCCTCAGAAAAAATTTACCTGCTAAAGCATGCCCTTTGATCTGGATAACCCAGCAGTAAAAACAAGGCCACCTAAACACTGAACCTGCTCAAGTATTTTAGAAACTCACTTGCAAGTGATATGTAATCGGGCCATTAAGTAGAGATGCCAGTAAAAAACAACCACCACCAAAAAACCATTCGTCCGGGACTTAGATACAAGTTTAGGTGCTCAAAGAAAAAGTGAGCATTATAAGCCTCTAATTCTTCTCCAACTTAGATTAGAATCCAAGATGGAGAATTCCTGGTTTACCCCCCTCACCCAGCCAGCTCTCCCAAACACTGCCTTAAACGCAATTCAATAAAAACAATTTCTAAGTACTATAAAGCACAATTCACTGTCAATTGCCCACATGTATCAAGAATTTGCTTGTGTCTGCACAAAATTTAATTGAAAATTTTAGTAATTTTGAGAAAGCTTCTTTTCTCAGGACGTCTGAGGCAGGACGTCTAGCCGAGAGAGTAAAAGCCACAGTCATGCCTGAAGGTAAGATAAGATCCGAAGGTCGCCAGTTTGAGAACACCAGAAGTTTCTGTGAGCGGCAGACCTTGAGAATGCAGCTGACAAGATCTGAGCTGTGTCTGGCTGCCTGTGAGAGGGGAGTTGTGTCGGGAGTTGTTTCTTGGTGAGCGCAAGAAGCCGTTTATCAGCCAGCAGGAAGGCAATCGTGCGGCTAGAAAGGAAGGCTGGACTTGAAAGTCATCTGAATGTAGCAGTTCTTGTAAGATTAGAACTTATTTGTGATTGTAAAAACCCTTTGGGTTTAAAAATGCCTGCCTATGTAAACCGCCTTGAATAATACAGTCAAAAGAGCAATCTAATGAGCTAGAAAGGCAGTATATAAATACTAACTATTATTATTATATTCTTTTAATAAGACTTCTTCAAATTTTCCTTACAACTGCCTCATGTATGACAAGCAACACACAATCTATATCTATATATATAAAGAAGAGCGTATATATGTATGTATGTGTGTATGTATGTATGTATGTTCCACATAACCTCTGCAACGCCTGGACCGATTCGCGCCAAACTCGGCACGCGGGTGCCTTGGCCCCCCGAGATCGTTGCTGCGCGGTTTTGGAACGGATCGCACCCCCACGGGCGCGGGTACAAGCGAATTTGTGGTTCTCTATGGACGGCTATGGGCTGAGCCGAACATTCCGAGGCTATGATGATGACATGATGAGATGCAAATGACATGCAAATGACATGCGGAATCTTCAGGCAACAACTGAACTCTGTACAGTTGAAGACAAACAGCAGCAAATAGGTTTCCCGCAGGCAAACCAATACAGGGCCAGGGAAATGTGTTCTGTGGACATGTGGGCGGTCCCTGCTTGGCAGTGGACAGTTGGCACAAGGTGCTGTGGCTGTTGCTCTCACTCTGAAAGTTTACTTTCACTGTATAACGTAAGGCAATTGGGCAGGTGCAACCAAAGGCTACAAAGATGAAACAACAGCGTACACAGGAAACACCTGAGGGGAAAAAAACACGACTTGCAACGCTACGTCACAGAGCTGCTACATCTAGAGCCACAGAAACAGTACAGCAGCGTGACAAAAGACTACACGATAAGAGAGACAGCTGCTACATCTAGAGCAACACAAATGACTACAGGATATGAAACAGAGGGCTACTACATCTAGAGCAACAGAAACAGTACAGCAGCGTGGATGGGACAAATAAACACCCGTTCACCGCCGGGTAATTTTTAACAAAAAAAAATGCCTGGGGGTGGCCGAAAACCACTGGGGGGGGGCAGGGATGGGACATATAAACACCCGGGCAAAGCCAGGTACATAAAAGCTAGCTTTCCTGCAGGGAATCTTATACAGGGCCATCTGTATGGCTGCTGAGCGGGGGGGGGGGTCAGGGATGGGACATATAAACACCTGGGCGCAAATAGGTTTCCCGCAGGCAAACCGATACAGGGGCATCTGTATGCCTGGTGAGTGGGGTGTGGGGGTCAGTGATGGGACATATAAACATCCGGGCGTAAATAAGTTTCCCACAGGCAAACCGATACAGGGCCATCTGTATGCCTGGTGAGTGGGGTGGGGGGGTCAGTGATGGGACATATAAACACCCGGGCGCAAATAGGTTTCCCGCAGGCAAACCGATGCAGGGCCATCTGTATGGCTGGTGACTGGGGGGGGGGTCAGAGATGGGACATATAAACACCCGGGCACACACGTGAGTTGGGGGGGTCCGGGATGGGACACAAACACCCGGGCACACATGTGAGTGGGGGGGCAGGGATGGGACATATAAACAGGCCATCTGTACGGCTGGTAAGTACGGGGGGTGTCAGTGATGGGACATATAAACACCCGGGCGAAGCCGTGTACATAAAAGCTAGTCTGTATATATAAAAAAAGAGCGTATGTATGTATGTATGTATGTATGTATGTATGTATGTATGTATGTATGTATGTATGTATGTATGTATGTATGTATGTTCCACATAGGCTCTGCAACACCTGGACTGATTCGTGCCAAACTCGGCACGCGGGTGCCTTGGCCCCCCGAGACCATCGCTGCACGGTTTTGGAATGGATCGCACCCCCACGGGCGCGGGTACAAGCGAATTTGTGGTTCTCTATGGGTGGCTATGGGCTGAGCCGCATCATTCCGAGGCTCTGATGATGTCATGATGAGATGCAAATGACATGCAAATGACATGCGGAATCTTCAGGCAACAACTGAACTCTGTACAGTTGAAGACAAACAGCAGCAAATAGGTTTCCCGCAGGCAAACCAATACAGGGCCAGGGAAATGTGTTCTGTGGACATGTGGGCGGTCCCTGCTTGGCAGTGGACAGTTGGCACAAGGTGCTGTGGCTGTTGCTCTCTCTCTCTGAAAGTTTACTTTCACTGTGTAACGTAAGGCAATTGGGCAGGTGCAACCAAAGGCTACAAAGATGAAACAACAACGTACACAGGAAACACCTGAGGGGAAAAAAACACGACTTGCAACGCTATGTCACAGAGCTGCTACATCTAGAGCAACAGAAACAGTACAGCAGCGTGACAAAAGACTACACGATAAGAGAGACAGAGCTGCTACATCTAGAGCAACACAAACAGTACAGCAGCGTCACAAATGACTACAGGATATGAAACAGAGGGCTACTACATCTAGAGCAACAGAAGCAGTACAGCAGCATGGATGGGACAAATAAACACCCGTTCACCGCCGAGTAATTTTTAACAAAAAAAAAAAAAACACGCCCAGGGGTGGCCAAAAACCACTGGGGGGGGGCAGGGATGGGACATATAAACACCCAGGCACAAATAGGTTTCCTGCAGGTAAACCTATACAGGGTCATCTGTATGGCTGTTGACTGGAGGGGGGGTCAGTGATGGGACATATAAACACCCGGGCACACATATGAATGGGGAAGCAGGGATGGGACATATAAATGGGCCATCTGTATGCCTGGTGAGTGGGGGGGGGTCAGTGATGGGACATATAAACACCCGGGTGAAGCCGGGTACATAAAAGCTAGTCTGTTATATAATCTGCTGCTACAACCCAGCTGTGATGAGGTAATGAGGACAAGGTCCAAGGTGACAGGGCTCACAACATCCCATCACAGGTTTTGTCCCATGATGAAGTGGGACTAAACTGTATTTTGCATTGGCTCAGGGGAATTTCTCAGCTACAGCTGTAAATTTTATATCACAATGAAAATAATGTCCATTCCACACACAGACAGCCCCCAAGACTGAACTACCATATCACAGAGGCACAGGGAGAAGAGGAACAGGCAAAAATGTTGTGTGAAATGGATCTAATTTAATTTAAATTAAACTTTAAGCTTGGCAACGAAGAGTAAGCTGCACTGTTTTTAAGAAATAAGACACTTTTTTAAGAAAAGGGAAACTTCCTTTTATATTGATTTAACACAAACAGAAGCTATTGTTCTATAAACAGCCAATTACTGTGCTAAATTAAGAATGAAATATAAATTAACCTTTTTTGCACTTCAACCCCAAACGGTCAGAATTAATTCTGGCTTTCACACTGCAAAAAAAAGTAACATTTTCCCCAAGTTCAAATTTTCCAAGTTAAAAGCCCACAAAATCCAGCACAAATTGATACTATAAAGATATTGCATTTGCACTGGGGGGGGGGCTGCCCTGGCCATTTGAAGCAAGGAAACCAAATGAACTAAAAAGGGAATTCAAGATTACAGAATTGGAAGAATTCAATCAGTTTCTCAAGAGTATGCACCATTCCTCTTTTCAAAAAAAAAAAAACCCAAATAAACACTCCTCAACGACATTACAAAAGACCTAGCCATGTGGACACTGGGTGACCCAAGTTCGGTATTAGAAGTAATGAAGTAATGAGAATTTAAATCTGTTTTCCAATTCACCTGCTTTCTTCCTCAAGGTCTAGTAGTTGGACTCTGGGGTCCATTACAGCTAGAAAGGTATTTGCTTGTGTTGCTGTAGATTGGACGCCTGTTGTTGGGGATGGTGGTGGAATGAAAGTAGAAATTTTTGGGCTTCTTACAAATAGTCAGGTCTCAAAGAAAACTGAATATTGTAGGCCCGTTCTAATGGGCTCTCAAGAGACACAGCAAATAGAAAGAATGATCTTTCTGAAGAAATAAAAACAAGAACTCTTCTGGGAAAAACTCTTCTGGGTGTTGATTAATAAGTGTATTTCTAGGGTGGAAAAAAATAGCACATGGTAGCTTTACCATATCGTTTCCATGTGGGAAACCTTTTATTTGAAACCACTTCAGAGGCAGGGAAAAGTAGTTCAAAAACTCTGATTTGGCAACTTTGAAGATTTTCACACTACAGCAATTTCAGACAAAGCACTCCTCACACACACAAAAATGAAATGAGGGAGGTATCATGAGCCAGGGCAGATCTAATGGAGTCAATTCGCCTTATCTGCTGAGATTAGGTTCCCGGAAAACACAGCGGATACTGAATGATTGATCCTATGAAATCAATGAGTTTAGGGAGAGAGGTAGCTAATGCGGTCAGGAATGCCACCAGTGGATAGCTTCAGAATGGCATGGATCAATCGATCAAAACAGTATTTATATACGCTTTTCAACAAAAGTTCACAAAGCGGTTTATAGGCAAAAATAAAGTTATTTATTTTTAATAAATAAATAAATAATAGTTATTTATAAAAAATAATAGTTATTTAAAAAAATAAAGTTATTTATTTTTAATAAATAAATAAAAATAAAGTTATTTATTGGCTCTCTATCCCAAAAGGGCTCACAATCTAAAAAAAAATGCAGGGCACCACCAGCAATGTAGCCGAATTGCAGGCTTACTTGAGGAACATGCTTCCTCATGGCCGTTTCCCAGGAAAAACAGTGAATTCAGCAGGCAGATTTAGGACTGGTTTATTCGCGATACGGCCGAGCAGAGCTGGGGACCTGGTCTGCATAGAGAGTACAGTTCGGTATGCAGATATACCCTTGTTTCAGAAGGGAGGGGTCACGGAGAAAGAGGAAGTACAGTAAAGATGCAACTTTGATCATAAAAACATCCAATAAAAGTAGCTTGCAACAGCATTTTACAATTGGTTGTTTGTCCAGCTGGGTTCCCTTCACATTACGGCTGGCTATTTGGTTATCTGGTCCTTTGAGGTTCATGTCTCTCTGTTCCATAAACCGGCATCATGTTTATACCTTTGCGGTTAGCTACAATTGTTAAGGCCGATACGAAGTTATAGCTAAGCAAGGCACTTTCTTTTTTTGCCAGTGCCTGCAAGATTGCACTTTGGAAGGGGGGTGCTTTTAAACTGGGCTCTCAGTGACAGGCCTCAGCCTCCTCACTCTGGTCAGGGGTTTCGGGCACAGCAACAGCCACTAGAAAAGACTCTGTGCATGGGTGAATAGGGACAATTACTCTCCCCCTGCTAAATATAAGAGGAACGCCACTTGAAAAAGTGTGTCTTGCCCAGTTAGCAGAGGACTGGATAGCTTCAGGATGGTCAAGGATGCAACACATGGCAGCGGAGAACAGGCAGCAGATGGCACACTCTGATTGTTCCAGCAGATAAACAAATCTGCGGGAATCTGCAGTTAAGGTATAGTGGTAGGGATTTATGGTTTCTTTCCTCCGGCTCTCTGTCTCAAATTCTGGTTAACCATGAACCATAGTCAAGTTGGTGCCCATGTAAATTTCAACCTGTTGTGCTTCGTTAACTGCTGTCAGGAGATGGGAAGTTTCACAGCTGCACAAACCCATGCGGTGGATTTTACCACCTCAGGAACAAACATTTGCATCAGTCAAAAGATTAATGGCATATTTTCTCTCCAGGGTATCTCAAGCTTTCTATGAAATCTAAGTATGCTAGAAAACATGCTCTTCTATATCTATGTTTGGAAGTGGAGGACTGAAAAATCTCCCATTTGCTGATATATGAGGAGTTGTGAAAAATAGATAGCAAAGGCTTAGGAGATAAGGCACATCTGATCATTTGTGTGATAGGATTCTTTTCCAAGGAAGAGACGTATTTCTTTATAGAGAAGGGTGTGTGCCTAGAGACAAAAACCAGAAAGGACTGCTAGGATGATGATATAATGGCATGGATTTAGAACAGGACAGAGATTAAGTTGCCCTTTATGATCGGTTGTTTTGAGTATGGCAGGGTGGGCTGGCAACAAATCTAGGTTTTTGTTAAAAACATAAATTGGGAATTCACGAAGCTTTTTTCTTTCCCTGTATGTTCTCTGATTACAACTGCAGGATAAAAGAAGCAGAGAAACCACTGTAAGTTAAGTTCAACACAGTTCAGGGAAAGTTGGAAAGAAGTTGTGTGTCAGAAAGCCAACCAGCTCTTCCAACTGAAGCCATATAAGCCAATCTAATGCCATAACACCAAAAGATTTAACAAGTCCTCCTCACTGACATTTGAAGCTTGGCAAGTCTGTCTCACACAGGTTGATTTTTTTTCTTGCAGCCCCATTGATTTGAGTTGCAAGTGTCATATAATCCCCTCTTACATAATCCCCTCAAAGCAATCATGATTTCAGTTTCCTATTTTGTGGTTTGATGAAATTTCAGTGCCAGAAGCAATAAAATGGGTGGATAGGCGAGGATCACTACAGAATGTGTAGATTTATAGAAAAGAATAAAACACAAGATTTTCCTTAGGAAATTCTTTAGATAGACAAGAAGATCAACAACTGGAGTGACACTGCCCATCATTTAGCATATTTTTAAAAAAATTATCTTCAGCCTTTTTCTCATAAGAGGGATCCAAAGTGGCCAACAAAAGAAAAATGAAATACAATGATAATGTGTATTATATACACGTGCACCAAAACCGAAAACATTTCTAAAATATGTTATGTATGATTGCTACATCGTTGTGTAGGATTGACTTTCATTGTTGCACAAGATACAGTCAGGCACTGGAGAAGCTTCTAAGTAATAACCTGAAAAAACATTCAGGGCTGAAGACAAGGCATATTATTCTGCATTAATTTACAATATAGTAGTGGATTGTTGTTGTTCAGTCACTAAGTCGTGTCCGACTCTTCGTGACCCCATGGACCACAGCACACCAGGCCTCCCTGTCCTCCACTAGCTTCCGGAGTTCGCCCAATTTCATGTTCATCGCTTCGGTGACACTATCTAACCATCTCATCCTCTGCCACCCCCTTCTCCTTTTGCCTTCAATCTTTCCCAGCATGAGGGTCTTTTCTAAAGAGTCCTCTCTTCTCATGAGGTGGCCAAAGTATTGGAGCTTCAGCTTCAGGATTTATAGTAGTGGCTACAGAACAGCAAATAATCACTAAGAAACCCAACACAATATAAAGAAGAGACATTGAGGTGCCTTTCACAGTAATTTTCAATGGCCAAAATTCCAGTATTACTAATCTGTTTTCTATTTTAACTGATCCTAGAAAATGCAATGTCAGATCCTGTTGGCACTCAACAATAACGAATATGCTGAAATCCTATTGTTTTAGCCTGGGTGAAGGTACGCCATTACAGAAGTTAGCAAGAAAGTAGAAAAGTTTAAACAATTGCTTTAAGGACCGGACAAGTGTAATTATGCCATACCAGGTTTTCCCATCATTAACTTATAGGATCACATGCAACCCAAAAGCATTTCCCCATGAGGTCTGTTCATCAGCTTAGTGCAGTTGTATAGATATATGTTTTACTTCTATACACATTGATCAAATTCTTATCCACATGAAAAAATCATGAATGCTGCTTGCAGTTAGAGAACAAATCTAATTTGCTTGGTATACTCTAGAAAAATAAGTGAAGAACATCAACAATGCAATCTCTGAAGCACTTCTCATAAAGCGCATAAAATACCATAAAATGACTGAGATTAATTTGCCAACTACATCATCATATTTCTATCAAGTTAAATTGTTTCCTATATAATTATGACAACATGCTTGTTTAGAAGGAATTTAGGCTGCAATTCTATACAGATTTACCTGGGAATAAGTTCCCAGGTAAACTCAATGGGACTTCAAGTAGACATTCATGGACGTACTGCGTGAACATTGAAGGAAGTGAAAAGATTCACACATAGTCTGATCTGAGTTATTTTTATTAAACTAACATGAGACTGTCTTTGACCAAGGGAAAACCATGACACTAAATGCTCTTCTGTCAGGTTTATTGGTACATTTGTGTACATAAACCCCAATAACTGGGGAGAGGGGAAAAAAGAAAGATGTTCCAGGACTCTCAATTTCCTAAGAAACACGCAGGTGAGATCAAGGGATGGATTCTGGTTATTCCTGGCTCCAAGCTACACTGTTGGTATTACTTAGAGATTAAATTGTTAAACCAAGCTTTTCTTAGGCAGGTAAAATAAGTATAGTAGGACACACCACAATGTGCTACTTTTCCAGGGAAAAATTAATGGACAAGCTGCAACAAAAGCAAATATACATGTGTTTCTCTAGGCCAGAATTTGCAAACGAACATGCAACATTGTAATTTCAGCAGAAACCATGCTAACCAATGGCAACTATCCAGCAGCTTTTAACATGCCCAAACACCTATTAAGATGCTAGAGGAACATTCAACAACCAGATAGTGTTTCCAAACCTGATTGACACATGGAAACATAGGAGAATGGAGCACATGTTAAATAAATGAAATGGCTAGGAAAAAGTTACTTATTCATCCATCTATTGAATTATACCCTACCTTTAAGCCTCCAACGAGGCACCCAAAACATCTCACAATGCAGTAAACAATAAAATAAGTATAAAATACACAAATCAACCTAAGCAAAAAAAAAAAATTAAAAAATGAAAAAGCAGCAAGACAAGCATGCCAAAAATGGAGTGAAAACTAAATGCCTGTCTAGAAGTCTGCACAATTTCAGCTTTGCTGTTACCTGTACAGAGATAATTCATAACTATCAGCCAATTCACATGGCCTAAGGAAGCATGACTGCTGCTTGAAATTGCTGTGCCCGCAAGCTTCCTGTCTATGGCCAGCTGACTGCAGCTACCACCAGGTGAAAAGGTATTGCTGTCTCCCCAAAAAGTAGGAATAATAGGCCAAGAACTACAGAAGATCAGCCTACTTGGATGCAACCAATTACCTAATGGTAGGGTGACTGGAAGACAAAAGAAGGTCCTATAAAATTGCAGACAGCACTGTGAAAACCATAAGAGAACTCTAGCCAGTGGTAAGTTCAATGCCAGATAATTTCATAAGGCACGATATAGCCAAAAAGAAACCATTTTAAAGCTTATTGATTTCTATAGAGCAGTTAAGCAACTGCTTCAATGTCTCCCAACAAAAACAATTGGATTGAAAGGAGCTAAATTCTGTCTCTTAATAACAAGCCGAGACATCACCCTGCCAACAAAGGTTTGCATAGTCAAAGCGATGGTTTTCCCAGTAGCAATGTACGGCTGTGAGAGCTGGACCATAAGAAAGGCAGAGCGCCAAAGAAGAGATGCTTTTGAATTATGGTGTTGGAGAAGACTCTTGAGAGTCCCCTGGACTGCAAGGAGATCCAATCGGTCAATCCTCCAGGAAGTCAAGCCTGATTGCTCCCTGGAAGGACAAATCCTGAAGCTGAAGCTCAAGTACTTTGGCCACCTCATGAGAAGAGAGGACTCTTTAGAAAAGACCCTCATGCTGGGAAAGATTGAAGGCAAAAGGAGAAGGGGGCGGCAGAGGATGAGATGGTTAGAGAGTGTCACCGAAGCAATGAACATGAAATTGGGCAAACTCAGGAAGCTAGTAGAGGACAGGGAGGCCTAGCGTGCTGCGGTCCATGGGGTCGCGAAGAGTCGGACACGACTTAGCGACTGAACAACAACAAAATTCTGTCTGAATTGTGCTCATAGAATCCACCTTTTTTTTGAACTCTTGCTTTCACTCATTTTTAAACAGTCTGTACTAAATCTATTCCTTCCAATAAAATACGACAGAAGCCAAGAAAATTTTGATAACGCTTTTGTTAATGGTGAAATTTTCCACCTTGATTATAGCAACTGTTCAAGACTACCAGAAGGCCTGCCTTTTTTTTTTTTTTTTTTTTACTTACTCGTCTTGGCCTTCTAGTCAACCACCCCATAAGAATAATCTTCAGTTAGAATTGCTTTTGCTTGTCCTCAATAATGTTCGCATGTAGCTAACAAAATGGTTATATAGTACTGCGATGTCACTTCATTTGTAACACAATTCTCAATTGGCTGGGATCACTCTGGAAAAGAGAAAGCATGCCAAGAAAAAGATGGCACTCAAACCGCAGAAGATGGGGAAAACAAATGGCAGTGAGAAAAAAGAATGAAGTAAGAGTATCAATCTCTCAGTTAAGAAGCCTTTGGGGAAAATACTTTCTCCTTTTTGAAAACCCTACTTTGGACTTGAAAATAAAAACAGGACAATATTCAGGGCACAATCCTGTATCGGATGTAGCGCCGACACAGGTAGCCTAGCAGCCAAATTCAGCTGGTGCAAGGGCGGTTCTGGCAAGAAGGAGAGCAGGCAGGAAGGCACAACTAGGCGGGAGTGGGCAGGCCAGCCTGGGGAGTGGGGTTAGGGTTGGGATGCAGCCATTAGGCTGCATTCAAGGCTCTGACTCTGCTATACAGCAGGCGCAGATCCGAGAAACCCATAGGGGAGGCTCCAGTGGCTCCAGGCCCGCTGCCCTGCCTGTTCCAGCACAAGTTAGGATTGCGCCCTCGGTGCAGGGATTTAGGGCTCAATCCAGCAGTTATCACGGCTTGCACCACCGGCTCCAAGGTATTGTAAATGTGCAGTAAAGCATGTTTATCACCCACAGAGAGCAAGCACAGTGTCCGCTTTTTTGGTGTCGCTGGAGCCCTGGGTGCCGCCGGATTCAGGATTTGGCTCTTAGTATGTTCCTATGTATGTTACATATTGGCAAAGCTGAATGTATAAGCAGTAGCGTCACTATTACGATCTTATTGTACGTACTTGCGTGTTCGGAGCAGCGAATGTGATGGATATATGCGGATGGATAATCCCCTGCTAACTCGGCAAGAGGAACCTTTTCAAGTGGTGCTCCTCTTATTTGAGGTTCCTTTTCTAGTGGTCTTTTCTAGTGGCTGCTGGTCCATGTTTGTCTGCATCTTTTTAGACTATGAACTCTTTTGGGACAGGGAGCCATTTTATTATGCCTGAAAACCACTTTGTTAATAACAACAGCAACAATACACTTCAAACAGAACAATGAGAAATTACTCAAGTGCAGGCATTCCCCCTGTATCTTCAGGAATCCGTTGGAGGCAACCCCTGTGGATAATGAGGGAACCCTATAAGTGCAATGCTCCATGCAGGATGCTTGCCTGCTTGTGGCTTTCTTCTTGTCACATCTCTAAAAGCAAGAAACATGACTGCTTGTTAATTAAGAAAATGAAATGGAGGCTACATACAGGGAGGATGTCTGCGTGTAGAAGAGGGGCAGGGAAATCAGTACTGCAGGTTCTATTCACTTACAGAAGTTCTAAGATAAACCAAAGCTGTATTTCAGTCTATCTAATCCTTTGAGCTGCTGAAGTACAACTTAGAAACAGGTCTGGACCTTACGGCATCATTCTTAGCCCCTTCACCACACAGCAAGAAACATCATCATTCACAGGTATCCATTTATTGGAGTGCTTACGAATCGCTTTTAATGAACCCCAAGCTGCCTCGCAAGTGTAAAATATTCTACCATAATTACTAAGCAAGATACTTGGACACACTGACAATCTGTTTTTGTCATACACAGCCCGTGCCCCCTGCGACCTCTGATGTCAGGGCAGAGCTGCTCTGGCATTAATGCTGCAACAGCCCTGACTTCTTAAGTAGCCACTGCACATGGCCTCCCCAAGGCCCAAGAGTCATTGAGCACTGCCCTGCATTTGAACTCCCAGACTTTCTCTCAGGTACGCACTACACCCTGAAACTTTTAATTAACACAGAAAAAGAATAAGCTCAACCAAACCCATTTAAATGTGCCATTTCTCCCAATTACTTAGGAGCACAGAGGTCACCATTATATTGCATCGTTACATTCAGGAATAAAGATAGCACGAAGGCCTATAAATTAGCACTTCAATAGTAGCTGTGCCTCCATCTTTAAAAGATCATTTCATGTGGCTGCACAACTGAAGCATAAATTAACAAAAAGTATTGCACTGATGTAGTATCAATTGGCAAGAAAACAGTCCCAAAATAATGACATACCTGCCACGGAAAGGCACGTGGAAATGAAAGTACAGAGATACAAAGAAATGCACTGAAGTATATATAACATTAACAGATAATGTATGCTAAATCCTGAGCACAGATAGCCTGCCAAGAAACATGTGTGTTGTCTCCATAACGTCCTCAAATGTATACAAAAATGACTAGTCAGACAAAGGCAGCCATTCCAAAGGGGCCAGTTATTGCAAAAGAAGCCAGCAAACTGCTCCAGTACAAGGTCCGAGGATCACAGCCAAATCCTGATGGGAAGGAGCAGTTTTACACAGGCACTTCATAACACAGTACCATAAGAGACTGTCTCCTCCAAAGGTAACAATATTCTATTAGCAAAAGTGCTTCAGGAAAAGACGTTGGACCTAAAAGAAGAATCTGACCTTTAGCAACTTATCAAGACTAATGTATTCTGCTTTAGAAGACTTCATGCCAAGTACTAAAATATGTACTGGCATATAAGAATGAGATAAGAAGAGACTTGTAAATGTGAGGATTTATTGCTCTGGAGCGCCATATTGACGTTAGTGAACTCTAGACCCCGACGCCGAAGGCTGCAAAGGCTGCTTGCTATGTCAAAGAAAGAGATCATCCCTCACCCCTTTTTTGGCAGGATTCCTAGTCCAGTTTTCCAACAACTCTATGGACAATGACAACTAGTATGAAACATACTAGTACTAGCATAAGAAATAAAGCTGTTCTTTACAATGGATCCAATAAGAGCTTGAATTTGGATGGGATCAACTTGTAACTGACAGACTTAACATTTTCTATGCATATAAAAGTCCTTGGTGCCAGTCATGTATACAGGTGACATTTTTTTGTTTATGGAGATAAATGCACCTGTCTTACTAATTGACAGCTTTCCATTCTAGTCCCTGAACAATCTGAAGGTTTTTATCACACATATGAAAGTCTTAGCACTAGTCTGAAAAAACAGGAGCAACCGTTAAGTCAAAATTGTTCGCTGCTCTAATGAGAAAGTAATAAGCCATGGGAGTGATTGTTCAACAACACAATTTGCATACAAGAATGGGAATGATAAATGCTGATGGAATGCCATGCTCTTTTGCTACATGAACAAGAGGAACCCGACATTTTTGTGGCAGGCTTGACTTTTACAGAGATGAAAGTAGGTAACGGAAAGAAAAACTGCTAGTCTTGGAAAATATATTGTAGGATAGGGCTACGCCCACAGATTTCATCAAGATCCTGATAAGTCTAAGGGTGCAATCCTAACCTGGATTTCGGCTCACATAATCCTAACCTGGATTTCGACTTGTGCTGGCTCAGGAGTGTGGCAGATGTGCTGCAAAGCATGTTGGCAACACTCTTGGAGTCAGGGAGGCCAGCGCATGTCCACACACCAGCCTCTCTGAATCCGAGTGTGGTCCAAATGCACTTTATGGTACATTTGCAACACTCCTGGGCCAGCACAAGTCACTTGTGCCTGCCTAATTCCAGGTTAGGACTGCACCCTAATTCAGTTGTCTGATGAAAATCTGCATTTGCTAAAACACAGATCAATATTCCCTCTCCAAGAATTTATGCATCACCAAGAACCATGATTGAGAGGGACAAATGTTCTGAGCAGAAAGAGAAGTTTGCCGTCAAGAGCAGCTCTGTTGCACTGCTGATCTAGGCTGGCATCTCAGGTTTGCTGCAAGGGCATAACACATAAAAAAAGTGAGGAGACACTCAAGCTAGGATTTTTGTTACTCAGAGCCACAGTTAAGATAAACTCTGTTTAACAAACCAATTTCAAAAGATAACTTCAATTCCTAGTTCGTTGGACTGAAATAAATCATGGTTTGTTGACTGGTGCTGGTTCAGACAAACTAACCATAATTACACAAAATAAACCACAGCTTTGGATGACTTTTGAAAGTATCTTCACTGTAAACTATTGACATGTATGCTTTACTTCTTACACTTTTGCACAGATCCACCAAAATATCTCCCTTTAGTCTCATGGGAAGTTATTAAAAAAGCTTAAGAATTCCCAGGTGTTACAGCAAATGTGTATAAAGATCACCCACTGTAACTATAACATTATTTTAAGAAAATGCCATGACACACACCTGGATGTTCCAAAAAGCAAGGTAAAATGATGAAATTGGTGTTATTCCAAAACAATCAATGCTTTCTGTGGGCTGACAAACTGTGAAAACACAGTGGCTCAAGACTAGTAAGGTGCAAACAGGTTGAGGTAACAGAGCGTGTCTGTGTGTGTGTGCACGCATACATGCGTACACATGCAAAGCAATTTTCACCTGCTGCCTTCTGTCTACTTTGTCCTGGTAAATAAAAAACGAAATATAGTGAATTTGAGTTTATTTCATCACTTCAGACAAAAACCCTGTGTCCGATGATGTTTCTTAATGCAATCCTTCATCATTGATGGGGGGAAAAAATGCTATAATGATTTGCTATCCCAAACATAGCACATATTGCAAAGCTTGATTTGTTCAACCATTAAAAAGCCTTAGAAAATGACTTCAAAGCTGATTACCTTAAATATGAAAAACAGCATATAATGGGCCAGCTGAAACATATAGGATCAATAATTTAGTTGATATTTTCTCCCAACTAGACATGTAATTCAATATGCCACACTCACCTTGATAGTTATGCACCAAGGGCAATTTGGGAGTCTCAATCTGAATAAGATAGGTTTAAGTTACCAAACTGAGCTTTCAGTAAGTCCATAGCTAGGCACAGGAGATTCACAAAAAGGGCACAAAATCTAAATCATGAAGTTTATTACACGGACTGTTAGTTTTTCAACAAAGAAGAGCGGATACGTCCCTGAAAACAGGGAGTAGAACATCACCACCAAACCAACCATGTCCCTTTTTGGAACAGGGAGAAAAGTCTCAAGCTAGGGACATCTATCAACCTAGGTTTCTTAAGAAGAAACTGAAGAGCTTCAAACCTCTCAGGTAGCTTATGCAACCTGTAAGACACATTCAGGGAGAGACAGCTCTCAGCTTAAATTAAAATCTTTCAAGCCTCCAGCTTTAGGAGGAAGCCTCCCAAATGGAAGAGCCAAAGCTGATGTTTTAAAAAGCTGTCTGAATTTGCACAAAGGCTCCGGCAGCAGCCATTAAGGCATCAAATGCCCTGCTGTCCATCTTCTGGGGTATAAATTCTCAAGACTAATAAAGCAGCCTCATAAGTAAATGTGTTTACAGCCTAACAGTCCAATCCTATGCATGTCTACTTAGAAGTCTCATTATGGTCAATGGGGCTTACTCCCTGGTAAGCGTGGATAGCATTGCAGCTTAAGTCTTACTGAACACAATGGGCTTACTTCAGAGTAAAGCAAACAACACTGTTTTCAAACACCTCAACTCATAAAATGCTTATGCTGCTTAACTGTTGGGCCTTTTAAGCAAACTGAATGGAAAGAAGTTAAACTGAGAAGCTCAGAGAAATGGGAGATTGTACATGACAGCATATTTTCCCACTCCAAAATATGTGGACCTACACATAGGTCCTGTAGGGGATGTGGACCTACATAACCAACAGTTAATCTTATCCATGCCTCGGGGTGCATTCCTAAATCCGCCCTGGGCTGATGCATGCTGTTCACATCAGCCAGGGCTGTCGCAAACATAATAATAATAATAATAATAATAATAATAATAATAATAATAATAATAATAATAATAATAATAATAATAGGATTTCTATACCACCTTTCTTAGGTCACCAGATTTCTCTAATGACTATAACTCAAGGCGGTTTACATGGGCAGACTTTATTCAGAAACCCGAAGGTTTTTACAATTTATACAGAAATGTTCTATCTTTCAAGAACTACATACATACATACATACATACAGATGGATCTTTCTGGATTTAGTCCTTCTTTCTGGCCACCTATTTGTCTTCTTGCTGGCTGATAAATGGCTTCCCTGCTCCGAACTTCGGCACAACTCCCCCTCACACAAGGCAGCCGAAGCTCAGCTGTTAATCAGCTGCAATTAACGAGGTCTGCCGCTCACAGAGACTTCCGGCTGTCCCGAACTGGCGACCTTCAGATCTTCAGCTCTTATCTTCAGGCAAACGGAGGCATTAACCCGCTCGACTAAATCTTCTGCTTCATGCTGTAAGGCACATTCACACCAGGCACGCCACAGACAGCAACAGGTAAGCTGCCTCTGCACTGGCTGAACTTGGCCAGCATGGTGACTTTGGAGGGCAAGGGGAAGGGAGAGGGACCAGAATGGGGCAGAGGGAGGGAGGCCCCGCGGGCTCTGTTAGGCCAGTTTCCAACCCCTGTCCCTGGGCCACGAGGCCCCGCTCCAGGTCACTTGGACTTGCAGCTGCTATTTAGCAGGTGCAGGTTCGAGTATCCCCCTCAGGCTGCCTGGGGCTTACCCTCGGGTAGGTGGACAAATGTCCCCTTGCCATGCGCTGAACTCCAGTTGCCTACCACCCTGGGTAGTCGGCCTGTCTGCTCCTGTGCGGTTTAGGATTGCGCTGCCCTTCCAGCATGTACAGGACTGTAACTCATGAATGAATAACACAAACCGCGGATGTAACATTTAATGACTATATGCAAATATCAAAATTCTACCTCAAACTCAATTCAAACATCCCACCAGCATCAGCTATATATCAGGTACAAACAGAGAGGGCTACGCAAATCCCAAAAACAAATAATGGGAGGGAATAAACCTAATGGATGGGGGGTGGAGTCTGGAATGTCAAAACAGAAAATGAAGGAATTCCTGAAATTCTGCTCAATCTAGATCCAAACCCAAACAATTAAGTCCATTATTTCTGTGTGACATTACTGTGGGCAAACTGTATTTTGTACACAAAACCCATGTGGATTTATAACAACAACCTGATGAACAAGCAATGGGAAGAGTGAAAATTCATTTATATATAACTTATTACAAGCAACTGATCATGTTATGTATTTAACTGTTATTTCTAGATATGCTAGATCTGTATTCCACAAAACCACACGCTACACACTAAAATTCCAAGCAAACCAGGCAACAGGGCTATAAATTATCACTTTCTGTAACCAATATTTGTAATCAATTAATAGGAGTCTTGGCAGGCTTGGCAAAGACAATTTAGGAACTTCCAGACTCCCTTTCTGCTTAAAAATTACAGAATGTTTATTGAATTTCATTCAAACCTAATTTATGTAAAGCTTGTTTAGAAGGTTAAAGACATCCCATATTGAGTTTTTTCAGCTGCATTCACTGACTTGCACATGTGCAGAAGAGGGTCTTATACTGTAAATTCAAAAATGCAGTCCACCTTACTTGCAACTGGCTTGGGTAGGCAGAATGGGCGATTTATAAAGTGGTTTGGCCACATTACATTACTGGGAGTTCAGAACTGACAGTAAAAAATTCCACTATGCACATCAATCTCCCCTTGCCTTATTTTTAATTCAGAATTTAAGCATCGTTTTATGGTAATTAATCTGCAATATAAATTTACTTTCCCAGAATCCCAGATACTGATGAACCTCTACCAAAAGAAATGTTTGCTGAGGCTAGATATTAGCATTAGCATACCTGTAGTTAAAGGCAGGTGAATGACGGTAGTTATACATGTCAAAGTGAACCAGATGGATGACAGAGTTGCTCCTGACAACAACAGGAGAAGTATAAGTTTCAGCATTCCTCTGATAAAATCAGCAAATCTGTAAGATACATAAATCACTCTTTATAATACATCACACGTTCTATAAACTGCAAGAAAACAATTACAATACAGGCATGCCCTGCTATCCGCTGAGGCTCCGTTCTGGACCCGTGGATACCAGATACTGGGATACTGAAACCGTGGATACTGGGGTCATCTTTTTAAAGATAGGGGAAAATCAGTGGTTTTGCTGCAACACGGTTAAAAAAGAAAAGATTTGTTTAATGTTCCCCTATCTTTTTAATAGGCTTCCGTTATCCATGGATAACTGAAACCATGGATACCAGGGCATCTGTATACTCAACCTGTATACTGAATCAGTGGATACCTGTATACTCAAGTCCAAATTGCAAGGTAAGAATTATTTAGAATAGCATGTGATACTTTGGGGAAAGGAAGCCATTGAAGGTTGTTATTGTTAACTGTAAACCATGTGGTGAACTTTTTGTTGAAAAGCAGTATATAAATACTGTTTATTGATTGACTGACTTGGAGACTTACGGGCAAAAGATGAGGAGATGGTACAAGAACGGACAACATAAGAACCGCCTGCTGAATCAAACCAAAGATCTATCCAGTCCAGCATCCTCTTCTCTACAGTGGGCAACCAAACACCTCCAACAACCCCAGAATCAGGGCTTAAGGGCAAACACTACCCCTTGATCCTACTCCCCACAGCAATTGCTATTTAAAGGTACAGTCCTTTTATAATTGTTTTAATATGGGTTTGTTTCATGATTGCCACAAAGAGAAGTGGTATGAGTTGAAACAGATCAGGCTGTGATATATTGTTCCATTTTGCAGGAATACACAACTTTGCAACTGAGGCCTCCATATACCATGAGAGTGCCCAATTCATGCCAAAGTAATATTGTCCCCACATCCAACATCCCATTGTCCTGCATTTCCTACATAATCAGCAGGCACCGAGAAGCCCACTGTTCCTGCCCATTCAGAGGGCACAGGACTTTTATTGGAAGGTCATGTGGGGAGGGACCTGCCAATATAGGTAAGGGAGGGAGAGATTTCCTGGTCCACAGTGAGAAATAAAACAGAGATGGAACTTCCTTGTGTTAGACCAGCCTGAAAAGAAACTTTTGCCCCGGAGATGGGTATTCACCATCATGTATATATAAGTAATACCTACTTACATAGCCTATAAATATATATGCAACACTTAAAGCTATCTCCATGGTTATAAGATCTCCCACCACCACTGCTGCCTTGCTTTCCAATAATCACTCCACACTTGCTCATCTCCCATCATGCTTCGATTCCTTGTCTCTCTTATTCCTGGGTCTGTGCCTTATTTCATCCCAGTCCATGCTTGAGATCAGCTTTCCTATTTCTATCAAGTTTCCCTCTTCTTGGTACTGCTTTGAAACTCTCTTCTAGAAAATCCTTCCTACTTACACCAACATAGCACTAAGAACACAAGAACTTAAGAATCACCTTGGTGGCTAAGAGAAAAGTCCATCTAGTCATACATTTTGTTTTCAACATTTGCCAAATGCTTTTGGCAAGCCTACAAGTACAGTATTGGAACAATGGTGGTTCCTACTGTTTCTCCACAACATCTATCACTGAGATGCCTAGTTCCTAGTTAAAACATTGGTATAACTATCGTGGCACAGAAGAGCAGTAGATGAATTCCTACCTTGTTACAGAGCCCCAAAACATCTATTTCTTGCCCACAAACTTGCCTTAGTATTTTATGATCCAGAAAATGCACATTATGTGCTTACATAGTCAAAAGCCATAATTTCCTATTGCAACAGAAATTAACCGTGTCAGAAAGTTACTGAATTTTGACTTTGCTGCAATTTAAAAGGAAATTCTGAGCCATGAAGGGCAAAATCTGTAAAATACCTGTGATCATTAGCAAACACAAGAAGAGAAACACCACAGTTAAAAAGACCACACATGTGAACGTTACTATTGGGTTGCGTTTTCTCTTCCCTCAAGTGTCCTTCTATAGCTGCCAAGAAAAGGGTATGGCATCCACCAGCTGTCCAAAATAGCCATGGCTCTTCAATCATAAACATACCTCATAAAAATGATCTCAACGCTCCCGGCCTAGGACTAGAAAAGTGGCAAGATTGAGGACCCACATCTCATGCACCACATACCACATACTACAAGTAATAGAAAATGCGCTCCCAGATTTCATTATTCCCACTCAGCCTTCGACAGGCGCAATTTGAATTTTGTAACCAAGCACAAACATTTCTACTGTGTGCAGAGATAGCATGAAACCCAAATGATAGTGTTTTCATTGTCAAAAACTGGAAATAGACTTAGATGCCAGGCCCTTTAGGTACTGCATTGGGCAAGTAAATAATGCTCACAAGCAGCATGACATTATATTGTAATTTAACTGCAGTGGCGTGGGAGGGGCACAACGGTTGGTGCTGGGAGCTGGAGCTCAGGAGGAAGTAAAACTGTTCTTAAATGAACACACTGGAGATTCCATTCATTTCAGAATTAGCATCTGCAAGAATAAAACGCACTCTCACGCTGAGCCATTCCAATAGATCTCAGGCTGCCTACTTTGTAAGTCACAAATCTGACACTGAAATACATGAGCCTGTCACACTTGACAAGAATCATTACTTAATTTCCTAATTACGACTTTCAGCAGATTATAGTCAGCACAGACATTGATTCAACTTCATACAGATAACTGCTGAATAGGCCTAAAAGAGGGAAATCATCCATCAAAAGTGACAAATCCCCACTCTTCTTGTGCATAAAATCCTATGTTTGAAATGATACAATTTGTCAATCAGAGAAAGATTTGGCGACAGATTATTCACTTTTTATAAAAACACAAATAAACCTGCAGAAAACGAAGGCACTGAGTCCTACAAAAACTTGCCTCACCACAGAATTTGAAACCAACTTTGTAGCAGCTACGAAAGACATTAAGAGGCTATTCTGAGGCTTAAACCAGGCTACATATTAAACAAATTAATCTACCACAAAAAGGTCAGAATTTACATGATGGGACTGAGTCAGCGAATCTGTGCTAGACTCCTCTTAAGGCTAGATGACGATGGCCCTCCAATTCCATAAGCCGCCAATTTAACTGTACAATGTAATTTATGAGCAGGAAGAGTTGCCCAGTGTACCAAAAGGTTCTGTAAGAAATAATTTAACACGACACAAAAAACGATTGTTCTAAAAGGCACTGCACATTTTGGGTTGCAACTCTGTGCCCTTCATCTACTGAATTTTTTTTTGGGGGGGGGAAGAGTCATTCTATTTCTCAGACCTCTTCTCTCTGACCACTAGAAATCTGGCACAGTTACTTCCCCGACTTCTGAGTTCTAAACAGGCATTGCCCACTTTTCAAGTGTGAGTCAGTTCATACATCACACAAAGCTAGGACTGTATCCTGGCTTTGAATGTCTCACCATCTTTCATTGATGGAAGGCATGATTTTACTTCCAGTTGTGATCGCCAGCCAGTTGTGGATCTAGGGGGGGCTAGGGGGCACGAGCCCTGGGCACTGTCTTGGGGGGCGCCAGTGGCCCCTGCAACATTGCACGGGTAGACCTGGGCTCTGGAGCCCAGGTCTACCCATTGGGACCAGCCGCAGGTAGACCAGGGCTCCCCACAGGGAGCCCAGGTCTACCCATTAGAAACAACAGCGGAGCCCAGGACTACCCATTGGGACCAGACACGGGTAGACCAGCGCTCCGCAGGTCAGGAAAGCATCCATAGCGTAGACCTTCCCCCACCCACTCAAAGCATCTTTACAGTGCCAAGGCATCTTTAATCTTCATAAATTTTAAGGTCACAGTGAGCTCAGCCTTAGTTTTTTTCATAGTTGGCTCTTTACGTTTGCTGACTTCAGTTTGAAATCCCTGTGTCTCCACTTTCAAAAATCTGAGTCAGAGTCTGAAAAAGCCACATGTGAGCAGAGACCATCATGAAATGCTTCCAATTTGCATGGGAGATTAGCATGTGTCCGCCCCCCCAGTTATATAGGCAAATTGGAAGCATTGCATGATGTCACGTGCCCCCTGGGAGCACACTTCTATTGGGCGCCACAGGCGCCATTTTGACTAGGTCCGCCCCTGTCTCCAACAAAATGTGGCCATGATGTGTGAATGTGCCAAAAGTGGCTTATTCAAGCCACTGTTTCAAAATAAAGTAGGATTTGGATCATAAATGATACTGTTCATATAGGCTGAGTTGGTGTAGCACAGTGGCTAACAGGCAAAGAGGGCAATCCTACTACTGCGCTGGGCCAATGTAAGTCCCTTGTGCAGGCCCAGCGCTGTCACAAACGTGCCAGATGGCACATCTGTGCCAGCTCGGGAGGCAGATGGGCCAGTGCAGGCAGTGGCACCAGTCTGCGGACACCAGATTCTACCTCCACACCAGCTCAGTAAGTGGGGCAGGGGGTTGGGGAGGGTGACATTTCAGGGCATGAGAAGGGCGGGCGTGACCCAGAGACGGGGGAGGACACCTTGCACAGGCTGCTTGGAGTTACAATTTCGCAGGCGTAGCTCCAAGTAGCCCTATTGAGGCTAATGGGGCCTGCCCCAGGGTAAGGGGAAAATATCCCGAGGAGGCCTCCAGCTGCTTCCTATACTGCCTCCTATACTGCCTCCTACCAGCCTGCTTGTTTCAGCGCAGTATAGGATTGGGATATCCATCATAGATCAGGAGTTCCCCAGTTTGAAACTGGGGATGGCCTTAGGCCACTCAGTCTCAGTACCCCAGCTGCAATTATACTTATCTTACAGGATTGCTGTAAGATTACATCAAGATGATACATGTGAACCACTGTTTATGCTCTGAAAGCACTATACAAAACTATTACTTCTTATTAATACTAGCACTTTCCTGCCTCTCCAGAGCTCCACAGGAGATTTTAACCTCATAACAATAATGTAAAGTAGGACAGACTGACAGGGTGACTTGGCAAGTTTAATAGCTGATCAGGAATTTGAGCACAGGTTCCTCATATCCAAGTCTATTAACGATGCAAGGAATGGCTTCTATGGTCTGCTTTTTGCAATTATGCTTACCTAAATAAGTGAGCAATCTAAATAACACGCAAGCTAGAAGATCACCAATATGCGTTGTGGTAGCAACTACTATGCCTAAAATGTATCTTTGCCATCACATTGCTATGCCTGAGATTCACAAGCAGCAACTGACAAAGCAAATTGTTTCCGTTCATAGAAATATGAACGCAACCTAAGATCTCTTAATTTCTAGCTCAGAATTCAGCTCAAGCAGAATCTAGCTCAAATTTCAAGCTCTTGGTTGAGGAATCCATCACATCTATAACTGAAAAGCGGAAAACAAACAAGCTATTTTTTTTAAAAAAAAAAAACTGGTTCCTTGATTATTTTACCTAATATAAGTATTTCTTCCCACCTTGAGATGGAGTGGATAGGGAGTACTTGTCAAACACAATAATATGAACTGCTCGCTTTGATGACTGAACAAATGGAATTTCCAGTACTCACAGGCTAAAATATACAAACAAAATACATAAATTACTGTGCTAGAAGATGAACATATTGTCCGAGGCTCAGAGAAAAGCATTTGTTCTTTTGCAGTTGTCAGAGATGACAAGAAACAATCTTGAGGGTTATCGTTTTAGTATAGCTAAAATACCATTGAGATGAAAAAATAAAAAACCAAAGAAGACTGCAACTCTTACCTTGCCAGTGCGACACCAAAAACACAGCCTCCTACAATGGACCAAAACCCAATCCATCCTGCATCCACCTGGAGAAAATTAAAGAGTGAGAAATGAGATGTTATTTCAAGCAAAGTGGAAAGTAATTTAAATTGTATTTGCCACCTGCAAATAACATGAATACAGATAAAAATAGGGAAAAAAAGTACCACAAAATTCTCAATGCATAAGATCGTAAGAAGAGCCATACTGGACCACGATGGCCCATCTAGTTGTTTTATTATTTATTTAAATAATTTTTACCCCTCCTTTCTACCACACATTAGGCACTCAAGGCAGCTTACAAAATGAATGAGATAGAAGATTAAAAATAGTATTAAAAACATACACAATTAAAACAATAAAACAGATCTATGACCCTCACAACTATTAAAATTACAGTTAAAAAGTACCAGTCCATCATGACAAATTAAAAGTTGTCTTAAATAAAAATGTCTTAAGGCCCTGCCAAAAGGTCTCCAAACAGAGAGCCATTCTTAATTCCAAGGGGACGGAATTTCAAGGCTGAAGAGCCACCACTGACAAGGCCCTATTCCCAGGCATGGATCTAGGGGGTGTTGGGGGGGCACTAGCCATGGGCATCATCTTGGGAGTGGGCGCCATAACCATGGCGAGCCCTGCCCCAAAATGGCGCCCGCGGCCCGCCCCCACCCAGGCCCTGCGCCGCATTCTCTGCGCTCCGGCTGGCTCTTGGAGCGGGGGACGGGGCGCCGTGTTCTCTGCGCTCCGGCTGGCTCTTTAAGGCCAGCCGGAGCATGGAGAACGCAGCGACGCGCGACGCCCCGCCCCGCCTCTTAGGGCAGGGGCGGGGCGCCGCATGGCGCCGCACGGCGCCACGTCACGACGTCATGACGTTGCGTGCCCCCATGGGGCACGCTTTCACTGGGCGCCATGGGCGCCCTTTCAGCTAGAACCGCCCCTGCCTATTCCTAACAGTCACCCCATTCATCTCTGCTGGTAGTTGGAGTTACAATTACAGGTAGTTGGAGTTACAACAGTCAGAAGGCCCCGTCAGATGACCTGAGAGTTTCTGCACTGTCTGAAGAGGCAGCCCAACCAAAAGCGTTTTCCCCATGTTTTCCACTGTGGCAATAATATAAAGAAGTCCACAAGCAGGGTATGAAAACAATCACTTTTCCATGTTGCCTGTAAGTTGGTTTCTTAGCAAGTGGTATTTACTGCCTCTGAATATGGAGGTTCTATTTAGCTGTCACAGTAACAGCCACATGTATATCCTCTGTGAATCTAATTATTTTTAAAGCCACCCACCAGTGATCACAGCATCTCTTGTGGCAAGAGGTTTCATAAAAGTTAGTTGTATGTTTTGTGAAGCAATATTGTACTTGCTTTGGTCTGATGTAAATCTAATTCTAATAAATGTCATTGGGTAACTCCTAATTCTAGTATTATAATTTATCTCTAGATTTTCAGGGTACTTCAAAATTCACACTTTTTTCTTAAATTATAGTCTTTCTATGTAATAGATCTTGGTTTTGATCTCTTTCTTAATGTTATTTGCCTGTGAGCTCTTATAATGTCTGTTCAACCCTAGCTGATTTTACCTTGTTGAAAAGACCACAAAACCAGTACATCATTTTCAGTGTGTCCTGCTTAAATAAGGTTATTTAGGGCCTGATCCAGAAGGTCTTATCGCCTGTGGTACGTGTCCCCACAATACTTATTGCCAACAAAAATGTTGTGAACATGCCATAAAGCACACCGTGGCAATGTACCGCCCATGCTGGGCTGGCGCTCAGTTACTGCCAGGTCCCAACATGGATGGACAGGGCAGACGGCACTCCAGCAGTGCCAGTAAGCCCGTTTGGGGTGGGGGAGGAACCGGGTGGGGGAGAGGAGGGGCAGCCCTGTGCAGGGGTGGGACCTGGCAGTGCTTTCCACCACTGGATCTTATTCCTGGTGGTGGCCTGAACAGCCCAACATGGGGCTGCTCATAAGAGCCCTACGGATCAGGCAAATCAAGTCCATCTTCCTGTATCTCACAGTGGCCCACCAGATGCCTCAGGGAGATAGCCGGCAAAATAGCCGGCAGTGAGCCGAGGAGCCTGCAGCAGGAGCCTGCAGGAGGCAGGGCTTTCCCCAGGGTAAGGGGATGGTACCGCCGTTTTGGTACCACTGCTCTTACGGAAGCCGGGCAGTTAAGGATTGAGCTGCCCATTAACAACAACAAAACCAATATATTGCCAGCCACACATAAGCAGGATTCACAAGACAATAATCACATACATACCTGGCTTACATGAGCTGGGGTTAATATCCAGTCTAGAACACCAGACCACCCAGCAAAAACACCCAATGGTATAGAATAGGCTAGAGCAATCATCAGAAACCGGGAATTGCTGTAAAGACAAAGGCCAATTAGGAACAGCTTTGCCTATGTATGGCAATTTACAGCATAATCCTATACAAGTTTACTCAGAAACAAATTCTACTGTATTCAACAGGGCTTACTCCCACATAAGTGCACAAAGGACTATAGTCCTACTAAATTCTACTACATATAAAACATTTTATGTTCCAATTGCTCATCAAGGACAATGACTGGGTGGCATGGAAGTGCACTTGGTGGCAACAATTTGATCATATGCAGCTGAGATCAGCCTGACTGCCAGATGTTCTGCCAAGGGAATAAAATTCACCAAGACATGCTAGGATATGCTAATGACCCTAGGAATGGAGATGGGCTACATAGGAAACTTCCTTGTATCCAGTGGCATAGCCAGAGGAGGGCAAAATCGTAAGTCTTTTACGGCTCCCTATTAAGCCATGTAAGTGGCTCCTCCCCCTCACCGCTGGAGCCAGTCAGGGTGATGAAAGTAACATGGAGAAGCCTTCGCATTGTTTTAACCGCCCCTACTGGCTCCAGCCAAGAGGGGAAGGGGCTGCTTACATGACTTTCATCAGGAGCCATAAAAGACATGATTTTGCACCCCTCTGGCTATGCCACTGCTTGTACCCCACCACACCATCAGCCCATCTAGCTTGATATTGTTAAAACTGACTGGCAGCAGCTCTTCAGGATTCAGGTGGCAGGATTTCCCAGCCCTACCTGGAACTATCAGAGATTAAATCTGGACTCTTCTGCATGCACAGCATGGGCCATAGCTCAGGAGTAGGGTACCACTTCCCAAGACAAGGACCGCCTTGTCTTAGAATCCTAGTTCATTCAGATGGCAGCGGCACTTTAATACTATACGAATGAATAATTAAAACAGGAACCAAAGAATGGAAGAGGTAGAAACAATTAACTTATTTTGCTATTTCATTTAACATTGCTGTTACCAAGCTCTTGTTTTCTGGCACTATATTTTAAAAGCTTTCATTATGTTTCAGAGTTATTGTGATCCGTACAGCATGTTTCCTTGTCCTTATGGTTGTGTTTTGGGCTTCTTTTGTGCTTCTTTAAAAAAGAAGTTGACAGAGTTGATAATGCCTGTTTATTGAATGGAGTACTAACATGCATTAGAAACAATAGAATCAGTTCAGTCAGTGATACAAGCGTACTTTAACCACGAATTCAAAGAACATATTTTTAAACCTAATTTGCTGCTTACAGTACACAAAGACAGGTGCCTTTTCCTTGATTAGACTCCAACATTAGCAATAAAGCCAGGAATTGGATTGCAGTCACAACCAATAGGTGTCCACTTTTGAGACACAATGGCTGCAATGGAGAATGTCCTAGGGCAGTGGTTCTCAAAGTGGACTGGGATCCACTTTTTAGAATGGCACGTGTTGGGACCTACCAGAAGTGATGTCATTAATCTGGAAGTGATGTCATAGCCAGAAGTGCCATTTTCAAGCAGGAAGTGCCATCATTGTGACACAATCAAATAACATTCCTAGAATGCAAACACGCATTCTTGGACTTCAGCAACTGCACAACCAAGAAACATCCAATACAGAAAGCAACGTTAAAGCAAAATATGGAAAAGCACCGAACTAAAACATGTAAAAAAAAATCCCACACAACAATTCAAACTGTTAACACTCACAAAAGGAATATAGCAAAAGTAAGGTCTGTGGCTGCTCCCAGCTTTCTGCAATTCACCTGACATCAGGTCGCAACCCACCAAGTGGGTCCCAAACCACAGTCTGCGAAACACTGTCTTAAGGGGCAAATTGCTTCAGTCTTGTCACTAATTTGGGGCAAATCTGTGAACTACAAGTTTTTGAATACAGAGTGCCAAAGCAGAAAACTCAAAATGGTGTGTATCTACTGAGAACAGATTAAAAACAGGCTACAGATATAAAGTTATAGTCCCTGATCTAACAACAAAGGAAAATCATCTACATGTGCATTCACTTAGAACTCTGAATTTGGGTAAATCACTGAAATTGTTGGCAAAAATCCAATGCCAACAGAATCTGGTAACATTTATGCCAAATTTTAAAAAAAGCATATGAATAGAGTAACACTTACAGAGCCTGACAGCACATCAAACTACTCTGAACTGCAAATATTACATACATTCCATAAGTGCAAAAAATGAATGCCACGTTCAAAATACTAAGTAAAAGAAAAATGTGCAAAGAGGCAATCATGCTTTAGGGCTAAGACTGAACCACCTATAACACCCAATATGCACATGTCACTGTCTAGTGTTTTCTATTTGCTTCCACATAGAGATTGTGCCTCAGCTTCTCTATGTGCTCTTTAGTGCTTACCTCTACTGGATCAATTCCTACTATGTTTAAAAGATAAACTTCCTATTACCTTGAGGTGCTTTGGAAAAAACAGCCAAAAGGGTTCAATGTAATAAGCATGCAAGCACTTGAACATTTGCTTAATTACACTCTTCCTTCATCTCCAGCTGCACGACACAAACCCAAGGAGGAAGAGAAGGTTTGCCAAGTAAATTCCATCTCTCATCCATCAACTAACATCTGTGTATTTCTGCAGACACCGCAAAATTGGGCCCAAGATACACTCCTATTGGGTTGGGTGCCAGCTATCTCTGCACGTGCCCTAGGCAACAAAGGATCTATGAAAGTGCCCTACTCAGAAAACTCCTTGACCTTTCTCAAATAAATAATGCAACTAACGTTCAAAAACCATGTGAGGAGGAAACAATCATAACTTCACCCAAGCCAAGCACTCTCACCCAGCCTTTTAAAAGGGTGGCTTTAGGCATTCATGGCACATTCCAAAGAAAATGCTTATATGCCTAGATGCAAAGTATTTAAGAACGCAATCCTAACCTGGAGTTAGGCCAGCACAGTTAGGCCAGCAAAGTTTGGCTGGCACAAGGGACACCATAAAGCATGTTTGGACCACTCTCTGAGTCAGAGAGGCCAGCACACAGAGGTGCGCCATGCGTAAACACACTTTACGGTGCCCAAAATTTGAACATAATGATAGATTATCTCCAGTAAGACAGACAAGTTCAAGAAACTGCACTAAGAGATGCAGAGTTTTCTCCCTCAATTCACCTTTCTTGGTTATTGATGGTGAAGCTGTAAAAGCTCCATCATCACCATTATCCTGTCAAATAAACAGGAATTGCCAGAGAAGCTCCAAAGAAATATTAAGTGTAAATGAAGAGAACAAAAAGCTAACAGGTGCATGCCTCTTCCTAAGCTCCTTTCCATTTCAGAATAGCAAGGGAAGATTAGCTTTAAATCACACACGTTTTATTTTACTATTTTTAAAATAAAATGTTAAAGAACCTCCATTAATTTAGCATTATGTTCAGCATTTGTACTGTGGATATAGTAGGCAGAGATATAGTAGGGAGTGTATAATGAGAGCACAACTATTATGTAAGGTTCATACATACACACTAGTGGAAAGCTGCCTTGCTATGGGAAAGTATCATACAGGAAACACACAATTTAATGGAAGGGGTGTTTGTTAATGCTAAAAGTCCATTAAATCTGAATGCACAAGTCAACAGAGATGTGCATATAAAATACATATATGACCAGCTTTTAATGAAGCAGAAAACATTTCCGAACTCTGCTAAATTGAGAATATAATGAATTCTGTTGGAAAAAGCCCATGAACAAACAATGCTGAAGCAATGTAGACAACATCAGTAGGAGAATCTGGAAGGATTCAGATGTTGTGGCTCTAGGCTCCAATGAATGTGAATGCAGCTGTAGAGAAACTTCAATAGCGGAAGCTCTAAAAAGGAAAATGCTCAAGTAACTTACAAACTCACTTTCTACAATGGAGGTAATGTACAAACTGCATTATCTAGAAGCATGAACAGAAGATGCAAGACTCTGGGTGCAATCCTTACCTGGAGTTCGGCTGGCACAGTCAGGCCACCGTAAAGCACGTTTGGACCACTCTCAGAGTCAGGGAGGATGGCGCACATCTGTGTGCTGGCATCTCTGACTCCGAGAGTGGTCCAAACATACTTTATGGTGTCCCTTGTGCCAGCCAAACTTTGCTTGCCTAACTGTGCTGACCTAACTCCAGGTTTTGATTGCACCCTCATTCATGCATTGTGTTTTCAGCACTGCTGTGCACTGTTCACTCAGAAGTAAGTCTATTTAACTCATTGGGACTCACTGCCAGGTAAGTGTGTAAGGATTGCAGCCCAAGGCTCCTTAATTCTTTCCTTAAGGAAGTGTGGAAACAACTACTCACCGAAGCCAAATTACATGGAAACGATACTGGCTGATTTAAGAGTACATTGAATTCCAAAATTAATGACAGTAGGGGCGCAATCCTAAACTGAGTTAGGCCAGCATAAGCGAACAACAGCAAAGTTTGGCCAGAGCAAGGGCCACTGCAAAGTATGTTTGGACCACTCTCAGAGTCAGAGAGGCCACCACACAGACGTGAGCCATCCTCCCTGACTCCGAAAGTGATCCAAACATGCTTTATGATGGCCCTTGTGCTGGCCAAACTTTGCTGGCCTAATTTATGCCAGCCTACCTCCAGTTTAGGATTGCACTCTAGGAGAAAGATTGAAGACATTATTTTTAAAAGTCTGCTTTGGAATGTCTTCTCATAGGCAGCACGGAATTGCAAACATTTTCCACAGTGTTTTACAACACATCTATTCTGATGACCCCTAACCCCTGCTAACTGGGCAAGAGGCACTTTTTCAAGTGGTGTTCCTCTTATATTTAGCAGGGGAAGAGTCATTGTCCCTCTTCACCCCTGTGCATTGTCTTGTCTAGCGGCTGTTGCTAGTGGTGTTCTGCATTTTTTTTAGATTGTGAGCCCTTTTGGGACAGGGAGCCACTTAACTTTATTATTAGCCTGCAAACCGCTTTGTGAACTTTGTGTTAAAAAGCGGTATATAAATAATTTGATTGATTGATATAGAAGACTTTGAACACATTCATCACTCAATGCTCATGTCTGTTTCCCTATTAAGAACAAAAAATGCAAGATTTCCCTTGTCTCCGACTCCCTTATGCTCTGCTTAACCTTTTCAAAATTACCAACTTGTCCACCAAGCTGGCAGAATTTAAGTGTTCTTTATTTCTAGACCTTACATTCCATACTGCACCTGTCTAATTTACAGAAGCACTATGCGGCAAAGACCCTCTGTTGCACACAATCTGGCTTTTAAAAATATACCTAAAGATAGTTTTCTGTGTTATGTCCATAAAAGGTAGAAAATCCACTCTACTGTAGGAAAAATGGCTTGTACATCTACAATAAGATATCACTCTCTGTTTGGAAGTCTCACCATTGTATTTGAACTTAGCAGATAAAACAGCCTTTGATGGAAAGATCTAATAGGAACTCCCTCCCTCTGTTATTTCTGCTCGTTCTCATTTCATTTCTTTTTTGAAAAAAATCCATATATTGTACATTTTTATTAGATGGTTTAACCAGTACAAGTTCCTCTGTTCAATATTTTTTGAAGTATCAAATTATACAAATGAACTTTCCAACATCTCTCTGTCACTAGGTACAATTGCTTGGATCCAACTACCCTTGCATGGCTTCCTTCTCTCACTCCCCATCCTTGCATTACCATACCATGATACTGATCCTAATCAGGTTTCGCAGCTGTGTTGGCAAGCCGATGTTAGAATAATGCAAACTCTAATTACGCTGTGTGCTTCTTTGCTTTAGCAAACGATCTGGCAGTCTTCACTTATTCTCTGCTTTTGTTCCATCATTTTTTTCCCCCTCCAGGCTGAGGGATTGAGCCTACTTATCTGTGGATTTTTAATCCACAGATTTGGCTCAGCTTGAGCCTCCAAGGGCGATCGGAGCTGAGCTCCAGTCAGAGGCGTTTCTACAGGGATGGCAAAGCTCTAAGTTTTGCAAGAAGCCTTACCCTGTCATGTAAATCCCTCCGCTCCCTTGCTGCTGTAGCCAGTAAGCAATGCCAAGATGTTGCTGTTCCCTGTGAGGATTGGCTAAAACGGTGCAGGAGAGGAGTGATTTCCACTGCAAGGTAAGGCTTCTTGCAAAACTTAGAGCTTTGCCATCCCTGTAGTAACACCACTGGCTCCAGTTGCCTTTGGAGGCTCTACTGAGGCCTGCCGAAGCCGCATGAATCCTCAGAGGGACTCAGAATGGCCATTTTGGCCTAAAAACTCACAACTTTCCATTTTTGAGTCAAACTGGAAGTTGTGTTTTTAATGCCTTATAAGGCATTAGAGGGCCTGGGGAAGCCCTCCAGAGGATATCAGAAGATCAGTTCAGAGGGGCGGGGAATCCCCCATTCTGAGCCCCGCCAAGGCTGCATGCAAACACAGGTTTGGAGGGTGGGGGGGCAATATCCACAGATGACTTTCTAGTCGATTTTTTTATCTGCAAAAGACCTTTGCGGATAAAAAGGCCCCACCCTGTATTTGATCAGTCATGATATTGAACGACCAGTCACAAGTCTCTCTAAGCATAGTGTGTGTGAATGAATGGAAGAATGCCAAAATGCTCTGCAGGAATAGGGTCTGGTTCCTTTCAAAGATATCCTCATTTTGCTGGCCACTGTTAAGAACCTGTACAACTGTCCATGAACAAGATTCTAGATAGTAACAGAAAATATCATCATTGCATCTAAACACACAAACATGTATTCTAATAACAAATGATTGCTAAAGATGCCTGATCTCAAGTTACTAAATTTGCACTTTATATATCAACCCACTTCATATCTTGGATTTCCCCCATTAAGGAAACATTTGAAAGATGAGGTGACAATAGCACATAAGGTAAAGGGATGCAAACAAATCTCAGGGACAGGAAAGCAAACAACAATTATTTTGTTAACTTTCAGAGTATTAATCAGCTTCAGTTTTTGAAAGCGGAGCCTCATAGACAGAAACATATCCAGTATTTAAATCTATATAAAATCTCATGATTTTCTTTCCCCTTTTACAAAGGTTAGTAAATTCATGTTTTATAGCTCACCACTCAACTTTCCAGAGATTCCAAATTCAGCATTACGAGAACTGTAAACAAGCATCCATTTTATTAACATAGCTCCCAGATGGAGCCTTGTCAATAGGCATTTTATATTCCACCTGCAGATCCAGTTGTTATTCAGGGTTTTATTTGACAGTAACATTTTTACAACACAGCCTGGAGGCATACAGGGAGGCTGGCTTACATATGACAGCGTTAGTAAGGGTGCAAGGTGTCCTTAGCAGAAAATACTGCTACTAAGTATTTTGGCATCAGTATTCTGCATATTGATGGCCTCAGCTAATTCTGTTTTTCAAACATAAAGACCAATTGGCTGTACTGGTCCCAGAAATGCAGAGATATAAACAGCACTTAAATTCAAACCAGATGCAGTGCTAAATGTGTTGTTTCCGCTTGTGTTTCCCCCCCCCCCTCTTAAAATAGCAGTGGAGTTGGGGTGTAATTAGAACTGCTACCATGGTGTAATGGGAAGAGGCATTCCTCGGCTGTCCTCTGGCCCCGTGGTCCTGACAAAAACATCTACCCAAACAACTTACAAAGTTGTTGTAAGTCCTGAGAGGAGCTCTTCCACGGATGGAAGCTTCCTTCCTAAGAGTAATAGTAGTTTCACTGAGGCCATTTTCCAAAGGGTTCAGTGCCCCCAGCCTTGCACTCTATGGTCTCCATCCTGGTTGCTTCCCCTGGCTGCTATTTTAAGGATAAGCCTATTTAAGCTTGCAAGCAGAAATGACATTTTTAGACTTGTGTCTCGTTTTATTCTCAATTAACAAAACAATTAGTTCCCACATATTTTGTCCTTGGTGCGAAAGTTATCTAGAAAGGATTTATTTTAGAGACTATCTTGCCTTGAGCTTGCAAAGCCAATAAGGAGATGGCCTCAAAAGGAAAAATGAGGAATTACTAATAATAAAGCTGCATGCAGGCCATAATCCTGCAGAAGTGGAGAAAAATGTTAATGTGCTATCAGGTGCAAAACTAAGTGTTTCAGAAAATCTCTGCTTTAAAAACACAAATACGCATTTAGTTCAGTGGTTCAGCAGCAAATTCACAGGATGCCTGAGGATTACCTTGGTGGCCTCTTCCTACTGGCTTCCCTGGGACCTGCCATCTTGAACTGCCAGATATCTTGTGCAATTCAAGATGGCGGCACCAGGTTTTGGCGCTGTGGCAACAGGATGGCGTGACAGAAGGAAGTTTGGGGACCGCTGGTTAAGTTCGCTATTAAAGATACTCAAGGAAGTGCATGGACAACACCAACTGAAATCCCAATACAACAGCCACTGGGATCAGTGATTTTCAGTGATCATGGGTTGAACTTTAATGTCTTTCATAGCTCTCTGCTCATTCTCCATTACCCACAAACCAGAATAAATTACACAAAATAGAAAGCAGTCAAATTGACTTAGTTTGCATGATTTATACAGGTCACAGAACTGAGCTTTTCTTGGCACAGGATTTCAATTATTTTAGTGCAGAGACGCACAGACTTGAATATAGCAGGGCCAACTCTGAGCTATTTTGGTACATAAACTGTGAAACAGAAATTCTCATAGATTGCCCATTTAACTGTGCCCACTTGTCAAGTACTATGAACTGTCGCTTTGATGAAAAGGTTAAGCGTGGGGGGTATGTATTTCACACCCTCACAGGTTCACTGAGCAAACACAATATTTGAGAATGCAGAAATTCTATTCCTCGTTAGAATGAAAATAAAACTACAGAGGGACAGTTCTTTCTAGTGCAGTTGCAATGCTTGTGGGAAGTGTCTTCTCCTTAGTGCTCCAAGACGTTTTTTCTTTCCCATCCCACTCCACCTCCACCTGCTTGATCTTCACAGGGAACAAGAGGGCTGTGTTATGTAGACACCACAAGACTCACCTACAACCATACCTCTCTGCATGATGCAAATTAAGCAAGCTCCAGAGAGAGACTGGTGAAAAAAGCACAGGCTTCAAACAAATAATACTGAAGAACCTTATGTCAAGTCAGGCCATTGGCTAGTGCTGTCTACTCCATCTGACACAAACTGTCCAAGGTTTCAGGCAGAAGTCTTGCTCAGTTCTTCTACCAAGTTCTGTTTAGTGAAGATCACTTTCTGTGATCTTAATGCCATGGGGAAAAGGCTCATAGTTCAGTGGAAAAGTCCCTTTTTTATGCTGAAGGTGCCAGGTTCAATTCCTGGCACTGAAACTCTGGACAGCTACTTCTGCTCAATGTAGACCAGGGACTGCCAAACATGTGCATGATCCAGTGACCATGAAAAATGTTCTTCTGTGTGGATGGTGCTTACTGTTCTGCACTGCAGACTCCTATCTTCTCTCCAGTCTCTGCAAATGGTCATATCGGACAGTCGCTTCCCACTGGAAATCAGAGTAGAGGGCCTTCTGAAGCAATGTGCAGCAGAAGCAGCTGCCCGACCGGCGCAAAGAGATCAGAGAGAAGATAGTAGCCGCAGAATGGTAAGGCTTTGCTACCTACCGCAGTGTCCGAGAGCACTTTACAGGCACTCCACTGGCAGTGCTTTGGAAGCCCCTAGTGTAGACAATACTGGGCTAGGAGGAAAAACGGTTTGACTCAGAATGAGGCAACTTCCTGCATCCCAAAATTCAGGCGCGAACACCCTCTTCCTGTAATGCTATCGTTTGCTGCCTGCGTGCTCATGTGCCAAGGGAGGGGAGAAACAGGGCTATAGTGACCCACATGGAATGAGGGATGATTAGACCACAAGGAATGATTATCCTCTACATTTTGGATACAGCTTGCGTTTGATAGATAAGGAATTTTCCACTCTCTTGGGCTTAAAAACATGTATGTTTTAATTCTCATTCAATTGCATAATTTACTCTGTTTATATGTTTTAACATTACAAAGGACAGATGTCACTCTAGTCTTCTATATTGAGCCAGCCACAATATACGCACCTTAATAGTCTACAAAAACTTCTTCTGTAGCTAAGCCTCTGGCTAGCTGCAGCCACACTGGGTGGAAACGGAGGGCGTGACGGGAAGAAGGCTAGTGTTGCAGAGAATATCAGAGCCACGATGCCAAACTCTAAGGGAATGGAATTAAGAAATCAAATGTAAAAAAAAACCCAAATTATGGTAATTCTTACACGTAATCAAAGAAGTATACAGTTTGTTCCACAGAACAGATGTTCAAAGTGGGTGCTACTTGAACATCTGAACAGGCCAACCCCTGAAACGCTCAGTACTGTTATCCATGGTACTGCCCAATGCCCCTATTGAAAGATGACTGGCAAGCATCATGTGGGGTTCTTTGCAGGGGCGGAGTTCTTTGCTCCCAGCAACTTGCCCCTGTTCTGCGTGGTCACTTGTTATTCTTCATGAAACCACATTAATACAAATGCATGCAGAAATGTCATGTGTTCTTAGATACATGTTAATAGTTCAACATGCTAACGTTGTACACAAGTCTTCATTTTATCTCCAACCAGCAATGAAATTTATGTGATAAAGGTTCAGCTCCTGCAAACTATTACTTTGCCATGTTCTTTTACATTCTTAGTTTATACTGCTATTACATTGACAGTGTACCTGTGTCACAGTCCTATAAGTAAAGAGAACATACAGTGGAGTCCTCGATTGCTCTCTTGCCCTGGAGGTCTACCTTTTTTAAAAAATTCATCAGCCAAGCATCTCCTTTTTGAAAGGGCTGGCTGTAATGTTTCAGGCTGAAATACTAATCACCAAAAAAAACAACATCCATGTTTGTTTGTTTGTTTGTTTGTTTGTTTAGAAAATTTATATTGTGCCTTTTAAAGGGGATTCAAGGCAGCTTACACACACACACACACACACACACACACACACACACACAGGGGACAAGTTATGCTGGAATTGGGAACTCATATGATTAAATTTGTATCTTGCTTTTCTTCTTAAAGGCATCAGGTCTTATTTTCGATGAATGAACTTGCTAATAAGATCCTAAATTCCTGTTAGACCCTGCTCATGAAATCACTCCTGAACTTATATGCTTCCAGTTTGCCTAAGGCTTCCCAATTTGGGCTAAGCAGATTATCTATTCCCCCATAAAATAAGGTGATTAAAGTAAATATATTCTGCTGGCAACTCAAACTGATTAACCATGAAAGTAAAACCACTTCTCAATGTTACCAATGCACGAAAAATTGAAGAGGCTTTCAAATAGAACCAACCCTGATGCTCTGTTTTAAAGCACCAGCATTGCTAACAGGATTGTGCTGATATGGAAGCCTGGAATAGGTAGTACATCTGGAATCTAAAAGCCAAAGTAGGAAAATACCTATTATATGCTAAGACAAACCTATCACTAAGTAGCCAGCAAGCTTTCCAGTTCTCCAGAATTCTTCTTCAGACTGGATGTTAAGCAAAGTGGAAAAAATGAAAAGTGAGTGTGTGTGGGTGGGGTGGGGGGGTGGAAATAGACAAATGGAATAGTTATCACATCCAGATTTTCTTTTCCTCCTCCCACCCCCTTCTTTTGGTCTAACACCCAGCCTGAAGAGGAGTTCTGGACAGTGTAGAAGCTTGCTTTGTGAAATATTACTGATCCTAATAAAGGTACTCTACTTTGGATTCTTTTCTAATGGACCCACATAAATATCTATGGTTTTTTAAATTTGAATGACTCTTCGGAAGTTTTCAAGAAAAGCAACAGTTTTGGGTTATTTTTAAGGTGAAGGGCAAATGATGATCAAAACTCTTGGTGACTAGAGATTTATTTCCAGGGAAGTCACTAGAGGGCAGCAGCAAACACACAATAGGAGCACATTAGGCAAAGAGTTAATATAAAGGTCTTCTGCAATACCTGCATACAGCACAGTCTCAATGTGGTCCTTGATATGCTCAGGGCTGCTTCCAGATTCAAGTGGAACTGTTGATGTACCATTTGGCCCTGGAACCAGTAGGGGCCCAACTAAAAATGCAAAAGCTCCGCCAAGGTAGCCGATCAACGATGCAACAGCTGTGGCAGTGGCTCGTTCATCTGGCGAAAACCACGTTGTAGAGAGGAATGGAGCGGCACTTGTTACTGTCGGGCCTGCTAAACCATTTAACAGCTGCCCTCCATGAATTAGCCTGGAGAAAAAACAAAGAACACAGACATTTAAATGCAAACTGCTTAGACATGTAGGGTATAGTACAAGATTTCTAGAACTGTACCATACTAGAAAGGGAAAAAAAAGATGCTAGAAAAGGAAAAAAAGGGAGAGGGAAAAGGAAATATTCTATATTAAGATTTAGTCGAGAGGGTTAATGCCTCCGTTTGCCTGAAGATAAGAGCTGAAGATCTGAAGGTCGCCAGTTCGGGACAGCCGGAAGTCTCTGTGAGCGGCAGACCTTGTTAATTGCGGCTGATTAACAGCTGAGCTTCGGCTGCCTTGTGTGAGGGGGAGTTGTGCCAAAGTTCAGCCGCTTCTCTGGTGGGAGCAGGGAAGCCGCTTATCAGCCAGCAAGAAGACAAACGGGTGGCCAGAAAGAAGGACTAAATCCAGAAAGATCCATCTGTACGTGTGTAGTTCTTGAAAGATAGAACGTTTCTGTATAAATTGTAAAAACCTTCGGGTTTCTGAATAAAGTCTGCCCATGTAAACCGCCTTGAGTTATAGTCATTAGAGAAATCTGGTGACCTAAGAAAGGCGGTATATAAATCCAAGTATTATTAAGTATTATTATTATTAAGAGACCTATAGCTAATGGAGCAATTCTATGCATATCTACTCAAAGGTCAGTCCCATTGTATTCAATAGGACTGACTCCAAGGCACGTTATGTATCGGATTGCAGCCCTAGGCTCCTAGTAAGCAGCACAACCTCTTTCTTGCTCTTGCCATTCATTTATTTGGCTCAGATTTTTATTTCCACATGCAGTAGAACTTGCAGCTTTAGCGTTTTGGTCCCGTCTCTCTTTATCTTCTCCTATTCAAATTTCTGTCTGTTTATCTACACATGGGCTAGAGATGCTTTAATTTACTTACAACCCTCTCAGAAACTTGGTTTCCAGCGTTTCTTCCCATCTTTTCCATAAGGTTTCTTCTTTTTCCTCAACTCTATTTTTCACTTCCTTGGTGCTCTTTTACTATTTGTTTTTCCCTCCAAATTCATTCTATCTATGCAACATCTCTGAGATGTGCCTTTGTTCTTTGATTGCTGCTAGAAAATAGAATGTGCCATTACTTTGTTTCTTGTACAATCTACTATGCAGCCTTACTGATTAATCTGTTTCTTCTCTCAAGATACTCTGTCTATCTTCAACATTGCTGTCAACCTTATTTTTCTCTGATATCAATGCTGCTGTCACTCTTTTAGTGCCCTTTGCACTGGCTTCCTCTCCTTATCACATTTAGTCCAAGCTTCTCCTTCTTACCTTTAAACGTTTCCATTCTCTTGTTCCTTCCTCCTAACCTTTTCCTGCTATCTACCTTATTGTCTTCGCTTATCAGCAATCAATCTACCTTCTAAGCCCAGAATTTCCATCCCATCCCATGCCTGAGCACACTTTTCTAGTGCGCTACCAGCATGTCTATTTCTACCAACCACCACCTTGGTCCCATCCATCACCCACTTTAAAGATGCATTTCTTCGCTTAAGCCGGGATCCATATAATTTACTTCCTCTGCCCGCCATGCTGTGTTTCTTCTTAGATTTCAGATATAAGGGCAGACAATGTATTTTTCCTGTTTGCTAAGTGCCTAATCCTGTTTCAGACACTTTATATACAAACAAAGAAACACACATTTATACAGAGAATGGAGAAATAGGGGATATTGGTGTTCTGGATCCCACCAGAGCTTCAAGCACAGCAAAAATTTGTAGGCTTTTTAATAATAACCTAAGTGTTTGTTAAATGCAAAACAAATATAAAACACATAAATGGGTTATTTGGTAGAACATGATTTCTTTGAAGTCACAACAAATGACACTTCTCAGGAGAAATAAAAATATGGATCAATACAAAGAGTTTCCTATACTTTTTTCTGATTAAAAAACAAGTAATGATTATATACAAACAAATCACTCTCACTCTCAGAAGAAAGCTGCTGTATGGACTATCTCTTATCCAGACTGCTTGTGATGGAAAGATGTCTGGTTCAGATTTTTCTGGATTATGGAATAATTGAATAAATAGAATGAGAAATGCTTCTTCTTGCTTCTCACTGCTACCCATTTGAGTGTCTGCTGGCCTTTTTGACATTTTTCAGCAACGTCTGTATAGGGACACACCATAAGAACATAAGAACATAAGAAGAGCCCTGCTGGATCAGGCCAAAGGCCCATCTAGTCCAGCTTCCTGTATCTCACAGCGGCCCACCAGGTGCCCCAGGGAGGCATGAAACAACAAGATGCTTGCATCCTGTTGCCACTCCCTTGCACCCGGTACCAGTAGCCCACCACCTTTGTAAGGAGGTTGCACAATCCATCATTGCCTATAGCCCACGATGGACCTTTCCTCCAGAAATCTGTCCAATCCCCTCTTAAAGGCATCAAGACCAGATGCCATCACCACCTCCTGTGGCAAAGAGTTCCACAGATTAACCACCTGCTGGGTAAAAAAGTACTTCCTTTTATCTGTTTTAACTCTCCCAACCCTCAGCTTTAGTGGATGCCCCCTGGTTCTGGTGTTTTGAGAGAGGGAAAAGAACATCCCTCTATCAATATTGGTGGTATCGACCACCAAGCAGATAATAGAACTTACAGCCTATACATGGGAATGAGCACAAGACCTACCACAAAGATGTCAGGATTTCAGATATACGGATGAGGGACCGTCTACCTGTATTATATGATTAACAATGCAATCCTATGCAAGTCTACTGAGAAGCAAGTCATTAACTTCAATGGGACTTACCAAGTAAGTCAGAAGTCCTTTTATGAAGAAAGCAATGCAAAGTCCTTTTATGAAGAAAGAAGTCCTTTTATGCCTTTTTTTTTTTTTTGAAGAGTCCTATTCTTATTGTATGACTAAGGCAAGCTGTACCGTCACTTAGGGCACAGTCCTAACCTGGGGTTAGGCCAGCAAAGTTTGGCCAGCAAAAGGGACACCATAAAGTATGTTTGGACCACTCTCAAGAGTCAGAGAGGCCAGCACACAGACGTGCGCCATCCACCCTGACTCCGAGAGTGGTCCAAACGCACTTTATGGTGGTTCTTGTGTCAGCCAAATATTGCTGGCCTAACTGTGCTAGCCTAACTCCAGGTAAGTATAGCACCCCTATAGATATATCATATCATATTTAACTCCAATTAAAAAAAATGCCAGCCCATTGTTAACAGTGTTGAATACTGATAAAAAAAGAAGAAGATGGATGTGGATAATTCTTCCTCTGTGTTGTATTTTAAAATTTTGATAAAATGTATGGATTCCTTTTTGTTTTTGAAAAACACAAAAAACTCAAAACCATCAAAAACAAATTTGTTATGGTAAAGGTCACAGAGAAGAAGTAAAAATGATTGCCATGCCATGTTACACATCAGGATAGATTTATATAATGTAATGCATGTTGAGATCTTTGTTGCAACTTAACCATAAGATTTTTAGGACAATTTTTAGGGCAATTCAAAATCGCCCTTGAAATGTGTGTGTCGATGCATGTGTGTTGCGTCAGTCCAACGCTGTAGTGAAAGTGCCATAAGTCACTTTAGCGCCAGTGCAAGGTGCGCTGTGTCAACAGTTGTGCCAGAGTGGATAGCCAGTAAGCCACCCCTGCGCTGGCCGAGTTCAGCCAGCGCAAGGAAAACATCCCCTTGCCCCATGCTGAGCCGCTTCTGCCTCCTAACATGCTTAGGGTGAAGCCCAGCTGCGCCGGCCTGACTATTCCAGTGCAGGTTAGGATTGGGCTGTCAATCTCTCCTGCACCAGTGATACTGAAATAACATGCCAGTGTGGTGTTAAGCAGACAAATGCTCTCCTGGAACACGTTGCAAAATTAAACTCCTGAGCACTTGACAAATTATTAAACATTTTCACTACTTTTTCAGATAACTGGTCTGCTTCCAATATAGTCAATGATCTCTTAACAAATTCCCCAAGAAGCTTAACATCATCTAATGTAAGTCATTCCCTGTCCTATAATGAATGACATTATCTCTTGGCAGATACAGACATTCCATTATGCCAATGACTGAATTTGAGGGAGGATTCAAAGAACTAAAACCTGAACTAGCAAAACTGCTTTGGACTGAGAGCTGTAATGCTCTGTTACTACATACTAAAGACATACTGCCCCAAATGGTTTGAAGGTCCAACAGGCTGCAATATTAATAAACACAGGATCCACAGACTCAATTCCCACTTCAGCACATATACAAGTTCACTGCACCAGACTTCTAACAACTCTTTAAAATAATGACCTTGTTTGTAACTGGGCTGGATAAATGTGTGATAAGAGCAGAAAAGAAAGAACTCTTGTACAGTCACACTCACCCATAATTAAGGACAGGGTTATTCAGAACAGGGGTGTACTCTCACTTGAAAATAATAGCCTCAATACTTCAGAGAAGTCTGAGCTTGGCACATTCATAGTCTAAACCTGAACATTACAAGTTTTGGTCTCTCACTCATTCCAATCTGACCTGGGGGCACAGGTCATAGAATCTGAGCCCAAACTTACTTCCATGCAGTGAAACTCAGAACAGTGCTCATGGAGGTATACGAAGAAGCAACACCCACCAGCCACTGCTCGTTGGCCCGCTTTCTTCTCTCTGCTAGATCTTTTATATTACAGTGAATGTCCAAATTTGGTGAACGTCAAACATTTACATGTGAATAGTGATGACTTCAAACAAATCTGTAAATGTCTGAAAATAGACATAAAAGGTAAGGTAAAGGTTTTCCCACAACTGAATGGTCTAGTCATGATAGACTGTAGGGGGCGGTGCTCATCTCCATTTCTAAGCCTGTAGAGCCGGCGTTTTTGTCCGAGGACAAGCTTCTGTGGTCATGTACACTGTAGCACACGGAACGCCATTACCTTTCCACCGAAGTGGTCCCTATTTATCTACGCGCATTTTTACGTGCTTTCAAACTGCTAGGTTGGCAGGAGCTGGAACAAGCAACGGGAGCTCACTCCGTCATGTGGTCTCGAACTCCCAACCTTCCAATCAGAAAACCCAGCAGCAGAGGTTTAACCCGCAGCGCCACCCTGTCCCTTACATACTTTGCCTCAATTTTAAGCCATGCATCACTAAATGGCAAGACACATATGCAGTGGAATCCTATGTATGTCTACTCAGAAACAATTCCTATCAAGTTCAATGATCCACCTAAGTGTATACAGGATTGAGGTTTCAGCTATTATCATCCACCAATGTATCTCTGAATATTCAGACGCTCAGAAATTGCCAAGGATTGTCAATATTCACACAAACATTTACAGTAACCAAATTTCAAACACAAGCAAAATCCTCTGGGGGCAGGGAATCTATATTTTTCAGATAATTCAAAACTCTGTGATAAAATAAATTTAAATCACTTTATTTCTTTGCCTACATCTTTTCCTGCTTCCTATTTGGTACAATAAGTTTGGGGGAAAACCTGTGGTAGTTCCATACCAATTAAAACTTTCTTTTAACTGAATGGTATTCTGTGAAAATTAGATTTAGGATGTACACTTTCTGTCCTCAGCCCGAAACATAATTGTCAGGCATACATCTTGGGTATGGGACAATTCCACTCAGATAAGTAATTTCTCAGATGTAGCACTTGAGCCATGTGCTAGATGGAGGTTCATGCGGGCAGGCAAAGTATTTTTCATAGCAGTAAATGTTTTTATTTGTGAGCATAATCCAAGGTCATTTTCTTAAACATTTCGCAAAAGTAGTACTATAGCTATAAAGAACTAGGTGGTAAGCCAGTGAACAAATCCACTCTGGAAGAGGTCACGAATGACTACAGGTTGAGTAAGCCTTATCCAGACTGCTTGGGACAGGGTCTGGATTTTGGAATAATTGCATAAATATAATGAGAAATGCTTCCTCTTGCTCTTTTCACTGTTACCCATTTGTTGGGTGTCTGCTGGTCTCTGACATTTTTCAACAAAGGCATACACTCCACAGCAGAGAATAGAACTTATAGTCTGTACGTGGGAATAAGCACATAACGTTCTAGCGTTCACATTACAGAAAGTTTAAAAAAATAGTCTTGGACAAAAATGTCTGGATTTCGGATTTCCAGGTAAGACATCATCTACCTGTCCTGACTGCCAACCACCTATAACCCAATAGTGTCATTTTCCAGCATTTACCATTTTAATTCATCACAAATATCAAACCCAGGAGCCACATGTTGGGATAGATGCTTCCAAACTACTGTCTTTTTGAAATCCCAACCCCATATGCTTGTATTAATTCACTGATACATGAACTCTGACCGACTTAAGCTACTTTTCACTTGTTTTCTGTGTATACCTTATCTTCTTAGAGAGGCAGACAGAAAGGAGAGACTCATAATGTAGTAATTTACTATTATTCCAGGAGACAAATTTGCAGCAGCTAATACAGCTGACAGAGAAATATGAACACAGCAGTATCACTGCATTTCGCTGTTTGTTACAATGTCCTGTTATCGCTGCAACAGATTTCAGCCTGAAAAGACTATCGGAACCCTTGTCTACAGACCATCATCTCTGCTAAAAATTGCTCCAAGATTAGAAACATTTGTTCCTGTTATTTCCCCATTTTCTTCGTGTTTCTATTATCCAGAAGGAGCAAAGAGTAACTGCATTTTTGTCACTGCCTCATACTATAATTTAAGTTTGATTCTCTAATGCAAGATGTCTTTTGTATGAAAGACGAGGATAGCAAGACAATTTCGTTCAGTGCTTGGCCTGATAGGAAAGCAGTTTTAAGACTGGCCAAGCTAAGTTGCATTTTGATCGATTTCTGTATCTTGTGCTCTGCTCTAGGGTTTACACATTATTTCTCCAATACTCTGTTAATTATTTTCCAGGTACCAGGCAATGTGGTGAGGATTGAGAGTTCAGTCCCACAGTGTGAAATACTTCTCATAACAAGCATGAAACCAAAATTAGGAAAGAAAAAAAGGAAGGAAATCTCAATTGGGGGAGTTATAAAATAATCAATTTCTTAACTTCTGTCTCAAGACTGAAGCCAGTGAATGCTAAAAGAAAAACATCTGACTCTTTTTCAATACTGGCAACCATATCAGAGTCCTGTATTTAAGGATTGTCTATGGATCAATTTTCCTTTGAGTTAATAAACTGGGTAAGGAAGCACACCTTCAAAGAGCTGGGCACCTCTGACTCTGGTTAAACACATCCCACCCTTTGATTCAAGAGTGCCCCAGATTTTTGCATGTATACACACTGGAATTAATCCATTCCACCTCATTCTAAGACTTGCAGAGGTATAAGAGGAAAAATAGGGATAAATTGTATTCTCCTTTTAATATATTTACAAATGCAGTTTATTCAAGTGCATGCCTCATGAGTCACGGTGACAAGCGGCATGTCACTTTATATTTGGTAGATTTGCTACTCTTAGTCATTGCTTTGCAACCAGAAGTCATCTGGAATCCGTAAGGTATCAAAATAAAAGTCACACTATGAAATTAGCATTTCCATTTCATTTTCCCATGGTGTCACATGTAAAATGAAATGTAAGCAAGTCTTTTTGTATCTGATCACACACTGATTATAATAGATGGAGCCAACTGGAATTCACCATGGAAGGGATAAATGTAGATGAAGAAAAATGTATCTCCCTCAAGTTATGGAGTACATTACTGTGTAAGTGTGGCATGCAGACTAATTTTACAATGGAAGCATTCCAGGACACCCACCCACACACACCTTATACACTCAACCCACCCACATCCACCCACACAAATCTAAAATAAATATCTAAGATCCTCCAAACAACAATACCATTCACTCAGGGACGCAACAAGCAGCAAGATTGACAGTGAATCTCAACACCATAGGAAAAGCCTTGTTATCTTGACCCTGGCAACTTCCTGAGTTCGTCGTTTAACGTAATTACAGCCTTGGGACAAAAGCTGTTCATAGATCATGCGGTGCGTGTCCTAATAACTCTATACCGTTTCCCAGAAGGCAACAATTCAAATAGGTTGTAGGCTGGATGGGACAAATCTTTACGGATACAGTGTGACTTCTGCAGACAACGGGATACAAAAATGTCATTTAGGGCTGGAAGGTGTATCCCAATGATGGTCTGAGCCATCTTTATGATTCTCTGCAATGCCCTTTTGGTCATTGCAGAGCTACTCCCATACCACACCAAAATGCCATATGTCAGGACACTCTCAATGGTACTACGAGAATAAGCCACAAGCAGATGTTGTGGCAGGTTTATCTTCCTGAGCATCCTCAGGAAGTATAACCGCTTTTGTGCTTTTCTTACTAACATAGTGGTATTAACAGGCCATGAGAGGTCCTCTGTGATATGATTGCCCCAAAATTTAAAATTGTATCCAAATTGTATGCAAAAGAGCAGGGCATTCCACCTGTGCATGGATTTTCTCAGCTTCTTCTATCCTATTGCAACTCTGTGTGATCTTGAAAATCCATTCTAGGGTCAGGGACGATCCATAGCAGAGTAGAATGGGATGCAGTGGGAGAAGAAAATTACTACTACTATGTAGCTGGAGATCTAATCAGGTTAAGGGGGTATATTTCCACTTACCCTAATGCTCCAGCCTAATGCTCCATCCCAACTTCTGAAATTCACACTAGCTATGTTGCAGCCGCAAATCAAGGCAGCCCTGTGTAGGGATGCCTGGCCTGGGAAGGGAATTAGGAAATGGCGGAGCAAGCCTTTGCCAATCCAGCCCCCTCCTGGCACAATCTGCCTCTCATTCTGCCCTCCCCCACCAAAAAAAAGCCCTCTCTCCGCCTCCCTGACATGCTCCCCATGCCGCCCAATGTGACCTTACTCGTGCCAGCCAGCATTGCTCCTGGATACAGAACTACCAGGCCAGCACAGACAATCAGGCTGGTACTGCTGCCTCACGAGTATTCACAAACATGCTTTATGGCACGTCTGTGACACGCTGAGCCAGCCCAGGGACGGCTGGACTAGCTCAGGTGGAGGATAGGATTGCGCTCTTAGTTCATTTAAACCTAATCGATTTTTCCAAATTGTCTCACAAACAAATATCAGCATATCATTCTCCAAAATATAACAAACAAAACATGTATTAAAACGCATAATCTAAACATCCTTCTTACTAAAAAACAAAACATCAATGATTTTATATTACACTATTATACTATATTTACAGCATCTCTTTTTAAAAAACGAGAATACAATATTACCATAATCACATCCCTAGCAAAGATGGATCATGTGTTCTGCATGAAAACACTCACTTGAATCCGATGAGAGTGGTAGATATAAATAGATGTAAAGTAACAGAAATTATTATTGTACTACCTTGCTTTGATTATAACCAGAAGATGAAAGATAACATCTAGAGAAAAATCTTTGGAAAATTGTTGTTTGGGGGGGGGGGAGAAACTAGTATTTCTAGTTACTAATATAACCACATATTTATACTAAAAAAAAGTTTTATGATTGCTAAACATTATAGGCCCAAGTTATTATTTTAGCTGTATACAAATGCCAATATGAGTAATGTAAAGCAATTTTGCCTTTTATATAAAACGTTTTTCTATTAAGGTGGGATATAATTAATCTGAGAGCAGAATCTTAACCTGGTGGCAGGCTGGCACAGTTAGGCCAGCAAAGTTTGGCGGGCAAAGGGACACCGTAAAGTATTTGGAGTCAAAGAGGTCAGCACACAGACGTATGCCATCCTCCCTGACTCCGAGAGGATCCAAACGCGCTTTACGGTGGCCCTTGTGCCAGGCAAACCTTGCTGGCCTAACTCCAGGTTAGGATTGCGCCCTAAATACATCATTTTTTGCAAGTAAAATTAATGAAGCCACTTTTTACTAAATAGTAAGGAAACAGGATCTGTAGAAAAGTGCAGCTCATAGACTTGATTTAGAGGGCAATCCAGAGTCCTCGATCAGCCACAGTGGAATGATAAGGAAGTGCAGACATTTGGGAGGGCAGAACAGGGACGTATCGGACCATGTGGGCTGGTGGGCAGACTGGACCAGGGTGGGACCATCCTCGGTGACCTAGATAATCCAAACCCCTGTCCCAGTCCGCCTTACCTGGACCACTTGGATTTGCATCAGCTATTTTGTTGGCACAGATCTGAGTAGACCCACTGAGGTGGCTGCCGCACAACATGGGGTAAGGGGAAATAAGCCCCATTACTCCGAGTTGCACAGCTGTCATCTCTTACCCTATGCTGGGTATGATGCTGGCCTGTTGGCTTGCCTATTCCAGCGCAAGATAGGATCAGGCTGCCCAAAACTCATTTCACGGGCAACTGCTTCTAGCTAATTAGGAATGAGCAAGCTTGAAAATGTCCACCCTCATTTCAGATTGGTTTTCATACTGTTCTTACCGGAAACCGTATTTGGTTTCTGCATTCTCTTGTAAGTGGGGCTTGTGTGGTGTTTGAAAGAAAATGTATGGGTTCTGAAACACAGCAGACTTCTGTTTTTGAAGTAATTCAAGGGGGGGGGAACCTAACCTATTTTGAAACTGTTTCTACTAAGAGCCTGCCAAACAAAAGGCAAGAATTGCAATGAAACGAACACTGCAATACCAGGCCAAGACAATAGCATCTCTGTCAGACATCCTGTCAGTTAAAAGGCAACAACATAATGATACAGCAAGACCCCTGACAGCACTGTGACAAATTCTCACAGATCCTCATATCATCATACTGTGTTATTGCACAGCCATCACAGCTGTCAGGTACTTGAGAATGCTTCTGCGGTCAAAGCTTCATCTAAGTTTGAAAGACAGGGGCAAAAAGAATCCAAGCTTGCAAGCAACACGTTATTAAAAGACCATCACATTATTTTTGTTTTCTTCCACAATGCCACACTTAAAAAAGTCTACAAAGCACACACTCAAAATGCAGCTTTACTCTCTTTAGTGCAACACTAATAAGATGCAATTCACGGAGATGTTAACAATGACCCATTAACAAAAAAACACGAGCTGAATGATTATGAGTCAGAGGCTGAATGGTATTAATGAAAGAGACATTATGTGAAAAAGGATAAAATTTATAGCCACTCACTAAGGTGGCTTCTGGTGAGCAGAAATCACCACCAGGTAGAGGGGTCTGAAAATGGTAAATGTGCAATAAGGAAATATAATGCAAAATTTGCATCAAAAAAATGAAATCAACAATTTTTACTAATACAATGTTTTGTCTCATGGACTTGTTTTATTTCCAAACAAATTGCAGAGGCCTCTCCAGGGCCTCCGAAGGCCAGAAAGATGCAACAGCTAAAGATTCTGATGCAAGTCCAAGGAGACGCACTGCAAGCAGGAAACATACAGCAAAAAGGGGGGGTTTAAATCTGTACATGCAAAGGAGCACTGGATACAGTCCGCTCCATTGTGGCGTGGTTGCACCAGCGGTGGGAGGGAAGGATAGGAGTGGGCCATAAGCTACTTGTAACATAGTCAGAACACCAAAATTATAACTGAAAAACTTCCCAGCACAACTAACATGACTTACGGCCCAATCCTAAAATTCTCCAGTGCCCAAATAGTTAACACTCTATCCCAAGGGGCCAGCAGCTGCAGGTCTCCCTGGATAAGAGAACACTGGCTCTCTTACCCTGTGTCAACCTGCAGCAGCCCCAATGGGTCCACTTGGACCTGCACTTTGAGCAGGTGCAGAAGTGAGGAGACTCAAGTTGGGTTTCCCAGCTCACGAGTGGGCAAAGTATAAGGCAGCAGAGTCTGCCACCATCTCCATCCCCCTCCCGGGCCCTGTTGGCCCACCCCCCACCCTCGAATTTGCTTACCGCCAGCCAGTGGTGCAACAGTGGTGTCCAGCCGTCTTTGAGGTGCTAAAGCCCAGCACTGACTGGCACTGGCTTCAGCACCGGCCCCATGCTCTCACCACTGGCACTGGAATGCCTTATGGCACTCTTTATGACACCCGGAGCCAGTGGTGAGTGTAGAGCACATGGCGTTAGCCCAACAGGATCAGGCTGTCCAAGAGCTATGATTTTATTTTATTTTATTTAGTAACAATGGTTGGAAAACTATTGGTGTGAACTGACAGCTGGGCTAACCTTCTGAATTAACTTGTTTTTGTAACCTGTCTAAACTTTTACGGCTCTGTTAATTTGAGAATGAAATTATTTAGCTTTGCATTCTACTGAATTTATCCCCCCCCCCCCCAGAGGACAAAAAATTAAATAAACCTCTTACCATTTTCTTGTTTCTTGGGCAGGCACAGGTACACATCTCAGGCCAGCTCCCAGCACCATGAGAAATGATGTTAACAATACAGTAACCCTCAGGCCTAGATAGAAGAGAAAGGCAATTTTACTACAATAGCAGAGATAGAAGCTGTAAAACATGGAGTGTAAAACATAGTAGTTATTGACAAACACAAATCATTTGTTTCATGAACTAGACATATCTAGTTGGACAGATATTAACCAAGATAGGCTAAATCATTTTTAAAAAATAATATTAAATATCTGCTCATAGATATTCATCTTTCCTGGCTCAAAATCCAAAAGCAATCTGAGGAGAGAAAAGGGAACTATATAATGAACTACGCTTTTACTACACCTAACTATACCAGATAACGCCCCAAGCCAGAGCTACTCTGCGTACAAGTAGTATCTAATTGTAGTAGTAACTCTGTACAAGAAGTAATTAAGAGACTTCTTAATTGATGTTGAAGGAGAGGTCAGCTCCACACAGACAACTCTTACGGACTCAGACTGTTGCCCCATTTATTGAACACAAAAAGGAAGGAAAAGAAGGATGTTCTGTGTACGCACCAGATTTTTCATAGCTGCAAGAATTTGATCAGGGAAATTTATATTTATGTGTCAAATGAGAATTTTAAAAATCTTACTAGAAGAACTGGAAAAACGAATTCACTTTCCATCCTTTTCTGAAATAGTTAAAAGTTTCTTCTTTTATTTGTTTTTTAAAGCAATACTTAAAATCTAAGCCTGAAAAAAATAAATAGATTTCTTCACTGGAAGAATTTGCTTACTTGCCAATATTGTAAAAGCTGAAGTAAAGATTGCTGTTTTCAAGTCCAATCATCAGGTGCTGTGCCTAGCATTCTGGAAATATAATATTACCATTTAATGAATCTTTATGTATTCATCCCTGTGCATCTGCTACTAAAAAATAAGATGCAATCTATCAGACCGAAAACAACTGCTATAATTTTATTTTAATAAACACACTAGTATAGATATTCCCTTCTGTAGCACATGCAACAAGTAAGTACACAAACATAGCTTTATTTCTCCTTCAATTGCCAACAGACTGTGGGGAGAGATGTACGGCAGACCCTTGTGCTTCCTGGCTAGCGAAGGTCAGGCAGCAAAAAAAGCGTAGAAGAAATCATAAATATTCATTTAAAGAATACTCGGCTCTTCAACCAGCAAAGCTCCCAAGAGCAGCTGACAGGAAAAAAAAAATCAATGGAAAAACCATTACAGTAGGAAAGGTATGTGTGGTGTTTGGGTTTAATCTTCATTGGCGGCTTCTTCTTCTCCCTCACAGGAAAGTGGGTGGTTCTATGGTTACCGATTGTGACCCAAACAGAACAGTGGCAATAGGCCTGACTTTTCCTCCTCCTCCTCAAGAACTTTATGGTTGTACGGGATCTGTGAGGGCAGAGAGGCTACATCTGCTGACACTATATCACTTACCTAGTACACTTTAAAACCATTTAAAATTACTAAAAATGACAACTTGGAATGAGAATTTAGAATAAAAACACTTAACACCACTTTCTGCCTTTCAAATAACAAAATCTGCCTTTCAGATCACGAAAATAACACCATTTTCAAACACCCTACGTATGGCACGTTTGCAACATCCACTGCCGCTGCTGAGGCTGCTCGGGATCAGGCTGCCCATGTGTGCATCAACAATTCTAGATAATTCAGTATTTTTGATCCTTTCAAAATCCAATTTCCAAAATCAAGATGGCACAGCTTTCTTCATCATACAGAGAATCTCTCCCAGGGAGCAGAGACTGACCTCTAAGATTGCAATCCTAGCCTGGAGTGAGGCCAGCACAATTAGACCAGCAAAGTTTGGCCGGCACCAGAGACACCGTAAAGTGCGTTTGGACCACTCTCGGAGTAAGGAAGGATGGCGCACGTCTCTGTGCTGACCTCTTTGACTCCAAGAGTGATCCAAAAATACTTTACAGTGTCCTTTGTGCCGGCCAAACTGTGCTGGCCTAACTCCAGGTTAGAATTGCACCCTTATTGTGGCAAGCAGGTCTGTGCAGGGGAAGGGAAGGCTTTCCAGAGTGCTTATTTGGTTGCTTTGCCTGGGTACACCAATCATAATGTCTCAAAAGGGACCTTGTGTCCAACTGTCTTGGGGTCTGTGCTAAAAGAAGGGACACCTCACAAACTACGTTCATTTGATCTGAGAGCCTTTACACTGAATGGAATATCGTTGCATGTTTTTTATGAAATTGGAAGGTTCATTGTATTTTTAGAATTCTCGATAGCAAGGATCAGTCTTTCAGCCCCATCTATTCTAGTGTATGCCACTAGGTTTCTGAACTACAAATTGTAACAAGATACTTTTAAGTGCTTTGAATGGCGCCAACGACGTTGCCGACCTTTTGTACCTTCTTAACATGCACGTATCCCTTGGAAATTATCTATGGTTAAAGAATAATGCCATACACGTCAAGAACTGCCAAGAAGAGAAAAAATCTTTTTAAAAATGTCAAGCAGGTAGCTTGATTAAGGCCACAAAGCAGAAAGGTCACAGAACGAGTTCAGGGGCTGAATGGAGATGCCACACTATAAAGGGTGCATCGAAGTTGTAGCTCCTGTGAGTGTACCACAGAACAAAAAGAATCAGTCTTAAATGTTATTTTGGGGGGGGGGAATCAGATTTCAGAATACTTGATGTTGTGGACTCAACATTAGGGGAACGACTAGTACACTTTGTGTTGGGTTGTGCCCATATTCAGGGGATTTGTAGGGTGTCAATAAAGCCTTGCTTATGCCAACTCCGTCCACCTCTGGGTGCACAGAAGACTGTCTGCACACATGCCTGACAACCTTTAGGGTGAAAGGGTAGCCTTCATGTATTGCTATACCTCCACCCAGTTCTCTCACTTTTCTGAAGTTCTTTGTGTTTATTTGGCCTACAGGAATCTTCTAGATGTGAATACTATGCCGCAGTGAATTGGACTGTGACTATTATATGCTGCAAGACAGAAATTAAGTACACATCACACACAAATATATGTAATGAAGCCCCAATGCTAAATTTATCAAAACAGTGGTCTGTGTCCCAGAAACTCCCTTCCCCTTCCCAAGTGACATTTACCGTTCCATTGTGGCACCGCCAAGTTTGCAAGCACATCTAGTGGCAAGGAAGCTCAGGGCAGTCACATCTATCACCCAGCAGGCTGTACAATAGGATGTCCAGGCAGAGGTGACTATCCAGAATATCCCTGCTACCACATCTCCTTGCAAACTCGCCATCACCACAACAGAACAGTAAGCAGCGCTTACAGGGGGAGGAATTTCTTCAAACCCTGGTTCTGGCTTGCCGGTTGGGCTTTGGAGATCCCTGTATTAAAATAAACTGAAATAAAGAATATGAAAAGCAGCTTCGCAAACAGTGTTCCCTCTATGGAAGTTTGGATGCTTCTAAAGCAGGGGTCCTCAAAACTTTTTAAAAGTTTTTTCAGGCTCCCAGGTCTACCCATTATAAGTATAGCTGGTAGACCTGGACTCCGAAGCCCATGTCTACCCATTGTAAGTATAGTGGGTAGACCTGGGCTCCGGAGGGCGTGGCCACGTCAACGCCAGGGGAGTGGCCACGGGCTGGCACCCCCGTTTATCAAAGCAAGTTGGCGCCACTGCTACATATTTGAATAATGATACACACTGAGCATCCCAAACAAACTAGATCATATCTTGCATTACTCAGTGCAAATTATTTTAAGCTACAAAAACAAGAAGCAGTAATTTTCTTCATGTGAATGGTGCTGAGCCACTAGTGCAGTGTTTCTCAAACCGTGGGTCGGGATCCACCAGTGGGTCAAGACCTGATAGTCCGTGGGTCATGAAACTGACAAACTTCTAGCTGACAAAAAAATTTATTGAGCCCTATGGAAAATGAAACTGAGCTGCATGTGTGTTTACTGGTGACTAAGGGACCGAGCCTCAAAGGGCAAGACGAGAAGAACATAATGCCACCAGAATTATTTCAATCCAACAGGCCCAAATGCACACTAGAGAACGAAGTGTTGTCGTCCCTGAAAATATATTGAACCCTACAGAAAGCAAAACTGAATCCCACATGTACATTTACTCATGAGTAGGCAAATGTGCCTGGCTCCTATCTAAGGCCAGGTGAAGGGGAACACAAGGCCACCAGAATGATCCCTATCAAATGACTGCGGAGCTTAGCAAATGCTCCAGAAGGTGTCCTCAACCATAGTAAAAAGAATAAAAACAGATAGAGGCATGAGCAGCTGCTAAGGTGAAACTTTTTTCTTTAGTCTCATAGCCAAGTGGGTGCCAACAGAGTGTTATTTTTAACAGGGGGTCCTGATGCTAAAAAGTGTGGGAACCACAGCACTGGCGCAATTTAGGCGCATAATTTAAAAACAAAATTACTGAGAATCCCAATAGAATGACACAGAACATGTAACTAAATATTTCTGAAAGGAACAATCTATTTTTTAAAACCACTACATATCTGTACCTTCAAACATTTTATTTGTCATAATTCAGGTAGATAAAAATGCTGTGGAAAAGTGACAGGAATGATCCCTGCAAGTGAAGATTCTTACTTGGCTCAAAATTTCTCTCAAGATAGTATGTACATTTTTGAACTATTCTGCAATAGCCAACATGTGCCATGACTACAAATTGTACTAGACCATCTATTCCCCTCCCAATCATGGGATTATATGATGATCATGCACAAGATCCTCTCAGTTCACAACTCATATGTTTGGAATATCTAAAGTGGTTGGTCAGGGTCAATGAGAAAGGTTATTGTCTGGCTTTCTGCACCTACAGTGTGTTGGTATACTAATACAGCTGTTCTGATGCATCTCTGCTTTCTTTTATCTTGTTTGAGTGATTGATTGAAATTGGAAAATTTGGGGTATCATCAAATAGAAAGGCAGGATATGTACATATATTATAAGAAGTTGGCTTTGCTTAGAGAATTTGCTCCTCATGGAGAATTCTGATGCTTGCTTACAGCTGTTGTATATTCAAGAACTCTCCCCATTTACTTAAATGTTGGGGACGACTGCATTAGTATAACCACAGATCATTTATAATTGGCCTCCAGAATCAGTGAGGAGAACTCACATGGGAGCTGCTTAAAGACTTTAAAGAACTCTGCACATTGTAAGTGATACACAATTCTGCGCAAAAAACCTAAAGAATGCCTAACTGAAACATGGGGGGGGGATCCTAATTCTAAGCATCTACAGAACAGTACACAGATTCTTCAAAGGCTCACTTGAAAAGGGCCATAATAATAAAGCTTACTGCATAATTATAGGGAGGTGCTAAAGCCAAGGGATACTGTCACTGGCCTTTATTGCTTAACAGGGTCTACAGATAATTATAAGCACCGCATGATGAGCTTTTAAACACCTATTTATGTATGGCTGTTAGTAAAGATGGATTCAGATACCTAAGTAGGCAAATGCTGCTTCTGTTATTCTTAAATCAAGCTAACTTTACTAAATATCATTCTACTGATCCTTTTTGTGGCTGATACTAAAACACGTTAGTCATAATTGCTGCCAATGTATGAATTTAATATTTAAGTAACACAGTGTTAAACATGCAAGATGCATTATTGATGCAACTGTGTTCAGAGATTCGAGAAACATAAAAAGGCAAACACATTTACAAATACTGCTGTTTGTTCAGTTCATCAACCACACCTCAGCAGTCCTCTGGTATGCTAATCAAAGTAAGGACCTGCAGCTTATAAAACATGCAATAAGTCTGCTGAAAGATTTATTCCTAGACTGCAAATTACTGCAGGTGTTTTCATTATTCCCAAAATCAAGTTTCTTTGCATGGATAATGGAGATAGAATGAAACAGTCTGAATCTACAGACCAAGAGTGCAATAACTCAGAACAACTTTTATTATTTTTCACTAAAACGTATCTTTCTAAGTCTTTAAGTTTCAATATCCTGTTTCTCAGCTGCAGAGAGCACCAATAAATCTGCAATTGCTTATTTAATCTGACATACTATGAACATATTCATTGCCTCTAATGAAAATATGGGAGCTCTCTTCAAAAAATAATGCTTTATAGAAAACGGGATGGAACCCTACATAGTGCCCTGAAGGGAATTACATAGAGCAAAAACTTATTTTTATCTTTATCAGGAAACTGGCCAAATCACTTTAATCTGTCTGTTTTTGTTTCTCTCTTCCATACCTTTCCATACTGTAAACAACTCAGGCTGAATGGCTATTGGCTAGACAGGTAGTGTTCCCCTGAAGCTTTCCCTAAGATGGTTAATAATCGCCCCTCCCTTTTTACTTGCTGTCACTTCTTAAGTTTCTCTCCTATGCACAAAGTTCAGGGTATGTCATTCCTCCAAAGATCTGTTGACACAGTGAAGACTCTCGAGCTGTTTTCTCAGGCTGTTTTTTTTTCCCCAATACAACCTGTGCACATGATCACGATGGCCTTGAAGGCCCAACTCCAGGATTCTAAGAAACTGCAGTATGACCTAGCCACTGTCTCATGACATGAGCAAATATTTTTCACACTAGACTGAGCTGATTCGAGTAAACAATAAGCTTTACTGTCCACTCATTTTGACCACATACCCTTTGAACAAACAAATCAAATGTGAAAGTGAATTCATCCCTGAAGAACTCTACTCAAGTAGGCAGATCCTAAATCAAGCACATTCTATCACACAAAAGGAGTTTGAAACCTGGGTGTGGAGCAGATTTGTAAATCCTAGTTAAAAAGGAAGCTTTGCTAACAGTCAGGATTATCAACAGTGCAGACACAATGCTAAACCATGAAATAGCCAATAAGGAGAAAGGAGAGGAGTAAAATCCCATGTGAATTCTGAACAAGGTCTCGGGCCTATTTTAATGAGGTTTATATATGGTACATCCTTGGCAGACAGTGTTTAAAGTTTATCCAATGAAAACTGAGGAGCAGATGGACAAGGAGGCACTTTTTAAAGTGGTGCCCCCTTATGATTAGCAAGAGGAAAGCAACAGGCAAATTTCTCAGTGGTTGTTGTGGGCTCTCTCTCCCCTTCTTTTTTTTTTTTTTTAAGATTGTGATTCCTTTGGAGACTAGTTTCTTGTCTCTAGGAAACTTTTTGATTTTACTATGTAAACTGCTGTGTGAACTACTTTTTGTTGAAAAGTGGTATATAAATACTCTAATAATATATTCTTCCATACCCACTTCAGAGGTTTGCCTGCCTGAATACTGATCTTCAGAATTTAATCACTGAAATGACCGTAAGTTAAAGAAGCAGTTCTGAATAGCAGTTTGAGTTACAAATGCAGCCTAGGGAATGGCTGGGATGTTTTTCCCAGAAAAATTACCATTGCTTAAGGAAAATAAAAGCTGTCTTTTGGTGGCCACCAGTGTGGAAAGGACTCTTGTCCAGTCACTCCACCCTATAGAGCAGTGGTTCCCGAATTGTAGGTTGGGACCCACCAGTGGGTCGTGAGCCAATTTCACATGGGTTGCAAACCACCTAGACCAGTCATATTGAAAAGATGGGAAGATGGGATGCTGAAAATGGGGGAGGGCTGTTTGCTTGCCTTTTTTTCCCCTTACCTTTGCTCCCAGAATGACCTGCAATTGGGTCTATTGCACAACTTGTCCAAGGCAGAGCCAGAGAAGGAACATCTCCAAGTGACCAAAAGCCACTTCACTGAAAAGAGCTTCAATAGCCTGGTGTGCATCTCTTTCTCCCTCTCGCTTCCCTGCTACCTTTTCCAAATACAATCACTTGAGCAGAAGCACCAGCAGGGAAGGTTAGTGACCTCCACGCTGGGGTGATGAATGCTCATGTGAGGGGAAAACAGCCACCACTCTGGGGGTGAAAGTGCAACTGGGAAAGTCCCTGCTGGGCTTCTCTATCCTGTGGACCGGACTAGACTTGGTGTTGTATTTTTGTTTAGATTCCCTCCTTCCCTTGCTGCTGCTTGCTGCCTTCCCTCCCAAATTTCTACTGACAGCAAGCTGATTGGCAAAGGAATGCAGGCTCAGGCCTGAGGTCTTTGCCTCAAATAAAAGCAATTTCTGACAATGTTTGGTTTCTTTCTGGGTTACACTTTGGAATACAGAAACAGTGTTTACCTCAAAAGAGGAATCAGTTCCATTTATACCTTGCAGTTCTATCTTGGAACAGCGGATTAAAAAAAAATCACTGTCAATGAATGGATTCCTATTGCACCATTCTACACAACACCAAGAAGGCTCAGAAACAGGCTTAGAACACAACTAATCATCAATATCCAAATTTCCAGTCAATCTCCCCCAGATTGCTCACCGGCGCGTGGGGCTGGCAGAGATTCCCATAGCCTCAAGCCTTGGCCCTCCTCAGATGCCCTCCAGTCGAGGCGGGCCTGCGGGTGTGCTGCCTCTGCCCCCATGGGGGTTGACCATGAAAGGTCGCACCCCAAAGCGCAGGTCTTGAGTCAGGATGTTTCGCTCGCCTTGGGATTGGCCGGTGGCAGACTCCCACCTTCAGCATGGCCTTGTCAACATTTCCCTGCCTTAGCTTAATGGCTGCCGGTCTCCAGATACCCTTCCTCTGTATCAGGTGTAATAAAGTAGCCCATTCATCCATATCTAATTGTCTCGCATGGTTATTTGGGGGATGCACAGCTAAAGGACAAGCCCCAACCCAGAAACATGATACATTTTTCCCACATTAGCAAGGTTCATATCAGTAACAGGAAGAACCATTTTCCAAAGACACACTTTTCACTTTCAAAACACACTCTCCCAGAAGTTGGGTCAGATTAACTGTAAACACCACAAAAAGGAGAAGGAAAAATTTATTTTGAGGCTAGAGAACGTACATAGACTGCCATTTGAGGAACTAGGAATATCAGTTCAAGGATAAAGGAACTGATGAGATGAAGAAAAACAATATGCACAGTCATTCTATAGCACTTTAAAGTCAGTCTGTTGCTATTACTATCCGCCTTAACAAACACCTCTAGGTCATATGCTACCCTTCCTACTTCCTGATTGTGCTCAGAAAGATAATCCAAAATAGGAAACAAAAAACAATACTAAATCACATTCATACAGAGTTCTTGAGTACTCAAAGCCCTTCACATATGGCTTAGGCTGATATTCATATCCTCATACTACAGATGAGGCAGACAAGAGCTGACCACCTAGCATGTTTGCAGCTGAAGTGAGGTTTAAATGGTTATTTAGAGCCCAATCCTATGCAAAACTACTCAGAAGTGTCCCAATTTAGTCAATGGGACTTAGTATAGATAGGACTGCAGCCTTAGCAAGTTGAAATGTTACCACTATCATACTCTATACTGTTGATTTTTGTTTTTTCCATGTACAAAAACACTGTTAAAATTACATCACTTTCATTTTGTTTTTTAATGCAAAGCATTACAGGGATCTGAAAAAGATATAAAATGCAGGATCTCCCTTATCCTGGATATTGAACTGCTTAGGATCCCCTGGTCTGAATACTCCAACACACCCTATATGTAACACGTTTATTAGAAATGTTAAGAGGCACATGCATTAAACCTTTGTGCTGGGGAAAAGTGTTATAATATTAACTATATATAATATAACAATACTGTAATGTCACTGCACAGTTCAAATATATTCTTATTACCTGTGAAGAGTGAGAGGACTTCAAGAATTAAAAGAAAATGATGCCATTGACTGTTAAGAATGAAGAAGTTAATCTACTGATTATGCCGCAAAGATATCAGTAGTGGATTTCCTGTTTATCATTCTTAAAATCTCAAATTCTAATCCTAGAGATACCAAAATTAATCCTGAGGTTTGTTACCTCCCAATTATATTTTTCTCTTGTTGTCAACACCTGTTTTGCATGTTGATATTCATGACGTTTAAGTATAATGTACAGCAGTGGTTCCCAAACTGGAACCACCAGTGGGTTGTGAGCCAATTTCAGGTGGGTCGCGAAGCACCTACAGCAGCCAGATTGAAAATATTGGAAGAAGGAATGCAGGAAAGGGAGAGGGCGGTGTCGTTGTTTTGCTTGTGTCAAAGTTGTAAATACACTTTTTTTTCCTTTTTGATTGACTTTGCTATTGGGAAATGACTGAGGAAATAACCTAGCTTATTGCTGCATTCTTAGGAGAGCAGCAGGGTTTGACGTCACAATGACGGCACTTCTGGCCATAACATCACTGCCGGTGGGTCCTGGACAGATTGTCATTCTAAAAAGTGGGTCCTGGTGCGAAAAGGTTTGACAACCGCTGATATACAGAGTCCTCCCCCCCCCCAAAAAAAACACAAAAAAACCTCACTTTAAATTGGGTTTAATACTTCTGTATAAATAAAAATAAGAGCTCTCTCCTAATTGTTCTTATTTAATATGACTGTTCTAGGGTTAATCAGACATGGTGCCACACTGAATATTCCTTGTTTACCAAATACTCAGAACTACAAAATTTTAATTTCTGGCATTGCCTGAACAATTAGCCCAGTTGCAGTTCCAGACACAACAAAAGAAGATTACTGGTCTCTTAATTAAAGCAGACAAAATTATGCCTTTATTCTCATTTCTATTAAACATAGAAACCCAAGGGTTGTAAAAGAAATGTTACTAATGTGCTAATCATATGGCAATGACTATCATTAGCCCAATATAATTTCATCTCCTTTGTCATGGACAAATCACTTCCTGGTGGGATTTATATTAGGCTTGTTGCAGCCTCTCACCTCCGCAGTAGCAGGGGATCGAATTGTATGATCCGCCCCCGGAGGCTGATGGATCCAAACGGATTCCTGAGGGCTCTGGGGGATTTTCCTGTTGCCAGAGCTGGAGACCCACCCAGCGCCCTGGTCAATCTCTGGAATAGGGAGATGACCAGGGCCCTGAATGAGATTGCTTCCGAGCGTCCTCTGCCCAGTCACAGAGTCAGAGCGGCTCCTTGGTTTTCTGAGGAGCTGCAAATGATGAAGCGGCAGGGCAGACGTCTAGAGCGACAGTGGTGAAAGACTTGTGCCGAATCTGACCATACGTGGGCTAGAGCCCAACTGAGATCTTATTCTAGGGTGGTGGTGGCGGCAGCTAAGAGGGCATACTTCTCTGCCACCATCATATCCGCAGAGAACTGTCCAGCTGAGCTTTTTCATGTGGTCCGTAGCATACTCTATCTGGCCCCCGCTACTGGAGGGGAGAAGCACACGGAAGCTCGCTGGGATGAGTTCGCAAAGCATTTTGCTGAGAAGGTCGATCAGATTTGGCATGACTTGGACACCGCTGTAGGCGTATCTAGTGATGTCCCCGGGAAACCTATCTATCCTATTATTTGGGATTCTTTTCAGCTTGTAGAACCTGAGGATGTGGACAGGATTCTCTGGAGTGTGAGGCCTGCTGCTTGCCAGCTTGACCCTTGCCCAGCATGGCTAATTAGATCTGCCTGGGAAGGGCTGGCCGAGTGGACAGGGAGAGTGGTGAAATCATCTCTGAGGGAGGGGGTGTTGCTGCCTGCTTTGAAGCAGGCGATTGTTTGCCCCCTCCTGAAGGAACCCTCCCTGGATCCCACTAAACAACTTTCGATCAGTCTCGAATATCCCATTTCTGGGCAAGGTGACTGAGCGGGTGGTAGCGTCCCAGCTTCAGAGGGTGCTGGAAGAAGCGTATTATTTGGACCCATTCCAATCTGGCTTCAGACTGGGGTTCGGGACGGAGACAGCCTTGGTCGCTTTGGTGGATGACCTATGCTGGGGAATGGACAGGGGGAGTGTGTCCCTGTTAGTCCTGCTGGACCTCTCGGCGGCTTTCGACACCATTGACCATGGTGTCCTGCTGGGTCGGCTGGCTGAGTTGGGGCTCGGAGGCACTGTTCTGCAGTGGTTCCACTCCTTCCTGGCTGACAGATCCCAGAAGGTGGTGCTGGGGGATGCTTGTTCGGCATCCCAAACTCTTAGGTTTGGGGTGCCGCAAGGGTTCATCTTCTCCCCCATGCTATTTAACATCTACATGAAGCCGCTGGGAGACTTCATCCAGGGGTTCGGAGTAGGGTGCCATCAATATGCTGATGACACACAACTCTCTCTCTCTCCTTTCCCCCTCGATCATTGTCTGGAAGCAGTTGGGGGCTGGATGTGGGCAAACAAGCTGAAATTAAATCCAGATAAGACAGAGGTGCTCCTGGTCCAGAAATCCACAGCTCGGGTACTTGACTATTGCCCTGCTATGCATTGGATTGCACTCCCTCTGAAGGAACAGTTCCACAGCTTGGAGGTTCTCCTGGATCCGCAGCTGCTCCTGGACTCCCAGATGGCAGCGGTGGCCAGGGGAGCCTTTGCTCAGCTTCGCCTGATTCACCAGCTGCGACCATACCTGAGCTGCGCAGACCTGGCCATGGTGACCCATGCCATAGATTAGATTACTGCAGTGTGCTCTACGTGGGGCAGCCTCTAAAGATGGTCCAGAAATTGCAACTAGTGCAGAACGCGGCTGCTCGTGTGGTTGCTGGGGCTGACTTTTCGGCTCTGTCGGGCCATTACTTCAGTGGCTACACTGGCTGCCGGTTCATTTCCGTGCCCGATTCAAAGTGCTAGTTTTGACTTTTAAAGCCCTTTACAGCTCAGGTTCGGGGTATTTGAGGGACTGCCTCCTACCCTTACTCTTAGGTCATCGGGGGGGGGGGGGGCTTCTGACTGTGCCGCCACCAGGAGAGATGAGGGAGATGGCGGCCAGGAACAGGGCCTTCTCAGTGGTGGCTGCACAACTATGGAATACCCTCCCCTTAGAATTAAGAACTGCTTCCTCTTTGGCAGTATTTCGGCGGGAACTGAAGACTTTTTTATTTAAACAAGCCTTCAATTGTTGACAGGCTGGCTGGCATTTTACATTTTTCACCTTACATTTTAAATTTTGTAATTATGGGATCCATAGGGTTTGTTTATTTTAAATTTTTAACTGTTTTAATATTGTTTTTTAACATTGTTTTAATTATTATATTTTGTGGTTCTTAATGTAATAATTTTAATATTGTGAGCCACCTTGGGTGCCCATGGGACAGAAAGGTGGGATAAAAATTAAATTAAATTAATAATAATAATAATAATTTCCTGATTGAATCATACAAAGCAAATCTCAACAACAGACTCTGCTGCAATAAGTAGAAATCTTTCATTACAATTCACTCAAACACAATGGGATTGCATATTAATACCCAACGTCCCCAAGTCATCTTCCTTCACAAGCAGTGGTGTAGTGGTAAATTTTAAAGTACAGGAATTTACGACACACACACCCATAACCATTAAGACTATAACAGAAACACTTAAAAAATTTAAGTTTTTTTCTCCGTCCACCAATTTCTATATTGAAATAGGACTGTAGCTTTAAAGCCACATGAGCTCCATATCATCTCCAACAGTAGTATTTAAGAAAGACTAAATCAGGGGTTCCCAAACTGCACCACAGTGCCCCATGGTGCTGCAGCACAGGGGTGCTGTGAGATGTCCCCGGAGGCCTCTTCTTCCAAGCCTTCCCAGGGACAACCATCTTGGATTGAATGAGATCTCACACAATCCAAAATGGTGGAGCCCAGGAGAACCAAGGAAAAAGTGGCTGCTGCGAAAGAAGGGCATTGTGACCATGGTAAATTTGGGAACCACTAGCCTATATGTTAACCTATACCCCAAGGCAAATTTACCTTCTGATGAGCCTGATTCTTCTTCTCTGCTTAGATTCATTGCAAAAAGATTCAAAGGCAGCACATGACTGTTCCCTGCTGATGAAGACACGAGCTAGAAGGCCCAGAGCCCTGCATCCCCTGAGCACACGTTCCTCTTCAGGTCATTTCTCCCCCTCCACTCATGATCCTTATGAACAATTTATCTGTTTAGTATTATAAATATATTATAATCAAATATAATGTCTCAATTTTATTTTCTTCCTGATCATCTAACATTTTAGTTGAGTTCAATGTTTTATGACTGCAAGTTATATTTAATGTTTCTCCACTGCTAATTAATAATATACCTCCTGCACGCTGACGTAGTAATCTTAACAGTGAACTATTTCTTTAAAATATTAAGCTCATAGAGCATCAGCTTAGTATTTAAAAACAATGACGGAATAATCCAATTTATGGGATCAGCTAGTTGATCTGTGCAAACCACAGACTGTAATTCTGTACACATTTACCTGAGAGTAAGTTCCATTGGACTCAATGAGATTTACTTCTGAATAGATATGCATAAGATTGTGCTGACAGTTTTGTTGTGCTCTTACCTATGGTGAATCACACAAGTGTCACCCACCATCATTTTTTCCCTACTTGCCAAGGAGTGTTTTTTGTAAAGAGAAAGACAGAACAACACAGATGCACAGGGCATAGCTCCTTTATCTTTAACAGCAGTGTTTGAAGAAGGAACATGGGACAACCCAATCCTATGTGGGCCTTATGCTGCCAAAACTAGTGTTCCGGTAGGGTAAGAATCTTAATAGTGCCTCAAAAGGCAACACACCAGTCTATAGGGCCAGGCCCCCACGGCAAGTGGAAGCCCACCAGCAGTCTCCACATCCCTGGGTGCCAGTAAGTCAGCACAGGGGGTAGAAGGAAAGTAGAGAGAGGAAGAGACAGGGCAGAACAAAGCCTGGAAGGGGAGTGGCAGCAGTGCCACCAATATCCTCTCCCCCTTCCAGGCCTTGATCCACCTTTCCAGGATTGTTGACACAGGTTCAAATAGACCTCTTCCAGCTTACTCTCAAGTAAGGGAACAAATATTGCCTTATCTAGAGGTCACTTTTGGAACTGCCCACCACCAGCAGAATAGGGTGTGCACTCTGTTAGTGCAGCTGCAAAAGCAGGTGTGGGAAAGGACCACTCTAAATCTTTAAGAGCCAGGATCAAAGAAAGGGCCAATTTAGGGAATGTCAACCCCTGTTGTTCTCATTAACAGTGACACTTGTTATCAATTTACCAAAAAGTGCAACACAGCTCCATTTATACCTATTACCACTGATTTCAATTAAAGGGAGACCACAAATGCATCCTCTCGATCAGTGCTGAGACATCAGCATCTTTTCTCATAGTCGTATTACACACACATACCCCAAAATTTTTACACTTCAGCCTGTATACAGTACATAAAATTGTAAAATCAAGATGTTTAGTTCTTTTCAGCCAGGGAAGGGATTCACATGATAGCTATTTTCTTAATAGCTTCATAAGACACCCTCCAACACATTTCCTTTAACATTTGCCTAATTAAGTAAATTAATGTCGTTTTAATAAAGTAAATTTGAAGACATCATACTGATGCAAGTGGTACTATTCTATACCATCTTCCCAAGCATTTAAAATGGTTGGATTTTATTTTTACTTTGTTTATAATGCTAAATTCATCCAAAGCCTTTGGCCTGGAAAGATAAGCCATTCAAATGAAATAAACCTATTAATTAAAACACACAAAATACGGTTGCCATTTCTATGGGATGAATGGAAATGTCCTGCTAAGACAGTAATGCTACAACATTCTTTGCTGTGCCTGCACTTTTAGCTGAACTGTCAGCCTACCACTTCATCTTGCATCATGAAGCTCATGCCTGTCTTGTGTTAGGCAAGACAGGGCACCTGCTTCCTTATTTTTAGTGACAGATTTCCTCATTCAGTCTTCATTAAGCTCCCTTGTGACTTTACCATTAACTTCTTGATCATTAATCCAGCTGCATATTGATAGAACCCAATAAAAGTTGCATTTCACTGTCAAGCTCTAGTGACTTACCAATTGCCTCACCTCTGATCCCATTATTTCTCTACTCTTTGCTTTGGTGCCCCTACCCTCATAAATTCCTCATGTTACTTTATCATAGGGTTATATTGACACAAAGTAATGTCTAGACATCCTATCAGCCTGTAGTTCCTTAACTTCTTTTATCCATGTTCACCTATCAACAGAGAACCAACTATCCTGAATCTATTTCCACATAAAGAGCCCTATCACGCTTCTGCTGAATGCTGGACAAGTACCACTACAACTACACTGGTATCAACTTGAATTAGTTCTGTTCCATATTGGCACAAGTACTTCCTAAAGTAGCTGCTTTCCCCCCCTAACCATTAGAAGCCTGAGATGCTTTTATACCAAGAAGAATGAAGAGAGATTTATAAAGTTGTGAGCTCATTCAAACGCAGATCCACACACAAATCATGTCACATCCATAATGGTCTACTATTCATTTCACACAAAGATGCACAAAGACTGGTAGCAAGATCTGGGAGCAGGTCTTGACTGTCTCACTGCATGGCTATATTGCAATTGGCCACAATTTCATAATATGTAAAAAACACACAGTAGAACAGGTAAGAAATCAACTATTTCTTATAGTTGCCACAAGCTAAAATCTGCCACAAGATTTTAATCAGCCCACAACAACCATTTTTGTCAGAGCATTTGCTAATGTTTCATTTTTACTCATTATACATCATTTCTCATTTACTCATTATGCATAATCATTTCTCAGTTTAAGCACAGCATTATTTCTTTGTAATTATTTCACATTTCTCTTGAGCTGTGAATCACATCTCGTCGATTACAAAAAAAGATTCAAGTAAAACTTATTCATTCATTTGTAAAACTGATATTTTTCAGCCCGCAAAAATGTGTAAAATATACCATGTGGTCCTTGTCCTGAAAAGTTTAGAGACTCCTGATCTATATGCAGCTTTCATACTTCTTTCTGCTCACATATGAATTCATTTAAACTTCAGGATGACCTAACAACAATGACTCCTGACTCGGTGTCATGGAGAAACAATGACCACTGCTGCAAGCAAGAGGACTGCCTGAGAGGTCAGGGCCCCCTCATCTATGCCATGTTGCTGTTGGCAGTGGCTACAGCATCGGGTACCCCAATCCTGCCCAATGTTCAAAGGGTCAACCATCTTCATTCGCACACTTGCTCTCCTTCTCTGGATGGCAGGGACTGGATTCAGCACTGCAAACTAGAGGAAATGAGTCAAGAAAGTAGAGATGGCTACTCCTCAGGCAAATAAGCAAGTGAGTGGTGATAGCAAACAATTACTATGGGCTCTACTCAATGGCTCACCATTTCCCCCCACACACCCCGGGCACCGTGGAGGCCTGGACCAACTTGATGGTCAGTCCCCAGTTTCATACTTTATTTATTTGAGTTGTGATATGAAAAAGGTTGAAGACCATTGCTTTAGGCCATGGGACAATTGGGACAAGGTACTTGCAGGCAAGGAAAATGACAACAGGACAACCAAAGGCATGTTGTTGAGGGCCTCTGAAAGATGCAAGGTAAACCACCAAGAATACCAGTCCATTCCCCTCCAACCTACATAGACACAACCTAGATGAGCAAATACATCTACACAACCTTTTTTGTCCAAGTATTCAGCAAAGCTAGCAGTTCTAATAAAATGGTTCACTTCAGAAGTGCTTTTTATGTGGGAAATTCATTAAGAATTCATTATTAATGCAGTTGTTTATAGCATTGCTGATATCAAACTGACATTTGTCGGTGAATTGTTTTAACATATCACTATTCCGTTTGCATTACACTGATTACTGTTCAAGGCTGTCGAATCCCTCCATAGAGAAAGGCAGATTGAAACAACAAGCGAAACAGGAGAGCAGTATAGACAGGAGGGAGCAACAGGCTGCACTCCCTGATCTCCCCACCCTGCAGGGCTGTTGTGAATGTGAATCAACAGAATGAGGATAGGGCAAACCTTTCTATTTTTCATCATCATATCATTATGAGAACAAACATCAGCCTAATTCTTAATGTAGTAATAGACGGACTCCTGGTCTTTCCCCCCCCCTTATACTTTTTGCACGTTGTTCAGTGTAGAAACATTGTACACGCAGAGTAAGAACAGTTGCACAACACACGCAGCCCACGTTCAAGCCCGGACCCTTCCTCTTACCCTTCTTGTCCATGAGCCACATGAAGGCGAAGCAGGGCACGAAGCCTATGGGCCCCCAGAAGACGAGCAGAGCGATGTCCAGGCTGGAGAAGGCGAAGGCCTGGCGGGCCGAGTTCTGGATGGGGCCCCAGGTGTTCCACACCAGGCCTTGCACGAAGCCCAGCAGCGAGAAGAGCAGCAGCACCAGCCAGCGCCGGCCGTAGACGCGACCCGGGAGCTGAGCCAGGCGCGAGGGAGCCGCTGCCGGCGACCTCCGACTGCGAGATGCCACCCGCGTTGCCACCTCCGTGGCTGCCCCTGCCGGCCTCTGGACCAGCTGGCCATGCTGGTGGTGGTGGTGGGGCGACGGCGGCGGCAGAGTGGGCGGCGGCGGCAGGAGGGGCTCCCGTTCCTCGGGGCTGCTCCATTCTAAGCCCATCGCCGGGGAGGCGGCGGGACAAGGGTCCCACCTGTCCGGCCGCCCGGTGCCCGCCTAAGCTAACCCCCCCCACGCTCGCAACAACCAGCCCGGGCATAACATCAGCCCGGGCGCATGCGCGATTAAGCCAGGCCTCACCCGCTGCCAAAGCGCCTCTCCGCCTTAGCCATAGAGACAGGGAAAGAACTAGACTTACTGCTCAACTGCGGAAGAACGAAATTGACTGGGTACTTTTGGTGCTACTTCTGATATGGGATTCCCCCTCCTGCCCTAGTGTGAAACGTAAGAAGTGTCCCCACAAAATAATGGCGAAATCCAGGTTTTCAGGGTAGCTGTGATTGGGCAAGTGATGCTGTGTCATCTACCCTGAAACAAAAAAAAAGAAAAAAGAAAAAAAGGCAGAAGTGAAACCAAGCGTCCAGCGCTCTTTCTTCTAACTCTGGTCCTATTAAATTGGAAAACTCGTTTGTTTTTAAATTGCATTCAAATAAACATTTAAAATTCTGCCCTGCAATGCCAACAAAATAAAGTTCTATGGCACCCTAAAGATAACTGCAGTTATTACAACATGGACTACTAGACCACATTTTAGCTGCAACATGTTCTTGCTGTGAAAGACTAAGAGCACAATTCTGCGAGTCTACTCAGAAGTAAGGCCCATTATGATGTTGTATTTATTTATTTATTTATTTAAAAGAGTTATATCCAGTGGTGTCATTCAAATGATTTAGGAACAGGAACTCACTTTTGATTGGCACTTGTCAGGAACCCGGAACCAGCCACGGAGCCCGTTAGGATCCGGAACGCCCGTTCTGGTCTGTTCCCCCTGAATGACATCACTGGTTATATCCCTCCTTTTTCCCCACCTGAAAGGGGATCAAGGCTGCTTACATAATACAATAAAATATTAAAATCAAACAAATACTAAAAAATATTAAATACAAAAACCAATTAAAACATTAAAAACAATAAAAGACAGATCCACCACAATCACCCAACAATTAAAAAAATTCCAGCCTTACTCAAGCACCTTCTGAAATGAAAGGTTTTGATGGAGACCATCAAAAGGTCTCCAGCGAAGCAGCAGTTCTTCGTTCCAAGGGGAGGACATTCCATAACTGAGGAGCCACCACCAAGAAGGCCCTATTCCTGGCTGCCACTCCCCTGACCTCTACTGGTCAGGACACAGACAGAAGGGCCCCCTCTGATGACCTGAGCAGACTGGTGGATTGTATGGAAGAAGGCTGTCCTTCAGATAGCCTGGATCTGAGCTGTAAAGGGCTTTAAAAGTCAAGAATGGCACTTTGAATTCAGCCCAGAAACGAATTGGCAGCCAGTGTAGTTGCCAAAGCGACAGCCTGACTGAGTCGAACCAACAAGCTCCAGCAACTACATGGGTGGCCGCATTCTGCACTAATTGCAGTTTCTAGACCTTCATCACAGGCAGCCCCAAACAGAGAACATTGCAGTAAACTAATCTGGAAGTCACTATGGCATGGGTTACCATGGCCAGGTCTTGAGCGACCCAGCTATGGTCACAGCTGGCAAATCAGCTGAAGTTGAGCAAAGGCTCTCCTAGCTACAGCCGTCGCCTGCGACTCCAGGAGCAGCTGTAGATCCAGGAGAACCCCCAAACTGTGGACCTGCTCCTTCAGAGAGAGTACAACCCCATTCAGAGCAGGACAATAGTCCAATACCCAAGTTATGGACTTCCGGACCAGAAGAACCTCTGTTTAAATTAAATCTCAGGATTTAATTTCAGCTTGTTTGCCCACATCCAGCCTCCAGCTGCCTCCAGACAACAATCCAGGACCTTAACTGCCCCCTTGGAATCAGGAGGAAAGGAGAGAGAGCTGGGTGATGATGATAACACCCTACCCCAAACCTCCGGATGACCTCTCCCAATGGCTTCATATAGATGTTAAATAGCATAGGGGATAGAATGGAACCTTGCGGCACCCTGCACCTAAAAGGCCAGGGTGCAGCCCCCCCCCCATCACCACCTTCTGGGATCTATCAGACAGGAAGGACAGTGTGAGGTTGGTAGTAGTCCCCAGTGTGCCAGGATAGCAGATAGCAGTCTTCTTGGAGTCGCTTGCGAATGCAGCCCAAAGTGGGAGGTAACCAACCCAGAAGGACACCATGGTCAATGATGTCAAAGGCTGCTGAGAGTTTCAGCAGAACCAACATGGACACACTCCTCCTGTCCATTCCCCAGCACAGGTCATCCACTAAGGCGACGGAGGCAGTTTCCAGCCTGAAACCAGACTGGAATGGATGCAGATAATCCGCTTCTTCCAGGACTCTCTGAAACTGGGACACCACTGCCTGCAACACTCCAAGTTGGAAGTACTTACACCCTGGGAGTAAGAACCATTGAATGCAAGAGGACTTACTTCTGAGTAGGCATATATAGCATTGCACTCTAAGACAACTATCCCACTGGAAGTTAATGCCAATTGGATTCCATTGTTAATATTGTACGTCAGAAATGGGGTTGAGGTTCATTTGGATTTTCAGATGAAAAAATCAGAAAAGCAGCTTAATTGTAATAATGAAATAGCAAAAAAAAAGTGAACAATAGCGAGGAATGGTGCGGTGTTCTGACAAAACAAGAATAATTCTTGCGGAATTACTAACTGCAAGTCTAGTCGTCTTTGAGGACACTGGGCAGCCCGGGCAATAGGCTGTTTAGATTAGGAGGAGGCTTGATCGTTGTGCGCAGCAGATGCAACGAAATCCTATGCGGGTTTACTCAGGAGCCAAGTCCCCGCTGTGCCCTAGCGCTTGCTGCAACTGTAGCACAAAGAAGCAGCCTGAGCAAAACAACACGCTTATCAGACCCCGCAAAGAACATCAGTGCACTAGAGAGACCTTTCCCACGAAGACTGCAAGCCTATGCACGCTTTCCTGGGAGTAAGCCCCACTACATTCAATGAGACTTACTTCTGAATAGACATGCATAGGATTGTGCTGTAAGACAATTGGTTCAAAGGAATGCGTCATATCTAGGTTTGCCGTATTAACCCGGTGGAATGTAGTTTTAGAGCAGGAAGATTTCCAAAAGGAAGGATTTTTTTTAAAACAATCCACTCCAACCTGACAAAGGGATCTGGAGATAGAGTAGCAAAAACCCCCATCAGGTGTTGTTGTTATCATCCTTCTTTTGCAGCTTCCCTGCTAACTGGGGAAGAGGCACTTTTCCAAGTAGTGTTCCTCTTCTGTTTAGCAGGAGGAGAGCAATTGTCCCTCTTCACCTGCGCAGTTTCTTTCTAGTGGCTGTTGCTGGTGGGGTTCTGCATTTTTTTTAGATTGTGAGCCCTTTGGGAACAGGGAACTAATTTTATGATTACTATCTGTCTGTAAACCGCTTTGTGAAATATGTGTTGAAAAGTGGTATAATATTGATTGATTGATCAACCAGGACATATAAAAGAATCTCAGGCTTTTCGGGATCAAGCAGCCACCATGCTAGAGCTGCAGCTCTTCTACTAAGTGTGTTTCATGCAGTCCAGGGGTTCCTTGGATAAGCGAGTCCTCGTGTAACCCGACTGGACTCAGCGGAGCTGGCTTCGCGGCCATCATGCATCAGATTGCCTTGGAGTGAAATGCTTCCCCAGCGCGGCCAAGCACAGCCCACAGCACGTGATAGCGTTCGGCTGTCTCACGTGATCTAGGTTAGGGGGCTGGCGGATGTGGCAGTTTCCCTATTATATCGGAATAGCAAGACGCGCGTGCGGGATGATGGCAGGAGAAGCAGCTCCTCTAGCAGCAAGAGCTGCTCTAGCACCAGCTCCTTCAGTATCTGGTACGTTACGTATGTCTTTCGGCGCCACCAAAATATTTATAGTGCATAATGTATGTAACCACCAAGCGAAGTCGCGCATGCATCGATTTGCTACCTGCACTGCCTTAAAAAGGTCGCTCATGTTTTGGTGGGGCGCAGCTTCCACATTGTGAAATGCAGTGCAAGTTAGATCGGCAATTCCCTTGCAAGGAAAAACTTTATTGATGTTTAGTGGTACTTACTTTACAAGTAAATATGCGGTGGTATCGAAATAAGGGTGCTCTGAAAATTGCAATAAGAAGAGGCTGGAGTAAATGAATTAATGCATCTGTGACGCCTGCAGGCATTGGCACACGGCTAGCCATTTAGCAGTTAGCCTCCTAGCCATTGAGCAGTTTACCAAATAAGACCACACAGCACATGGGAGCCCTGAAGAGTCCACATTACTTCTGCTGCTAATCTCTGAATGTCTGGTAATAGTGGAACTTCACAGTAAGGCAGGCGGTACTTATATGGTGGTGATCTTGTGGCAGTGCCTTGCCTGACCTAAGTCCTTCCCTGAGGTTATATTATGGTGGTGCACCAGTGGGCAAGATGAAGTACATATGCATTAGATTTGTGTGGCCCTTTTTTTTTGAGGAAAGAAGGGTGTATGACAAACCCTAGTTGTTGGGCAAGCTGCCAATTTTAGTCTAGTGGTATCTGCAAAAGGTAAATAAAGTACTTGTGTGCACATACACATGCACAAAAAGTTGGAAAACTCTCATACATGTTTCAGTTGATATGACCTAAATATTATAATATGCATAAAGGCCAACCATTACTCAAGTTCACCAGAGATCATGAAGAATCTGCACATAGTAGAAGGAACAGGGAATTTAATTGTGTACATTTCTGGTCTATATGCATAGCCTCCAAGTAATGTCGACAAGACACTGGCCTGTGAATGCTGAATACGCTGTTGATGTACATTTGGAGCCTATGCACATTGATGGAACAATTGGAGCTGTTCATTTTATACACATTTTCCATTCATCTCATGTTGCCGTCTCAGAGATAAAAATTCATCAGTGGCATCAATTCATTCATTGCCCATTCCACCATCAGTTAGGAATAAAACATAGTTTTTAAGAGGCCTCACTTCAGATGTCACATTACACTCTAGTTTGCATTATTCCCCCTCAAAAACTGATGTAGAGGTTGAGCTGGCTTTCACGAAAGTTTTTTTTTTTAATTTATTTTTTGTTATTTTTTTAAATTGCACTTTTTATCTTACCTATCTCAAAGGAATTTAGGGAGGTGTACATGACCCTTCCCCAGCCTTTTCTTCCTCACAGTAACCTTCTGAGATAGACTAGTCCAAAATAACCCCATGAGCTTTGTGGCGGAGCAGGGATTTGAACCCTCATCTTCCAGGTTCTAATCTGACACTTTACCCACCACACTGCATTGAATCATCATCCTTTCTTTTGCACGCATGCAGCATGATCCTATGCATTTTTATTTGAAAGTTTGTCTCACTGACCTCAATGAGGTTTACTTTGACTGACAACCCAGTCCTGTGCTGGATTAGGCATGTCTAAACTCATTGAATTAAATTACTTTAGGAGTACCTAACTCAGTGTAGAAAATACAGCAGTATAAGAGATTGCAACATTAATTGCATATTTTACTAAATAGGTCTATGTCATTAGTAACTCTAGAACCCTAGCTGGTGTGGTTTATTTTTTCCATTGGTTTTCCCAGTGAAGTGTCTGTATGTTTGTGTCCGTAAGGAAAATTTCTTGTGATTTTTCTGGTGTAAACCTAGAACAGTCTGCTCATTTCAATGCATACTACTGCATATAACACATATGCTGCATGCTATTTGAAAAGCAGTCGTTGTCATAGAGAAGTAAAAGCTTGTGCATGCCAAGTAGAACTTCAGTCTCTCTGAAATGCTTTTCTTTTATTTGAAATTGGTTAATATTAAGGTCTTTTCTGAATAGCCACCAGTACTGTTGAACTGCAGTGTTCTGTATTCATCCTCCAGATTTTAGGTGTGCCTGGGTATCCACCAATTCAGTATCCACGGTTTCAGTTATCCATGGATATTTGGACATCTATTATATGGATATTGGGACAGCTATTACAAAAATAGGGGAACATTAAACAAATCTTTTTTTTTACCTTGTTGCAACAAAACCGCTGATGTTCCCCTATCGTTAAAAAGGCATCCCAGTATCCATGATTTCAACTATCCATGGAGGGGTCCAGAACAGAATTCGTCTGGCAGGTATCGGGGCATGCCTGTAGCCTATTTCGGAATGCCTGATGCAAGGAAGTGGCAACAGGATACAGGTTCCTATTTGTCTTCTATGCTCCCAGAGGCATCTGGTGGCCTACCGAGATACAGGACATTGGGCTAGTTGAGCCCTTGGCCTGAGGTCGACTTTTGTTCTGTGCAGTGTAATACATGGAGGATGATTTTTGATCCAAAATTATTTAATGCTTCAGATTCATTGGAAGTTGCAAGGAGCCTGTGTATAAAGTCCCCTCAGTACAGCATACAGCCTGCTTAGTCCCATAAATACCAACTGACTCCAGTAGTTTGGGGTTATATCTATTGATATCTAAAGCTGGAGCATACGGCTCAAGCTGGATCAGACCAAAAGCCTAACTAGTCCAGCGCTCTTTTTCCTCATAGTGGCCTCTTGGAAGCCCCAATACAGGATATGAAGACAATCTCCCACACTTGTTGTTTATATTCATAGTCACACCCACCCAATCTCTTTCTCAGAAAGTAGTGAAAATACAAACAATGGTAAATGCCTCCTGTGCCTCGCTCATGTCTAGTAAATATTCTATTAATAAGAAAGTAGGAAAACAAGGAACATGAATTAAGTCAATACATGTTCTGTCATTTAGACCAAGCGGGTTTTATTTTTAATAGAGTCTGGCATTAAATCCCTTCAGTCCAGAGAATTTTAATATTTTAGGATAGGAATTAAGTTATTCACATTGATTTACCATTAATTAAAAATAATAATTGAAATAACTAATTTTAATTGCCATATCTTAAATTACTTTGTTTCATAGCACTGTGGTCTGCATACAGATATTTCCCACTGATGTGACCTTTCCTCGCCAGTTAATTTACCATGGTGTAGCATGTCCTGTGAATTTGCAGGGTATAGAGCCATCTAAATTAGCTAATGTATAGGAATGGTGCATTGTTGATAAATTGTTGGAAGCCTAATTAGCTTTATCTTGCTCCTAGCCAATTGTACTATTTCACTCATGGGACTAATACATCTCTAAATATGCTAATTTCATTCTTGCTTTAGTTAAATGGCATTTTCACAGCATCCTCATCATTGACACTGTAATATTAATGGAAGGAGATATCTGCTTGCTTTAGCCTGCCTTATAGTGTAAGCTTGGAGACATGCATCATTAGAGAAAGAAAAATGTGTGCACATAGGTACATGGCAAAGGAATGTTTTGACAAGGTCTTAAAAGGCCTTGCTTAAGCAAACCTCATTATGAAAAATGATGACAAATGGTTGATTCAACATGACTTGCAAGCATTCTTGAAGTGACTATTGGTATGGCTACTTGGCATAATATATCAGTAGGAGAAATTATATAGCTATATATTGGGGGAACCTGCTATACTGACATTGCCACCAACACGCTTATAGCTCTGTCAAGCATATTGGCTTGAAAGTAAGTTGTACTGAATCTAATGGGATTAATGCTTAGGTAAGTATGCTGAGGATTGCCCAGTTTTTGATATTGGCTTCTTAGCTTCCTGTCTAACATCATTGGTCAAAGAACTTACATCTAAGTAGTCAGAGCACTTTGGAACGTTGTGTAGGAGCCAGGGAACTGTGAGCAGAAGAAAACTACTAGCCAGTAGTGTCATTTTGAAAATGTGTACACGGAGTTCACACCGTGTTTTCATAGGCTTTCTTGTTTCTAGGCATCGTTGAATTTTGTTTCACTTCTCTTGCACAACAATCTAGTATAAAGCAGCCTTTCTGTGTACAACACCCACATGCAAAAAAGCACCTTTGGAATCAGCCCATATGCATTAATACAAAATCGAAGGTTGTCCTTAGTTTTATCACCTGCAGAAAATTGCAAATGACTATAGGTATGCTTAGTGGCAGAAAGTGGGGAAGACCTAAAGAACCTTCTGATGAGGGTGAAAGAGGAACGTGCCAAAATTGGCTTGAAGCTCAACATTAAAAAAACTAAGATCCTGGCCACCACTCCCATCACTTCCTGGCAAATAGAAGGGGAAGAAATGGAAGCAGTGACAGACTTTATTTTCCTGGGCTCCAAGATCACCGCAGATGGTGACTGCAGCCATGAAATTAAAAGACGTTTACTTCTTGGGAGGAAAGCTATGGCGAACCTAGACAACTTAATCAAAAGCCGAGACATCACCCTGCCAACAAAGGTTCGCATAGTCAAAGCGATGGTTTTCCCAGTAGCAATGTATGGCTGTGAGAGCTGGACCATAAGAAAGGCAGAGCGCCAAAGAATAGATGCTTTTGAATTATGGTGTTGGAGAAGACTCTTGAGAGTCCTCTGGACTGCAAGGAGATCCAATCGATCAATCCTACAGGAAGTCAAGCCTGATTGCTCCCTGGAAGGACAAATCCTGAAGCTGAAGCTCCAATACTTTGGCCACCTCATGAGAAGAGAGGACTCTTTAGGAAAGCCCTCATGCTGGGAAAGATGGAAGGCAAAAGGAGAAGGGGGCGGCAGAGGATGAGATGGTTAGATAGTGTCACCGAAGCAATGAACATGAAATGGGGCGAACTCCGGAAGCTAGTGGAGGAGAGGGAGGCCTGGCGTGCTGTGGTCCAGGGGGTCATAGAGAGTCGGACATGACTTAGCGACTGAACAACAATAGGTATGTTTGCAGTTGGCTTGATGTATCCTGGGAAACTTTCCAAACCATCTGACGTGAGATGAATTTTCTGAAGAATGTGTAGGACACTAATGAGAATGGAGTCGTAGTAAAAACCTAAGCTAGGGTGGGAGGGGGTAAGGCTTGCAAACAGGTATATTTTTGCAATATTAATAACTAGTAAACCAGTCAAGGCTAGAAAGGAAAGAAAACTAGAGGTGTTAAGAACAGACAGTGTAATTTGTTTCTCAGGCATCTGACTAGGAATAATGATGTTCATTATTATGTATGTTACACAGTACAGCATACAAAAAACTAGACTTGCAGCACAATCCTGTGCATGCCTACTCAGAAGTAAGGGCTCCCACTGAGTTCAGTAAAACTTGCTTCCAGGTAAATGTGTATAGGATTGTAGCCATATTTATTTATTTCAGAAATGTTTGTACTTGCCTTCCAGCATCCAAAGAGGCTCAGTCACATCATGCACGGTGTACTGAAAAAAAAAAGTCTTCTCTTTCGTTTCTCTTCTTCCTCCTTTTATGGCAATTCATTCCTCATGGCCACTATGGCTGGAGGGCGGGACAGTCATAGAATATATACGGTCTCTATATATATGACCCTCAAGCTACTTATTATTTTATTTGGGCTACAAAGAACCACAGGAAGAGAAAGGGGGAAAAGAATGACAAGTAAGTGACCTGTTAGCAGGTGCTATTTTAAGTGTCTGACATTTTACTTCATAATTTTGTTCCTATTCCAACAGCTAAGAAATTGTCTCTGTTGTTTCAAAAGTTGAGAATCCATATTTTTTCCACAGGTTTGTTTTTTAAATTGATTAAGGGCTCAATCTAGTGCACAATTCTAGTGCAAGTTAGGTACAACTAGTGCAGGTTAGGATTGCATTGGAACTCACCACGGGAGTATTTCCCTTTTCCCCCAGGTAAGCCCCAGCCGGGCTGCTGGGGCTCCTTGGATCTGCACCTGCGTTTGCCCTCCACCTCATTCATTTCTCCGTCTATCCCGCCTCTCCCCTGCCCTGAAATGGCCCCACACGGCCTGAACTCCCAGGCCACACGCTGGCCAATTTACCTGACAGTTCTGGAGTCGTCGCTGGGCTAATGCTGCTGACTGCGTTGGCTCAGCTTGTCTTGTGCGGGTTCGAACGTGCTTTATGGCATCGGCTTTCCAGCTTTTTGTAACTAATCTTTTGTTAGAGGTGTCTGTTTTCCCCACTTCTTAGCCACCAGAACATGTAACTATCAAAATATTCACCAAAGGTGATGTTTTCTTTTCACACAATAGTTGCAATATCCTTGCAGCATTTTGGGGGTGGGGAAATCACAAAGCATATTGAATAAGGTCCTTCATTATCAGGCCTATCATTTGCCAAATCATCATTACAGGAGCGGCTTTGGTGTTGGCCAGGTAAATACTGACCAAGGCCTCAAACCCATCTCCGTACTGATCTGGTTGACCCCTGAAGCCCCAGTTCTTAGTATCAGAGGTGGCCATTGGGATGTGTGGACCTGAGCTCAGAACTAGTCCCAATTACCACATTCAGCTGCTCCTATCACTGCATCTTTGTATCATGATAGTAGGGTTGATGCCAGAGGTTGGCCAGGTAGGACAATGGCCCTCACTTCGCAGAGTACCCACTTAGCCCGATCAATGGCTGAACCCTCAGTACCAGTGGCAGTATTTTATTTTATTTTATTTATTTGATTTTTACCCCGCCTTTTTGCCCGGGGGCACTCAAGGCGGCATACAACATAAAAAATACAATATAAAATCAACATTAAAAAACAATTAAAAACAATGTTAAAAACAATACAACAAAATTAAAAACAGATACAATTTAAAAAACATGTCCAGTGGATCATAAAATTATAAAAATACACAAATACACAAACCAGCCAGCCAGCCAGCGTGTCAACAGTTAAAAGCTTTATGGAATAAAAAGGTCTTCAGCCCCCGCCGAAATGTAAACAAAGAGGGAGCAGTTCTCAATTCTAAGGGGAGGGTGTTCCAAAGTTGGGGGGCCACCACCGAGAAGGCCCTCTTCCTGGCCGCCACCCCTCTCACTTCTCCTGGTGGCGGCACAGTCAGAAGGGCCCCCCCCCCTGTAGTTGTGCCTAATTTGTTATTTGGGGATGAGTGGGGGCTGCTTTCAGAGACCCAGTGCAGGACTTTGCTCAAGGGCCCCCATCAACCAGCTGCTGGCACTTCATGACAAGTCCACCATATTCAGTATATTAAAAGTTAACATTCATTTGTTTGCCTTGTAACCATTGATAGGGACTCAGAGAGCAGGAACCAATCACAGTTCTTGGAGCATGGATATCTGGGAAGCCACCATGAATAGAGTTTCCTGCAAGCAGTGCCTCTAAGCCGTAAGGTCTCCCTGATTAGAGACCCAAGAATCTCTATTTAATTCTAGCGGGCATTGGTAGCTCATACCTGACCCAGAGGCTGAGGGTTGGGCAAAGGTTTACTTACTGAGAGCCCAATCCTAGGCATGTCTACTCAGAAGTAAGTCCCATTACAGTCAGTTGGGCTTATTCTTAAGTACGTATGGATTGGATTGCAGCCTTAAGGCCCAATCCCAAGTGACCCAGCTCAGGTAGTAAGTCCTTACTGCCAGCACTGGTGTCACAAAAGTGCCATAAAGCACTTCTACCACTGGCGGTAAGGGCTTACTGTCGGCACTGAGCCAGTGCCAGGAAGGCCCAGCACCAGAGGACTCAGCACGGAGCTGGCAGGCAGAAAGTCTCGCCACTGCTAGCAGTGAGTTCTTTCAGGGTGGGAAGAGAGCATGTGCAGGGCGGAACTGAGCAGGGGAAGAGTGTGGGTGGGACAGGCCGTGGCTTCCACTGCTAGATCTTATCCTCCATGTCGGGCCGTGTGGCTGCAGTGCCCATAGGAATCTACTTTTGGAATCTACTTTTTCTTTTCTAATCTTATCTATGTAGCCCCAGCCAGCTGGGGGGGGGGTCGCTACCTGCTCCTGGAGAGGGAGGGGAGAGAGAGAGAGAGAGAGAGAAAGTTTTGTGCAAGCACATAAATTTGTAAGCGTACAACACCTTTTCTTTAAATGTGCATGTTAACCTGACTTTTTTAAAAATGTTGTCTCTAGTGTATTTAGTACATTTTATTTCATTTATACTCTTACAGCCTTATTGAATGTTTCCTGCACCCAAAGTGGCCCTTGGCAATTTATCAGTGAATGCTACCAGTCTAAAAGATTATTAGCTAGGAATATCAATAGTCTCCATGGGAATGTTCACAAATATTTTCTGTTGTTAAACTGTTCATTGTCCTGTGTGTGTGTGAGAGAGAGAAAGGGGGGGGTAGTACTTTTTTCAGAATTTTAAGTATGCAGTAGAAGACAGGAACATTAAAAATACTAAATGGACCACAGTTCCCAGATGTGTGGAAGTCACACTCCATCTACTTGATTTTTCCGCTGTATTTTCCTTTTGCAAATGGCTCATTCACCAGACTTGGAGAAAGGGAAATTGAAAAAAGATAATTTTAAAACAACTGTGTTGTTTCTTTGGAATGACGGAAACATTTCAGTAACTATCTAGGTGCCTACGTTTTTGAGAGTGTCATTTCAGAAGATGCCAAGGGCTGCAATTTCACAGAAGCAGAGTTGAGATGAAATCATTAACATTTTCAAAATAAAGGGCATGCAGATACAGGTGCGCTGTTGATGAATGGGTGACACTGCCAGATCCTCATAACTGATCAGAGACTGAGAGCTGGGTAAAGAGTCCTTAAATCTTATTTATATTATATTAATCCATGCATTTGTATATTTCCTTTCTACCGCTTAGCAGTGCAGTCCTAGGCATGCCTACTCAGAAGCAAGCCTCATTGAGTTCAGTAGGATTTACTCCCAGGATTGCAGCCCAAAAGTCTTGCAAGATGACTCACATTTGGGTAAAAACATAATTAGCACTCTTAAATGGGACTGGTGGCTGCAGCCATAAGGGCTGAGCGAGAATCAGCTTCTTCACGATGGTGCGAGGCAGAGGAGGCAAAGGAAGTGAAGTGAAAGAAGGCGCCTACTCCCCCCCCCCCCAGAGTGTCACGGATGGGGAACTTCCTTAGAAGTTTTCCCACCCTCCAAAGCACAACCTGGTGACCTGCCCTGCTCCCCTTGCTCGAGAGATCTTTTCCCACATTTTGTTTAGCTCATATGTATTATTATTATTATTATTATTATTATTATTATTTATTTATTTATTTATTTATTTATTTATTGAATTTATATCCCGCCTTTATGCCCGAAGGCACTCAAGGCGGCATTACAACAGTATAATAAAATACAAAATTTAAGATTAAAAACAATTTAAAAACAATATTAAAACAATACAAAAAACAAAATTAAAACAAAACAATAGACTTTAAAAACAACCAATCCAGTGGATCATAAAATATAAAAATATAAAAGTATAACTAGCCAGCCTGTCAACAGTTAAAAGCTTTTTGAAATAAAAAGGTCTTCAGCCCCCGCCGAAATGTTAACAAAGAGGGGGCAGTTCTCAATTCGAAGGGGAGGGTATTCCAAAGTTGGGGGGCCACCACCGAGAAGGCCCTCTTCCTGGCCGCCATCCCTCTCACCTCTCCTGGTGGCGGCACAGTCAAAAGGCCCCCCCCCCAGATTATCTGAGAGCATGGGTAGGATTATATGGAAGAAGGCGGTCCCTCAAATACCCCGGACCTGAGCCGTAAAGGGCTTTAAAAGTCAAAACTAGCACCTTGAATTGGGCCCGGAACAGAACCGGCAGCCAGTGTAGTCGCCGAAGCAGCGGCTCGACAGAGTCAAACCGACATGCCCCAGCAACCACCCGAGCAGCCGCGTTCTGTACTAGTTGTAATTTCTGGACCATCTTCAAAGGCAGCCCCACGTAGAGTGTGTTGTGTATTTGTGTAAATAGTAGCAGAGTTGGTGGCTTGGAGACCCATTCCAGCGCCTTGCCTTAGCGCTCCGAAGCGAAGGATTGAAGCAATCGCCACATTTCCATAACAAAGTCTCTTTATTGTAGCGAAAGTGAGAAAGGTACAAAGGTTCAATCTGCCGGCTAGGAAGCCGGGGAAGTCTATGCCGCTCGCAGGCGGCCGTTTCAGTGCAGCTTTACATCTTAAGCACACACAGTGAAAAACTCCTTCTAACAACAGAACAAAGGGATGCAGCCAGAGTATATCTGGTAGGTGGATACCTGAAGACCCCTTGTGCCCCATCTTACCCAATGGGGTGACCCTTAGAGCACTATGAGCTCATGGGAATGTGCAGTGTTTCCAGCCAGGGCTTCCCGTGTGAAACTGCCTGCTTATTTTACACTATCAGAAAGGGAGTACAACTACTATCCCTAACAAGCTGGGAAGCTGCCTGCTGAAGGACACACAGGTGTTCTATCTGATCCTCAGACGGAGAGACGGAATGCCAGTTTCAGCCAGTTCTGGACTGTGAGATGTGAAACTGCAACAGAGTGTATATCCGATGGTTGCATACCCCTGCTCTAGCATGTTCCCATGCAAGGCAAATTATGACTTTGGCTGTTAGAGGTAGGAGGGTCTCAGCAATTGCTCTGCTATTGAGGGCAGAAAAGGATCAGATATTCGTGATTGCTCTGTCCTGTTTCCTGATGTGTACAGTCATTTGTGAACTACCACACCTTGTCCGATCATATTCAGTTGGCAATGTCTTAAAATGATGGGCAGTCCAATCCTGAACCTGGAGCACCCAGAGCTCCAGTGGTGATGAAATGGTGACTGCTGTATCCTGCTGGAGGATCTCCTCAGGGAGGAGGTCTGGAGGTCTCCAGAGGAGGAGGTCTGGAGGTCTCCTCAGGGGAAGGGAGTATTTGCTGCAGGTGGCAATTCGTCTCCTTGGCTCTGCACCTGTGCTTGAGCAGGAACAGAGTCAAGGAGGCCCGTGTCAAGATTTTGGGTTCGGAAGAGTGTTCAGAATTCTCTCCACCCCCCCCTCCTGAGCCTAATTCTCCCCTCCCTCTGCCCCATTCCCTGCCTCTGTCTGCCCTGAAATACCTTACCACTCGCCAGTGCTGGACGTACGCTGCCCTTCTATACTACCTTGAGGTCCAGCGCCAAGTGGCTTTGGGCCAGCGCCAGTGCTTCCTCCTCCCACAGTGTCACAAACACGGTTTATGGTACATTTGCAACACTTAGAGCCAGTGGTGTTAATGTATTACCAGCCATAGTGCCCTCAGGATTGGGCTGTTGGCCTGCAGTCTTATATACACACTCCCCTGATAATAAGTGCCATTGGACACTGTAGGAGTTACTTTTGAGTAAGCATGCATAGACATGCACTCTTTATCTTAGTAAAGTTATAAAAATAAATTACTGCATTTGCATTGTATGTTTTTTGTAAGCTAGTGACTTCTTAAAGTGGGCAAAGAAACACCTGTGCACTCTGAAAAGCATTGCTTCACCAAGAATAATTCTGTTTTACTGGTTGTTTGAAAATCTGAAAGACAAAGAAGCAGAGCACAGCTGTCGGGTCACAGAAGGCAAGTTCTGTGTTTTATTACACTAAAATAAATATGTGGCAAAAAGTAGGCTAGAAATAAATAAAATGGAGTTAATGTGCTCAGAGTGAAGGCTCAGGACTTTGCAATCTTTAAGTCCTGTTATGTGTCACAACAGCACCATGTAGCATTCAAACCCCCCAGCATTGCCCTTAATCTCTGGGCAAGGGTCATCATTAAAAAGATGTGCTCAATAGCAACCAGTTAATCAGTCCTGAAAGCCTGCTTGCCAGCACTTGCAGCTGTGGTAGCAATTGGAGTTCACAGCTGGGCATGTTTCTCCATCTGATCTTGCATCTTCTGTACTTGGCCTGTTGCTCGATAACCCTCAGAGCTCCCTTTGCTGGGCTCAGGCACAGCATATGGCAAAGCATAAAGTTCCTGTGAGACCAGTCATGTAGCGTGGCAGAGGGTAAGGCCAAGGGCTCAGTCTCCTCCGTGCCTTCTCAGAGTTCAAAATGTCATGCTGTCGAGTGGTCTGCTGCTGATGAAAGAAAATTAGAGAAATAAAAGCTGACCTATGAAATGGTCAAGTGAGAGGCTGCCACGTAGAACAGCGATAAAGCAAGCAAACCGTTATAACTGCTCACAGTGTGCAAGCAGATGATCTTAAATGAAAGTCTCTAGAATAAGGTCATTGAAGAATGCAGGTTCTTCACAGCTGTAATTGTTCTTACCCTGCTCTGCTCAAGTAGAGTGTTTCACCCGAGTCTCTGAGATTCTATGAAAAGAGAGTTTAGGGGTTTGGAACATTTAAAGGTATCTTGGAGATAACAGGCATGTCAGAGTCTACTTTCCATGGGTATCTTATGAAATTCTCCTTGACATGCTTATGGATTTCCAGTAGCCCTTACTACTTGAATACTACTTGAGTTGTCTTGAGTACTCCCTGAGGCATCTGGTGGGGCACTGTGAAATACAGGAAGCTGGACTAAATAGACTATCTAATTCCCTTTTAAAGGCATCTAGGCCAGGTTCCATACCTGAAGTAAGTTGAATAGCTACCAAAGTTGGGGTCTCTTGGCGGTGGTACTTCAACAATGGAGCTCCCGTTCTTTTCATTTGGCCTCAAATTTGATCACTTCTAGATAGCAGGTGAAGGCTATTCTGTTTGTACAGACATGGAATGCTTTTTAACTGCCCTGATGGTTTTCAATGGCTTTTGATATACTTCTCTCTTGAAATGTTGTTGCAGCATTTTTGTTCTGTTTTTTTACTTTGTTCTAATTCATTGTGGTGGTTGCTTTTACTCATTTTGTAAATGCTTGAACTGCTTTGGAATTTTTTCAAAAATTAAAGTACAGGATACAAATATTCAAATAAATGCTGCCTTGAAAAGAGAGGGGCTACCGTATGGTTCTTTGTTTCCTTGCTCCAACCTCTGACTGGAATCAATAACTATTTTGTTTCTAAAACTAATGTGAAGTAGCAAAACAAATGTCCTCATTTTTTTTAAAAAAAATCTTTTTTATTATTGAATGCTTGTTGGGCAGTGGTGGGATTCAAATAAATTAACAACCGGTTCTATGACGTCATAGCCGAAGCAAAAAAAAAACCCGAAGCCAGCCGAGGTAAGCGAGTGGGCGGGGCCCGGCAATTTAACAACCGGTTCTATGGAACCTGGGCGAACCCCCTGAATCCCACCACTGTTGTTGGGGTAATTAATCATTGTTGAGTATCTGATTTTTTTTTAATTAATCTAAAGCTACCGTCTCCTACCATTATACTATGGAATTGTTGTTTGTGTTTTTTGTTGTTTTGTTTTAAGTCATTCCTTCCCCTTAACGTGTCCCCTTGGGGTAGTTGTTGTAAACCTGAAGGGTTTATCCAAGGCTGCCAACATTTCAGTTTGACAGTTTCAGTGTGGCATATAAATCTCAGGGATAAACTGAAATCTGGGATTAGCAAAGTCCTTGAGCTATTTCTTGTCTGTTAAAAACAAAACAAAACCCTGTAGACGTTTTAAAGCTGTCTCTTCTTTGCATTGCAAAAAATATTTAATTCATTAGCAAAAACATGTCTGCATCAGCATATTCTGCCCTCTTCTGACAGCATTCTGTACTTTTTGTAAGAAAACTTCTATTTTAATCTAAATTTTGCTGCTACAGAGTGTATGATCGTCACAAAGTGTGTCCTTTAAACATTCATCAATTATGAGACCTGTGATTAATGTCAGACTAATTCTAACCCCCTAGGGCTCTGTTGAACATTAGGACAACATAAATATTTACCAAGATATTTGTATTCCAGGAGTTAACATGCTGTTTTAAATTTCATTTAGCATAAAAAATGAACCTGTCAGCACTGCAACAAAAATTTGATAAAACTGAAATGCATAATATAAGGAAAAAACCCTCAAGCTTTATAAGAGAGTGTAGTGATATATGATTTTGATTTCATGAAAGATGACAGGTAACTGTTGTCACTTGATTAATCATCTATCAAATTCTGGGGGTTTTTTCTCCCTAGGTGAACATGTCAAACCTTTTACGCCAGAACGAGCCAGAGAAATTGTGATGTCTCTGCAGAATCCTGCTGTCTTCTGCAACATGGCTTTCGATTGGCCAGCACTTCATTGGAATGTGGCATATCTCGCTGAGCAATTGACTGGGAAGAAAATACTTTTTAGGATGGGAATTAGACACAGCTTAGACACAGGTAGAAGGAATTTAAGTGTGTTCTTCGCTTTTCCCTGGATTTATATTTTTTCTTTTATTTCTAAATATTTATCCACCTTTCAATTAATCACATGACCCACTATAATAAGAAGTGTCTTTAAAGGGAATGCAAACACTTATATGTATGCAATACATCTGTATTGTAGCAATAACACATTAGTAAAATACTGCATGTGTGTGGTTCAGTTTCAGTTTCCAGAGGGTTTAGTACATTTTCCTTGCAAGCTTGGGGGTCTTCCTTGAGAGTCAGTTGGGGTCTGCATTCACTGGATCAGAACCATTCTGGTGGTGTCATGTCTTCTTGACTCGCCCTTTGAAGTGGAGCAAGGCACAGTTGCCTGCTTAAACATGCATGTGCTGCTCCGTTTCAGTTACCCTAAGGCTCAATTCATTTTCCTTGTCAGTTTTGTGATCTACCAAAAATTGGGTCGTGACCCGCAGTTTGAGAACCATCGGCTTAGCATAACTGTGGTTAGAGGTTGTAAAGTAGCTACTGACTGTTCTCTCCCTTGCCAGTGCGGTAGAAATTTTTGTTTGATTTTCATCCTTGTAAATCCTTTGAAATTCTTTAATGAATGGTGCTGTGCAAACTGCAAATAATTTATTTAAAGGAAAATGTGGCATCTGTTGTACAGATGTCATCACTTGCCCTCTGGATTCACTCTGGGATAGTAGTAGATAAGGGAATACAGATTAATTTTGTTTCTCTCCATCATGCCCAAATGTTGCAACAAATCTATTACTCTGCACAGCACTGTGACTGCCTCTGCTGCAATTCTGGCAGCGCCAAGAATTAAAAGGCGACATCCAACTGGAACACTCAATTCCAAACACTGAAGCCATTCCTAGCTTTGGCACAAGCCCCAGCCAGGGCGGTTTGTGACAGCTGGGAGAGCAAACTATGAGTCAGACTCGAAAGCCTACTTTTCATTCTCCCCACTGTTTTGAGACAGGTAATTGATTAAATGTTTCTGCATGTACTCAGTTCTGAAAGAGGGGCTTATAGATGCAAAATCCAGGGGCTTTTGAGATGTGATAGGGTGGGAAAAAAGAAGAGTGCAAATGCCCAGCCTTGACCTTTCTTTAGGAAGGTTCCTTATTAAGAAATGTAAATAGGATGTGAGGAGGACAACAAGGGGAGGACTGGTTCCATCCAGTGGATTTGACCAGGACTATCTGATAAAAGTCTTAAATCCAAAAGGATAGCCCTCAGGGAGGTTTTCATCCTGAGGTCAAAGTCTTTGTGTGTCTTGCATCTTCATCTAAAACGTCTGGTCCATGGACTGTCTGTCGTTCTGGAAGCATCTTATGCCAAAGTTTTGTTATAAAGCTCCATATAACCTCCATTCTTCAAGAAATACATTTCCTTTAAAACAGTGCTTCCCAAACTCCTACAAGGAAGTTTGGAGCACTGTAAGTGTGCGCATGAGAGGGGCTTTGGCTGCAGTGTGATCCCCAGGATCACACTGCTGCTGGGGGCAGAGGGAGATTTTTCTCTTCTAGTGGCAGCCTCCTACAGGTGTGCTGTGGGAATTTGGAGAAGGGTCATTTATTAGTAGGTCCCTGGGGAGGTGAGCCCCCACTAGTAGCATGGTGTGCCTTGCCAATTGTCAACAAAGCTGATGATGTGCTTTGACAATTTTAGCACAATTTTGCCAGTGTGCTATGAGTTGAAAAAGGTTAAAAATCTCTGCTCTAGCAGCAATCGGAACACATGGGTCTGCTGCAAAGTGGAGAGTAGAAGTAACAAGAAATGTGGAGGTCTTTAATTTCCAGTTTTGCAAATACAATTTTAGGAAGTGCACAAGGTAAAGAGCCAAGAGAAACAAAATGGAGTATTACCACTGGTTGACTGGAGAGCATGTTAAAGTTAAGTCCCATCTTTGGGTGGTGGATATTCATCTTCATCTACTATTAAGATGTACCTTCCTAAAATTCTCCTAGAAAAATGCAATACAGCCTGCTCCTATCCAAGGCTTGCATTGCAAGGCCACTGGGCTTATGCTGTACCCAGCATTGGATTATAGCAGGCATGAGCAGAGGTATCATGGGGGGGTCCAAAGGGGCTGTTGCCCGGGGCACAAAGTTCTTAGGGGTGAAAATTTTGAATCAGGAGCCCCCACGTGTGCCTCCCTGCCTTCCCAGCTGGGGAAGACAGAAATGCGTATGCTGCTGCCTTGACTTGTGCCACCACCACCAGGGCAATTTTGTGTAAGCGGCGGTGGCAGCGAAGTCCCAGGCGCCTCCGTTTTCTTCCTGGCTCAGGAAGCAGGACGTTGAAAATCACCCAGGCTGCAGCAGCGAAGTCCCAGGTGCCCACGTTTGCTTCCTGGTTTGGGAAGCAAATGGAGGTGCTTGCACGACCCAAGTGATTTTGAAATCACCTGGGCTGCAGCAGCCAAATCCCATGCATTGGGATGCTGCGCCCCTGGGCACGAGGTCTTCTCAGGTAAGGAAACATTTGTTCCCTTATCCCAGGGGTCTCCAAACATCAAATGTTTGGCATGGTGTTGAGGACCAAATAAATAAATTTAAATATAAAATTTAAATAAATACATTAGAGATTGTGTAGCTGAATTAATGGGCTCAAAGGTCTATGAATCCTCCAAGCACCAACACACATCACAGGAATATAGCACATAATTTAATGCAGTTATATTCAGTTATTCAAACTGTGGGTCAGGTCCCAGTTGATGGGTCGCAACCTGATGTCAGGTGGGTCGCAGAAAGCTGGGAGCAGCCATCTTGGAAACTGCAGACCTTATTCTTGTTATATTCCTTTTGTGAGTGCTAACTGTTTGGATTTTCAAGTGTGGATTTACATAATATTTTGTTCTAATGTTGCTTTCTGTCAGGGATGTTTCATGTTTCAATTGCTGCAGTCCAAGAACGCCAATTTACATTTCAAGAGTGTCATTTTATTATGTTACACTGACAGCACTACCTGCTTGATGATGTCACTTCCTGCCACAACATCACTTCCAGGTTAATGACATCACTGCTGGTGGGTTCCAACACAAGTGCCATTCTAAAATGTGGATCCCAGTCCACTTTGAGAAACATTGCCCTAGGACATTCTCCATTGCAGCCATTGTGTCATCCTAAAAAGTGCCATCCTAAAAAGTGGGTCCCGGTCTAAAATGTTTGAATACCATTGCTTTAATGGATTCCCATTCCCCCACCCCACAAGCAGCTCACTATAATGTGGTGGAGTAAATATCTCAGTACTATCAGATTACAGGAAAGGAAACACCCAGAACATATTCTGAGGGCTGGGGAGGCCTCCCCAACCCTCAGAAAACTGATTAAGGCCTTCAGAGGGCATAAAATTGTAATTTCCGGGTCTTAGGGAATACGAGGAAGTGACTGTTTTTGGCCTCCACACAAAACAGTGCACCACTTGGAGTGTGCAGCCCATACTAGCAAGGCCAGGAGGGCCAGAGGCTCATAAGGGACCAGAGGCTAGCTGCAGGCTAGATAGAGGTTCTCAGAAGGCCATAACTGGCCCCTGGGCCGGTGTTTGGAGTTGATCTGCCGCACCCCATATAGTTCTTCAACCTGCTCAGTGGGGATACTTGGATCTGCGCCATGCTGGATCTATTTAGCTGGTGGAGAATGAAGTAGCCGCATGTAACGCTGGCAGGCCTGGAATGTGAATTAGCATGTGATAGCGGCCTGCCCTGCTGTCCCCATCCCCTCCTGGGCCTGATTTGCCCTGTGTGTTACCCTTCCCTGCCCAGAAAAACCCCTTTCCCACCTCTAGAAAGCCTTCTTGCCCCCGTCCTGCATAATAGCTACCTGCTCCAGCAGCCATTAGGCAGCCTTTCCGCTTACTCACTAGATTCCGAGAAGTATTTTACGATGCTTTTACAACACCAGGCGTTGCATCCACAACACTGCAGTCACAGTCCATAGGACTGAGCAGTTAATTGCCCAATGCGGACTAAATTGACACAACTGTATTTACATGCTGTTCTTGCGAAGGATGTGGCTTCACTATTGGTTCATTTCCTTCTAATTAAAAAAATGAAACTGATGCTATCAAGATAGCTACATTATTCTGATTTACTTATTCTATTATACTGGCTGACTGTCCTGATGATAGTTTTAAATTATTTACTAAGCACCCAATGAATAATTTTGCATTTCTTGCTGAACTGGAGATAAATTGAATCAGATTCCCTGCTTTGAAGCTGCAGACACCAAATGTACAGTCTTTTGCCATCCAACATCATTAGTAGGTAGACTTTTGAAAACAAAATATTTCGTATTTCTTGATTTCCAAATATTTCATACCTTATCTTAGGAACAGACAATATTATATGCGTCTTGTTCCTTTTAAAATAATTTAGATATTTGAACTGCCTTTAATAGCAGTTCATTTCTTTTTATGTAAAGTTTTTCCTATCAGCTCATGATTTTTACCTTCTTACATGATTAGATGTCAAGATTAGAGGTAGCACTGCTGTACTATGTAGGATAAATTGGATGCAAGGATTTAAAGATGAATGATCCATTCGTAAATAGCTCAGACAGGTAAGTTGCATATTTGATGGAACAGTGGCATGAGCCTTAGGCCTTGCTTGATACAGCACCTTGCACCTCCCCTTTTTTAAAATGGCTAGATCACATGAGTGGGTTCTTTCTACACATGCCATTTATCACATTTAAAAGTAAATGGGTAAGGGAGTTCCTCCTGTTTCCCATTGCATGTACTATACATATAACCTGTACCCCCATGATGGGTGGGAACCAACCCAAAGTTTCAAAAGATTTGAATGTATGTGAATTTCTGGGCTCAGAGCTATAATCTGAGGGGAAGCAATACATCAGCTGGACTGAAGCTATGTTGGCCTGGGTTTGGTCAGAGCTTGAATGGGTGACTGCCTGTGAACATCATGCTTGCTGTACTGTTCCATCATGGAAGAAAAGCAGGATATACATATAGATACATGACTAAACAAAACATCTAATTCAAGGTAGAGCTGCAATATCTGGAGGATACCTCAATATACAGTAGTATCCAGCTAGATTTTGTACTGTCTATAACTAGGTTTGTCTAAGAACAATAAACCTGAGTGTGAACTGGATGGACAGAACTGCTATCTAAGTTGGTCAAATAGAAAAAGACGGTGATAGGGTTTGTTCTTTTGCCTGAAGGAAATTAGAACAAATGTATGAGGTTGCGATGGCAGCAATTCCCATGCAGTTAGAGCAATGAAGAATGAATGCCCTCGGAGCACTGACTAGGTGGTAAGAATGAAAAGCATCCATATTTAGCAGCTGAACACGAATAGTGGAATGAAGGGTAAATGATTGTTCTGTCATTGCCATTCATGCAGTCCCTTGCAATTTGCTTTTGCCAATTTCAATGGTTATGGTCCAGTATGTAATTTTTTATATTTTTTTGGTGGAAGGACAAGCTCTGATGAGAAATGAAGGTCTCTGATTAGCCACAGGAAATATATGCCACAATGCAGGCAACTGCACTGCAGTCTATTTTTTTCCCCATCTGGTCTGATGAAAAATTGTAACTGAAACCGCCAAAAACAGAGGTAGACGTTGAACTTATATTAATAGGTAGCAAATTTGTATTTGCTTCCATCTTCCTTGCCCCTGCTCCTATACATCAGGGGTCTTCAAACGTTTCAGTACGAGGACCACATTGTATGTTTTACGCATTTTCCCAGGCCAAAAATTTTTTTTATATAAATGAATGTGTACATATTACGTGAATCTTTTTTGTAATCAGCATGATATGATTCAGAACAAAAGAGAAATGTGACAATTACAAAGACACAATGCTGTGCCTAAATGATATATTATGAGTAAAAATGTCACAAACATGAACATACCTGACAAAAAAAGTTACTGTGGGCAAGATAAAATTTTGTGGGCCTGATTTTATTCCCGGGCTGTCATTTGAAGACTTGCTATACATCATACCATAGTGCTGAAACACACCCAAAGATAAACCATTTCAGTCTTTTCAGGATCTTCCATGTATTCAGTATTATCTAGAATAGCGTTTTGTTAAATTTAGTTTTAGCTTTATATTTTGCCTTTTGTCTAGAGATCTCAGAGCAGCTTATAATATTCATAAGAATGCAATTCTGTGTTATAAAGCTTTTCAAATTATAAAGTAAAATGCTAAAATAAATGGCCATGTGAGAAAAGATGAGAGAGACAGGAATGAACAATAGGCTGGAATTTAAAATACGGAACTTGACAACCACCACCGAAACCCAAGACCACTATATTGGGGGAAAAGGTCAGTCCAACTGATGGCTGCGCCTGCCTGCCTTTAAGCTTTTTCCGCAACTGGTCTTTCCTGACACAAAGGAATCAACATTGCTCCAACCTTTCACTTTGATGGTTGTCTTCTTTGTGCTGATTGATATGCACGCATGCTGATCATTCAACGTATTATCTAAGGGCTACTGATACTCAGCAGTGATCATCCACCCCTCTCCTTCATAGCTCCAATGAAATATGATTGCACTGTGAATATGCTGTTGTGTACACATCCCACTTCCCCAAGTAGTGAGAAGACTCATAGGTGCAAAACCTGGATTTTGGTTTCCTTTAGATGAGAAAGACTAGGTGGCTTGTCCTTGTAATATTTGCCCTATTTACAAATATCCAGGTTTGAGCATTTAAATGGAGCTAGGTTGCACTACAAACAACATCAGCTTCATGTGTCTTCAAAGCACGTCTGCAGCTGCCAACTGCCAGTTCTTCCTCTTGGTTCCCTTTGCAATCTCTCCAAGATTAAATCATGACTTGGTCTCATCCTGAATCTCCACTGCACGCTGCCGTAATCATGCTTATGGTTTTGCCCCTCCTCTTAGGTCTTGAGGGCCCCAGTGGAGACTGCCATCCAAGGAGCTTCTTAGGCCATTAACAGTTGTTAATGTCCCCAACAAATTGCTATTGCTTAATGTTGTTTAATCCTCTTTTGTTCCTTCCGAACAGATAGGAAGGAAAAATCCTAAGCGTTTTCCTCAGGGCCTGGCTCTAGTTTCGGGGCCTCCAAAGTATGATCTAGCATACAGGGAAAGCATTCCCCCTTGTGACCAGCATGGATCATTCCACTGTGCTGCTGCTTCAATCAGCTGGCAAGGACACTCTGGGCATTTACATCTATGTCTGGCATCCTGCTGTACAGCCTTCTGGGACACTTGGGCATAGATGTGAAAATGGGCATCAGCTGGAAAATGGAGTAGCAGCGCAACAGAACAATCCGCGCCATTCATGACATGACAGGGAAGGCTTTCTCAGGACACAGCAGTCAGCAGTTTGGAGGCCGCTGCTCAAGTGCTTATTTTGGTCAAATCACAGGTTTACAACACCACCCCACTTTCCTCTGCAAAAAAGATGTTTGAGATCAAATATTCTGGCTGACTAGCAGCTACCCCCATGACCGAAAATAAATAAATAGGTTAACGAAGAGTCTACAAGTTAAAAGCATGCAAGTTTACAAATTCATTTTCCCATCTCCAAACCATCCCCAGGACAAATCAGTTTAAACTATTTCACTCCTTCAGAGCATCAAAATTTAACAGAGAAGGCACATATTCAATAAGCGTCACTCAAGCTTCCAGTGTTTTTGTTCTTACTGCTCATGCAAGCAAGTTAAAATCCACTAAGCCTGAGTAACCTATACCCAATCCCCAAACTTATTATTCTCTTAGATGATGAGTTTAACTAACATGCTTAAGGTAAGACTTCATGAATTCCACTTCAGCAGCAGGGCTGCACCGCAGAGAAACAATTTCCCTTCTCACTAACTACCCAAAATACAAGCAAAAGTTAACCCTCCCCCCAGCGAGTGATAATTAAATATTTCCTGAAATCAATGCACAGCTGCAAGAGCATCTTCCTCTAACTTGAAAGTGTGCATTTGCATCAGTGGTTCTTTTATGTCCCATTTATGTCCATTAACCTAAATGATGGTGTCGGGGAGCAGCACTGCCACCCTAGTTCTTTCACCCACCAAGCCCCCTGAGAAGGTCTGCCACCCCACGTATATTGAACCCCTTGCTCGTGTCACCTAGACAATTGAGTAGTGCACTGCTCCAAAACCTGTCACTAACCCCACAGTGAGCACTACAGCTAGTAGGTGGAACACAGTCAGGTCCTGTAACTACAGTCAATCCTCATTATCTGCTAGGGTTAAGTTCCTGGAAATCCTTGCAGATAGCAAATTTGCAGATAACAAGCTATTGATTCTATGAGTCAATGGTTTAAGGTGCTAGGGGTCAGTGCTGGTCACAGGTGTCATTCTGAAGGTCTCTGCATAGTGGATAACAAGGGCAGAGGTGCAGATAATGAGGGGCAATTCTGCCCCTTGAAGATCAGCGAATTCGCAGATAGCGAGTTCACATATAAAGAGGACTGACTGTACTTATCTCTCCCCAAAGGCAGTATCGTGGTGCCGGGGCAACAGGGACACGAAGGAGGTGGGTTCTGGGCTGGAAAGTGGGTGGGGCCAGTCATGCCATGGATTGGCCATAGGTGGCAGGCTTTTGGTCTACCCTAAACTGGCAAGGAAGGGACAGTGTGTTCAATCGGTTTCATGTTTTAAAAGTTGGTCACTTGTGTTTAATAATGTGGCCCAAGTTAAACCCTGGTGCCCTCTTTAAAGGTGGTGCGAGAGTAATAGGATACCTCAGAATGTCATATGCAGGAGAGTGGCAGCGAGATACAAGTATCTTGTTATCATGTGCTCCCTGAGGCATCTGGTAGGCAACTGTGAGATACAGGAAACTGTGCTGGATACAGGAAGCCTGATCCATTGGGGTGTCTCTTGTGTTCTCAAGCCCATATGGCAGGCCCCAGATAAAGCAAGAGCAGGGCTGGCCCAAGACCACCTGACACCTTAGGTAGCATGCTAAATGGTACCCCCTACCCAGTGATGTGCCAGCCTCTGCTCCTCCCACTCTTTACTGTTCTAGCTCAGCACTCTCGTCCACATTTCCTCTTCCTTTCTGTCCCCCTCATCCCTTTCCAATCCAATGAGTGGGAACAGGAGGAGCAGCAGTGGAAGCAAGTAGGTGGACAAAGATGGGCAGTCCCCACCAATCTTCTGCCTGAAGCAATTGCTTCATGGTTGGGCTGGCCTTGGCCTAGAGCAGCAGGATGCAGGGCTGAGAGCTCTGTCTGCCCAGCCACTGAAAAAGGCAGTAACCCAAAAAAGTTGTCTTGTAAAGCAGAGGAGGAAGCAGATGCTGAATAATCCCCTCCTCAAGCAAATAGGACGAAACAGGAAGGTTCTCCAGACCAGGCAGTGGGTGGATGGAGAGGGATGACCTGGAGGTCCAGCCGGCGAGTATCTTGAGTACGAGCGGGAGCTCCTACTCCAATCTGGGTCAGGGGAACTCCACACATAGTACCTGTTCAGCTCTGAATCCCCTATACCTTCCGTGCTTTGGCACTCAATTGAAACTTCCCTAATGTTTTGAATGAAAAAGCCATTCTTGTCTTTTGTGTTAAATTTTTTTTATATGCATACTTGCAAATTAGGCTATAACCTTTGAAAAAGAGGCAAAACCTCACTCATAAAATTCAAACCAATGATGAAAAAAAAAGTGCTGAAATATGGACTTGGCAACCGGATTATAAAATTCACCACTCTATCACGCACAAAGTTTTTTTGAACAGTTCTCATCAACTTCCCAAACCTGCTCTGACTCTTCAGTTCTGAAAGTTCGCCTAAGTTGGTAGGAAACTCTAGTAAATGTTTAATTTGCATGTTTTTGGATCCAGGTAATGTGTACTGTGTGGTCATGCCTGTAATTGTGTTTGGTATCCAGCTGGTATTTACAGCATGGATCAGAGTGGTCAAGCATCACATCTTAAAACAGCACGTTCTTACCATCTGTGTTGCTCACAGCGATGGACTCTGAGCATCCTTCACTAGCCCTCTGTGGTTCTACTTCGTTAGCTTGTTTGAATTTAGCTTTGAAATTTAATCTTCTTTCTCAAATGGTCAAATTTCTCCATAAGGTATTATTTAATGGTCACTTCTTAAGGGAATGAGGACCCAAAGTCTATCCAACTTCCCAGCGCCACCTTTGCTGCAATGCAGCCCTAATGCAGGGGAACAAAAGTTCCCTTACCTTGAGGAGGCCTCTGTGCTTGCTCCTAACCATGGAATGCAGACCATGCCCCTTTGACACTGCTGCATCAGTGCTGGAAAGTTCGGTAAGACTGGGCCCTGAGTGTTTTTCAGTTGTTACAAAAGGCAACTCAATTGTTGTGCTTTTACCATACAGCATTGTATGACCCTTCAAAATTTGCTTCATTTTTCCTGCAACCCCCTAGACAAAAACAATATTGTTGGCCTATCTGTTGATGTAGTATGTTTTCAAACACCAAAATGCTGAAATTTGACAAGTTTGACAGTATAGGCCCAACAGTATAACATTCCTGACAGCCTAAAGATTTGGGGCTGAGGAATTTAGTATGAATAAGACCACTGTCACTTGTTGAATTTCAGTGTTATCCAGTCATAAGAGAATGTTCTCCCTGTAGCATTGTGTGAGGTATTTTCCAGAAGAGGAATGCTAACAGAGGCACCATTTATCTATATATCATTGTGCATACATTATAATCTGTGCATGCATGTGGGGACAGGCAAACTCCATGTGCCCTCCGTCCTTCTACATTAATTGAGAATTCAATCCTAACCTGGAGTTAGACTGGCACAGTTAAGCTAGCAAAGTTTGGCTGGCTGAATACCATAAAGTATGTCTGGACCACTCTCTGAGTCAGAGAGGCCAGCACACAGACGTGCGCCATTCTCCCTGACTCCGAGAGTGGTCCAAACATACGTTACAGTGGCCCTTGTGCCAGCCAAACTCTTCTGGCCTAACTGTGCTGGCCTGAGTCCAGGTTAGGATTGTGCTCTACATGCCTGAACAGCAGAGGTGTATCTAGGGAAAGGGGCATGAAATTGCACCCCTATCAAAACACCTGGATTGCGTCCTTAATTACACAGCATTGTTCCTGCCCTATGCATGTTTGGATGAACAAAGGGAGGAACTGCAGTCCACCAAAAGTCATCAGTGCATTATCAGGCAGCAATGCTGACTATTCCAGACTGAGTACATGGGGGGGGGTGTGACTTATTGAGAGGGTTTTTTTTAACTCGCACAACATGAAAAGCTTAGCAAAGAGACCTAAAATCTGAGTCCAAACTCAGTCCTGAAACCGTTCTTAGTATATAATATAATCAATGAAATATATAACAAATTCAAATATATTAAGAAGCATTAATACGTTATCCATCTCTTTCTATGAAATTCAGCATGCTCCGACCTCATAATATTACAATTGAGGGAAAATAATATCAACATGAAAATAAAATATGAAAGTTGCTTCACCCAGGCTTGCCATCCGCCACGTATCCCTAGTAAGCCCTGTTTTAAATTATGTGCTGAGACAGAACCCAGAATAGTGACTGGGGCCACAATCCTATCCACACTTACCTGGAAGTAAGTCCCATTGACTGCAGTGGGACTTACTTCTGAATAGACATGCACAGGATTGGGCTCTAAGCAGGCGCGTATCTTACCTGTAGCACCCCATGGCATGAGCCATGGGGCGCGGGGCAGTGGTGGGGCGCCATGGGGCGCGGTCCGGGAGAGACCATGAGGTTTCTGGCCCGCCCATGCCTCCCTTACGCTCCGAAATAGAGCGTTTTTGGGGTAAGGGAGGTGTGTCTTTGTGACGCGTGGGAGCGGAGCAACTGGGGGGGGGGCACGTGTTCAGCGCCTGCCATGGGGTGCGCTCCCGGCCCGGCCCGCCACTGGCTCTAAGAGACAGTGATATTAATCAGGACTTTCCCCAGTTTGAATCTTCATTTTCTCATTGAATGTGGTATCTTATACCACATACCCCCCCCCCCCCCCCCAACACTCCCGAGACAGGCCTTTCCAGTTTACAGTCTCAGCTGTGAGACTTTCCTCAACAGTGCTTGTTAGTTTCTGTGTAGGTCCTTGAAAAAGTTAGTTTAGAGGCACATTCCCAGTCATGAGTGGTTTGCTGTACCCCCCCAAATGCCCTGAATGCAACTGCAAACACAGGGAGAAGGGGGTGTCCTTTGCGCAGCCCCCTGGCATCCAGCAGAATGTGTCTCCTGTATTTATAGTAGTGGGGATGAAGAGACTGGCACTCATTATTCACTTTTTACACCCCACGCAAATACCCTAGATACGCCTCTGCATCATATTGTTCATGCAAGAGGCTCTGTCCTTGCTGCAACCCCCCTTGGAAGAGCAACAACATGCCAGTTAAGCTTGTGTAATAACCGTGAGTGCAAGTATATGTATTCATCCCCCGCCCCCGTAGGGGAGCCGGTACCTATTCAGTTCCTAGTTTAAAGTCTTGTGGATTGGTTTCCCTTACTTTGATTAGATTTCTCATTAGCTCTCTTTCTGTGGGCAGAGCAATCCAAGCTTGCCCCTGAGCAGTGTAGGTCCTTTGCGCTGCCTCCTGACAGTTTTGAATGCGCTATAAAGAACGTTTGCAGCTCTTCAGGAGCTGGCTAGGCCAGCACATGGACATGCACTGGCTTTCTGGTGCTGTATCCTGCTCTGGAGATGGCAAATTTGTGCCAGCACAGGGGTGGAAGAGGGTGGCAGGAGGGTGGCAGCAGGCAGGGAAGGGGCATTGTTGGGCAGACCAGGAGGCGGGTTGGGCCCAGAAGAGGGTGGGATCAGCCATGGCTATGCTGGCTGAATCCCAACCCCCGTCCTGGGTCCAAGTGGTGTTACACAGGCTGCTTGGATTTCACCAACACAGATCTGAATAGTGAAATCACTGCCACAGATCTGAATAGCCCCATAGGGGTGGCTTGGATGTGGTGAGAGGAAAAATATCCCCTTACTCCGAGTTGCACTCCAGCCTGCATTTACCTTGTGCTGGATACAGTGCGGGCCAGTTGGCCTGCCTGTTCCAGCGTAAGTGATAATTGCACCCTAAGTTTCCCTGTGCAAGTGGCCATAATTAGTTGCTTCTGTTTTGCTGAGAATATAAAAAGCTGTTTGGGTAATTTAGCTCCACTGTGAATAAGCTGCGCTTTTTCCACAGCTCTGCAACCCCCCCCGCACTGTGTTTACTGAAAATGCAGACGATAACGTCTGCGCAGGGATAAAGAGAAGCACAAATGCCTCTTTGTTTCTACAAACGTAGATAAAAGTCAGACTGTCTGTTACAAGAAATTGATCATGAGCTTTGCCGTGTGTGCTCTTTTCAGCTGAGACCACCAAGCTGCCGTAATTTCATTTGTGGCCTTGTGTTGCACTTAACCAGCAGTCTGAGGCAAGACGGAATGTTATTGTTTTATCTACCAAACTGCCTCGCGCTGTATTTATTCTTTATTATTGGTGTTGTGTTCAGCATGCATGTAATTCTGTCTCTTCTGATATTGCTTTAGCTCCTCTCTTTGAAACGGAGTGCAGTTACTTGGAGGCTACGCTTGAAGAGTTTTTGGCCTGGAGTGGAGGGCAGCCGCCTTGCTCCTGTGGACCATTCAGTGGTTACGACTTGTGTAAATACTGGGCTTATGCTGACTATAAGTATATTGCTAAGCTATTTGAAGACCAACCGGACAATTTCCAGGTACGTCAATAACCTTCCCCCCCCCCTTGCTTATCTTGTAAAAACTGGGCAGGAACATCTAGGGCAGCAATTTTCAACCAGTGTTCCGCAGCATATTGGTGTGTCACAAATGGTCCATAGCAGTGGTGTCATTCAAATGATTTAGGAACAGGAACTCACTTTTGATTGGCACTTGTCGGGAACCCGGAACCAGCCATGGAGCCCGTTAGGATCCGGAGCGCCCGTTCTGGTCCGTTCCCCCTGAATGACATCACTGGTCCATAGGTATTCTGTGGCAATTCATAGGATGGTAATATTTATTAATAGGGCCATTGGAGGATGTGAGCCCCTATTGGCAACCTGGTGCATCTCATCAATTGCCCTGAACATTTTAGCACTTCGTCAGTGTGCCATGAAATGAAAAAGTTTAAAATCATGGATGTAGGGTCATTACAAAGCTTCCTCTTGAGCAAATATTTGTTTTTGGTAAATATTATGGTGTAGTGAACATTAGTATAGTGTCATAGCTAAGAGTGTGCGATGTAACATGGGAAGTCTGCCGTTCAAATCCTGGAGCCATGAACTCACTATGGGCCCAATCCAATCGAACTGTCCAGTGCTGATTTAGTCACAATGCAGCACTGAGGTAAGGGAGCAAACATTCTTTTACTTTAAGGAGGGCTCCGTGATTGCCTTTCCATCACAGGATGCAGTGTACTCCACATTGGCACATCTGCAATGGCACTGGAAAGGATTGGGACCTTGGTGACTTTGGGCAAGCTGCTATTTCTTCACATTTAGTCCCTCAGTGGTAGTGTATAGTAATGAAACTGTTCAACTTTACAAGATTGCTTTATATTAAAAGATTACTGATACATTTGTATTTCAAGCACTTTGAAAACTAAAAAAATTAGTATATAAATACGATATTGCTACAGCTTATGGAGAGGTGGGCCATAAGTATTGCAAATCAGTATGTTTATATATCTGCCAGCAGGTTCCAGTTACTGTTTTATAGTGATCAGCATCCCAGTTCTCAGAATTTGTGCTAGCAGACCTGTAACCAATGTGCTATTTCCCCTTACTACATATCCCTTACTACACTTTCTAATAATTTAATTTAATGTGGAGACATTTCTGCCTTTTAAAGAAATTTAATACAGTACTTCACATAAACCTATCATCTAGATCAGTGGTTCCCATTCTTTTTAGCACTAGGACCCACATTTTAAAATGACACACTATCAGGGCTAGCTTTATGAAACTAAAAAAATGTTTTCCTTTACTGCCCATTCAAGTCTCTGTTTTTAACCTTTTTACTTTGGGGGTAAAAATGCACTTTCTGGTGCATCTGTTGCTCTTCGTGTTCATTGAATTGGGACGTTTCTGGTGGCCTTGTGTTTCCTTTTGCCTAGCTTTCAATAAGAACTGAGACACATTTGCCTACTCAAGAGTAAATGTGCATGTACGGCTCAGTTTCACTTTAGCTGAAATAAAGTTTCAGCTCAATAAATTTCATTGTCGGCAATCAGCTTGTCAGTTTCAGCTTTATGATCCAAAAAGGTCATGACCCACAGTTTGTGAAATGCTTAGATTATGTTTACCTGTTTATATGAGAGCCAGTGTGTTGTAGTGGTTGAACTTGGACGGGGAGGAGATGGGGATGCAGCTGGGCAGATCAAGACAGAGAGCAGTATGGGTTTGATGACAGCAGTGCATGCCAAATCTTGAAGAAAAAAACCACCCCACTTTTGCAGGCCTGATCCGCCTGCATGAATCGGCGAGATTTCTGGCACAGGACCAAGTTGACCTATTGCAGCTGCTGCAGTTATCCCAAGGCAGGGGACAAATGTTCTCTTACCCTGACAAGACCTCCAGCAGCCAAAAATCCCCCATGGTGTGCAGTGTAGCCTGTGTTGGTGCTATTGCATCACCATGCGGGGATTCTGTTAGGATTGGGCTGTCAGTGTTCTACTAACCCAGAGACACACACTACAATCCTATACAGGTCTCTACTGTGAAGTAAATCCCATTGGGTTCAATGGTGCTTACTCCCAGAAAAGTGCGTATAGGATTGTAGCCATACATCCGTTGATAACTCAGTTTGTAAATTGTCGTGTTTATCTGCATTCAGATTTTATTTAGATATTTTTCAAAGGTGAAGGGCAGAAGAAGGCCAACTACACTTTTTTTTTACTTAAAATGATTAATAGGGCCATTTAGAATTTGTTTGAAATCTAGATTGCACTGTTTATCATTTACAGTTGTGTGGCTTAAGGTAATGATTCTATTATTTTAATGTATGAGTAGTACCTCATGTCATACAAGATATTTTGTTCGCTTGATATTGCATTACAGAGTTTTGAGATATAAATCAGAAGCAAGATAAATGCATGAAGTTTAAATAGAAATGAGATCTCTTAAAGTGACATATGGGTATATTAGCTCCATTGTAAGCAGCGAGCAAAATAAATGTAATTCACAAGTAATGTGCCATCTGTTATGGTTGGGATACTTGCAAATGACATTTCTTTCAGCTGTGGATCTTTTTTACTGGGGAAAAGCAGCCCATTGTGCCAGGATTTCAGTACTTACCAATTCCTTTTCAGTTCATTGGTTAAAAACTATTTTGCCCATAATCACAGCAGGTATTTACTGAGGCACCCGCATTTTCCAAGACGGTTCTTTTTAAACCTAATATTGATTATGTGCACTCTCTTTCTTCTTAAGTTGCAGCAGAATATAGAAACTACTTAGGTGTGAGATTAAAGTGAAGGGATGGTTATTACCCTTAACTTTATCACTGAAATGATTATATTGGATTTTAAATGTTATGACTGTTGGAAAGCCAGAAGTACAACTTTTCCTTTGTGGTCTCTTGAAGCTTCTGAGAAATGTTTGTGTTGAGCTTTTGTGTTCTTCTCTGTAAATCAAGTCATTTCCTAGCATGACCTCATTCACTTGGAAACTTGTCATTCACCTTGATGATTCTCCAGTATTGAATCTTAAAAAAAAATGCTGCTTTTATAGAGAGGAGCATATGCTTAATGTTTTCTAGTGTGCAGAAGACCGGTTTGAGCAAGCCATGGAAAACATTCTGTACAGTTTGGAAGAACAAGTTCTGTTTTCTCAGCGGGGGATTTCATTCTCCACAAAGTGGTCCAGAAGCTGGAAGTGTATTGTGCCGCCAACCCCTTAATTTTTCTTGAACCTTCCAAGGTGGTCTAGCCAGAGCTTCAACGCAATATAATGGTGTTAGAGAATTAGATCAGGCTTCACAGTGAAGGTGATGCCATTTTGCACTTGGACTCGCCAGTTATGACACACCTACACTTGGCCATAGTGTACATTCCTGTTTATTTACAGATAACATCAGCTGTGTCATCCTCAAATGAAGTTCTGGAACGCTAGGCGGGACTTACCACTTGATTGACAGGCTGTCTGTGACGTGTCACTGCCTGCCTGCCCGCTGCGCGGGCTCCCTCCGGTTGGCGCGCCCCTCCGTTGCTTGCCCAAGCACCCGGCGCGCCCCCCAGGCAAGCGGGCACCCCCTCCAAAGCCAGGGGTGCCCACGCGGTGGGCGGGCAGGCAGTGACACGTCATGGGCGGGCAGCCAATCAGGCGGTAAGTCCCGCCTAGCATTCCGGAATGTCGTTTGAGGATGACACCACTGGATAACGTGCATTTGCATCCTGCATACAAAATAGAGATGTAATATGTGAATACAACAGAGAGTCCTTCCACATCCTAAGGACTCGACGGTTTGTGAAATATGTACACTGTATATCTTGAAAACATGTTTCGTTCCTTCACAAATGAAATTTCAGGCTGACTTTGCCATACCTTTGATTAAAAATGGATAGGGCCTGCAGAGGCCAGAAAAAAACAACAATCTGCTGTAAGAGGCCTAGCTGGCCTCTTGTCTGCCAGTTTGCCCACCCTGCTATATTCATTTTTCACAGTTTAAATACTACTTTCTCAAGGAAGTTTAGGGCAGGCTACATGATTCTGCCCTTTTCTCTTTTCATCCCAACAACTCTGTGAAATAGGTTAGACCAGAAGAAAGTGACTAGTAAACTTGATGGTTGAACAAGGACTTGAATTTAAATCTTTCTGGTTCAAATCTAATCCTCTAACACCATTATATTGCTTTGAAGCTCTGGCTAGACCACCTTGGAAGGTTCAAGAAAAATGACTGGCCTTGTATTTTTTTAAAGAAAAATAAAGCAAAACTGGACTTAAGGACAAATTGATGGGGTTGATGATGGCGGGGTGGAGGGTGTAAATGATCTACTTCCGACCAAATTACACATGATTTCAGGATAACAGTGATGAGATCACCACTGTTTCTTTAACACAGTGGTTCCCAAACTGTGAGTCGGGAACCCACCAGTGTGTCGCAAGCCAATTTCAGTTGGGTCATGAAGCATCTAGAGCAGCCATATTGAAAGTGTGGGAAAATGCGATGCTGGAACGGGGGAGAGCTCTGTGCTTGTTTTGCTTATAAATAGGTTTTTTTCTGATTCACTTTGCTATTGCAAAATGGCTGAGAAATAACCCAACTTACAGCTGCATTCTCAGGAGAGCAGCAGGTTCTGTTGTCACAATGACTGCACTTCCTGCCATGGCATCACTTCCAGTGGGTCCCAGGTAGACAGTCTTTCTAAAAAGTGGGTCCCAGTGCTAAAAAGTTTGAGAACTACTGCTTTAACAGCGTAATAGACCCCACCCTCCCAAAATCCTATAAAAACCACAGCACTGGTAGAGAGTGGTTAACCCTTTTCCTCATTCCATTTTCCTGGAGAAAATTGTTCTGTGACCCTTGCTGCTGTTTGCAAGGCAAGAATGCCAGGATTGTACTATCCTGTTATGAGCAACAGTAAAGGGAAGGTTAACCCCCACATCCTGGATGTGTATGCACGTGCACACACTGCAGTTGCGATTGCACTTTTAAAAACCGGCAGGAGATCCGATTGTGGATCTCCCACTGTGATGTTTAGTTGAATGCTGGAGACTATCAAAACAAGGGACAGGAAATACAATGATCTGTACTGTATCTATCTAGCCTGTCCCTGTCACCTGCAGTTAGTTAGAGGGTCTTGAAAAGAGCTAGTGAAAATGTGCTAGGGCCACTCCAGCTGGAATCAACAGTAGGTGGCAAGTGGTTTCACCCAGCATGAGAAAGTTTCATGTGTGTAATTTTTGTTTTTGAGAACCCTTCTCTTATATTTGTCTAACTGTACACAAGGACCCTAATGGCTCTGTTGAACAAATTGGCAATCGATCAGCTGTCCTTTTGGATAAATTGTAGCTATTGTTTTAGGTGATTTGGCGTTGAGCCAGCTGTCCATTAGATTAATTGTATTCACCAAAGAGTAGAGAGAAAGAGAGATGTAAAAAGTGTCCAGGTATGCAAAAAGGAAGGATTTGTGAATCAAACACATTGTCAGCCTAAACGAATGTGAAGCACTTCTGTAAATCTGAGGACAACAAAGGCTAATACATTAAACAAGCACCCAGTTGGATCAGACATGTTGGAATAAACAGCATTTTTCAAATTAAATATTATGCACTTGATACAAACAAAGAGGTTAGTTCTACCATCCTTGGAAAATTAGTATACACTTCTTTCTCTAGTGTTCTTAACAAAGAATTACATGCTTGCACCTTGGACCTATGGTTTTCCCAGTAGCAATGTATGGTAGTGAGAGCTGGACCATAAGAAAGGCAGAATGCCGAAGAATAGATGCTTTTGAATTATGGTGTTGGAGAAGACTCTTGAGAGTCCCCTGGACTGCAAGGAGAGCCAATTGGTCAATCCTAGAGGAAGTCAAGCCTGATTGTTCCTTGATTGCCTGATTGCTCCCTGGAAGGACAAATCCTGAAGCTGAAGCTCAAGTACTTTGGCCACCTCATGAGAAGAGAGGACTCTTTAGAAAAGACTCCCCATGCTGGGAAAGATTGAAGGCAAAAGGAGAAGGGGGCAGCAGAGGATGAGATGGTTAGATAGTGTCACCGAAGCGATGAACATGAAATTGGATGAACTCTGGAAGCTAGTGGAGAAAAGGGAGGCCTGGCGTGCTGTGGTCCATGGGGTCGCAAAGAGTCGGACATGACTTAGCGACTGAACAACACCTTGGACCTTAGCTACCTATCCAGTTCTAATGGTGCTGTTTTATTAAAGGATCCCACCTTTGAAAATTATTGAAATAATTATTTTTCTCCTTAGGAGAACTGGTTTGCATCTTATCTGTCTAAATGGCTGGCTGTCCTGTGGTGCCTGGAGTCTAAATGCATTGATTATTATTTACCAATGATAATGAAGGGTTTTTTTATCTATTAATTTATCTATTGGATATTTGACTGTAGTCATTTGATTTTTGTCTACAGTCATAAATTAATCTTGTTCAATTTAATTAATGTATATATATGTAGTTGTCGTATAGATATTGTACTACTGTTAGATTTGTTTCAACGTTATATATTCATATATGTAATAGTTAAATATCTTAATATGTTATATACCATATGTTATATATATATACAGTCGATCTGAAGAGAAACCTCTGTGTGTGTGTGTGTGTGTGTGTGTGTGTGTGTGTGTGTTCTGGATCAATGAAAGTAAACCATATTTTTGTAAAGGAAGAAACCAAGGACAAGGTTGATGATGTGTTGATTTTTGTAAAATAAAACAAAACCGCCCGCCAACTATCTAGAAGCAAATTACATTTAATAATAATCTTGCACCAGAAGACACCAGAGCTGACACACTCATCAAATTGGGATGATGTTTTGATTTTTAATTTCCTTTTTTTCAAAGTAAGTTTCAAAAGATTCTGTGCACAGGCTGCTAGTATTATTTGTTGTTTTTCTTCAGCCAGATTGTATTTTTGAAACAGTGGAAGGAGGCATTGTGCTGTTTAGCCACACTTTGGTTGTAATAGTGGATCAGTTCAAGTGATCCACACTTAATATACAATAAAATTCTTGTTATACTGCACAGTGTGTTGATACAGAGAATCTGTTTACGTGCTTACCTAACTATATACTGTGAATCCTCTTCCCAAGATAGCTTGGTCGTCAGTATAGTGCTGACATACTGAACAGAATTTTCTTGCATATCAGGAGCAGCTGTAGATAAAATCTTTATCTAAGGTAACCCCTGGCCAGGCAGCTTACCAAGTGGTTATATGCACGTTGGGGAAAACATGCCACTTAGTAAATGGTTCTCTATATCGACCTCCTGATGGACAACAAAGAGTGATACATTCAACAGTTGGGTGAAGTGGAGCCCATTTTCTTAAACTCATTTCCTTAAATTAATTTTAATTTTAATTCCCTCCATTAATTTTGTTTAAACTAGTGGTTCCCAAAGTGGTGGGTCATGACCCACCACCCTGGTAAACAACTGCTTCTGTCCCTTTAAGGGGTGGGGATAAGGGGAAGACAGCAACGCAATCTCCAGGATTTAATTTCAATCTTAAATACACTTACCTGGTAGTAAATTCCATTACACTTAATGAGGCTTACCTCCAGCAACACACATAAGATTGCACTGCTAGTCTATGTATACTTTAGATTAGTATACTTTAGATGTATACTACCAGACTCCTCTGAGGTAGTTGGGAGCCACATAAGTCCTTGGAGGGGTGGGGCAAAGGCAGCAATGCAATCCCCAGGATCATACTACTGCCCTTGCCGAAGGGTTTTTTTAGACCCAAAAGTGGTCTAAATGAGAAGTGCAATCTCATTTTAAACGCGTTCTGAAGCTTAGGGAGCCCTGCAGGGCCAGCGCTACCAGGGGAAAGTCTAAAAAAAGCCCCTTTGGCAAGGGCAGCAGCATGATCCTGGGGATTGTGTTGCTGCCTTTGCCCCACCCTTGCAAGGACTTATGTGGCTCCCAATTTCCTTGGAGGAGTTTGGGAACCACTGAGCTAAACCATACATAGACTGGCAGTGCAATCCTATGTGTGTTGCTTGAAATAAGCCTCATTGACTTTAATGGAACTTACTACCAGGTGAGTGTATTTAAGATTGCATCCTAAATGTATAGGAATATATTTTCTGGAATTGCTTTCTGGAATTGCCGCTGTCACACAGGAGAACAACAGTAGAGAATATTGGAGAAAGGTGAGAGGATTGGTTAGCAGGATGCTTAAAGCCCGATTTTTTGTATAATCTGTAATCTTTTCAACAGGACATCAAGTGGTCTGACTTTGGATTTTCTGGGAGAAATGGAAGGGAGAGTACTCTATGGATTGGCTCAGCAGGAGCAAGCACTCCTTGCCATTTGGACTCCTATGGCTGCAACCTAGTGCTGCAAGTGCAAGGAAGGTAAGGAGAACAACTTGTAGTTGCCATCTCTTTACATGGTTTATCACACCCTTCCTTCAAGGAGCCCAGGAAAGCACAAATGATTCTCTCCCCTCCCTGTTTTTTATCCTGACAATATTCCTGCAAGATAGTGACAGGCTAAAGGCCACCTAGTAAACCTTTTAACAAAAGTGGGGATTTGAACCTGAAACTCCCTTGTGCTGATCTGATTGTACAATGCTAGCTCACTGTGCTTGACTGATTCCTGATTTTTTAAAAATAAACTCTTCAGTTGATATTTTAATTTTTGTACACTTTTAAAAATCCAAGATCCTAGGTTCTGCAAGATCTTGTTAATTTTGGAGAATGCAGTAATATTAATTATGCACACTTGTCACACAAGTATGGTGGTGCCAGTGTGTGTACCTGTCTGCCACTTGCCATTTTGATCTCTCCAAAAAAAAAAATCCCCTTGCTTAGAGGGATCCTTTGGGTGTCCTTTGTAATCTACTTGTGTTTTCATTGTCCAACACAATTGTCATTTGCAAACTTGACCATCTTATGAAAAAGTTGCTTCTTCCACTTACCCTCTTGCTCTTTTCCTCTCTTACAACATCTTGATTTGGGAGGAAGTGATATATAACTTCCTTTGGCTACTTGAAGCTGACAATTTAGGCCTGACAAACAGATTAGGGGCACAATTTAAACCTTGAGTTAGGCCAGCACAAGTGACTTGTGACAGCCCAGGAGAGTTGCAAACTCGATATAAAGTGCACTCTTGGACTCAGAGAGGCTGGCACTAACCTAATCCAGGTTAGGATTGCGCCCTAGGATTTGGATTGCACCCTAGGTGAGAAAATGGGAAGAAAGCTGAGAACTATGAAAATTGAATGCTGGGTAAAGGGGAACATCATGCTTCTGAAAGGCAGACAGCACAAATTATTTTAGCCTTGCTTCACAAGATGGTCGTTCTCTTCTTCCTGCCTGTAATAATAAATATCTGAGTACATCACTCGTTTGTTGATTATGTGACTGTGTTTAAATTCCATAAATTTGGAATGTGGGCTATTATTGTAATTACTTTGGCTTTTACAAGTTCCACCACTTAGGCTGTGCTCCTTATAAAACTTTTATGTGTTTATTTGCTCTGCCATGTATTTTTAACTGTTCAGCATTATGGAAAGTCCTTCTCCTCATACCTTAAAAACCTTAATAGTGAACTCCACATCAATCCCAAGGTCTATGAAGTCACTAGGAAAGTTTCAATAATGCGAGGGAGAGGGAGAGGGAGGGAGGGAGAGAGAGAGAGAGAGAGAGACTTCTAGTAAAAATCCAAGAATTGAGTTGCATGGGAAAGGCAGTTAGACTCCTTGCAGAAGGATTTAAGAGAAGAAAAAAGTATGCACATCACTGGGAATGAGCTTCACAAAAATTGGGAAGAAGCCATAGTTCAGTGGTAGTGAACATGCTCTGCATGTATGTATCAAGTTCAGTCCTGGCATCTCCAAAGCAGACTGGGAAGGACCCCTGACTGAAACCTTCCAGAAACTGCTTTCCGGTCAGAGTAGACAATACTGAGCTAGATGGATCAGTCGCCTCAGTCAGTTTTTTAAATCACAATGGATTGGATCCTAACTTTTTATGCTGCGAAGTTCCTTGGCCAGAAGCTCCTTTCACAAATGGAAAGAGAGTGGCACTCACAGAAAGATCCCTTGCCAGAGCATAGCCTCTTTCCATTCATGGAGCACTATAGCATACATGTACATAGATGCAGTCTTTTTGGGATTTATGTCTGAGTAGACACGCATAGGGTTGTGCGGGTAGTTCTCTGCAAGAAACAGGGTCTATGCCGCTCAGATTCTGTTTATTGGCTAACTTTTGGGCTGAAGCCTAATGCTCCACCCTTTAGACCCTTCAAGGCACAAAAGAAGAGAGGAATGAATAGCCATGATACATGCATAATGCATGAAATGGGTCTAGCAAGTTGTATCCTAAAGTCATCTTCTGTTCAGGCAAGAGGAGAGGAACAGTTTTTGCCAATCTCCCATTCCCTCTGCAGGTCTTTGTGCTTCCCAGATAGCGGCTTAGGAGGGTCCCCCAACAAATTTCAAGGGATTCAGGTAGAGAGAGAGTGGGAGATTGACAAAAACTGTCCTCCCCTCCCCCCTTGTGCATTCAAGACTTAATGTGTAAATGTGATTTGACCTGCATAAAATATGTCACCCAAGTATGCAAACATCTCCTTGCAGTTATTCAACAATTTCCAACTGCTCTATGACATGCTGATCTATTTGTTCATTCAGAAAAACTGTTGCTATCATGCACAGAGTTAAAGCAACTCCAATATTATATCAATAAATAATTAGTTTCTCAGAAGCAGTTACAAGCCACTGAAGTTTATTGTCTCCTACAAGCGTATCCAGGAAAATTTAGTATAAGTAGTTTGTTCTCAAATCTGACATTTCTGCTTCTAGGAAAAGGTGGCATCTATACTGGCCAGAAGATTCCAAGTTTCTTTATCCTACCAGAATTCCCTATGAAGAATCTAGTGTGTTCAGCAGAGTCAATGTTGTCAATCCTAACCTGGAAAGGTTTCCACTATTTAAGAAAGCACAAGCCCATGTGGTTACTCTTCTACCTGGTCAGGTAAGTCCTGGACTGTTACTTCACTTCAGAGAACGGAAGAAAATAAATAAAGTTGGTGGGCAGTGAGAATTATAGGGATGTCTCTACCAGTTTCTGCTAGCCAAATTATTTTTATTTAATGCACTTTTCGGCCTACAGAAACCTTCTTGGTTCATGTTGGTCATGTGTCTTTCAGTGGAGAATTGTACATTCCCCCTCCCCCCCAAAAAATTGAAAAAGTTGCCTAGCTACATAGACTTGTACGTATGAGGATCTAGAGATACTTTACTTAACAGGCTTCTAAGCTGTCATGTAGCCCATCTCTGCACTGAAATCAATAAGTTGTGCAGTGAGCACTTAATGAATAAGTATGCATAGCCAGCAAAGAGCTCTTACTTATGCTTTCCCAGTGATGGATAACTTCCATACTTGCCCTGCTAGCTCTGCTGCTTGTGTTCACAATATGCATTAGTATTTCAATGGAGGGCCTCAAAGTACTTTCAACAAGGACATGTGAAAGTTGATTAATCATTCTTTACTGGGGAGGAGGCTATGATGTCTGAATAGCAGCCTTGTGAAGTACCTCTTAATTTATCAGTACATCAGGGCTCGAGGAGCTTCTCAACCCCACCAGCCTCCTTCCTTTCAAATTAATTCAAATATGATTTCTCCTTCCCACAGTGGATCATTCCTTTGTTCTACATGTGAGTTACAGCACAAAATGGACCGGTTTTGTTGGATTTAAGGCACTTGTAAAGTTGTTGCTATTCAGTCATTTTATTGCAGTATGTCAAATATTAATATTCTTTATGGCATGGTAGATGTCTTACCTGTGCCGAAAATGTAATGAATTGATTTCACTGTTTTCCCCTTAGCAGAGTAGTTTTTGCATTAGTTGTATTGCTTGTTTTGTTGTTGTTGTTGTTGTTTTGGTGTTTTTAAACAGCAGTGGGAAACTGTCTTGCATTCAGTCTTCCACTACCGTTAAGAATTCAGAGTAGGCACTCTGTTTCAGTGATTAAGGAATAATAATGAAGCGGTAGCATCACTATTATTTAATTAAGCTCCAAATAATTAGAAGTTGGATCTTGTTAAGAATAAAAAGGTGCCAGGCCCTTCTTGCATCAGTGCTCTGAAGTATTACAGTACAAAAGAGATGCTGGTCTAGGCCTTGCTTTCTCATATCCGTTGAATGAATAGCATCTTGAAGCCAAGTGTCTTGTTCTTCTTAAGACTGTACAACTTCAGAACATTTTTGAGGTTTTTTTGGAGGGGGGTGCATAACTCAATATACCTCTGTATAAAAAAAAATTCTACCCATGTGTCGCCCAGGTGACAAGCAGCAGTCATGGCACCTGGACCAGACACTGGAGGAATGCCCAGGGACAGTGGCATGGCTGGCCTGCCTGGGCGACTGTTCTCTGTGGCATCTACCTGGAGTGTCCCCTTGCCCAAGGTCTTGCAAGACCTTGGTGCAGTTGTACTCAAAGATGAGGCTGCAGAATGCAGTATGGCAGCCCAGCTCATGATGGCCACCCTGGATGGCCAACCACCCAGTCCCGAGGCCACCCTGGGTGATCCAGCTCCCTGGGGCTAAACAGTTCACCCTAACTATACAACCATGGCAAGAAGAGCGCTTGTACAGTAGTGCAGCACCCAGAAATAGTTGGTGGTGATGTGAACAGGGGGTACCGTATGCCGCAACGCATCAAGTAACCATCCCCTTCCACTCAGAGCGTGATGGTAACACACAGTTGCCCAGAATCTCTCTGACAGTGTGCAGGAGGGGTTAGTTACACAGCGCGTTGCTGTGCCTACAGTACTTACTGTGCTGCCACCCCTGTAGTTATGCTATTGGCTATCAGGTCTGATACAGAAGTTCTAACTAGCTTTCTCTATGGCCGGCTTGGATTATACATCTGCCAGCCCATCTTACTGTGTGGGACAGAGACATAGATGTGTTCATTTCCTCCCTCATCTGTCCCACTGTTGCCTAAGTGTGCAGATGTAGTGGTTAATCCAAAATGCCCAGGAACATGTGGTTTAGCTATTCCTTTTAAGCAGTACTTAAACCACATGTAGAGGAGTGGGTCAGACAAACCATATAACCCCCACCCCCACGATTAAGTGATTGGATGCTTAGGTGGGGATTCACGTGCCACTCTTTTCCTCCCACATTTAAGAGGACTTTTTGAAGTATTGTCCTCTGTGCACACAGGGAGTTTTTAACTTGCGGGGGGTGGGGGGGAGCATTCAGTCTTGTGACTTTACATGTCTTACCTCCCTTCTGTACTATTCCTGAAGAATTGTACTAAGTCAGTGTTTCCCAATCTGGAGCTCACCACCCACCATTGGGAAACATTCCCCCCTTAATGGGAGTGGCCCAGGAAGGAGTGCCTGACAGTGCTGCGGGCACCCCGGGGGTTCTTACCTCCTTGGGGGGGGTGTCACACCAGTTTCTGGCACTTTCCGGATGGCCAGCAGCCTCCTCTGTGAGCCCCCCCCCCCCATGTTGTAAACAGCTCCGTTTGGTGCATGAAAAGAGGAAGTGCTTTGCGCCCACCAAATGCAACTGTTTACAACTTCAGGGAGGCTCACAGAGCGGGCTATGGGCCTCTCGGACTGTGCCAGAGACCATCTCGACCCCTCCCCACGAAGGAGGCAAGAACCCCCGGGGTGCCCGCAGCACCACAATCTTTGCCACAGGAGGTGGTGATGGCATCTGGTCTTGATGCCTTTAAGAGGGGATTGGACGGATTTCTGGAGGAAAAGTCCATCGTGGGCTATAGGCAATGATGGATTGTGCAACCTCCTTACAAAGGTGGTGGGCTACTTCAGAGTACCGGGTGCAAGGGAGTGGCAACAGGATGCAAGCGTCTTGTGTCTCGTGCCTCCCTGGGGCACCTGGTGGGTCGCTGTGAGATACAGGAAGCTGGACTAGATGGGCCTTTGGCCTGATCCAGCAGGGCTCTTCTTATGTTCTTATGCACGCAGCGCCACAATCACTGCAGCACTGTCAGGCACTCCTGCCAGCACTTACAGCAGTTCCAACATCCGAGTAGGACGTTGGGAACCGCTGTACAAAGTGATCCTTTTGAATGTGGAAACCCAAGGAACTATAAGCAATGAATGCCAATCCCCTGTAGCACAGGTCCATGTTGTCTCTGCCTTACGCAAGAATAATGCCTATGTTCTGGATTTAGTTCGCCCTGTCTAGTATTGGGAGGGATTTGATAAAGCTGTTCGAATAGAATTCTTAGATAGCAAAAGATGCCAACTCGTTAATAGACATTGTTCTACCTGAAAAGAAAGACTGAAGCACGTATTGCAAATGCAATTACTTGGAGATTGCAGTCAGCCTCACTTTCTGGTAATTTTCGTGTCGTCTCCATTTCTTGCTTGGCCAAGAACCGCATGCCCTTGGATTAAGATGCTGTAACAATGCAAAATTGGAGAATAAAATAAAGACAAAGGTGTGCTTTGGTAGTCAGGAAAGCAGCTGCAAGCTAGCTCGATACTGGCTTTGAATATTAAAAGAAATGTAATGTGCCTAATGCCATCTTCTGGCCAGTGAGTCTCATTCCACTACTTTTGTTATACTAAAGACATTTGGGATCTCTGCTTCAATATATATTCTAATTACTTTTTAATGCTACCTTAGTCTTTAATGCTAAAGTCTGGGTAAATAAAAGATGAGTGAAATGCAATGCTACAGCATTAGTTTTAAAAGACCAGACCAGTCAGATATAGGCTAAATTTTTCAGAAGGTTTAACATGGTAGCCTAACTCTTACACCAACAATTGAATGTTTAAAATGCCATGCTATCTTTAAAACGTCCGTGTGATTATCAGTGATGGCCAAGCTATGGGAGAAATAATTCTATTTGGCACTTGCACCTGTGAATGATAATTTGTGCTTGCAATTTTTTTTATAATTGCGTGTTTGAAATGACAGGAGCAAATTGAGAAGTTCATTTGTGGGTGTCTGCTTTTAGCAAATTGGTCTTTGCTATCTACCTGACAGACTCAAAAAGAATAGGAAAAGAACAGAATAACTGCTTAAATTCTTAATTTCTGTTTGTGAAACACACAGCCCAATCCTCACTAAGTGGTGCACTGGTGGAATGTGTGTTCTGCTGGCCCGCCAGGGCGTCACACTGTTGCAAAAGCATTGTAAGGGCCGGGACCTTCCTGCTAGCTCCAGAGCTCCCAGGGACACCTGCCAGGCAAGAGAAGCCCAGCACAGGGGTAATGGAGTGGGTGGAATAGGGTGTGGGTGGGCAGAGCAGGATTGGCGGCACCAGCATGTGCCGTATCCCATCTCTCTTCCTGGCCTGATCTGCTAACATGGAGCAATGCAAGCTTTCACCATCAATATTGCTGACACAGGTCCAAGATAACCCATTGTGGCTGTTGGGGCTTGTGCCAGAGCGAGGGAACAAATATTATATCCCCTTACCCCGATGAGACCCCTAGCAGCTGAAATACCTCCACAGGATGCAGTGTAGCCTACGCTGGCACCAGTGCATCAGCACAGGGAAATTTGGTTAGGATTGTGCTGACAGTTTGTATAAAGAGTAGACTTTATACACTGGGCCTGATCCTGCCGAAGTTAAACAAGCCACATTGATTTTAAGGGGAGAGCTAAGGATACGTTTTGGTCTCTTCTGCTGAAATCAGTGGGACTGAGTGCAATCCTAATCTGGTAGGCCAGCAAAGTTTGACTGGCACAAGGGCCACCGTAAAAAAATTTTTAGACTATTCTCGGAGTGAGAGAAGCCAGCACACAGATGTGCGCCATTCTCCCTGACTCCAACAGTGGTCCAAACATGCTCTACAGTGGCCCTTGTGCCAGCCAAACTCTGCTGGTCTAACTGCTGGCCTAACTCCAGGTTAGGATTGAGCTCAAAAAGATGCATAATTCTGGAGCCATTGTGCCCAGTTCAGCAATTTATGAAAGGAGTGTACTGATGGATGTTCAAATTTCAGGTCTTAAACATGCGTACAGAACAGTACTGCTCAGTAAGTTCCCCAAGACATACTCCCCAGTAATGTGTATAGGATTGCAACTCTAGTTTACCAGATTTGTAGATCTGTCTGTTAAGTGTCCACTTCTTAATTTTGCAGTAGGCAAGCTTCAATAAATTCCTATGTGCTACCTTGTTCCATTGGTAATTTGGTTTTGTTAAGATTTAACAAAAATCTTTTGTCTCTTTTAATGAAAATATTCATAATCTTACTTTCTGGAAGGGTCCCCCGCCCCAGCAGTAGTCGATGTGGCCTTTTTGGTGTTTGGGAATTTTTATTTTACCATCTGTTCTGCATAATTTTCCTTGCTGCCACCAAAGTTGTCCTTTTTTCCCTCTGTTAACTTTGCATTCCAGATATAAATTCTGGTTGTAACAACATTGTGCTTGTATGCGCACCTGTTCACTTGGCTACTTATTTATTGTGCTTGGTTTACAATCAGAACCCTGTTTCAGTACTGAGGGAAAAAAATGTAAATTGCAAGTCTGGTTGTAAGCCTGTGCTGGTTCCAGGACTATCTTACTACACTGTTGTTTTTTACACTTGCACACACTTTTGCTCATCCTATCTTTGAGTGTACTTGCACATTATGTTTGGAAGCATATATCTCATTATATCAAGTTCCAAAGTGTAATGTATAAATGATTATCTTTTTCCTCACCACTGATACCTGATCTTGCATTTTTTACCTTTTTCTTCCATCTTTCTTCTTTTCCCATCTTTATAGTTCTCTCACACTGCTTGTGATGTGATATTTTTATATCAATTTTTCATTGGACTGCCAACAATACATAGATAACTGCAAGAACATCATTACCTCAAGCCAGCAGTGTCATGCATGGGCTTTGATATGTACTTTGTATTCCCTTGCACTAAAAGTCTATATTTAGTTCAATGATTCAGTCATCTCATCTCCCTGCACACAAAAGTTGCATGCCCACAACTTCCCTTTCCACTCAACTGAAAGAAGAAGCCTTCATGTGCATGATTTCTATAAATTCATTGTAGAGTGCATGGGAGTTTAGATTGTGAAGGCTCCACACATTTATCTCTGGCTTGGAGACAAAACACTTGAAGTGCAGATCTCTAGAACTGTGCTTGTGACTGGCTTATGTATTACTTTACATTATTTAAAAGCCCAATCCTAACCTGCACTGGCACAGCTAGTTCACATGGTCTATACTATACCCAGCACATGTTAGGAGGTGGCTGGCGGTCTCCATGCAGTAAGGGGATATATTTCCTCCTGCCCCAGGTAAAGTTCCAGCCACCTATATGAGGCTTCTCAGATGCATACCAGCTATATAGCTGGCGCAAATCTGGGAAGCTCAGTGTAATGCAGGGTGGACTGGGTCCCACTCCTGTCCTGGGCTCGCTCCACCCTCCCCCACCCCAAAATGCCCTCCCACCACTCTCCTCACACCCCCGCACCGCCCACTGTGGAGATTTGTGACATATCTATTAGGACATGTTCCAGCCTAGGCAATATTGTGTATTATCTGAAAATCAGTGGCACAGTCAAACCAAAATTAAGCACTGGTTTTCTTCCCATTGGTTGAACACAATAGTTCTCTTCCATTGAAATCCATGGGACTTAATGGTGCTACTTTTAAATTATCTTTAAAATTGGAGAATTTTTATAATCAAAGTACATCTTGCAAGAGGATAGTTAACTATAAGTATCAAACATAATTTATTTATTACTCTGAGATCCTTATACTACCTGTTTCTCTACCCTGTTCTTCATTTTCATTTGTTGAAATCTGTACACATTTGTATGATAATCAGTGTCCCATATGATAAAATTATACCGTATCAAATTCACATATTGGGAATATGGTTTGTGTATAATCATTCTGTTGAGGTTACATGGGGGATGCAAATAATTTAGAATAAAATAATCAAGCTCTTAAGGTAAATGAAGTTTTAATAATGAGCTAGAACAGAGTGTATCAAAAGAATATTAACATATGTACAATTTTTTTAAAAAAACTTAGATATGATTAAGAGTGCAATCCTAGGCGCTCTCTGGGCCGGCATAAGTTTCCTGTGGCAGCCCAGGAATGTTGCAAATACACTGTATAGCGCGGTGTGAACTTAAGAGGAGGGAAGGCCATGTGCTGGTCTCCCTGCGCCATTTCCCAAACCAGGTTCGGCCAGTATGGGGAGGGGGTGAAGGAGGGCAGCAGAAGGCAGAACAGGGCAAGGGAGGGCTGCCCTTGGGTAGACCGACCCAAGGATTTCATTGGTGCAGATTTGAGTAGTCCCATAGGAATAGCTGAGTCATTACTCCGAGTTGCACTGCTCCCAGCTCCTAACCCAAACTGGATATGGGTCAGGCCAGTTGGCCTGCCATACAGGCTTAAGGCATGATCCATCCTCAATTTAGCTCGTTTAAATTCTATCAGTTTCATTGGGAAAGTTTTAAGGAAGTGCTCACTCAATAGGACTTGCTGAATCTCAGTGAATTCAGTGGGATTTAGAAGAGCTGGATTTGAGGCAGATTATGCCGTCTGATGTTTTGCTCCATCTCACTGAAGTTGGAATAATATCAGTGGAGGAAGGCACATAGAAAACAATAATCCGAATTCTAGGTGGATTTTTCAGTGAAGTTACACTAGCTGGATCTGACAGGTATAGTGCTCATGGATATTTCCTGAAAAATCCCTGTGGATTTTTAGGCCCAGTATAATGTCTTCCATGTGTCTGTCTCCATGGGAATAATTCCAAAAGTATTTCAAAAGCAGAAAATATTACGTGAAATCTGTTCTTAATTTACGGAGAGGAAACAATTTCTTGCTTAGAAAGGCTATTAAAAGCATTTGCTGTACAGTGAAGGATTGGGAGGGTGGTTATTTTGCTAAGAACGCAATCCTAACCTAGAGTTAGGCTGGCACAGTTAGGCCAGCAAAGTTTGGCCAGCACAAGGGACACCGTAAAATACCTTTGGACCATTGTCAGAGTCAAGAGAGGCCAGCACACAGACGTGCACCATCCTCCCTGTCTCTGAAAGTGGTCCAAACACGCTTTAAAGTGGCCCTTGTGCTAGCCAAACTTTGCTGGCCTAACTGTGCCAGCCTAACTTCAGGTTAGGATTGTGCTCTCAGTGATGGATAGTTGGATAGCTTTTTAAAACATTCCTAACCAGTGCAGTTCTGGGCTAATAAACCTGTTTCAGATAAGAGGATTTTGGATGAGAGGTTATCAATGGTTGTTCACTGTCTGTAGAATATGATGCTGGTTAAGACTGTGGGGGATTGTTTAGTGCTTGAGGTAATTCTTATGGATCAGAAAAACCAAGCGGAAGTCCAAGCATGCTGAATTGTGTTTCAGACTAACTTTGCATGTGACCTTGAGAAAACTGTCTGGTAAGAGTTGATTTTTCGAACTTCCAAATAATGCCTTGAGGCCCATTATCTCATTGGTCAGTCTTCCTTACTCTTTTAATGCTGCTTTGAGCACTCCGTAAAGCAGCCTATGCACGGATAAATCAAATCAGATTGAGCCCTAAGTTTGCTCCAGTGTATTAACAGTGACATTTCTGTGTGTTTTAATAGAGATTCTGCAGATGTTTGAATACTTGTAAATACTTCATATCCCTTGGGTGAAAGTAAAACTGACAATAAAGTTTTTTGTATTCTTGAAATAATACTGTGGTTGCTAAAATATCTTTACACCAAAAAGGTGCCTGGTGCTTAGAGGTGATGTACAGGGCTATGAAACACTGTGGCCACCCTAGCTTACAATGACCTTACAAACCTGGCTTCATAATACAATGGATTTAGGATGCTGTTTCCTCTGAGGCAGTGATTCTCGAACCTTTTTAGCAGTGGGACCCACTTTTTAGAATAATTAGTCCAGGACCCACTGGAAGTGATGTCATGGCCAGAAGTGCCTTCATTGTGGCGCCAGAGCCAGCTGCTTTCCTGAGAATGCGGCAATAAGTTGGGTTATTTCTCAGTCATTTTACAATAGCAAAGTGCATCAGAAAAAAAAGCCTATTTACAACCTTGATACAAGCAAAATAACCACAAGGCCGCCCCCTTTCTAGGATACCATCTTCCCATATTTTAATATGGCTGTGCTAGGTTTCGTGATCCACCTGAAATTGGTTTGTAACCCACTGGTGGGTCCCTACCCACAATTTGGAAACCACTGCTTTGAGGGAAGGAGTCTTGAGGAAAGTGGAGGAAGAGAAAAGTTGAATATGTGTCTTCATAAAAGTGGAATCTTACAAGAGACAACAAATCAAGGGTCTATCTAAAAATATATAATTACTGGAGACATTTTATTAATGGGTAAAAGCAAACTAGAACTGTATGCAGGTGTTTAAAATGTGGCCATACCCTGGAATGGCATCCCAATACTTAGCATTTTATTTTCAGTCTCTTTCCTAAGAATCCCTAGCATGGAATATGCCTTTTTCCATGCTTTGTATATTGGATTGGTGTTTTAACACCACAACCCCAAGATTTTCTTCAGTCCAAGTTAGTCTTCCATCGGGTGCATGTAAACTTGGGAATGTTTTGCTGCGGTTGTTGTTGCTTTACACTTCCCTACCCTGAATGTCATTTCAAAGTTAGCCACTGTTGCTATAAATTGCTATAATATGAAAACATTACATATTTTAAAATGTAATGGAAATGTTAGAACTGCACAAATAAAAAGTTCTTATACGAAATTATTTCTGTCACTACTGTAATTTCTGTATCTTTTATTTTCAGGTCTTGTTTGTTCCCAGACACTGGTGGCATTATGTGGAATCCATTGATCCCATCACTGTTAGCATAAATTCTTGGATTGAACTGGTAATATTTTATCCCTTTTCATGAAATGACTCCATCTGTCAGAACAGTGGGGAACAGCATATCCTGAATATTCACAAATTGGGGAGGTGGGGGAGATAGTGTCATGATGGGCTCATCATCGTGCAATCTTGGTGCAATTTATAATAATGATCTGTGTTTAAGATTAGGTCGATACCAAAAAGCCTTCTCAGGGCACAGTCCTAACTTGGAGTTAGGCCGGCACAGTTAGGCCAGCAAAGTTTGGTTGGCACAAGGGATAACATAAAGTATGTTTGGACCACTCTTGCAGTCAGAGAGGCCCACACACAGACGTGCACCATCCTCCCTGACTCTGAGTGTGGTCAAATTGTGCTTTATGGTGGACCTTGCACCGGCAAAACTTTGCTGGCCTAACTGCCAGTCTACCTCCAGGTTAGGATTGCGCACTCGCTGGGCTTCCATGCGCCTAGTGCCTGTCTTGTATCCTTTCATTTTACACATTGTTGAGTCAAGAAGCACTAATCAGTAGCAAGACCCTTTTAGATGCATAGCCAGACTGCTGGATGATGATGTTGACTGGGGGTGGGAGATAGTTTTATAGATACCTGAATAACAATTTTCTGGCAGATCAGTGTCTCTCTGAAATGGAACATGCAAGTTAGTCACACTTAATAGTGCTTGAAATCACTCTAGTCTTTAGTTCAGTTGGGAGTTTATTTTCCACCATCTCTTGACATTTTCTACAGGAGCTCCTTGAGACCAGAGCAACTGTGAAAGCTAAACAGTACATTACACTTTTGAGTTACCAGGTGCATTCTTGTGGGAGATGGTTGGAGAGAGAAGCAAAAGAAAAAATAGTGGCCACATGTCATTTTCTTTTAAAAGGTTGAAAAGCTCTTTGTGGTTGAATGATATGAGAATAGGCAAGAATTTAGTCTGTTTGGTTATGCTTAAACACTCAAGTAGTACTTTTTGTAAGAGGGTTTCATTCATTATTCATCTCTATTATTATTGTCTACGCATATTCTTATGATCAAATGCAAGCAAGCATTAGAGATCTCCGTTCTCCTGTTCTGTTAGAGCAACAATTTTCAGTGTTTTTCTTCACATCAAGCTGACTTTCTACGTCTTCTCTATGGACTTGGCCACTTGTGATGTCACTTTCGGCTTTTGAGAGACTATTCAGGGTTCTGTGGCTCTGTTTCTGGCAACTGTCGGTAGTAACTGTCTGGCTCCTTAGAGCCAGCAGAGGAAGAGTGACGGACAATTCGTTATTATGGACAGTTGCCCTAAAATAGAGCCACAGAACCTGGAGGAGCTTTCCAACAATTTTCAACTACTGTGCTCCAAACTCCCACAGCACACTTGCAGACCTTTTGTGCACCAACGTGCTGCAGCATGCCAGTTAAAAATAGCTGTGTTTAAAGTGCAATGGGAACCAGAAAATTGCCCACAAGAAAACTACCTGTAGTCATAAATGCCCACACAGGAAAACTATGCACATATAGTAAAACAGGGTTAGGTTTAGAGTGGGGAAATTTGTTGAGTAAGGGTAGAAGTCTCGAAACCGTTCAGTACAAGGCCACATTGTATATTTTGCACATGTTGGGGGACAAAAATATCTGTTGTATATAAAGTAAATAATGAATAATATGTTTTCCTTTTACTTTGATCTTGTACGTAATCAGCATGATACGACTTTACAAATATCAACCTTTTCACCCTAGAAATGGCCACTTTCTTGGGCAGATACATCAGCAGGTTGCTGGTATTTTGCTATCCAATGAGCTTTGTTAACTTTTTTGTTAAGGGAAATAAATAAAACAGTGTCGGGACATGTGCTCACAATTTGATGTTAATGTTTTGTTTTCCTCCGTATAAGCTGTGACCCCACTCTTTTGCCCTCTTCCTCCCTCACTTTGGCCACCTCCCAGTCAGTGCACAAGGGTCAAAGCACTGCTGTACTGGAGGATGTTTCACCTAACCTCCTACCCCCTCCAGTCCAGAAGTAATTGCGGTGATGTGATGATGTCACAGCAATTACTTCCTGTGCTACTCTGGGGGCCACCTGCCCCCTCCTGTTTAAAAGAGGCAGATGGCCTGCATCATGGCACAGAAATGCCCCAAAGGTGGCTGTGGCTCACAGCCACCATCAGAGCTTTCTCATGCTACTCTGGGGAGCTTTTTCCAAGAGCTCCCAGGTGGCTCAGCGTTGCCCCCCCCCCGCTGTGCCACCTGAGAGTATTTGTACCCTCCCCCAGTCATATGCCAGTGTCATAAAGGCTTCGAGTCAAAGGCAGAAGGGAATTTCTCTTCATTGAGCAAAGTGATAAAGTGCAAGCCGATCATTGACTCTGCCTCTTTCTCTGCCGCTCCTGGGGCTGGGCTTTCTGCTCCGGGACCAGCAAGCAGCTGCACCTTGGCAGAACAAGGGCAAGCACCAGCCTGACTATGAGAGGCCCAGCTAGGAGGCCAGGTGGGTGGGCATGGTGGTGGGTAAGCACTGAATGTTCCAGCCCACAGCAACTGCTGTTGCGCCAGGTAGCTGCAGAGCCTCGTGCCGGGGAGATGCTTAAGGGAACCTCTAAAGGTGCAAAGCCTTCTGCGGCAATCTTCCATGGAAGCTTTTCCACAGTGCAAGGCTGTGGAATGCCAGCATGTCAGCAGGTTGCTGCAGGCTGGGATGTTAAGGTTTAGTCACCACCATGTCAGGGTAAAATCTTCCAGTGGACCAGATGCAGCCCTTGGGCCATAGTTTGGAAACCTAACCCTGGGTTAGGGTTGTCTTGACAATTATTATATGTGGATATTTTTCCTAGTGGGCAATTTTCCATTGTGGGTATTTAGGGGTGGGGTTGTGGGCAATTTTTCTTGTAGGCAATTTTACTAGAGCCAAATAGAATATGCTGTGGATGTAGCTTACCCAAATTTAAAACCTTACGAACAATATGGAAGATTAGAACTATTAGGTTGATTGTAGTGCACCTGATGGATACCTGCATGTCATCTCGCAGGTGATGGTTGATTATACCCTATTATCCCTGGAGGTGACAGCAACATAACTTTTTAGAAGTTGGGCTATCCATCTTGAAGAAATAATGCATGACTTGAGTGTTGAAATATAATACCAGGAACATTTCCATTATTCACTCAAGCTGTTCCCTGGCTTCCAGCAGTAACCAGCTGCTGCCATGTTAGTATGACAAGAGCATGTCATACCAGCTTCAAAAGCTCTGATACTGATACAATTATGTGTTAAGACTTTGCAAAAAGAAGAGAGCGTTTTAATTTGCTTTCAACATATCAAGATCACACACACCCAGGCCTTTCTTCATTAAGTAGTATGATGTTGTTTATGATTGGAACACTGTGACATTTGTAACAAATTTCTATATTGGGTAATCTGGGCCGCATATGCACATTTAAAAAAAGGTGTTTAATAATAGGAGTTAAATGTTTCAGTCCTACAAAACTGCATTGTGATTATATATGTGAATATAGTCTTGCGACTATTTATATTCTTGAAAGAGTAGAATATAGTCTTGAAAGAGTCTTGCGACAGGACATTGACATTGCTAGGACAAATTCTGCCTCCAAGTACATTTTCCTAGGCAAGTATCAATTTTTGTAGAATCAGAGCAGGTATTCTTCCAATTGCTTCCGTTCCAGGCTCCCAAATATTTTTCTTGATGTTTATACTTCAATTAAAATCTGGTTTTATCCTGGGTTTTTTAGTCTTCAGGTTATATGCAGTTACTGTATGTGTTGTCTGTCTCGTGAGAGCTACAGTAGCTATTTATGCAGCAGCATCACATTTGGAGAAGGAAATGTAGATTATGGTAATCAGCCTATAATTCCAGGCTCCACTTAATGCATTGTGAAAAATCTGGTGTTAAGTTTTGGGTTCTGTTTTAAGGTGAAATTCAGTGGCAATGAAATGACTGCTTCAATATGAAGCCATGAAAGAGATCTGCCACCATGCTGCCTTTTCCTAATTGCAACCAGTATTCAGATTACTAGGACTCTGACTGCATTAGAGCACCAGTTCCCATCTTGTTCATAAAGGAGACTGACCAAAAGGATGCATCTTAGTTCACCATGCATCTAAGGCTTATCTGCCTTGCACTAATGTCAGGGACTTGGGAACTGTTTCAATGCTTCAGCTGGATTCTTCTATAGGGACTGACAGAGGACCAGCATGGGCATTGTAGCCTCTGTATGGCTTACATTCTGTATTGCCTGCGACTCTATGCTTTGCAGCCATCCCAGTTATGCACTACAGCACTAAACCAAGACCACACAAAGATGTAGTTTGGTTGAACCATGTAACCCAACTCCTGTATATGGTTGCCCATCCCATATCCACAGTGAAGACATTCCAGCCCCACTCCCACGGATACGAAAACAGTGGATAAAAGGGAACCCTATATCCGCACCCACACCACACCCATTACCTTTGTTTCTCTACTGTGGCAGCAAGCATGCATATCTTTTCCTGAACAGAATGCTATAAGCAGTGGTATAGCTAACCACTGTGCTACCTAGGGGCAAACCTCTAAATAATGCCCCTCTGATATCACAAGTGGAAGTGGTGCACAGAGCAAGAGACAACAAGTGGCCAGAATCTCTGTACGCTTCTCTGCCAACTTTTGCAAAAAGTGCCGACCTTTTTTTTCTCTCTCTCTAGAGGGAAAAACTTCTTTGTGCAAGAACACAGTCTCTGGCTGCTTGGCACCCCTTGCTTTGCTGTCAGCACCAGCCCCCCCCCCCCGGCCGGCTCCCCATCTTGGCACCAGCCTGAGCATCAGCCCCCCCCCTCCAAATACCTGTTGCTGCAGGCTGCAGCTGATGAGACTTTTTTCTTAAAGAGAGTGCATCCTTTGCTAGTTTGATTATAGAAAGGGGGATACTTGTGGTGCTCCATGGGGAAGTTGCAAGAAACTGTATGTCACCAAGGAGAGTTTATCTTCTTGCAGGATATCCTTCAGCTTCTTTTTCCAAATTCAAGCCAGCCAGCCCCTGACTTTTCCAATCTATGCCCTCCTTGCCATTTTCTGTGGTGCCTGAGTTCCATGTTTCACAGTGAACTTGTTCCTCTTTGCCTCTGAAAACAGCCCCCACATCCAAAGCAATTCAGTTCGACAAAAGGTTTCTGCCTGTGCGCCTCGTCCTGATGAAATCCTAAATGAGTCTTTGTATTTCGCTGCCTAAAGGCACCCAAGAAAGACATGACAGCTTGTAACATGTAAGAATCAATTACCGGATTCGTGTTTCATCTTTAAAAGCTGCATGTGGATATTCTTCGTTAAAGACAACATTTGTTGTTGTTCTTTCCTGCTGCTGCTATCTAAGACTGCAATAATACATCAGTAGGCTGGTGATATTGTCAGATGCCAGTGTGTTCCCTGGAATTTAAAATAATTTAGTCTTGTATCTGCAATTGTTCCCAAGGCATTTGCTGTCTTGCACTAATGTCCTTTGTGTTTTAAGAGCTTAAATCATTTAGAGATACAATTGGGGACATGCCTTTTTGATCTCCCTAAATTAAAGATCCTATATATTAGACAGTATCCCTGCGGTATAAATTAAGTTCACAAGCCTAAATTAACAAGCCGTAATTAACAGTGTATTGTCTGCCACTTAGAAGCATGTAATTGTTTGATCCTGTGGCTTTTATGCGCATATCATACCACAACAAGCAAACTACAGTTTAAAAAGGATGTTAATCTTGACACCCCCACCCAAAGTTTTGTCATTGCAGTGAGCTCCTGGCTCTCAGGGAACAAATGTATTCCCTCAAAGCCAAGGTGGCTGATGCAGAGAAGCTCAGAGAATCAAGGCAACATATGGCTATGGATCTTCAGGGATGTGATAGGGGGCTGATAGCTCTGCTCCTGAAGGAGAGAAACTTTCAGGGAAGAACAGTGTAATTCGAAGGCCGAGGGAAATGATCCTTTAGAAGGGTCCTATTCCTTAGATCAAGGTATCCATTATGCTACCGAAGCAATGAACATGAAATTGAGCGAACTCCAGAAGCTAGTGGAGGACAGGGAGGCCTGGCGTGCTGTGGTCCATGGGGTCGTGAAGAGTTGGACATGACTTAGTGACTGATTCCGTAGATCAGCTAGTTTCAACCAGTGTGCTGCGGCACATTGATGTGCTGTGAATGGTCTGCAGGTGTGCAACGGGAGTTTGGGGAAATTTATTAGTAGGCCAGTTTATTTGTAGGGATATGAACAAGTGTGGGGGGCTCACATTAAGGGATGTGCTTTCCTTTTTTACTACAGCAGGGAGGTAGTCTCTTCTTGGGAGATGGCAGCAATGTAAGATACACACAAGTCTCTCTGTGGAAGGGATCTGACCCCCAGAACTTCAAGTGGAGCCTTAAGAGCACTCAGGCCAGGCAACTCAGGGTGCTGGTATGTCACTGCACAGAGACCCAGGCTGGAAAAGTAGGTTCAACTACAACCAAGGGGCTTTCCATAAAAAGAACCCAGCCGTCATTTTTGGCATGACAGTTCAAAAACATCTATAGCAGAGATGTAAGAAAAAGTAGAAATAGGTTTTGAACTCACACTGGCCAATCCACCCAGCTGCTATGGAACCACTTAGCCACAGCAGGAACCATACAAAAGTATCTCGTAGAAAATTTAGCATCCACAGCACCACAAAAAGGCACACACCTGGCCAGGAGACTATAGTATATGGGCCAGTCTGAAGGTGCAGTGCATGGGCCAATCATTGGATGACATGATATAATGTCTGTTACACAGAAGCACGGGGAGAGAGAGAGAGAGAGAGAGAGAGAAATGTGTGCATAAGTTGACAATAGTTCTTGCCTTGTAGTTACCTCAGGTGGGGAAGGGGAGGAAAAAAGGCCTTTCCTGCTATTGTGGCTAAGGTAGAGTCCTCAGTCACTCTCTGACTCCTTGGGCTCTGCTGGTGGGGAGGGCCACCTTGTTGTTCATGAGATACATGTTCTCTGCTGCCATACTGTACAAGTTATTTGAGTAGAATGGCAGCTGGGGCTACTGTGTGGCTGTTCCAGCTGGCTTGGGAGCTGGTAAGCTTCATGCGAATTTTGGAGGTGCAAAAACACCATTTGAATTCAAGGAGTAAACATGTCTCCATTCAAATTTTGGAGGGTTGGACTCAGTTATGGGGGGTTCAGTGGGTAAGGTATCAGCAAAGTTATCCACAGGATTGACAACAAGAGGTCAGAGATCAAAAGGCTAGGTGTGGCCTTCCTAGCCTTTTGATCTCTGACCTCTTGCCGTCAATCCTGTGGATAACTTTGCTGATTTACCCCTTGGAAGACAGAAGCAGACAGCTAGCACCAAGTGGACTTGCTAAAATGTGTGTGTCCTGAATATCTTGTATTAAAAGGAAAGAAACAAAAATGAAATGTTTGACCATGTAACAATATCCTATGCCACTTAGAATGACGTTTCAGAAGTATACAGTGTGAGCAGTGGCGGTCCTACCATTATCCGAGGGGAGGGCAAATGCCCTGCAATGTTCTGGTAGGTCAGGGGGGCAGCAGATAGTGGGGGTGGCAGTCTGCAGACCTGGCCCCAGGGTGGCTACAGGGCCAGGGATGCAACGGCGTATGAGATATCCCTGCCCCAAACCAAAAAGTCCATTGTAGACATGCCTTTTTATTTGCTGATGCTGAATATCCTTTCCTTCCGTCGTATCTTGGAAATTGAATTTTCCTATGTCCTTCTGTAGCTTCCGAAGGCATGCAATCCAGTCATCTCATCTTTAGCTTTTCTTCTAGGATACAGATCACGAAGCCCGTGTGGAAGAAGCGATAACTCGCACGCTGATATGTGCGATCAAATCTGCAGAAAATCCCAGTGCTTCGGATTGCTGGCTCAACCCCACAGAGGTTAAATTCTCCTTTTTGTTTGCTAGTAACAGTTTCTACACCCAGTGGCATTTTTGTGAATCATAATGCAAGTTTCAGTTTTCCCATCCCATCCCTAACCCTTGCAAAACAATTGTTGACATCTCCCGAGTGACAAAACGTGAGCGTGTGTGTGACAGCTCCCCTTTTGGTTGAGTACTTCCGTAATAACTAGAAATGCTGGATGCAAACAACTTTTCCTTTCAGGGGATTTTTATTTCTTTCTTATATTTACAGTAATACCTCCCAGAATGCTGCTCCCTTGCTGGTTCCATGCTCTTTGTTCCAGCGTAATTCTAGCCAAGGGGAGAAGGGCATCCTGGGATGCTCCGCCCATCTTGGGATGGGCGGGCCTAGCAGAGGGTCCAGGGAGTCACGGGCCAGAGCAGCCGCTGCCCGCCTGCCCAAGCCACCGCAGGCGCAAAGGTGAGCAGCGTTCAGCCCTCCCACCTGCCCCTGTGCTCAAAACACTCCAAAATGGGGCAAGGCAGGGGCTGCGCAGGGGGTGGGGAGCCAGCACCAGGATCGACCCAGCCGGGGGGGGAGCCTCGGCTGGGTCCGCCACTGCTCAGTAATCTGCTCTGATTTCCTGCCTCATAGATGATGTTTAACTCCTGTTTCACACCGCATTTATGTGCCGTTTCCCACAGCATTTGACTTTCTAGAAGGGATCCCATAAGAAGAGTCCTGCTAAATCAGGTCAAGGGCCCGTCTAGCCTAGCTTCCTATATCTCACAGTGGCCTACCAGATGCCTCAGGGGAGCACTGAAGACAATTCCCTGCATTTTGAGGGAATTGCATTTAATTTATGTTCTGCTCTTTATAAATACAGTATAATATTCTTAGTGCAGTTCACAGAAGACCTCTTTTGCAGCCTAACGAACTCAGTAGTTAGACTGCACAGCCAGATGGCTCCTGTTATTGCCCCTCTTTGAATGGGCAGGGGATCCAGTGCAGTAGGAGTGTGCAGTGCATGTGTATGTCCTTGGGATGTTTATCCAGTCCGTGCTGGATCCCTTTTAAACTCCCATTTTGAGGTGCCCCAACCCTTTCACATACTATTGTCAAGGGTGCATCTCTTTGTGGTGAAGGAGCATAGTACCGGAGAGAGGGAAGGATTACTCGCTGTTCACTTCTTACAGGCAATATCTCCAGAACACTGTATTAACTTGGAGGTGCACATAGAACTCTTGCATAAGCATCTTCCACTGAGAGGAAAGCCATGTGTGTGTGTGTCTCCTTTCATTGTATATCTCTTCAGCCAAAATGAATGGGAAATCCTTTGCGGGGGAGCTTCATGTTCTTTCTGTCTAAATCCTAGTATGGAGGAAAATGTACTGAATTAATACACGGCAGCTTCTTTCATCTTTTTAAGTTTCATAGCAGAGAAGCTGTGAAGTACAGTCGGTGATTTTCTTACCAGGAGACATTGTTCCTCTCATAGCTATTAATGGAGAAGTAGTAGTAATAATAATGATGATCCTGAGTTGGTTCCAAAATGCCCTGCAGTATATGCAGATGGCACGTTTCATTCATGGAAGGGCTGTTTTGCACTTGTACTGGGCTCAACCCAGTTTGAGAGCAGCATGAGAAAAGTGAAACAAAATCAGAGTTCTTCCACTTGCACAGAAAGAAGCGCAGGAACAACTATAGAGATTGCTTATTGTGGCACTGGGCAGATGTTTGTGCAAACTCTTGTGCAAGCGTTTGTGGAACAGCTCTAGTTCCTGTCTTCCTCTCTTGAGGCTTCTTTGAACCCAGTCCAATATGAATGATTTCTTAGCAGCCAGACATCAGTAGGTACGTTCAAAAAATTAAACAAAGCCCTGCCCACAAACTGGCAATCTAGAGAAATAAAAATATTACCAATAGGACAGAAAATGAACTTTAAAAAATTAGCACCAAATCACTGAACTGAATTTGTACAGCCAAGCATAAACTACCTGAAATAGCTAAGTTGGGGGGGGGGTGCTTCTTAAAAAAGGGAGGGAGTAAATGGGTCAGATCCCAACTGGACGAGCATTTCAAATGCAAAGGCTGCCAAATGCTGAAGAAGGATGGAAGGACGGAGAGAAGTAGAAACCATGTTTTTGAAAGCAAGAAAGAACCTAAATAATGTAAAAAACAAGATGGTAAGATAAAGTGAAAATAAAGGTGGATATGGATGATCACATGTATAAGCAACTTCTAAGAGAAGCATGTGCTTTGTGTGTGCTTTAACTGTTGATTCATTTTTATTTCTCAGGTTGAAGTGACATCCCATGAAACTAATCTTCAGTACCTGAATAGAGCTGTTCTTGCATATTTAGAGCATCAAAAGTCACGTACAATTGAACACAAAGATCTTGGAACTCCTAGTATTGAAAAGAAACTTCCAGAACCATGCAAAAGGAGAAAAGTTCAAATGAAGGCAGAACTGGAGGACGCCGAATCAGTTCCCTGTGAATCTCATCATCAAATGATTAAAACAGAAAAGTTGGAACAAATTCCATTTGGACAGTCTCTCTTCCAGGTTTTACCACAGTCTCCAGAAAGCAGCCCAAGTGCAGCAGCTGAAAGTGACTGTAAAGATTTTCTCAATGAAAAAGGAGGACACTTGGCCAAATTGCACTGTGCAGAGGAGACATCTGTAATGAATAGGGTGTCTGGAGCATTTGTAGAGCAGAAGAACACAGGCTGTAATGCCAGCTCCCCACAAACAGTCATTTGTACAAATGATTTGCTGGATTGTGTGCTGAATCCACAAGTCGTCAGTTTAATGACTCATCTTTTGTTGGAGAAAGTTAGTGTTTAATGTCATATGGTTTTCTTTTTAGAAAATAAAGGCCTGATGATAATAGGCATGTTGGAAGTATTTTCAGCTTACATACTTTCCTGTAAAGAGTAACACTGTAGAGCAGTTTTATTGGAAACTCAGGTGGAAGCTTTCAAACAGCCTCCTCAGGTGTGCCTTATCTTCTAAGAAATTCATACACCTGGAGAAGATGAAAATGATATGGTTGCCATAATACTTCGCATTTTTCCTAAAAGCTGATAGTGCTTCACATCATCTCAGCAGTGCCTAGAAAAACTTGTATGATAGGTCATCATTACCCCCTGTTGGAGATGCAGATGCTGAACTAGAGAGAAAGTAGCTTCCCTAAGATCACCCAATGAGTTCATGGCGGAGCCAAGATCTGAACTACTTCTATCACATAGTTTATGCTCTTAATTGTTAAGCTACACCAGCAGTCTCCAAACTGGAGCTCTGCAATCTGCAAAGGTTTCCCTGGCGCAACCAGAGCTTACAGTTCCACCGGGGAACCTCCATAAAGCCCCTCCTACAGCCCCAAGAGGCACCACAGCCAGCCGTTTCCTGCGGCCCTAGCAGTTTGTGTGCCCAGATTGTCAGCCAGCTGGCCATGGTGACTCTCGGGGGGGGGGGGCTGTACTAGGGGCTTTCAGGAGTTTCCCCGGCAGGACAGTAAGCACTGTTCACCGAGGGATGGAGCAGGTGGGCACTGGATTGTTCCCTCAGAATTCATTTTAGAACCCCTTATGCTCCCTTCAGACTAATTAAGGGATGTTATCACTAGTAGCCAAAATTGTGAAAACCTTGTTATATGAATAATACCATATGTTTTATATATTATTTAATAGGTAATTTAACACAGAATGTAGTGAAACAAATCATGTTGCATAACCTACATTCTATCAAACGTTACAACAAATAATCTGAAAAAGAAAAACTGCCTTAAGTAACAAAATGTGGATTTCCTTTACTCAAAACTGACCAATGAGATTGATTTTCCAATAATAACACCAATGAGGAGTTGTTATGACACAGCATTGAACCAATAGTATGAGTCAGCTGTCATTTCCATGTATCAGAGTTAATACTAGAACTCCTATTCAGTTGTGTGTCAACAAGTTGGCCATTTTTTTTTTGTTGATTACTGATTTGTTGGGTGGCTTGTACTGTTATATAGTAAAATAAATACAGCTAATGGGGGAGGGTGACACCATGTGTCACTGGACCAGGTCGGTGACACCAACCCTGGTGATGCCATTGGTGGTGTTGGTCACTGGCTTAGATGATGTTTAAAGTGGATTCCAGAACCTCATGGGGGATGGAATCATGGAGATGTGGATATGTGCGGGGGGGGGCGGCGGCTAATATTTGATGGTGGTAGAAAGTTTCTTATGTTGGCAGAAGGGAGATAGGTAGGGAGTAATCGGTGGAAGGATTATTTATTGGGTGGTTATTAAATGCGCGGCGGGTTAAATAGCTGCTGCTGGGCTTTCTGACCGGAAGGCTGGGAATTCGAGACCACGCAACGGGGTGAGCCCCCGTTGCTTGTCCTAGCTTCTGCCAACCTAGCAGTTTGAAAGCACATAAAATACGAGTAGATAAATAGGGACCACTTCGGTGGGAAGGCAATGGCGTTCTGTGAGCTATGGCATATAGTCATGCTGGCCACATGACCACGGAAGCTTGTCCTTGGACAAAACACCGCTCTACAGGCTTAGAAACGGAGATGAGCACCGCCCCCTACAGTCGGTCACGACTAGACCATTTGGTCGTGGGGAAACCTTTACCTTTATTAAATGGATTGTGAATTCTGGTGGGAATGGGGACTGGGAGTAGAAGGAGGAGGTTAGAATAACTCTACATCTAACTATGTAAAGTTTATAATCATAGCAGAAAAAAATATTCTCATGAGTTTTGTTGCATGAGTTTCATGCATGAGTTTCATGCAGTATACAAAGTCTTCCAGGTCACACATAATTCCTGCTGCTTGTTGACTAGAAAGAGGAGGTTGGAAGTTAATGTGGGGAGGTGGTGGTGTATTTGGTTGTTATTGGTCACTAGCTTAGATGATTTTACAAGTGGAATCTAAACAGTCATGGTGGACTATAGGTCTATCAGTGGTTATTAACCCATGATGGCTACATTGAACATCCAGATGCGGGGGCAGTATGTCATTGAGTACTCAGTGAAGAGGAGGGCACTGACTCCCATCCCCTGCCTGTGAGGGGACGTTCACTGTATTTATTTTCTGGCCATTATTATTATTACTCATTTCATGTCATATAATTGTCATATATTTTATCTCAGTACAATTATAGTACTGAAAATAATTTTGTCATAAACTGGCAGGAGAGGGGTTTATTGGCCATAGTAATCTCCTATAGGAATATTTAGACTGGAAGGTGGGCTGGAAGGGATGCTCTGGGCATTCATGTCTGTGTCCATGCATCCCAGAAGGCTATGCAGTAGCATAGACGTGAATGCCCAGAGCATTCCTTCCAGGTGATCTGCTGGAAAAGGGAGCAGCAGCATGACAGAACCATCTGTGCCCCTCCAGACAGGGAAGGGTTTCCCTGTGGCTTGGAGACTGCTGGTCTAGTGGGTGATAACCAAGGACTGTTATGATGTATTCCTATGCCCAGTGATGTTAATGCTCAGTTAGGTGCAAATACAAAATAAACCCATGTATATTCTTGCAAGTCCTTCCGTCAGTATCAGCTTGGTTGTAGCCTTTGCAGAGCAATCAAATGTTCATGTTGCCCACTAAAGTATTTTTTTAATGTGAAGATTTTCCCTATTTACAGTCCAGCCCATCTCTTTTCAACTGCTGTTTAGAACACAGCAAATTTGAAAAACATTTTCCACCTTGAATCTCAAGGTTCATTGATTGGAGACTCCAGAGGAGGCAGGAAGAAATCAATAGGGAGAAGTGATCAGAACATATTGTTATGGTCTCTAACCTACAGCAAGGGTTTATTCCCAATTTTCTTGGAGTTGGGATTGATGCCCTAAAATGGTTTAAGAAAGGGGATTAATGTCCTGAGAGCAACCTATTTGTTCTCATTGGGAGGCACATCTGGCTGAATTATCTGGGCCTTGCCATACAAGGCAGTAAGGTGAAAAAAATCCTCTGAAGTGCTGTAAGCTTGTATTTTACCTGAAGCAGCAATTGAGACTGACATTGCCTGCAGACCAACACAGAGTTAGGAATACTTAAACCCCATTGATGCATACATGGCTATCACACTGTGGCTGTTGAATGTAATCTTCTATCATCAGACTGGAAACAGAAAGGAGCATAGTAGGACTCGCTCGCTCGCTTGCTTGCTCGCTCAGCCTGGGCATTAGTGGGTGATAACCAAGGACTGATATGATGTATTCCTATATAGAACCTCCTTCATTGCTGGTTCTAATGATAGAAGTGTATCTAATGTAGGAATGCCACTGTGCATGAAGGGTAATAACAGAAAAGGTTGCTAAACAGATTCCTTAGAATAGCCATGCCATTAGTCCATCTAGCTCTGCATTGGGTGCTCCAAATGGCAGGGGCTCTCCACACCTGGCTGACTCGGAGAAATCTTTCCTAGCCTTGCTCCCTCGGACCCCTTTTCCAATCCACATCTCGTTGTGAGGAAGCCACTTTTCCATCCCTCCTCTGTCCCTCTCAGCCTCATAGCCAGTCTCCTCCTTCAGTGCAGTCCCCATGGCCATGTGTTTCATAACAAATGAAAATTGAACCAAACGGGTTTGATTCTGTTCAATTTTTCATTCGTTACTAAATGAATGTGCGTGCCTATCTCCTATTGCCTGAGAAACCTAACCTACAGGGGCCTGTGTGTATCACTCGCATAGAGTGTTTAAATCTGGATCCCTCATCTCAAATGGCAGCTTCACATCTATCCTAGAGCGCTAACTCCTCTGCAGGCTTGTTAAACGAATATTTCAATAAAAGTCACACCAATTCAAACAGACCCTCTTCTTCCCTGGGGAAAAATATTTTTTCTTATGGATTTATCCTCACTTGCTATCCACCTTTTTGTTCCTTTGCAGTTACCTTTTGCTAATGAGCATTTATGTGAGACTATAAAATAGTTGCCTCCAAATTAATTTTTGCTCCCATCCCAGTTTTTGGTGATTCTCACTTCATTTGCATTTGTCTGATTTATCCGCAAGCAATTCCTTTAAGGTCACTGGCATACGTTATGCTTTTGCTAGGAACCAACTCTGGACTTTTTTTTCAAAGAGAAGGTTTTGGCAGGCATGTCACAAAGGCAAAATGAAGCCTAACAAAGTCCTAATTGCCTTTTAGGAAGTTCCTGCTACACTCCAGCTGTCTAATAAGCCACTGTGCTCTGATTCCAACCATTAAGCTTTAAATCATTTAGGATGAGGGTTTTGACAGTCCTCCTTTGTTACAGCATTCTCCTGGTGTGGATTTTTATTTTATTTTTAATCCATCCCAACTAGATGACAGGGCTTCAGTTTAATAATCTAAATCTAGTGGTTCTCAAAACATTTATCACTGGGACCCACTTTTTAGAATGGCACTCGTGTCAGGACCCATTGGAAGTGACAGCATTAACGTGGAAGTGATGTTGTGGCCAGAAGTGACATCATCAAGCAGGAAGTTCCATCATTCTGATGTAATCAAGTGACACTCGAATGCAAATTGGCATTCTTGGATTGCAACAATTGCACAACCATGATGCATCCCTGACAGAATGCAAGATTAGGAGAACTCTGGTTGCTGCTCGGGGTCTCCATGTGCTGCAAACTGCAAAAGTATATCACCCAAATAGTTTTGAGCAACAAAAGCTTTGTAACAAGCTTTGTAAAAGGCTTTTCCTGCTTCCAAGATGGCACCACCCACCTAATTTGCCAGCTTCCAAGATAGCAGCTCTCAGTTTTCCATGACCCACCTGACATTGTGACCCATCACGTGAGTCCCAACCCACAGTTTGAGAAACACTGATCTAAATAACACTTCATTCATTGCCTTTATTTTCCTTTGGGCACAGTTGTCATTATGTGGACCTGAAATGTGTTGCATCAACTTTCTGTTCACAATCATAAGCACTAAGATAAGCCATTTCAAGGACTGATTTTGTTTGTAAACCACATTGTGAACTTTTTATGTTGAAAAGTGGTATATAAGTATTCTTAATAAACAGCAACACCATTGAATCAGTTGTTGTGAGGCAGGACTTTACAGTTAGATCTGAAGGGTAGTACCAAGGAATGTTTCTTTGCTGAAGTCATAGTGTGTCTCATTAGGAGATCCAGTGTGGTGCAGTGTACCAATGTTAGAATATCAAACAAGGACTGTGGAGACCTGGGTTCAAGTCCTAATACATACATCAAACAACTCATACATGAATTTGGAGAATAGCTCTGTCTCTGTGTTGCCTCCTTTTTATACTGCTTGGTGGTGGGATTTTTGCAACCCACCAAAAATCAACTTGCAACTCACTGGTTGCAGCTTGGAACTCACAGTTTGGGACCTGCTTATTTAGGCTACATTGCAATGGTTAACAATGAATACACTATTTAAAGGTACATCAAAAGACACCAATGGAAATGTAATTCATTCTTCTGCAGTACTGGCTCATATTTGCATCCATGTTCTGATGGAAGTCCTACTACTGATGGTGTTGCCACCACTGCAATTGGAAGTGGCAAATTCTGAGAAGTTTCAACTGGTGTGGAATGCAGCAGCCCATCTCCTCCTCTGTGTGCATCACTAGGACTACTGTAGATACTCAAGCATAAGTTGATCTCATAGATAAGTCAAAGTCAAGTTTTGAGCCAAAAATCATGGACGTGTTTTGGACAGGCAGACACACATCAGAATAATGACACAGATAGCATTGAATTGCTGTAGAAAAAAACATTCAAACTCTAGGGGAAACACAGGTTTTTACCTTGCATGAAGAAGCATAGCAACTTCAGGAAGCAGTAATCACTAGCACTTTAAAAACAACTTGAAGTAACCATGTAAAGCACTTCAAAAGAACCTGCAATACATGCCTTTAAGTGTATACTATTTGCAGCAGTTTTAAGATTTCAAGAGGTTCAGCTCTTTTGAGAGTTAATGAAAAGAGCTAGCAGCAGAGTTGATAAATGAAAACAATGAGCTCTGCAAGCACTAAAGACTGTCTGCAGATGCAGACACTTTGCAGACAATCAACAGACAGCTGAAACCCTGAACTGAACTGACCCTTGACTGACCTGGAGGTAAGGTAAGGTGGCAATTGGCAGCTCATTTATTGGCAAAAATGCCTTATGGATGGATATCTACCTTTGTTGTTGATTTGCAGAAGCTGTAATTCAGCTTCCACACACAATTGAAGGAGCTGATAACTTTTAAGGCCCTTAGAATCTGTGATCATCGTCTCAACCCGTCTCATCCTCCTCCTTCACTTTGAGATTTGTTGTGAGGCTTTGCCTTGAGCATTCAAACTAGGAGTTATAACCATTTTGTTATAGCCAGGGTTCCTCCCTTCCCCATGTATTTCATTCATATTCCCCTTTCTTTCTCCAAGGAGTTCAGGATGGCCTACGGGCTTCCCCCCTTTATCTTCTCAGCAACCCTGTGAGATATGTTAAGCTGAAAGAGAGTGACTATCCAAGAGCTGGTGCATGTTTCTCTGTTTCTGCACGTACAGAAAACTAGCTTATCATTTTCTTTTTAAAAAATAGCCTTTTGATGTTCTGCTAACGCACTCATTTGCGCTGGAAATGACTCGTTTATTAGATACTGGCTGTTTTAAAGTGTCTAATTGGGATGTTTTATTGTTTTATTATATTTTAAATTGAAATTGATTCTAAGTTCTTCACGTTTTGCTTTACCACTGTAATTGCTTAACTGTTTAGTTTTAATGGATGATAAATTGTAATTGTTTTTGGCTCCTATAACTGTAAACATCAGTGACACTGTTCTTTGGTTGGTTTATAGATCTTTTTTATATGACAGTATTGTATTCTGTACGGTAGATAGCACACAAAGTTCATGTAGAAGATATCTCTGCTCCTTCTTATACCATGTCAGCTGATTGGTCAATTTATTTCAGCATTGTCTGAACTGACTGGCCGCAGGTCTCCAGCATTACAAGCAGGGTCTCCTTCGGTCCAGACCAATCCAGAGTGTCACAGCCAGAGTGTCAACCCATGTGGGATTTGCAATCACGCATTTACTGCAATTGAGGGTTTATCTGTGGACAAAGCTGTTCTAGTCCCTACTCTGGCACTGCCAATCATCCTTCCTCTCACATCCTTCGAGGAGTCAAAAGCCATGGATAGTAGATAACCACATGAGTTTCCATCCATACGTTCAAAACCCACAGGGCCAATTCTGAAGTGGAAAAGATGCTTGGCTTATTCGTTCCCCAGTTCTAAGGGGTCTGGGGCCCTGGCTTCCTCACGCTGCTGCGGAGCTCACGTGTCTCACCAGCCACTTCGTTGCAGATGCTATACTTTGTCGCGGACAGCCTGCACTTTGCCGTGGATTGCTGCCCCCTGCCCCCTCAGGATGGCTGCGCTACCCCCTCCCCAGGTACCTTAACAGAGCTCTTTGTGGCAGAAGCAGTGCAATCCTTGTGAGGCTGTCCCTGCTGTCACCGCAAGGACTTACAGGGTTCCCAACCTTCATGTAAAGGTTGGGAACCACTGATCTAAGGTATGCTTGCTGTTGAAAGGTATCCTATAAATAACAAGCAGCCCATCTTAACCTCCCCTTCCAATGCAGCTGCACCATTAGAGTGCACGCTGCATCCTGTGGGGAACAATCGCAGAGGTCTCCTCAGGGTAAGAAAACATTTGTTCCCTTGTGCCAGGGATATGTGTCTGCTTGCCCAAATGGGCTACTTGAACCTGCACCAGAAATTTTGCTCACACAAAAATGGACCTGGGAAGATGGGTTGTGGCTGTAAAGAATCTGTGGCTGTAAAGCAGGAGAATCTGTGGTTTGTTTTTGGATGTGAGATGGATGGGAGGCTGCGACAAGCTGCAGTACCTGTGGTGGCAGAACATAGTCACTGTTTTACTGAATTGTTTGTTGACTGACAGTCACTGTTTGACTGTCACTGTGGAGCTGATTAGCTCACCGCAAGGGAGGGTTGCGGGGGAGTGTGTGAGGAGGCCAGCCGGCAAAAGAACAGAATACAACCTTGAGGACCACTCCAGGCTTGACTTCCGATTGCCTTCTGAGGCTTGATGGCATGCAGCCAAAGGAGAGAACCACACTGTGAAGGCGATATCTGGGACTGAGGATTGGCGGATCACAAGAATACTGTAGATTTGTAAAAACCCCATTAAAAATGGTGGTTTAGACTAGCCTGCTCATGTAAGCCACCTTGGGCATTTGCTTCAGCATGGGAAAGGTGGGGTATACATTCTTGTTATTGTTGTTCTTGTTCTTCTAATACTAATACTAAGGGATAGGGTGTCAGTGGTGCTGCCGCCGCCAATACTGATCCCTTCCTGGCCATGACACACACCCCTCCCTACCCCAGCTTTCTCCCTATTCCCTGTTCTTCCCTACCCCACCAGCTGACAAACCAGCACTGGGGCACCGGCCTTCGCTGGAGCCACTAGTGTGTGGCCATGACTCCTCGCTGCTGCCAACAATGGCCCAGCTTTCTTAATGGAGGTGCAGCATGCCTGTAGGATTGGGCCTTGAGCAGTGATGTCATTCAGGGGGAACGGACCAGAACGGGCGTTCCGGATCCTAACGGGCTCTGTGGCTGGTTCCGGGTTCCCGACAAGTGCCAATCAATTCAAAAGTGCGTTCCTGTTCCTAAATCATTTGAATGACACCACTGGCCTTGAGGCTGCAATCCTAAACACACTTTCCTGGAAGTCAACCCCATTGAACACAGTGGGACTTACTTCTGAGTAGGCATGCATAGCATTGTGCTGCCAAGTGGCAAGATAAAAGAGATCACAGACAGGCATGATTTGGGCCCAGTTCCCTCACACAAGCAGCTGAGGATTCTATTTGTGTGGTGAAGAAATGGGCGTACACTCATGCCCCTCGTGTCAAGCAGTGTGTTCCCCCCCCCAAGTCATAGACCTGTTTGCATGATCATACCTCTCAGATGCATATTGACAAAGTGTCCAGGTCACAAGTTATCTTGTATGTTGGGGGCGGGTTGTTCCTCACATCATAAACAAAAGGAAAAGAAGAATTTCAGAAAAAAATTATCACCTTTCTATCTTTTCAGAATTATCATCAAGAACAGCCGAGTCTGAAAACGCCTTTGTGACTCAACGTGGCAGGCGCAATCATTGTCCAAGCCTCTTTGTATCTATCTCACTTCCATTGACAGAATATAGTTTCCTTGGTAACCAGAGAGTTTGAAGCTGATGCAGTAAATTCTCTTATAGCCTCACTGCAGTGACCTTCACTACCCCCCACCCTTTACTCCTGAGAGATCCATTCACATATACTTAGGAATACCAGACAAGAGAATATGCCTCCTCCCCTCCCCTCCCCTCCCCTCCCTTTAGCTAACAACTCAACTTGTTTTGTCTCTGGCAAAGGGATTCAATCCAATTAGTAAAAAGCCTTTGCAGAACTGCCTGAAAAACTGCCACAGAAATGAAAAATAGCACTGTCTGAGTGGTGAGAAAAGCCGCAGGGGCTGAACAGCAACTTGCAACAAGCAAGTGCTAATATTTCTGAGGAGCACCATGTGTTGAGTACGTTTTTTGCTTATTTCTTGTGGCACTGTGATGTCTGGGCCTTGTAACTCGTATTCACTTCCGAGCGTTGTCCTTTGTCAAAAGACATTAGGTTCCTTGTCCTACTTAAAATTGGCACTTTCTGCCGTATAGCTCAGTTCACTGAAACGTCATGGTCATAGCCGCATTGGCTGAAATGAAAAAAAGTCGAAAACATTCCAGCTACAATTGCTCATGATGGCTTTTGGTGGTGGCTGGTCCTCTGAGTAGACACTTTCCCCCACAACATTCCTTGTCCCATTTGTGAGAGGAGGGGTGTGGAATGGTTATTCATTATTTATCTATTCAGTGAGGCAATACTCTTTTTCCCTGAAGGTTTTTTACAGAGGTGTACTCTCAGGGAAGGAGCAGAGCTACTCAATTTCTCCTACAGAGCTATATAATTTCTTCTACAGAAGATGCAGTGATGTCATCAGCAGAGGTGATTGCCTTTGAAACGTTGTTCTCTGATAAGGACTTTAGTACAAAAGGAGCATCAGGACCAGCAGGAGGCAAGCTGAAAAATTCAGCTAAGGATACATGTTAATGTCTAGGCCAGGGATATTAATCGTAAGGTCTGCAGGTCGAATGCAGAAGCCATTTATTTGGCCCTCATTATAATTGGGCTCTCCCAGCGTGATAACTGGGCTCTCTAATATCTTGAAATTACAAGCAAGATTTGCAAATTTTCTCTTTTAATGAGCTCCTATGTGGTCATAGGCTGCTTAATGATGTCACTTCCTGCTTAGTGATGTCACTTCCAGCCCTCTGCAGGTACCATGAATGCTATTTGGCCCACTATATGAAATGAGTTTGACACCCCTGGTCTAGGCCATTATCTTTCCTGATAACATGGGCCGGGAGAGACAACATGTAGCTTGCATTACATTAAAGCTGCAATCCTAAAAAATTTTTACTAAAGAGTAAGCCCCATTGAACACAGTAGTACTTACTTCAGAGTAAACATGCAGACTAGCATTCTCATGTAGATTCATTTGAGATGTTTTTAATCCCATTCTTCAATTTTGATACATTGGTTTTAAAACTATTGTAGCCCACTCCAAGAGCCTGGGATAAAATGAGCTAAACCAGTGTTCTTCAGCCTGTGGGTCAGGACCCCAATGGGGTTGCGAAGCCTCATTTTAGAGGTCACAGCAAACTTTCAACGCCTGTGCAAGAGAGGGCCTGGATCCGCTTCCTTATCAAAACTGAGTGCTGGATATAATTATGCACAGCATCTTCTTGCTTCTTGACCTGAAGCTCCTAAGCACCAGCCCTGCTCAGGTTGCTACCTCTCAGGGTTGTTGTGAAGGTGCAAGAGGTATGGGGAAATGGGACAGTGGGTGGATGGCGATGGGAGCAGATCATGTCCCAGGAAGGAGGTGGGATTCGTGGTGGGATCCCCAGCCTCATGCTTCAGTTATTTATTTGTTTGTTTCATGAGGTTACAGCATGATAAAGGTTGAAGATCACTGTACTGAGCTAAAACTTTAAATTGTGTGCAAGTCATGTTAAACCTTTCAATTATATCTTTAAAATGGATATGCAGTTTATGTCCAAATTAGACATGAGTGGCAAGAGAAGAAAACTGAAAAAATACTGACAGTGCAAGCCTATGCATGTCTACTCAGAGGTAAGTCTCATTGAATTCAATGAGGGTGAATTGAATTCATTGAATTCAACAAGGGTGTATAGGATTGCAGCCAGATCCTGTAACTGGCTGCCTCTTGAAACTTCATACTGCTAGGGCAGTGGTATTCAAACTTTTTAGACCAGGACCCACTTTTTAGAATGGTGTTCATGTCGGAACCATAGAGATAGAATTCACTAGAGACGGCATGGCATCATTATCTTGAAGCCACCTCGAGTAGACAAAAATGACTCAGATCATCGCTGTGAGGGAGGATTGCAGGGAATTCACAAATAAAAATCTCCCTGCAAGTGTAAATGTTAATATCAACCTTTTTAATCATGCCTGCGTGTTCTGCATACAGGTAATAAGGTTACAAATAATGTTTCTATTCCCCGCCCCTCCCCCCTCTGTGAGGAACGCATGTGCGCGTTCACATTTTGAAGTCCGTGCGTCTGGCGCGCGCCACCTTCTATTTAACTTATTTTTGTAAGTTTTTATTTTTATTCAGTCCTAAACAGTATGAGCAAAGCCATCTGAAATGCTTGGAATCAGGATTGTTTTGAGTATCCTCCTTCACGGCGATGATCTGAGTCAGCCATTTTTGTCTACTCGAGGTGGCTTCACTGGGCTCCTATTAAATCAACAGGCATGCCGTCTCTAGTGAATTCTATCTCTATGGTCGGAACTCACTGGAAGTGATGTCACTAACCTGGAAGTGATGTTGTGGCAGGAAGTGCTGACATTGTAACATAATAAAATGACACTCCTGAAATGCAAACTGGATTGGATTGCAGCCATTGTACAGCCATGAAACATTCCTGACTGAAAGCAAGATTAGGACAGTGATGGCAAACCTTTTGGGTTCGCTGTGTCAAAAATGCTTAACTTGACTCTATTGGCGTGTCACTCCCCACCCCAACAAAAGAGAAACAATTATTTACATATTCATTTATTTAAAAAAAAATACATGTACAGTCCAAAAACATTGTGGCGTGTCACCTTTTACATGCGTGTCATAGGTTCGCCATCACTGGATTAGGACAAAATATTATGTAAAAGCTCTGAACTAAAAACAAAATTTAAAAAAAAAGCTTACTGAAAAAAAACAAACTGTTAGCAATCACAAAAGGAATATAATAAGAGTAAGGTCTGCAGTTTCCAAGATGGCTGCTCCCAGCTTTCCGCAACCCATCTGACATCAGGTTGCAACCCACCAAGTGGGTCTCAACCCACAATTTGAATAAATTCAAATTGTGTGTGGGGAAGGAGAGGCCATGACATATTCTCTTTCACAGTATTGATTCAGAGCACTCCCTTCTTTAACAGACCGCTTTGTGAAGCAGTTCAGAGTCCCAGGGAGCGATATGCCAAGTGAAGATGGGCATCCTGTCCCTTGTGCTCAGCATCCTAACCACAGAGAGGGAAGAACACAAGAGCATGCAAAATGCTTATGGCTACAGGCAATGTGACTGTCCCTTTCTCAGAACAAGAAGGCAATCCATCCTGTCTGTCCCACCTTTCTGCTATGTGTACAACTGTGTCAATCTTAAAATCAAATATTGAACTTGTCAGGTGACAGAATGTTTCCCTTCGGAAGCATCACTGGGGTGGCTGACAAGACAAAGGGAAAGTCAAGCTAGCAGCCCTGCCCTATCATTAACTCCTGGGAGAATTAATTAGCCAGACCGCCCAAGTGTTTGCACATCAGCCGCATTCTGCTGCTGTCCTTTGAGCTCAAGTGAGAAATACAACCCGACCAGCGCAAGGCAATCCAGGCCAATTAATGAAGATGTAATCTCCCCAGATGCGGCCATTAGCATAATTCAGAATGTTCAGAGCACCATGAATATCATTAACCTGGTTAACTGGGTTTTTTTTCTCCCCACTGCTAGGTTAGGCCTGCTCCCCCCAAGCACAGAAATGCCATCATTAATTGTTATTATTCATTATTTATACAGAGCATAAAGACATTTAAGAGGCCCTCTCTCTGTTACCCATCCCCGAAGACTTGGAATAATGGCAGAGCAGGCATGACGGGGCATATGAGTGATGCATATTATTTCATATCCTCCCTTGACCAGAGGCAATAATGGCTAAAGCAGGCAGGTGTGATTTCTTAGTGGGCAAGTTGAATGGATTTGGGGGAACTGCCATATCTCTGGCCATTTGTAGTCCCTTCCTCCATCATAGTCCTTATTTATTCATTTTTTAATCCTTCAGAAAATGCACTTTGTAGACATAAGCTTCCTTTTTGTACTATTTTAAAACTCTACAGCGCTGTTCTAGTCCAGAGATTATGTGCATTCATTTCAGAAATCTGCACTCTAAAGATACATGTACCACTAAATCCACTCAACTGAAAGTTGGAAACCTTCAGGGTAGGTGAGCATCTGTGTATGGATTCCTTGTCAAGACCCCTGCCTGGACTAGGACATGTATTTGAATGGTGCACATGCGCCCAGATGTTTGGGGGCATAGCAGGCATTTCTAGACACAATTGTTTGAGTCTTCATTTGCAGGATTCCAAGGCTTGAATTTGTACAACAAACATTTGTAAATGGCCATATGGTGGCACATACAGCGCACTGCCAACGTTCAATTTGGAACTGCTGCTGCACATGGTGCGAGAGTGCAGGTAAGCTGGGGAGGAACAGTGCTGGGAGGGGCAGGAATAGGGAGTGTCTGGGTGGGAAGGGACTGGGAGAAACCAGGGAGGGAGGGGTGGATTCTAGTGGCACCAACATGTGCCAGGATCCTAGCCCTATTCACTCTCCTCTTCCCTCTTCCTTACTCTTTTCAGTTCTATTCCCTTTCATTCAAGGGAATGAAATGTCCCTCACCATTTAAGTAGGCTTCCTCCACAATTGCCTCCCACACCATAGGATGCAGCTTGGGTTGATACAGCTGTATCATTAGGGTTGTTTAGTTAGGATTGGGCTGCTAATCTTGCTACAAAGATAGCAAGAATTCACAGCTGTCAACATTCGCAAGCTGTCAAAGCTCCTGTTTTTGTTATTATCCTCTACTGCTGCTTTCTAATAGCAGAAAATGGTAAATAGCAGGAAAACTGGGGCTTATGCTCTGAGCCTGTGCTCCAGTACTGTGTTGCCTACCAACGTATCTGATCTAAAGTGATCTAAATGTATTCAATCTAGAACTGTGATCTAAAGAACTACCAAGAACTATCTTAGTGGCTCAGACCAAATTACAAATTCTGCTTTTGCATGTCTCTAGGATTTGTGGCTCCTCCACAGCATCTTGTACTTCCAAGTATACTACTCCAGTACCTGGAAGTTCTATTTAGCTATTGTGGATAATACCCTTAGAACTTATTCTCCATGAATGTGTTCAAACTTTTAAAAGGTGTAAAGAGAAAAAGAAGGCTAGGCCATGGTTTGACTCCATTTTGTAAACATCTCCATTGTGTGGGAAAGAGCTGAAGCTGCTAAAATACCAACTGGTGGTAATCAGCTCACTTAGTGTTATTTTCTAGTTCCCCTGTTTCCAGTGGTGTCATTCAAATGATTTAGGAACAGGAACTCACTTTTGATTGGCACTTGTCGGGAACCTGGAAACAGCCACGGAGCACGTTAGGATCCGGAACGCCCATTCTGGTCCGTTCCCCCTGAATGACATCACTGCCTGTTTCCCACAGAAAAGTGTGAAGTCATAGCTGGGGTCAGGGACACTGCATCATCAACTTGCAATCAGGAAGGTTCCATCCAGCTAGTGCAGCAATCCAAAAGATTCCGCATATCTGAGACCCATCACTTAAGTTGTGTACATAACCTTTTCTGACCATTCTGCAACCTCTGAACATTCCATCACACCATCAGGAGATGTCCGACCTTTATCCTGATTGGATGATTGATTATACTAAAGATACCCAGTTTTGGGATGCATATCACCACACACCACCATCAGATCTTCAAGACTCCATCAAGACCATCAGAGACCCTCAGATCTTCAAACCTTCAAATCACTTTCTCCACGTCAGTCCAAGATGCCCCAGCCTGGACCTGCTGCCTGCTTGGACTGAGAAGAAGGTGAACCAGCAAGATTAACCACTTTGCAGATATTAGGACCTAGTCAGTGATAGGAGCCTAGTTTCTTTTTTCTTACTTTAAAGTGTATCTCTGTTGGTTCTTTTATGCCTTTCTAGTAAATGTAGCTGTTTGTTTTCAGAATAAATATAGTTAAGTTATAAACTCATTTTAATTGTGAGTTCTTGGAACTATTACTAAGCTAAATTCAGTCTTGCTGCTTGGGCACCCTATCAGTTTTAAGTTGAGCTTTATAGCTTTGGGATAGGTCCCTGCAGACAGGGCAAGTTTAGCCTGTGGACTTACTAAGATTTAAGAGTCAGTTCATTCCTCTGTTTGAGGCTGTAACTCTTAGCTGTGGTCCCAGGCTGGTAGCAGAAGGTGTGTGCCTTGTTGCCTTGAACTGGAAGTGCTTAAGGACACACCCGGCTGAATGTTCATGACCCATATGGGCCCTGGGCTGGTTATAGGGCATATGAGCCTGTGGATTACAAAAGGCATCATACATCTTGTGGTAATGATAATGCAAACTTGAACTTGTGTGATCAAGGAGGGAAGAGGCACACAGAGGCGGGGCATGAGGGGTGGACGTTCTGGGTGCCAGTTGCAGCAGGAGCAAATGTACAGGGAGGAGTAGCGGCAGCAAAGAAGAAGTGGAGAGAGCAGAAGGGTAGGTTGCCCCTCTCTCCCCCATTGCATCCATTTGGCTCTAAAATGGAGTGATTACGGACCCTGGGAGTGTGGTGGAGCAGCGCAGGGGGCTGGGCAGTGGCGCTAGGGGCACGATGATGCAGGGGGCGACATCACGACATCACCTCACCCCAGTTGCAGTTAGAGCCTGTTATGGCTCTGGAGGCTCAGGTGCTTTTGTGTATGTGTTGAAGAAAAGACCTTTTAAAACAAGCAGTTTAACAATTAGCTGGCTTGACAACATTTAAAAAGTGCACCAGTCAAAGGTGAAATCACTCCAGTTAATTAACATGCAGGAACTAGAGAATGCCTGCCTTAATAGCGCTGATGGAACAAGCACTGCATTATGGTAATTATGCAAGGAATGGAGAATTAGGCAGACTGCTTGCAGAGTATAGCAGGAAAGACTGGCAAGGCCTGCTAAGCTCTCTGAAGTGTAATACGTTCAGTAGGAACTGTGTTGGTTTAGAAGAAAAGTAAAAATGAGCACATGGTTGATGTTGCGGAGGGGCCAGACTAGCTCTGAAGCTGTGCAGTGCTTTATAATCAGATAAGTAAGTGCACTGAATGATCTGAATATTGTCTGGGTCATAACACAGGCAATCAGGTGAGTTTCAGTAGTCTTAAAAAAAGAAAAATCTAATTGAGGCTCTGCAACCGTGCTTCAACTAGCATACAAAGTTTGTGGGATGTACAGTATTGCTTGTAATTGAAAGGTAGAAAGGTACCTTTCATTATGAAAGGTATTGCATTGATGACTAAAACAGGTTTGCCCCGGTATCTGCTGATTTGGTATCCATGGTTTCAGTTATCCACGGATACCATGGATACTGGGATACCTATTAAAAAGATAGGGGAACATTAAACAAATCTCCTTTTTTTACCTCGTTGCAGCAAAACCACTGATGTTCCCCTATCTTTAAAAAGGCGTCCCATATCCACAGTTTCAGGTATTCACAGTGGGGTATGGAAGAAAACCCCAGTGGATACTAGGACATGCCTGTAGTTCATACTGTAATTCATCCTGGGCACCATGCATGTTTAAGTGGCTGGTGTAGATATAGGCTACATAACAGTCTTCCCGGCGGTAGCACCCAGGCTGTGGAACATCCTCCCTAGCAACATCCATGGGGTAGGTGGATCGGGCCCAGAAAGGAAGTAGGATAAGTGGTGCTGTCAATCACAATGACCTGTGCATGCATACAGGGCCGTTCAGACAACACTGCCCCACCACCCCATTGAATAGCATGGAGAGGAGTACAGTACTGTATTGGATGTGCACATGTGTCTCCTCCCCCTTCCTATTGCTGCACAATTACCAGGGCAGATGAAACACTCAATATGCTTCTCACCCCCACAGTGTTTGTCGCCAGGCCGCAAGGCATAGGCATGCCAGGTTTGGTGCTAATTGCTCCAGGAGTCACAGTGGGGCATGGTAGACATCTCGTATTGCACCCCTGCCCGTCCCCCACATTGGGGGGGTGCGGACCTGAACTCCCACAGCGTCGCTGTTCGCCTCAGTGAGCCCAGAAATGACAGAACCGAGGACGATTTCGTCCACTTTCGGCCATTTCCACGCGGGGGCCCTGCCCCCCCCCCGGGGCGCTAGGGAGGCCTGACCCACAGAGTGTCTGTTGCCAGGCTGGAAGGCACGTGCATGGCGAGTCTGGTGCACATCGGTCCAGGTGTTCCAGCAGGGCACGGCAGATATTGTGTCTTGCACCCCTTCCCACACCCCATGCTGAGGGGGGGGTGAACCCGGACTCAGACGGTGTCAGGAGCATCGGCGTTCGCTCCGGCAACCTTGGAAACTATGGATTCTACGCCGATTTTGGCTGTTTTCGACCATTTTCACTTGGGCCCCCTGCGCACCCCCACCCCGGGGGCGCTAGGGGGGTCTAACCCCCGCAGTGTTTGTTGTCAGGCCACAAGGTGTATGCGTGCCGAGTTTCGTGACGTCCAGGCGTTCCAGCAGGGCATGGCGGATGTTGTGTCTCACACCCCTTCCTGCCCCCCACGCCGAGGGGGGGGTGAACCTGAATTCGCACAGCGTCGGGAGCGTCGCCACGCGTCCCGGAGACCCCGGAAACTATGGATTCAACACCGATTTTGGCCATTCTTGACCATTTTCACGCGGGGACCCCCACGTACCCCCACCCCTGGGGGCCCTAGGGGGGCCCGACCCTCGCAGTGTTTGTGGCGAGGCCACAAGGTGTATGCGTGCCAGGTTTCGTGTCGCTCGGTCCAGGCGTTCCAGCAGGGCATGGCGGATGTTGTGTCTCGCACCCCTTCCTGCCCCCCATGCCGAGGGGGGGGGGAACCTGAACTCGCACAGCGTCAGGAGCGTCGCCCCCCGTCCCGGCGACCCCGGAAACTATGGATTCGACACCGATTTTGGCCATTTTCGACCATCTGCACGTGGGGACCCCCAAGCACCCCCACCCCCGGGGGTGGTAGGGGGGCCCGCCCCCTCCAGTGTTTGTGGCCAGGCTGCTAGGCTTCCGCATGCCAAGTTTGGTGCCAATCGGTCCAGGCGTTCCAGCAGGGCATGGAGGACGCTGTGTCTCACACCCCTTCCTGCCCCCCACGTGGGGGGGGCACACCCATATGTCAACTGCATCGGGAGCGTCGCCACTCATCTCGGCGACCCCGAAAACTGTGGATTTGACTCCAAGTTTGGCCGGTTTTGACCGTTCTCACGTTGGCCCCCCGTACCCCCACCCGCAGGGGTGGTAGGGGGGCCCGACCCCCGCAGTATTTGCGGCCAGGCTGCTAGGCTTCCGCATGCCGAGTTTCATGCCAATCGGTCCAGGCGTTCCAGCAGGGCATGGCGGACGCTGTGTCTTGCACCCCTTTTTGCCCCCCACGTCGGGGGGGGGGGGCTGAACCCGGACTCCAATGGCATCGGGAGAGTCGCCACTCATCTCGGCGACCCCGAAAACTGTGGATTTGACGCCGATTTCAGACGTTTCCGACGATGTTCACGCGAAGACCCCCGCGTACCCCCACCCCCGGGGACGCTAGGGGGGTCTGACCCCTGCAGTGTTTCTTTCCAGGCTGCAAGGTATGTGTGTGCCAAGTTTCGTGGCACTCGGTCAAGGCGTAGGGAAGCCTATGCATAACATACATACATACACACAGACATACACACCCACCCACATACCCACGTCCATTTTTATATATATAGATACTATTGTAGAATAGCATTGAAATCATGAGGTTTGGATGTTCTGCTCCCCAACACCTGATTAGACATTGGCAGGTACCTCTATGCTGGGAGTAGAACATACATGCATACGCACACTTCACGACATGCTTGGGTAAATTGGTCAGGCAGTATCATCCAATCTGGCCTACAGTGTACAGTATACCTTACACCAGAGGTATTCAAACTATTTAGACTGGGACCCACTTTTTAGAATGGCAAACATGTTGGGGCCAACTGGAAATGATGTCATTAACTTGGAAGTGATGTTGTGGCAGGAAGTGACATCGTCAAGCAGGAAATGCTGTCACTGTAACATAATAAAATGACACTCCTGAAATGCAAATTGGAATTCTTGGACTGCAGCAGTTGTACAACCATGAAACATCCTTGACAGAAAGCAAGATTAGGACAAAATACTATGTAAAACCGGTGAACTAAAATCAAAATTTTTTTTAAAAAAACCTCACTTGAAAATTCAAACTGTGAACATCACAAAAGGAATATAACAAGAGTAAAGTCTGCAGTTTCCAAGATAGCTGCTCCCAGTTTTCCGCAACCCACCTGACATCAGTTCACAACCCACCAAGTGGGTCCTGACTCACAGTTTGAATAACACTGCCCTACACTACAGTGTATACCCTTAAAGTAGATACATGGTGTAGTTCGCAGTTCAGAGTTCTTGCAAATGTGCAATTTCTTTCATGAATTCCAGTGTAGGGTGAACTAAGCAGGTCCCAGTCTTGTGGGGACTTCGTAATCTCCACTGCATCAAACATGTCATAGAAATACCAATTCTGAGTGCCTAAATAGGTTCTGTAAATCTTGATGGCTATTTTTATCGCTTCTAATACATGCAGGACCAATTACAATATTATTTTGGCAAGCAGAGGTGTAATGTCTGTGCTGGGATCCAAGGAAATGTGCTGCATGACATGGCAGTGAGTGGATTGCTTTGCTTACAGACATTTATTTTTTTTTTGGAGCACATATAGTTATTTTGATGACATGTCTTCCAAGGAGGTCAGGAGGGGATTGATGAGGTTATCCTATTTTTCTTTGCAATAACCTTAAAAAGTTGCTTAAAAGGTGAGATTGCTTAAAAAGTAATAGTAATTGGCAAAGGTCTCCTTTTTAGGCCAGTATTCAATCAAAAGGCCCTCCACAGCGGTATATGTTGCAAAAGGAATATACTGGATTGTATCCACAGATGGTTAGTTATGACTAAGCACCACTTCAATTAATAAATGTATAGCCCAATCCTAACTAAATCCCCCATGTGGTGATGCAGCAGTGCCAGCGCCTGCTACACTGCATCCCACAGGGGAATGTCAGATCCCTGGGGTAAGCCCCAGCACTTGCCATGGGCAGATCTGAGATTATCCATGCAGGCTTGGGACAGGGGTTAGGATACAGCAACACTGATCCTTTCTGGGCTTAATCCACGCACTCCATGGATGTTCCTAGGGAGGAAGTTCCACAGCCCGGGTGCCACCACTGAGAAGACTCTGTCCTATATCTCCACCAGCTGCACATCAGACACCAGCAGGACATGGTAGGGGGTCAGCAGACACACAGGCTTGAATGACAGAAGGTGGCCTTGTAAATACTTTAACTCCAAACCATATAGCATTTTGGATTAGATTCAGATTGAATAATAATGGAATTGACATGATCCACGCTAGAAGTTTCCCAAAACATTCTGGCCATGCAGCAGGCATGGAAGAGGAAAAGGGCCCCACTAACGTGGAGCCCTTTTAAATGTGGGGCTCAATGTGGAGACATCAGTCACATAGGCTTAAAGCCGGGCCTGGGTACAAGTGTAGCCGGCACAGGCATGAGAAGACCCATTAGCGGGTCTCTGGGCTTACCTGGAGGAAGAGGATGAATAAGAACATAAGACTTAACATGGTCAAAGGCCCATCTAGTCCAGCTTCCTGTATCTCACAGCGGACCACCAGATTTCAATGGATGCCCCCTGGTTCTGGTATTGTGAGAGAGGGAAAAGAACATCCCTCTATCGACTCTGTCCCTCCCGTGCATAATTTTGTATGTCTCAGTCATGTCCCCCTTCAGGAGTCTTTTTTCCAGATTGAAGGGCCCCAAATGTTGTAGTCTTTCTTCATAAGAGAGGTGCCCCAGCCCCGCAATCATTTTTGTCGCTCTCATCTGCACCTTTTCCAGCTCCACTATGTCCTTTTTTACTGCTGCAGTGGTCAGGCAGCTCAGGATTGGGCTGCCCATCTGAAAAGCTCCTTAATGGAGGAATGCCCACAACAGGCATCACAGAGATCAAAACAACCCAAAATTGAAAAGCCCCTGGCTCAAGACATTAAACACCCTTAATTCCTTTCATCTCTATTGTGGAAAATTGACAATTTTGCTTCCAAATGCTGGAGAAAGCTACCTTTTCTAAAGAAAACGCCTAGGCTAGCAAGCAGCTGTGAGCGAATGCCAGCATATGCCTGGTGATGTGCTCACCGGCATTAGTGTAGCGAAGCAGAGGATAACTCGATTTTCACAGATAGATTAACACGGCAGCCATGAAAGCAACAACAAAACTTGAATATGGAAGCAACAAAGAAAGCACAGAAAAAGTCTTATCTGCAGGACACTGAGTGCTATTGCTTGAATGCCATTATGTAAAGATAAGCATGTTATTTATCTACAAGTGTGCTTCACATGACATCCATTGCAGCCCGCATCTGTGATGGGGCCATTTTGCTTAAAGAACATTGAGGAGCTGCAGCTATATTAGATCTACAGATAGAACAGGAAGGGTCCTCTGAGTGCACAATCGATATTGATTCTTTTTTTCCCCTTTTTGTATAGGCATTGATGAATCTCCAGCTTTTATTTTAGCACTTGAGATAATGTCTTAATTGGGTTTGAGATATACGTGATAGATGAAATGTCATCTTTAATATCGCATCAACCAACTCCTTCCCTGGAAACTTCAGAGTGCTCTTTCTTTAATTACCAGTAGATTACAGTTTTGTCTTTTCCCTTCTCTATTTCAGCCATGCAGAAATTCTGCCTTTTTATCTTGGAATGGTAGATAGGCAGCTAGGCATTGACAAGAGTTTGTAAAAACAACAACAAAGCCCTTGTACTTTATTTTTGCTGCTTACCTCTATGCCTGCACTTGTGGGGCTGAAACATGAAAAATACTACTAGCTGAGTCATCCTGCGTCTGCACTTCGATTGTACAGTAAACAGAACCGCTATGTCTTCACTCTCTGAGGAAGGGAAATATTTCTCAGTCTGGGATTAGGTAGCGGATGTCTACCAGATATCTGCCCCTATTGAACAGCTAGCCCAATAAAGGAGTAAAGCCAAGAAGGAGTGAAGCAGTGTGCTATGAGTTAACCACTAGGTGCTACTCAGTCTCTAGCTTCCTAACATTCTCTAGCTACTAGGTGCTATTCTCTAACCACTAGGTGCTACTCAGTCTCTAGCTTCCTAACATTCTCTAATTTTTAATCACCCTTGGGAATTAATTACTAGGTCATAATTACATGAAAAAGTGGAATACAGGTGGGCCCTGTATCAATGGATTCCATATTCATGGTTTCAATTATCTGCAGATTTTGGGAAGGGCCCTTACCACCCTTTATTCTTACATGGGGTCACTAAAAAAACCTTCTTGCTTGGGGGGGAGGGGAGAACCCTATACTTAACATAGGTTTCCTCTTATCCACAATTTCAGGTATCCACGGGGGCCGCAGGAACCCATCCCTTGCAGATACCAGGGCATGCCTGTGCAAACCTCTGAAAGCAAATAGGAAGAGGGCATCTGGATCTAATTACAGAAATTAGATGTGAACATTGTATGAACTGAGTGGAAAAACATTCAAAGATTATTACATTCCTTGGCAAGTTAAAAAGAATGCAGAGGGGAAGTGAAGTGAAGGAGATGCAACAGTGTCCAAAAATGGTTATCACATCCTAGAATTCTTGGGATTCTTAGAAGAGCTGTAGGTATTGCTGTATGTTTAGATCCAGTAATAGCATTGATTTTGCTTATTAAAGGCCTTCAGCCAAAATATGAATACTGTAGCAAGATACTGGCTTCAGAAAGAACCCCCTACAATAAGTGTCTGGCTTTTTGATGTCTGGAAGAACAAGAAGATCCCTGCTGGATCAAGCCAAGGGGGGCCCCACCTAGTCTAGTTTACTGTACCTCATGGTATCCCTCCATATGCATCAGGGAGCAAACAAGACAAGAAGATACCTTTATCCTGTTGCTGTATCCTGTTGCTGTTGGAGAAGACTCTTGAGAGTCCCCTGGACTTCAAGGAGACCCAATTGGTCAATCCTACAGGAAGCCAAGCCTGATTGCTCCCTGGAAGGACAAATCCTGAAGCTGAAGCTCAAATACTTTGGCCACCTCATGAGAAGAAGGACTCTTTAGAAAAGACCCTCATGCTGGGAAAAATCAAAGGCAAAAGGAGAAGGAGGTGGCAGAGGATGAGATGGTTAGATTGTGTCACCGAAGCAATGAACATGAAATGGGGTGAACTCCGGAAGCTAGTGGAGGACAGGGAGGTCTGGCGTGCTGTGGTCCATGGGGTCGCAAAGAGTTGGACACAACTTAGCGACTGAACAACATCCTGTTCCTACTTCCCTGCTCTTGGTATTCAGAGAAAACGGGGTTGTGTATACCCATCATGGCTTGTAATCTGAACTTTTCCTCCCTAAATCTGTCCATAAATTTTTAAAGGCCAGGAGCTAGAAGCTTAAAGCAACATCAGTTTAAGGTGTTAGATTGCTAGTCAGACTGCTTGTGAATATTCTATAATCAATACAGAGGTGCTGAGACAGAGGCTTGCAATTCGAAATGTGACAATACAGGCAATTGATTGTGGTTAAGTGGAATCTCTGTTCTCTTTTCTTCTTACAGATGGTTTATTTTTTCATATTTCCTTTGAGTATAATTTGAAGCTCTGCATTCTCTTTATGCATGCCCACACATGCACATATATACATACGGTATAAATACACGTGCACACATACAGTATGAATATACAATCTCTGAGGATATAGTCACTTTGTATGTACGTATTCACACGTACATAAGGAAAAAAATAAAATGAATAAAAAGAACATCACAAAGAAAACACTGCCAGCAGCCTCACTTGACTCAATTATTTAGACTTGCGTATCTTTCGATTTATGGTAGATGCCAAAATCTTCATAAATACATGGGATACACTGAAGTGACTTTTAGAACAAAGTTGTTTTTTCCCTCTAGAGCAGTAGCAATTCTTTTATTCTATAGCCTGCAGCAAATCGATATGTCTTTTCTGTTAAAACTCCCTGCCTGTCCCTTGCAGTCTCTTAAATCAACTCCTCACGCTTAAAAAGAAAATAAAAATATGTTGCATGCTTCCTAAAAGAGCAAATGCCTCTGAAAAATCAGGACTGTAAATAAGGCCTATTTTTCACCCAAACAGCCTTAAAAAAAGCATACTATGTTACTCTGAGGAACTACAATACAGCAGGGCAGTCAATTTGGGGGGGGGTGGGGTGGAGTGCCCTGCTATTAGGTGCCCCACAGTGAATCCACAAGTGTTACAGCTCATTCCTATGCATATCTAGTCAGAAGTCCCATTGTGTTCAATGGGGCTTACTCCCAGGAAAATGTAAGCACATTTTAAGGAAAGTGTAAGCACATCACAGCCTTAATCCCTTCAATTCAGGTAGTAGAGCTAGATGTAGAGGCAGGTGACTCTGGAGGCAACCTGGGGTCCAGCATTTGGGATAGAACTAGTAATGTTTCTATCTGAAGGGGCTTCTATGCTTACTTCAAGGAGAGAGAAAATTGTGCCAGTTTGGCTGTGCGAGTTTGGCTGGCACAGGAGCGGTGCTATGGTGCCGTGACTGGGCGTCATTGGGCCAACATTGCAGCTAGTGTCGGCCCAATGGCAACCCGATCGGCAACCCTGCATCAGTGCTAGTGACATTAGGGCGATGCAAGCACTGTAGGATTGCACCCTCAATCGTGTGTGTCCCATCCCCCCTTGCCTTTTTTCTAGACTGAAGAGGCCCAAATGCTGTAGCCTTTCCTCATAAAGGAGGTGCCCCCTACTGTTGCAGTCCTAGGCAAACAGGAAGCTATAAAGCCCCAGGTAGGCTCCACCTGTAGTAATCAGCTGCATTCAGCTCTGTGGGTTATGCTCTGTGGGTTATGCAGGTCCATGCTCACATATGGGTGTGTATTATTTGCCTGTAAACTGCTTTGTGAACTTTGTGTTGAAAAACAGTATATAAATACTGTTGATTGATTGTATAGCATAGGGTACAACTTTAGCTGGGTTTCTAGATGCAACCACATGCTCAGGAGCAACTATGATCCTCCACTGGTTTTAATGAGTTTCAGATCTAGTTGTAAATGAGAAAGGGTCTCTCTTTTAATTAACATTTAATTAGCAGTCTCTCATCATTTGAATCCATTTCAGGACAAAATCAGTAGAAAAGTCTCCTTTGAGCCTAGACCTGATCTGTCACATCTGTGGCCAAGATGACTAATTTTATTTTGTGCCTGTATGTAAAAGAGAAGCACTAGCAAAAATGAGATTTACACCTTGGGCCTTTGTTTGCTTAGCTGAAAAATGGCAAGACCTGCAGTATAGGAGCCCTAATTCCATGAAATTGTTATAGATGGAATAAAGATGGAAATGTGATCAGCGCTGCCTTGTTGCAGTCTAGATGGGCTGGGAATTAAACAAGGAACGCTGAAGAAAAAGCAAGTAATACTCATCTATATGGTGGTGGACCAATATTTTGTTGCATAGAAGGGAGAAGCAGCAGTGGTTAATTTGTTAGTTTTCAAGGGATTTCCTTCTTTTGCTGCTTCACTGAGTATTTTGCTTTATTGCTGCTGAATTTAATTAATTGGTTGATAGTTTTGCATGCTATCTTATTATAATGTATTCCTTTCAGATTGCTCTATTTATGGAGCCTGTTCAGATAAAAAAGTGGCCTATAGATAAATTAATGAGTCAACTTTCTGGGACTTGCTTCTGCTAGAAGCCATTCCCTCTGATCCTTTACTCTGACAAAGGTAAGAAATGGCAATGGCTAGTGATGGGAAGACCATTCTCAAAGGAACTGCCATAAAAAAATTGGATACGGCAAGCTTGCCGCATACTATTGGGAAACAGATATTGGTTGGAAGGAAAAGAAAGGCGAAGATGAGAACATGGTGACAATGTTCAATGTATGACCAATCTATACTGGGCAAGAATGGGCATGATAGTGGTGGAGAGCTCTCCGCTTGGCTACAAAGTGGGGAAGGGTTGAACTCTCTGGGTTTTCCTGGGGGTAAGCCCCATTTAACTTGATTGCACTTACTTCTGAGTAGACCTGCATTAGGGTAGTAGTTATAAGTCCCTAGTGAACATCCTTGGTCTCTGACCGGAATACAAAACCGTTTCAGGGCAGCACGAGAGCCATTTATCTGTGGTGCAATTCCACACTGCCATATGTATGAATTGACCGACAAGGCTAGGGCCAATGGCATGTTTCCTGTTCCTCACCCAACAGCATCAAACAAGAAGGAAGGTCATGATGCTTGTGTGGAAAAGCATCATGATCATATCACTGGCCTTGTCTGTGTGGTTTATTAAGACCCACATACCTGACACACCGTGGGATTGTACTGCAAGGAAGTGGTTCCTACAGAGACGCGTGAATCAGTTCTCAGAAGATGGTTCCAGACTGTGCCTTTATTTATCTGATTGGCCAGTGATACATCTTCTCTTTCTACTGTAGTTTTATTTGTAGTCTTTCAAATTATCTAAAGATCTACCAGTAAACCCCAATCCATCTTTTAAACCCCAATCCACCTCTGGTTTAGCAGCTACAAGTTTCAGCAATACGGTATCCAACCAAGACCAGCATTTTACCTCCCTCCCTAGTGGTATTTCATTTAAGCCTTTTTTGGTTGCCTAAGGACAGTTTCAATTACTGAATGCCAGTGATTCTCAAACATTTTAGACCGGGATCCACTTTTTAGAATGGCACTCATGTGAGGACCCACCGAAAGTGATGTCATTAACTTGGAAGTGATGTCATAGCCAGAAGTGATATGATCAAGGAGGCATACTATCAGTGTGACGTAATCCAATGACACTCCTGGAATACAAATTGGCATTCCCAGACTTCAGCAATTGCACAACCAGGAAACATCTCTGACAGAAAGCAAAATTAGAATGAAGTATTTTGTAAAAGCATGAACTATAAACAAAATTTTTAAAAGCCCTCACTTGAAAATTCAAACTGTTAACACTCACAATAGAAATATAGCAAGAGTAAGGTCTGCAATTTCCAGGATGGCTGCTTCCAGCTTTCTGCGACCCACCTGATGACATGTAGCAACTCACTAAGAGTGCAATTCTAAACTGAGTTAGGCCGGCATAAGCTAAGCCAACAAAGTTTGGCCAGCACAAGGGACACTGTAAAGTATGCTTTGGACCACTCTCAGAGTCAGAGAGGCCGGCACACAGACGTGAGCCATCCTCCCTGACTCCGAGAGTAGTCCAAAAATGCTTTGTGGTGGCCCTTGTGCTGGCCAAACTTTGCTGGCTTAGTTTATGCCAGCCTAACTCCAGTTTAGGGACGTGGTGGCGCAGCGAGTTAATCCGCTGTTGCTGGGCTTTCGACCGCAAGGTTTGGGAGTTCGAGACTGCGTGATGGAGTGAGCTCCCATTGCTTGTCCCAGCTCCTGCCAACCTAGCAGTTCGAAAGCACCTAAAATGCAAGTAGATAAATAGGGACCACTTTGGTGGGAAGGTAACGGTGTTCCGTGCGCTACAGCGTAGAGTCATGCTGGCCACAAGATTGGAGAAAAACGCCGGCTCTACAGGCTTTGAAATGGAGATGAGCATCGCCCCCTACAGTCGGTCACGACTAGACCATTCGGTCATGGGGAAACCTTTACCTTTAACTCCAGTTTAGGATTGTGCTCTAAGTGGGTCCTGACCCACAGTTTGAATAACACTGCTGTATGCTATATCTACAATTTCTCTAAAAGGTATCAGAATGATACACCCACCACTAAATGTATTCTCTGACAACAAAATCAAGCACCATTTGCTGTACTGGTTGTGTATCTCTTCAATATAAAGCACAGCATAAACACCTGGTGAAAAACAACTCACTGAAAATGTGTGAGGAATGGGTAAAAGGACATGATGAAATTGCAGCAGCTGGATTAGCCCAGTGTCTCCACTGCCTTTAGATATAACTATATAATTGAACACAGACAATGGCTCATATCTGCCCAGACCGGAAAGATCCACGAGAGAAAGGAACTATTCTCAATCCAATACCAGCAATCTGTGCTTCTGTGCATTGAGCTATAAAGATAACAGCACAAAGCTTTTGTAGAAAGAAGGAGCCATTCCCAAGGTGTTGCAAGACATCTTTAATAACTATCAGCCAACAAGTATAATCCAAGATGCTTCCAGCTGGCAAAATGCTTCACTGGTATTCTGAAGCTACTATCCTAAACAGGAGTAAGTATAAATAAAACCACCATGTTATATGTCATTGGAAAGGTAATTTAATGCAGAATGCAATTAAACAAACCAGAGTGTAACTTTTGTCTTTACTCTGTCAAATGTTATGGCCAAAAAACCAGAGAAAACAAAAATACAACTGTGATGTCACTTCCTGTTGCGATGTCACTTCCAGGCCTCTGCACTGGGCTATATTTTCATTAGCTACACCTCTGCCTGGGAGTAAGTTCCATTACACTCAATGAGGCTTTCTTCTGAGTAGACATGCATAGGATTGCACTGTTTCATGTTTCTGCATTGATGTGCTTTCCTTCTCTTTTTAAGAATAAGGCAGTAAGAAGTAACTACTACTAAGATAGGTAAGTAGAGAAATAAGAGAAAGTACTTTTGGAGGACGATAGGCTGAATGCTGTGAACACAGAAGGCATACATGACTGCTACATTATCATTCAGCCTTCCTTGATGAAGAAATCTTCATCAAGACCACTAGTCCATTCAGACCACTAGTCCATCAGACCACTAGTCCATTCCTCAGTATTGCCAACACAGAGTGGTGGTAGCAGCTCTTCAAAGTTCCCTGATTTTGGTGCCACTTGGAGCTGTAAAAACAAGAAGGGCAAACAGCTAGGAGAATAGCTAAAGGGCATGGCTGGAAGGCTGGGGCATGGCCTGACACTGATGGGTCAGAAGCTGTGCCACCTTGGTCTTTCTCTGTTCTGTGCATAGATTCAGTTCAGCGTGAACAGAAAAGCCAGTTGGAGGCCAGAGGAAATCTCCACATCTGGCTATTGGCTATTGGCATGTTTTTCCTACCTTTTAGGCTATGTTGGCAGGCAGGCAAGCAGGCATCCACACTCAGTCCAGGTAAAGGTCTCATTATGTCACTTGAGTGGTAAAGGGGAAGGGGTTATATTGCATATAATGATCCCAGCAATTTATTAATCTTTTGGGGAGCATTGTTTGTATTTCCTTGTTGATAAAGCACCCTTTGGTTTTTGTGCTCCCCAGAAGGAACAAATAATAATATTCAGAGACTGGGAATGCATGACAGCTCTTTTCCCTCCTGTTGTAAAAGAGCAAAAATAGTCTCCCTTCTAGCCTAAATACAAGAAAAAGACTCTTTCTTTCTACCACCCACCCACCCCCCATTTATCAAGGAAGACTGAAGGACAAGCATTGAAAAACACTCTGGAATCAACAATCTTTTCAGCATGTACTGTACTTTTTAAGGAACCCTGGCAAGTGCAGACTTCTCACAGTGAAGAAAACATTTTTGACTAAGGAAAGTCAGATCAGAAAAAATAACACCTGTAACTAGGAAAATCATTACATTTCCTAATTTTGAAAGAAAAACAATTGTTTTGTACCAAGTCATTCATTGTTCATCTTTGGGTGGTGTTATAGAACGTGGTGACATGCAATCTGGAAATGCGAACATTGATTAGGAACAGTTCAATGCACCAAAATCACAGGAGGGAAAAAAGCCCACCTGAATTGATTTTGCTTCACTACAATGGCTGTGTGAATTGCTACACAGAGCCACAACCTCAAAACAGTTCTCTTTTAGTTTCATGCATTCTGTGCTGTGTGTTTGTGTTAATATGCAATAGCACGCACACACAAACGCACACTTCCTGCAGAAAAGGAAACTAGCCTTGGGCTGGCTCCCAGGTTACACTAGTTCATTGACATGAGTAAGTGTGGGTGATGTTGGCCCTTGCCAGACACGGTCTTTCCCCAAATGTTTATTAGTTTACAAATCCTATGTATTTACTAGTAAGGTTTGACAGCCAAAGATGGGGATGATAGGCTTCCACATTACGCTGGTACATAACCTTTAACAGCAACCTTGCCACATGGCAACCTTCCTGTTAGCATGGAACCTGAACCAAATGAGACCTGAAAAATGGAATCTAAATCCACTACTGGTGCAGAGATGCAGTTTTCTAGTGTTTTTTCCCTTACCAATTGGTGTCTATAGTTTTACTTCTATGTCAGCTCTGTCATTGGTATAGGATTTTTTCTGGTGTTGGGGGTGTGCCTGCTGCGTGAATTAGAGTTAGGATATGGCATATGTTGACTCTTGTTGACTCTTGGGCAGAAGATTTAGCCAAGAGGGTTAATGCCTCTGTTTGCCCGAAGATAACAGCTGAAGATCTGAAGGTCGTGAGCTCGGGACTGCCGGAAGTGTCTGTGAGCGGCAGAGCTTGCAAACTGCAGCTGATTAAAAGCTGAGTTCCAGCTGCCTCGTGGGAGGAGGAGGTGTGCTGAAGTCAGCTGCGTCTCTGGTGGGAGCAGGGAAGCCTCTTATCAGCCAGCAGAAGACAGACAGGTGGCTAAGAAAGAAGGCTAAATCCAGAAAGAAAGATCTGTATGAGTGTTGTTCTTGAAAGATAGAACATTTCTGTAAATTGTAAAAACCTTCAGGTTTATGAATAAAAGTCTGCCTATGTAAACCGCCTTGAGTTACAGTCATTAGAGAAATCTAGTGATCTTAAGAAAGGCGGTATATAAATACATGTATTATTATTATTATTATTATTGTTGTTGTTGTTGTTGTTGTTGTTGTTGTTGTTGTTGTTGTTGTTGTCGTTGTCCCTCCCACATCCCTTTGACTTGGCACTCCAATCTCCTCCCTGTTTTGGCTTCTCCTCCTGTTGCTGCACTGGTGTCCCAGTTCCCCTGGTATGGCATTTTTTAAATGTTGCTCCAGCATTCGTGGTGTATATGGAGCAGCAGATGCACTAGCAGGGCTATCATTGTGCAGGTGTAAGTGGAGATATACTGGCATATCAGTATAGGATTGGGCTGCTATAGAGAAGGTCTATGCATATCTACTCAGAAGTAAGTCTGTTGAATTCTGGCACTTTCTCCTGGGAAAGTGTGTATGGGATTACAGCCAGCTGCAAGCTTGTATAGAAGCCCCCAGGCAGGGCTCAATGTGGGACATTCCTGCAGGAACCCCCACCACCCCCAAGGCTTCCCTTTCACCAAAAAGAGCACTTACAGTGCTACCACCATAATAGTTGGTGGTGACATGATGACATGTTTGGAGACAATGACAGGTGGGAGGACCCAAGATAAAGCTGCTGTGCTCACCCCACTGACTTACACTCCATAGAGATCCCAGCTGCAGCAGCAGATGATATCCTTGACATCAGTCACACTGGCTTAAGGCTGGCCCTGCACTGGGGAGTAGTCCCATTGAACTCAATGGTTCAAGTATAGACATGCTTAAGATTGTACCATTAATTCATCCAGATCTGTCCTATTTACTTCACTAGAACTACCATGGATTCCAGCTGGCTGTTGAAATGAACCTAAATGTTCTCTATCTCTTGTTATCTCCCTGGCTTTCCTGCATATTTTCTAGCAATTAAAGATGCATTGAAACTAGAATTTCTGACTACTTTTAATTACGGGCACAATCCTATGGATGTCTACTAAGAAGTAAAATTGTATTGTGTTCAATGGAAATTACATCCAGGAAAGTGTACATAGTTATGTATAATTATTAGAAAAATCAAGTAACTCAAATAAATAACAATGCTGTGTAATGTAATTATTTGCTACAAATGATCACAAATGATTCCAATATATTAAACATTTGTTCCAGCAGCTGTTGAAATCTATCATCATTAAAAGTATTCACCCGCCAGGCAACTCCTTAGCAGATGCTTATTTAGCAATGCAATTGCTCCCAACTTATGATTCTGAGTTTTAAATTCTTTCACAGTAACAATTTCTCTTTTTCTGTCCTCAGTTTACTACTAGGTTATAGAGACGTATATGTGTATTCAGAAGTCCATTGCAGACTTTTAAAAAGCTCTTTAGAGATGAAACCATTTACACTGGGATAGCTCCATCCATTTTAATGGGTCTGGTGCAAAATATACAATTTGTGATGTGTAACTGTATGAAAACATACTTTCAGCCCAGTCTCAAATAAGAACACGCTTCTCAAGTTCTGCCCGTGCACAAAAAAACAGTTCAATTTATCTCAATTGACCAATGTGGTTCTTTGGCAAGTTATATTATCTGGTAGTGATTATTTAATAGTGCAAGTAGATGGAAAAAACATATTTAAGGAATAGGGGGTATTTAAAAAGATGGAAGATAGGACCAGGAACTCATGACCATGAATAATGGGAAAGGGGGTGGGGGAGAAGAAACTGCAGAAGTTTAGTCCTTGACCTGTAAGCCTTTCCATTTCTGAGTCCAAAGCAGATCTAAACTCAGTAGATTCTGTAATCATGTGGACCTGGGCCTTTATGAACTCCTTGTAGTTTATTATGATTTGGACCCAAAATGCAATAGGTCACAATCTAATTTTTTTTTTGACACAATAGCCCTGCCCTGTTTGCATGACCAATGTGTAGAGGTGTTTGAAAATGGTGTTATTTATTTTACTCAGAAGTAAGCCCATTGTGTTGAGTAAGGCTTAGACTGTAATCCTATGTTACTGGAAACAAATACCTCTACCAATTTGTTATGCTTGCAATCAATGTGTGAAAGGTGGAGCAAGATTGTGCCTGTGGCCTACCACATATTGATCATGTCTTGTAAACAGAGCCTCTGTGCATGGAATAGTCTGTGATCCTATCCACGCTTACTAGGGGGTAAGTCCCATTGATTGTAATGGGACTTGCTTCTGAAGAGATATGTGTAGGATTGGGCTCTAAGCTGAGTTTTCCAGAATTTTGAGAGAAGCAAGTTCTACTGCAAAAATAGATTACCCATTTTCTATCAAAGATGCGCTGGAGATTGCATTTCTACCAATGTTGCTCTAACGCATCATTGGTAGAAAATGTTAAACACAGCATTAAGTATGACCCAGTGGCTTGGTGGTTTCTAGAAACATTTTCCTTTACAGAATATTTTTTGTTAGTTAGAAAATAAAGACTGTGTTCTACAGCCAGCAACCCTGTTGCAACAACTGGCATCTTAACAGATAAATCATTGAGCTATTGTGTTGTTGGAATGAAAAGAAAAAGTCGATGACGACTGACTTGAGCAGGGAAGGTGTGATGTGGGACCCATAAACTATCTCTGTATAATCTATGTAACAGCTCATTTACAGCTGATATCTTTGCCTCCTGCTGCTTTGTTTGTTTGCTCTAACTTTAAACCCACTGAATTCACGCAGATGCAAATTGATCATCTGGATCAAGAAGCATGAAAGTATCAAACTTAATCCAATTCCCATCCATCTCTTTAATATATAATCCAATTCCCTTCCATCTGATTATATAACCAAATAATCCCACAGACCTCAAAAAGGAGATGAAAGATGAGGCACAGTCAACATAACCTATAGCAACATAACCTGCAACAATTCAGTGCAATGAGCAAATATTGGCTTTTTTTCTGAAATTCAAGGCTGTTGAAGAAATTCCTAAGATTTAACTCTCTGTACAGCAACTCTTTGCTCATTTTCTGAACCTCATTTCAATGTTAGGCGGGACTTCCGCTTGAGTGGCAGCCCGTCCGTAGCGTTCCGCGGCTGCCCTGGCCTCGGGGGGGCTCCTGCTCGCCGCGGGGGACAGGTGAGGGTTGCGCCGGGTGCCTGGGCGAGCAGCGGGGGGGCGCTAACCGGGGGCAGCCCCCCCCGAGGCCAGGACAGCTGCGGAACGCTACGGACGGGCAGCCAATCACGCGGAAGCCCCACGTAAGTCCCACCCAGCGTTCCCCTTGTTCATTTGTAGATCCTATCGCTGATCAGGAGGGCTGCCATTCAGTGGCAGAACATACACGTTCGCTACAGGTTGAATCCTGGCACCCCCATATTGGGCTGGGAAAGACCTGTTGTGTAACACTGGAGAGTTAGCTGTCAGTCAAGTTAGGCAATACTGAACTAGACAGACAAATGATCTGATTTGGGGGAAGTCAGCTTCCTATGTAACTAGTTCATCATCTCATGCCTCACAGAGGCAAATTGGGCTGGGTGACACTGTGGCAGCAGTTGACAAAGTCGTGTGCATCTCATAAGGGAGGCTGCTGTCAATGAATGACCATGCTGCAATCAACAGCTTAGTTTCTAAGGTGTCACAGACACTTTTCCTTGCTGCCTGTACACATTATTGCAGCTACTGTTCTCAAATAGCCCTTTAATGGCACTTTGTTTTGAGAACTAGATCCTGGAATCCCTACACACAATGCACTTTCCCTTCCCCTGTTCTCTGTGTTTTCCATGGGTGTCCCCAGTGGTGTCATCTACTCCACAGTAGACGGTTCGCTGGGCGGGAGTAGGGAGTGATTGACAGTCCGTTGATTCACTTCCGGTTTCTTCGCGCGCCCCGCGCAGCTTTCCCTCGCCTCGGAGGGGGCGCCTGCTCGCCTTGGGGGATGGGTGGGGGGCGCGCCGGGTGCCTGGGCGAGCAGGCGCCCCCTCCGAGGCGAGGGAAAGCCGCGCGGGGCGCGCGAAGAAACCGGAAGTGAATCGACGGACTGTCAATCACTCCCTACTCCCGCCCAGCGAACCGTCTACTGGGGAGTAGATGACACCACTGGGTGTCCCCTCCACTGAGCATGTTGCCAACACTCCCATTGAAGCCCCGGTGAAAGGTCACTGAAATTTCATCCATAAATTAGCAAGCGAAAGAACAGAGCAATGGAGGCCAACCATCAAAATCACTCCCACTGCACCCTGATTGAGAGGAGCTATTGATTTATTGTCACTTTTGAAACACTGTTTTGCTGGTTGTTTGTCTGATAATCAGCAGTCCATTTGCAAAACCTCACCTTCCAAAGGCTTATTGCTTGCACATAAGAATGTCTTCTGTGCTATAATGGAACCTGGCAACCATGTTCCTGGATTGTATAATTTATTTTCCAGAATAAATATAATTCCAAAGCCAAGCATTCAGATGAAGCCAATTGTTGATGCAGGGCAGTCTTGTACCCATTAAACGCATAGGCACACTCTCCAGTGCATTGGACGGGGGAATATCAATTGACCGTGTATAAATTGTGGTCACCACATTCCCTTGTGATCCCTCTTCTGTATTTAAAATTGTTATCTTTTTACTTTATGAGGAGGTGGGAGGGAAGTTGTACAATCATTTCTACAGCAAAGTGGTGGTGGCAGTCTCAGAGCGCAATCCTACCCAGCGCTGGATTGGCAAGGCTGACCAGCTGGCCGGCCAGTGCCATATCTAACGCTGGGTCAGGAAGGCTGGAGCCTCCCCACGGTAAGGGAGGCTCCAGCCTCCCCTATGTGCTCCTTGGATCTGCGCCTGCTAAACAACAGGTGTAGATCTGAGTATACTGCGTGTCTCGAATTGGGGGCTGCACGGCCTCCCAAATGGGTATAGGATTCAGCCTTATGGCCGAATCCTGGACCAGCCAATGTCTCCCCCAACCCCTGCCAATCCCATATCCAGATGGACACAGGGCCTCCCTTGTGCTAGCCGGCGCAACGGAGGTGCAGTGCAGGCGTAAGGGGACCGGCGATGCCTGCAGTGGCAGTCCCACTGCCTAAGCGCTGACATGGGGGTGCCAATCGGCACTCCCGCATCAGTGCTAAGTGAGCAGCCTCGACACAACCCTGTTGCGTCGAAGCTGCACGGGTTATAGGATTGCGCTGCCAGTTAGTGTTTACATTGATTAGTAGAGGGAGTTTTTGGCTGGGGCATCTTTTCACTCTAGCAGAACTACCATGTGGCAAGCTGCAGCCTCTGAACTTTCCTCTGCTAGCAGAAGACCCACATTGTTGTCAAGCTGGCCCCACCCAGTAGTCGCAGAACTGTTCCTTTCTGGTGTTACTCAGGATTCAAGGCAGATCAAAACAAATACGCAGAAGATAAGAATAATGGGAAAGCAGTATGGAAGAGTGCTTGTTTTGCCAGAAGGTTAGTGTAACGGCCTGATCAAACTAGCCTTTGTGGTGGCGTTAAAACATATGAATGTGTCAACCTGTATGACATGCCTTTACAACACCACAAATAGTGCAATGCCAGCAGATGGGGGGAGGGGTTTGGAACAGGGCAGGGATGGGGAGAAATGGGGAAGTCTGGGTGGAAACAGAGAGGGTGGGAAGCAGAATAGGGGAGGGGTTCAATTCTGGTGGAAGCGTATTGCTCCGGATAATTACCGCATTCCCTCTCACTTTCTCCCTTCAGACATGTGCCAGCAAAATGATGATGGCACAGATCCAAAGGCATCTCTTCAGGCAGTGGACTCTTGCCCCAGCGGGAGGGGACTCAATGACTGTCCCCCCCCCATAGGCGGTGGAACGTGTTCTGTTGGTGGATAAAGAAGGTTAGTTAGGATTGAGTTGTATGTTGCATTGAATCTACCAATGCTGAAGTGGTCAAGTGGGTTGAATGATGACATTGCAAATATGGATTAGGTTTAGCAATTGTACTGTAATTTGAAATGAGAGAAGGCATTCAAAAAGCCTGGTCCCTTTTTGAATTAGACCAGAACCCTGTGATGTTTGGACGTGATTCTGAATTCTGTGCTGCTGTCCTCTCTGCTGCCAACTCCCTACCCTCTTCCCAACTCATCTTGTTGAAGGAGGGTAGTGATGGGGAAGCCTTTGGGCTAACTAGGCCTCAAGCTCAAGACTTGGATGCTATGGTCATATATGAAGCCATGTCCATATATGAAGCCATTAGGAGGCACAAGAATGGTCATTCACAGAACTTCTCAATATCAAGGATACTGTAAGAAGCATCTGCATCAGGCTCCATTAACACTAGAAAGCATCAGAATGACATTTTCTGCGCATACTAGTGTCAATTGGATGCTGCAATCCAATTAATGCAAAGCATCAATTAATTCGGAGAAGCATGGGAACTTCGGGGGCCTAGAGTTGCAGTGAGCCTTCTCTGCCATTGTCTCCTCTCTACAAGGCCTGTCTGGGAAGGAGTGACTGTCAGGGAATGGTGCGATGGTGTGGACTGGTGGCAGTGAAGTGAGGCCAAATTGAGACTTGGCCCATGTTTAAACAAATTCCTTGGGCCTAATTTGAATTGTTTCCATATTACTTTGTTGAGTCTATTTTGCATTAACGTGCCCATAGTACAAGACAGTGTTCTGCCAAATTCCCTGCTGGGCCTCCCCAAGGGCCTCAACGTCCACACTAGGCTAATTAGTCTCCCCTCCAGAGCGGCCTCAGAGAGGCAAGAGGGAGGGGGTTCATTCACCCACTGGGCCTCCTCTCTTCCAGCAGCTTTGCTTGGGATCACCAGCTGGCCAGCCTCCTCCAGACTGCCCTCATCACTGGCTTAGCTCCGAACTACTCTAACACCAACAAACCCCACCACCAACCAATAGGCAGTCAGCTTGCCCAAGCCATAACTGCCTCCTCAACTTGGTGGCTCCAGGGGCATGGCAGCCATACAACAATTCCCAATGGTTATTCCCCACAATAACCTTACCTTATCCAGTCTTTCAGCCAGTCCATTCAAAAGTCCTGCAGGCAGGCAGGCAGGCAGGCAGGCAGGCAGGCCAGCCAGCAGTCCATCAGTCCAGCAATCCGTCTGTCCAGCACCTACCTGGTACCCTCCTCCAGCACCTTCCCAGGTCCTTTACTGCAGCTCTTGCCTCCAACTTTATACTGAGACCAGCCAATCAGTGGGCAGGCTTTAATTCATCAGTCACACCCATCTGCACCTGTGCTAACCTCCCTTCATAGCCAGAGCCCTTATCAGCCTGCAGCTGTGTTCCTGCTGTGGGAGTTCTGGGATTAACCCTATAATCCCTGTTTTACCTGGACAAGGGGCCATTGCTGATACCATTCCCTGATTCCTGGGGTATCTCCTGCCTTTTCCAATACAGACAGGAAGTAATGATGCAATCACACCATGATATACTAAAAGGTACGTGGATCAGCTACATGGGTCTACAGTCTTCACAACTCACCAGGTTGGATATGCAAACTGGTACTCAATTTGAGACTCAGAGGACAGCTCTGTAGACAGATGTTTCCTTTTATGTGGTGAGAGAGGATATATGATGGGCTCTTCAGGATCATGTGTGCTAGCCTAGGGGTGTTAATGTTTGTTAAAAACTAAAAACCCACAAAACACCACCTTTTTGGTGCAAAAATATCTGCATAAAAACACAAAACACCACATTTTGGTGCAAAAATATCTGCATAAAAACACAAAACACCACATTTTGGTATTTAAGGTATTTTCCAAAAATTAAAATAGATTACATTTCCAGTTAGAAATAATACTGTGGCTGCATCTGCTGACACTATATCACCTACCTAGTACATTTTAAAATAATATAAATTACTAAAAATGGGAACTTGGAATGAGAATAAAAACATTTTCTGCCTTTCAAATAACAAAATATGTGAAAAAATAACACCATTTTCAAACACCCCTATGGTAGCTCTGTCCCGCTAATCATGTACCAGTTAGCCCCCGCTGCTCTCCTCACAGTTTGTGTTTGTCTGTAGAGCATTCCGGGGTTCTAATCACAAGGTGGGACTTGCTGCATTTAGCTTTTTCCTCTGCAGACAAAATGCTGAACGTGAGGAGAGGGGCTTGGGGTATCATTGGCAAGCACAAGGCAAAATAATTCTTGAATAACTTATTCTTGAATAAAGCACTTATTTTTGAATAGCTCCTCATGCGTTCCCTCTCCGTGTGAGAGAGGACACCCAACATGAATGCAGTTCTTAATCTGGCAGGATCACCCATGAAATTTTGTAGCACCCACCTCAGGAAGAAAGGCATCCAAGTGACAGATTTTACCTCAGCAGATGTATCCCATGAGCCTCTATTGTCTAGGCTCATAGTGCTCTATAAATGGAGCCTAGAGCATTAAAAGCATTCAGCTGAATGCTTGAACCTGGCCTTTTGGGTGACATATTAGACAAGTTGTCTAGGTGATGTCAGATTTATTTTCCTTTAAAACTCAAGTGAATGGGTCCTGAATTACCTCTCTGTGCATTAGTTTATCTAGAACCATTGACTTTTGAATCAATAAGAAGTTATAATATAAAATATATAGTAAGAATTTTTAATTGCAGCATGCCTGGGTGAAAAGTAGATCGCTGGCAGATAATCACAGCGGACCTTGTGCAGCTCTGCAGGAGAATGTTAATGTAAAGCCTGCTTATTCAGGAGATTATCCACTTTATGAAAAATTCTATTAAATATCAGGAAGTCACTACAAAACAACATTCTACATTCTGAGCCAGGTTGCCATAGTTCTTGGACATTCAGACAGTGTACATTCTCCTGTTATAGATGCATTTCAGTCATTGATGGTCTACCATACAAGTGAACTTCTGTGGAGGAAGTGGCAATGAAGAAATCAGATGAGACAGAAGCAAAGTATTCTCCTGTAGCCTTGGACAAGAGTCATTTGTGCATGTAGCAAGTAAGGGGTGTTCAATTTCTATGTACAGTGTTTCCTCTGCAGTGCCTCATTCGCCCACATCCAGCGGCGCCGACTTGATGTCAACATTGGGGGTGCCAAAAGCCATGCCCCCGACATCGATGTTGCCACATCAGGCCACGCCCACACAGCAGGAAAACACCGTCTTCAAATTAAATAAGCAAGCAAAGCAAGCAAACAGTATTTATATACCGCTTTTCAACAAAAAGTTAACAAAGCGGTTTACAGGCAAAAAAATTAAATTGGCTCCCTGTCCCAAAAGGGCTCACAATCTAAAAAAAAAAAAAAAAGGCAGAACACCAGCAGCAGCAGCCACTAGAAAAGACACTGTGCTGGGGTAAAGAGGGACTGTTACTCTCCCCCTGCTAAATATAAGAGGAACACCACTTGACAAAGTGCCTCTAACACAAATCATGTGCACAATCTATTGAACACAGATAGTGTCTGCATCACTTCTGCACCTTTCCAGCCCTGAATAGTGGGTCATGTTTCGGGTTTCCCCCCCCCCCCCAACTTTCTTGATGTAATTAAAATAGCAAAGCACGGAAGCCACACTGCCCACGTTCTCGCCCGAGCGTCTGACGGCATCCAGCAACATCCCTGTGTAAAAGGAGCCGTTCCTCATCCACATCCCCTCTGAAATGCTCACAGAGTTCCTCCTGAAACTCCTGTTGAGCCCCAACTAGGAAGTTCTTGGCCTTGGCCATAAGTTGAGCAGAGCCCTGCCTGAAGCTAAGTGGTTAAGTTCAAATGATAATAAATAAAAAAGCCCTAAAACTCAGGCAGGCAGGCAGGCAGGCACCCAAAGGCAGGTGCTTTATTGCTGCCTGCCTGCTGCTGCAGCAGCTGCAGCGGCGGCAGCAGGCAATGTGTGCCACTAGTCTCTAAAACACCGGGCAAGAACAGAAGCAAGCAAAAAAATAAATGCTACGAGAATGAAAGCGCCTCCTTAGAGGTAGCAATGGACAATTGCGGCCTTCGCTTCCAACAATTTCAGAAACGACAGCAAAGCAACAGCAACTTGTTCTGTTGCTGCACTAACTTAGTCATGCTTCTTCCTAATTTGTGTGAGACTTTTTAGCTTAGCAAAAAGGGCAATTGAGGAAAAAGATGATTAGGCTTAGAGCGCACCTAACTTGGAGTTAGGCCGGCACAAAGGACACTGTAACGTATGTTTGGACCACTCTCAAAATCAGAGAGGTCAGAACACAGACATGCACCATCCCTTCTGACTCTGAGGGTGCAATCCTAACCAACGTTCCAGCACCTGGGTAAGGGTAATGCAACTTTAAGGGAACAAACATTCCCTTACCTTGAGGAGACCTCCATTACTGCCCCCAACTGCAGGATGCAGCACGTGCCCCACTGGCACAGCAATGTCAGTGCTGAAAAATTGCTTAGGATTGTGCCCTGAGAGTGATCCAAACACACTTTATGGTGGCCCTTGTGCTGGCCAAACCTTGCTGGTCTATCTGTGCTGGCCTAACTCCAGGTTAGGATTGCGCTCGTATGCATGTTGTGGAGAGAAATTTTCCTCCTCCTCTCACAATAGAACACTGAGTCATCCTGTGAAACTGATTGATGGGAGATTTAAGACAAACAAAAGGAGATTAGTCACAAAGCACATAATTAGTCTGTGGAATTCATTGCCACAAGATGTGATGATACACACTGGCTTAATAAATGGTTTTTTTTAAGGGATTAGAGAAATTAATGGAGGACAGTTCTATTAGCAATCATGATAGTTACGCATTTCCTCCAGGCCCCGCAACAGTGTGGCTTATATATGGTCTACATCAGTGGTCTCCAAACTGCAGACTGCTGCATAAAGACAAAGCCATCCTCACAACATGCAGCGCTTCCTGTTCTGTGTTGCAGCTTCTTTTCTTTTAAGCCGATCTTCTAAGAAAGTTGCTCTAGAGACAGACACTTCTGCCTGGAAAACAGGGTGCAGAGCCTGCTGGGGTGATGGCCAGTGGAAGAGATTTTCTGAGAAGATCAGCTTAAAAACTAAGTAAAGAAGCTGCAGTGCAGAACAGTAAGTGCCAGTTCTGGCTTTTCTAGGACTCTGGAAGCGCAAACCTAAGCTGGAGTTAGTCCAGCACAGTTAGGCCAGCAAGGTTTGACTGTCACAAGAGACACCGTAAAGGATGACTCTCAGAGTCAGAGAGACCAGCACACAGACATGCGCTATCCTTCCTGAATCTGAGATTGTTCCAAACATACTTTACCTGGTCCTTTGTGCTGGCCAAACTTTGCTGGCCTAACTGTGCCGGCCCAACTCCAGGTTAGGACTGCACCCTGGATCTGGACTGAGGGCTGCAGTTTGGCTTCTGCTGATCTACATAATCTACATAATCATTTATTGCAATGAACTACTTTAATCTCTTTTAGCCTCTAATTCATGCTGCTCTGATACTGTAAACAAATCAAAGCTAATCAAGCTGTTGTTATCTTGGATTTCTGTTTGTCACTGTAAATAGAACTAGGGATCTCACTGGCTTTTCTCTAAATAGTATATTTGGGAAGGTTCTCGCCCCCCCAGTCTACTAAACTAAAGAACACCAGTCCTAGCAGTCATTACAGAAAAAAAGTATCCTATTCCTCCTACATATGCTGCATCTTCATTTTCTCAGTGTGCCTCAGCAGAGAGATTTGTAGAAGTCCCCAGCCATGCATTGCCTCCGTAACTTCCTCATAGCTCATTGGCCTCTAACATTTTATCGACTTTCACCACTGTGTGAATCCCAGGATATTTATTCTTGAAGCTCTCAGGGACCCATTGAAAATAAAATTTATTTTATGGCGCTTTATAACAATCCACAGAGCTACAGATAAAATCCTCTCGTTATTGCTCAGTTTTTGTTCTTTGTAAGGAATGCTTTGCCTGCTTGCCACCTAAAACCCATTTTAGATTAAGACAGTGGCAATAAAGATCTCTGCAGGATGTTAGCGCCCATGATTAAGGAGGAGGATGTTGGCTTATTGCCTATCATTTGCTCAAGGGGAAATGTTAGGACAAAATGGAATGGTAGAAAGATAATATACAGAGGCAGACTGACGTTTGGATTCTCTTCTCTCGCCTTCAAATGTACAAGATGCTCTTGTTCTGAAATCCCCGTTCTAGCTCCTTCATAGGTGGCATTCAAACCACCACATTTGTCTCATTTGTCTCATTTTAAATTGTAAATTGATTCAGTGATGTAACTCAGGGTGCAATCCTAACCTGGAATTAGGCCGGCACAGTTAGGCCAGCAAAGTTTGGCCAGGACAAGGGACACTGTAAAGTATGTTTGGACCACTCTCAGAGTCAGAGAGGCCAGCACACAAATGTGCACCATTCTCCCTGACTCAGAGAGTTGTCCAAACGCACTTTACGGTGTCCCTGGTACCAGCCTAACTTTGCTGGCCTAACTGTATCAGCCTAGCTCCAGGTTAGGATTGCTCCCTCAGTGGCGTCACTAGGTTTGGTGGCCCCTGACCGCTTCCCATTTCGGCCCTGCCCCTGCGTACAGGTGCCCTTTGAGGCGAAGAACGGCTGTTCCTCTGCTACAATCCTTGTGGGACTTGGGGTACCATAAGCTCTCCACCAGTGATGTCATCTGGTAATGAAGATCGGGAACGCTGGGCAGGACTTACGCGTGATTGGCAGCCCGTCCGTTCCGTTCCGCGCGCCCCACCACTGCTCGCCCAGGCACCCGGCGCTCCCCCCACCCGTCCCCCCCCGGCGAGCAGGTGCCCCGCCGAGGCCAGGGCAGCCACGGAACAGAACGGACGGGCAGCCAATCATGCGTAAGTCCCGCCCAGCGTTCTCGATCTTCATTACCAGATGACATCACTGCTCTCCACCCATCCACTGTTCTTGGCCTTCATGGCGCTTTCATGTTCATACGCAGGTGACAAGTGGTGACTTGGTCAAACCCTGAATCACTGCTCAACAATTTTACAGACTGCCTGCCCTGGTCCTGGGTGCAACCTCACAAGTCTGGATCTGGCGCTCTGGGGCCTGGGTGAGCTGCTTCAAGGTTTGGCAGGAGAAACAGGTGCTGGCCTTGTCACGGGCCTCAGAAGGAAGCACGTGAGGTGTTGCAATACATCTTCCTCCTAGTACGGCCTTGCCTTCGCAGGACCTTAGTCCTCACTGGGGCAGCAGCACCTCAGAATGCCTTGTGGTTGGCTGGCAGCTGGCCATGCGGCCTGTGCTAATGTGGTGGCATCTGTGCTAAACCAGTCCGTGCAGTTGGGTACTGCAGACCTCACACCCAGTCTGATGATGGGGGAGCAGACCCGCCTTCTGCTCCAGGTAAGTCCGACCCTGGACATAAGCAGTCATTTTGGTGTCACCCCCCCCCAACTGTGTCACCCAGTGCAGTTCACCCCTCAAATCCTCCTGGTGATGCCACTGATGTCACTCATACATGTTGTTCAAATATACTTTTAATCTGGTGGTTACAAGCTAAACTAAAATAGAGTGAACATTTGCTAATTGGCTGCAAATTGTTTCTTCCAAGCTGGAGGGATAATAGTGATCTTGTGGGGAGCTCTGAGCAGGACCCAATTTGCCTCTGTAAATCTATGCCTCTGTAGATCATGTCATTGCATATTCTGCAGCAGTGTCATACATGTGTGATAGGTTCTAGCTGCCACCAGCAAGGTAAAGTGAGGGCCTTGTTACATATCCTTCTCTCAGATGGGAGTCTCTCTATCAATTGGCAGCTCCTACACTGAATTAATGTGGGATGTAGTGGCGCAGTGGGTTAAGCCGCTACTGCTGGGCTTTCCAACCAGAAGGTTGGGAGTTCAAGACTGCGCAACGGAGTGAGCTCCCGTTGCTTGTCCCAGCTCCTGCCAACCTAGCAATTCAAAAGCACCTAAATGCAAGTAGATAAATAGGGACCACTTCGGTGGGAAGTGACCTACTTGTGAGATCCTAGAGACATGCAAAAGCACAATTTGTAATTTGGTCTGATCCACCAAGATAGTTCTTGGTAGTTCTTTAGATCACAGTTCTAGATTGAATACATTTAGATCACTTTAGATCAGATACGTTGGTAGGCAACACAGTACTGGAGCACAGGCTCAGAGCATAAGCCCCAGTTTTCCTGCTATTTACCATTCTCTACTGTTAAACCACTGTTGCTGAACTTGTTGATCGGAAGTTTGGCAGTTCAAGACCATGCGATGGAGTGAGCTCCTGTTGCTTGTCCCAGCACCCAACATAGCATGTAAAAATGTAAGTAGATAAATAGGGACCACTTCGGTGGGAAGGTAACAGCGTTCCATGCGCTACGGCGTAGAGTCATGCCGGCCACATGACCACGGAAGCTTGTCCTCGGACAAAACGCCGGCTCTACAGGCTTTGAAACGGAGATGAGCACCGCCCCCTACAGTCGGTCACGACTAGACCATTCGGTCGTGGGGAAACCTTTACCTTTATACTGAATTACTTGAGGAGGGAGAAGGAAAGCCAGAAGCATCTCCGCTGAGGTTCCTGATTAGCTTCTTTTCCTGTCTCTCACGGATGAACTCCCAGACAGTCACATCCTAGACACTCACACCTTTTCTGAGAGTTGTGGCCGACAGGGTCACCAGATATAATGGAGTTCCTGTACCTTTAACTATTGTATAGAATAGCGAATTTTGGCAGATGCAGCTCAACATGGAAGGGTTTAACAAGCCTCACCTGCCAAAATTCCTTCTTCCATACAATAGCTAAAGGTATAGGACTTTTCTCCATCGTAACTGGTGGCTGAGTAAGGCTGAGGAGGCAAATTGTTCCTTAGGTTAAAGAAATAGGTGGGTTTTATTCTATCAAAGAGCAAAGGGAAAAAGGCTTATCAGGAGTAAAAAATGGCACCAGGAAAAAATAAGACATGGTCAAATTCTATATTTGAGATCAAGAAGCAAAGTTCAAAAGGAACGTACAGCAAGTTCTAACTAAAACGGTGTCTGACTGAAATAAAATTCACTTACAGGCAGTATCTCAAAGCAACCTTGACACTTTCACCAGAAAGAAACTGATGGTTTAGGAGTTAACCCTGTCCTGGCTGGAGAGGACCAGTATTCCTTTTCACTTGACTGGCATGTGACAGGTTCTTTTATCAAGTTTCTTTTATCCGATTTTGGGGTGACCGGCCTGCCCAATCTCTGACAGGCTGGCTTGAAATTGATGAGACCTTAAATTTCCCAAATCATATGAGCCGGTTGAAATGCATATGAAACCATGCATTTGCTGAAACAAGCAAACATGGCCAGTGACCCCAGCCACTGTGTGCTGACGGTGGGAAGAAGCAAGAGAAAGAGTCCCAGGGAAAACTCCATCCTAGTATTAGATAATTAACTAATTGATGGATTTTGGTGAATCCAGGTCTACCCACTTAGAAACTTTCACCTAATGCTATTTGGGCATATTGTTTATCTACCGAGTTTATCTACAGCTTCCAGAGGGGCAGCAAAAACAAACGAAAGAATTATTCCAGGAATCAGTTCCAGTCTTACACTAGTTCCAGCAGACTTGTACCTTCAGTATCCCCACCTATTTGACACCCTATTTCCATTCATGGTAATCTCCAGAGCTCCAGAATGAACATATTTGACACTTCTAACTCTATTAGTGGCAAACTCTGAAGAAGATTTATATTCTCTCTTTTCTCGTTCTTCGAGGCTGAGGTAAAATTTTCACCAAGTCAAAGCAGGAATTGGGAAGATCTGGGAGACCAATTGCCAGTCCATAGATCTCCTCGCTTTTTCACCTTCTAGAGTTTTGCAGTTTCCTTCTCATTGTGATATCTATGACAGATTCCAGTCATAGCCAAGAATTACACCTAGTTACATCTCTGGCAATATTACCGGTCAGGAAGCCTGCTTACGCTTGAAGGAAATTAGTAACATTAAGAGTGAATTAATCAAGAGGGCAGACAGGTATGTCACTGGCACCATTTATCTGCTGATCTCGGTGCTCTGAAAGCCCATAATTCATGTCCTCCCAACTTATTACTGGGGCAAGTTTCTAGATGTTGGCACTTTGTGGCTCTTTGCTTTAGGGAAAATGAGAGGCTGAGTAAAAAGACAGTGATAGGGAAAACCACTTCAGGAACCTGCCATTTGCCAAAGAAAAATTATCCACGGAGAACCTTTGTGATTTGTTGGAAGAGCTCAACAAGCAAAGGGCACTCTGCCGCAATTGATCAATTTCACTTTTATCAGTAGCCTCAGCATGATTATGGCCTATGGCAAGACGCTGTAATTGATGAGAACACGCCTCTAGCTGCACTATTGCTGCTGTTAGGCATAATGTACATTGAAAAGGCTGAACATCCTGTACACTCTGTACTAAGACTAGTGAAGAAGGGGATAAAGCAGCACTATCTGAGGGCTCAGTCCTAAACTGGAGTTAGGACAGCAGAGTCAGGCCAGCAAAGTTAGGATTGCTGTCTGAGTCACATGCTAAGTTCCATGGATTCAGTTAGTTGTATCCATGGAGCAAATTCAGGGTTTGGGTTGAAATGTCATCAGTCAACGTTAGCCAAAGTAATTGACATGAGGGAAGGGACAATCTCATATTTGTGACATATCTAAACCTTTGCCTGTTGAATGCAGACAGTGATACTGAGCTAGATGGACCATTGCCTGAAACAATGTGAAATTCTATTTAAGATGGTGATTTCTAGTTAAAAGACAACAACATGAGTTCTGACACTTGTACTCGTGTGGCCTCACTCACTTTAGAGGCATGGGCGGGTGAACCTGAGTAAAGAGTAAGGATCAACAAGACATTTTATACTGCCTCCTAATTATTTCCCAGTACGATGGGAGGAAACATGGTTATCAGGTCATTATGCCATTTAAAATATGATCAAAATGCGAACTGTTATTACATCCCCTAAATATGCTTGAGACTGATACAATATCATCTTAAAGCAGAGGATTAAGCCATGTAAGAAGGCAATTTCCATCCACTGGAACTCAAAATGGGAGTTCATTTACGTTTACAGTCTCAGTAATTAAATGATAACGCAAACCATTACTGCCTTTGATATGAAATGGGAACTCATTTTTTTTTTCCCAGAGGGCCCGTTCTAACTAGCTTTCCAAATGCTGCTTCTTCTCGGACTAATTCTTCTCACAGAGAAGTTCTCACAGAGACAAAGTTCTTCTCACAGTTTTCCTTCACAGTCTTTCCTCAGTAAAGTGAGCATCTTAGGATACTGAGCAAATCTATGGAGAATTTGTTGTGCAATTGCACATGTTGAGGTGGCTGCAATCCTGATAGTGAGGCAATGATTTTGTCCTTTTAGCCTGACATCTTGCAGAACTGTGACTTTTATTTTTATTTTTTTAAAAGGCAGCACAGTGGAAGGATTGTGGCTTCACAGGGCAGCCATGTTTGGACATGGTTCACAGCATTCCGGGCAAGCTAGTGATATCATTGCCTTTTTGGCCCCTGGGATGAATGCCTTCTTTTTTCTTTTCTACCAAGGATGCGCTGGAGATTGCATTTCTACAAATGTTGCTCTAATGCATCATTGGTAGAAACTAGTTTAAGCTTTGCTCTGCTGCTGAGCTTGTTGACCGGAAGGTTGGCAGTTCGAGACCATGCGATAGAGTGAGCTCCCGTGGCTTGTCCCAGCTCCTGCCAACCAAGCAGTTCGAAAGCATGTAAAGATGCAAGTAGATAGTTACCACTTTGGTGGGAAGGTAACGGCGTTCTGTGTGCCTTGGAGTATAGTCACGCTGGCCACATGACCACGGAAGCTTGTCCTCGGACAAACGCCAGCTCTACAGGCTTAGAAACTGAGATGAGCACTGCCCCCTACAGTTGGTCACGACTAGATGATTCGGTTGTGTGGAAACCTTTATCTTTTAACCACACAGAAGCTTCTGCACTGCCTCAGTGCTGGGACATCTTCCTGCAACTGCCTTTCTTTGAAAAGGCGATTCCCAGGAGACCAACAGGCCACCAGGAGGCCTACACAGAGGTAAGTAGACAATATATTCACTCAGGCAGGCCACCTCATTGCTCCCTCCCGCCTCCACAGGATTCAATGTTCTTTCAGTGCAGCTGCTTGGCGCCAATGGTGGGAGTTAGGATTGAATAGTAAGTCTCTAATTACTCTTTAAATTGTGGAATTGTTTTTTATTGTAATTTTTAAAAATGCTTTGCTACTCTTGTTAGCTTCTGTCCAGTGAAAGGTGGGATCGAAATTAATACATAATCTCAGTGTGGGGATAGCTCTAGAACAGATCACTGTGGATTGTGTAATGCAGACTGTGTAATGTGTAGATCTAGATTGTATAATGCAATGACACCACAAGATGCTGAGTATACAGTTTGAAATATCAGTTTTATGTTCTTATAAACATAAAGAGCTTATAAAATCTTATAAATAAAGATTTAGAGCACATTCCTAACCTGGAGTTAAGCTGGCACAGTTAGGCCAGCAAAGTTTGGCCGGCACAAGGGACACCATAAAGCGCGTTTGGACCATTCTCGGAGTCAGGGAGGATGGCGCATGTCTGTATGCTGGCCTCTCTGACTCCAAGAGCGGTCCAAACATACTTTACATTGTCTCTTGTCCCCTGCTAACTGGGCAAGAGGCACTTTTTCAAGTGGTGTTCCTCTTATATTTAGCAGGGGGAGAGTAATTGTCCCTCTTCACCCCTGCGCAGTCTTTTTTGTGGCTGTTGCTGGTGGTCTGCCTTTTTTAAGATTGTGAGCCCTTTGGGACAGGGAGCCATTTAACTTTATTATTATTACTATTTGCCTGTAAACCGCTTTGTGAACTTCGTGTTGAAAAGCGGTATATAGGGGCCGATTGATTGATTGATTGATTGATTGATTGATTGATTGATTGATTGATTTCAGCCAAATTTTGCTGGACTAACTATGCTGGCCTATCTCCAGGTTAGGATTGTGCTCTTAAATATGAAAAGAATTTCAGTCTTGGAAATGGCCACATTCCTCTGTTTGAAATGGGTGACGGGAATTAATTTGTTATAGGTTTCTGTGACTCCTGGCAAAGATTACATCAGCCTGAGTAGCTTTACTGAGAGCATCAGAGATGGTTGGATGGAACTACAAAAGCAGCGGAAGGGTCAGAGGGAAGCTGGCTAAGCAACAAGAATCATTTTTCAAACGAGGATATGCAAATGCACAGAAGTGACCAAGGAGGCAAGGGCATGGAAGTGAAATTCTCTTGGCTATTCCATAAAACATGGGCTAAGTCCCTTCTGTTTTCATGTTTTTGATGATAAAAGGCAAATCATTAGGACTTTGTTCACAATGAAAAACGAAGGGTTTTCTGGGGTGTTCAGGCTTGTGACAGCAGTGGAAGCTGACAAATGTGGCAGTTCTACACAGAACAGGAAGATGGGAGCATTTCAATGGGCTCTGCTAGAATTTATGTTTTTTCCTTGTTTGGATTTCATTGTCGCCTCCTCTTCTGCCCTCAGCTGGCAATCGAAGGCATATTTATGCCCAGGATTTTATCACTTCCAGTAGAGACAGTGGCATAGCAAGGACATCTGGCACGAGGGGCAAAATACATTTTTAACACCCCCATACATCCCACATACACCCCAGCCCTCAGATGACCTCCTGGAGGTGCCTTTCTAAGGCCTCTAGGCAAAGCCGTTCTCGGCTCCCCATGCGCCGGGGGCAAGGCGACATCACTATGCCCCCCATCGCGGCCATCCCACTCCTGGGCATCGCCCAACCACACCTCCCCACTCCCAGCATCGCTCTATTTAGGGGTGATCCAAAGGCAAGAGAGGGCAGGGGGCAAAAAGCATGTGGGTTTTCCCACGCTGTTGCCTCCTGCTCCAGCCAGCGCCTGCCACACTTGCATCCCCCTGCAGCACCCTCCCTACGCCTCTACCTCCAGGAGGCCTTCTGACAACCCCTCAGGGCATGGTACCCCCCCCCGGCCCCACCTTAGCTATACCACTGAGTGGAGCAGTTAAGCTTAAATTGTGCACGAGGTTTAAAGAAATGAGTCTGACCACATTTAGCAACTGGGGCGCGGGAGGTCCAAAGCCTTCATTTATGGTGCCTTCCCAAGTGGCTGTTCAAATGCTCTGCATGTGATTCCAACCAACTAAAAATAGGCAAAGGGTTGGAAAGAGAATAATGGCGTGATCCGGAAAGGAGGGCCTTGGAGCTGACGAATCCCTCCTTTCCTTCACTCTGTTCTTACGCTAGGGCCAGTGGAGTATACCCAGGTCAGAGGCACCTGGCTAGCCTAGTTCTAAAACAGGAGGTTGCATATGCAAATCATGGCTTGTAACCTGTGATGGACTTTTAACCCATAAATCTGTCCAATTCCCAAGGACTTTGTTCTTTACTGTATGCTTTCAAGTCTTTGATGGTAGGCCCTAACCCAGGTGTGCTGTGGTGCTGGCTGGTCCTGTCAATTTGACGGCTACTGCACCTTGGCAGTTTTCCTCTTCTCCTTGTTGTGGTGGCCTCGGTCCTATTTCTCTCTTCTTGCTTGTGCTGCTTCTCTCCCTATTGCCTCTCTCTCTCTCTCTCTCTCTCTCTCTCTCTCTCTCTCTCTCTCTCCCCTGAGACTGTCAGAGCTCCTTCTTGCTCTGCTGCTTGGTCCCTTCATTTTCCACCTCCATTTCTCCTCCCTGCTCATTTCTGCTCACAGTTCCTTGGCTGTCCTTCTCTCCCAGTCCTCTCCCACCTCTGCCTTTAAACCTTCCCACCTGTAAGAGAAACAAAAATGAATAAGAAGGGAGCGGGGGGGGGGTGCTCAGTGATCACAAGGGATTTGATGTTTTTGGCAATTAAGTGCCCAACCCTATCCAATTTTCCAGCACCCATGCTGCTGTGCCAGTGGGACATGCACTGCATCCTGCAGTAGGGGGTCAGTCATGGAGGCTTCCTCAAGGTAAGGGAACATTTGTTCCCTTACCTTGGGGCTGCATTGCAGCTACACCAGCACTGGATATGATTGGGCCCAGTGGTGTTATGCTGCCGGAACGCTGGGCGGGACATCTGGGTGATTGACAGCCCACCCGTCGCATTCCGGAGCGTTACGCCGTTTGCGTAACGTACGCAAGCGGCGTAATTGGTTACGCAAACGGCGTAATGCTCTGGAATGCAACGGGCGGGCTGTCAATCACCTGGATGTCCCGCCCAGCGTTCCGGCAGCATAACACTGCTGATTGGGCCCTAAGAAATCACCATTTGGGGAAGCAAGTGGAAAATTGGGACTAAGTTTTCATTTGGGAGCCTTGAGCACTTATAAGCACCCCCATAAAGGCGCTTCTTGAAATAGTATATAGTACTAAAAGGGGGGAGAGAATGAATGTGTGTAATGATATCTTGATGCAGAACTAATTTCATTGCATTATTTTTATATTATTTTATATATATTTTTATAGCTGACAGTTGCACTAGTATGACTTCCTTTCACTGATGCTATAATCAGTAACGGGCACAACCACCAATCCATTGATTTCAATAAGCTTCTAGTGTTGTGCTTCTTTTTCCAATCTTTTTTCATGTAGTCTAGTCTCATGACCTGTGCAGTTTGTAAGGAGGAGATGTATGGAGGGCAATTTGCAGGGGACTTCCTGCAATCTGGCCCTGCTCTTGCAGCACCCGGGATGTAGCTATGAAAGGCATCACCATACAGAATGTTCTGATCAGGAACTCAAGCCACCAACTTCCAAATATGAAAATCAGGTCTTGTGATCACAGGGATTTAATTTACAGAACTACTGTACCTTGTGGGTCTTGACATTTAAAGCATATTCTGGACCAAATTCACAGAGTGCATGTAATTGTTCACAGTACAACACAAGCAGGAACAATTTTTAAAAGTGGAAATAAGGAAGGGGAATGGTTTAAATACCATTGCCACCAAAGTCATTTTTGCAAACATCAATGCAAAAGATGAAAAGTCTTTATAGGAGAAGCAATTAACTTCTAAATGAAGGGGAAAACAGAGTCAAACAAGGAGTGTTTGCCTATTGGCCTACTATGGAAATCTGCACTTTGCTAACAAGGAGGCTTCTTTGCCGGTGTTTGCATTCTGATTAGAAATGAGTAAATTGAGAGCAAGCCAAGAAGATGGAAAGTAAACAGCCCATAAAAGCTGACCTCCCATGTTGCAGGCAGCCTGTGATTTGTTTCACTCACGATGGGGAAACAGATGTGTATTCATTAGTGCTTTTTCCTCTCCACAAGTTCTTTCTCTTGAGTGCAAATGAGAACAGATTGGGGAGATTTGGGCTGCCGTGAGCAAACTTAAAGAATTCCTGGTCCAGTTGGACACAAAGGGAAGAACAAAGAAGGTGAAATGTAAACGTGCACATAAAAGGTAAAAGTGGTCCCCTGCGCAAAGTACCAAGTCATTACTTACCCCTGGGGTGACGTCACATCGTGAAGCTTGCTGGGCAGACTCAAAGCCCAATCTAATGCTGCCTGACTGCCCAAGAGTGCAGTGGCAGCCAGGTGGCTACTGCTGCATCCCAGCCAGGCAGCCACGGGAGAGAAGGGGAGAAGGGGATGTTCCCATAGTAAAGGTGCAGGGTGGGTGATTTGGCAGCCAGGTGGCTACCGCTGCATCCCAGCCAGGCAGCCACGGAAGAGAAGAGGAGAAGGGGAGAAGGGGATGTTCCCGCAGTAAGGGTACAGGGTGGGCTATTTGTCTCCTTGCTTCTCTGCTGGCTATTTAGCCCATGCAAAAGCAAGGGCCTCCATGTAAGGCCGCACAGCCCTATATGGAGGGCAGGATCTGGCCACCACTCCACCCCTCCCTCCACCCCAGAACCCCCTCCTGCCCCGCCCAGAAAGGCTGTGTTGTGTATGCAGGAGGTTAGCCAGAACCCAATATATAACTGGCTGCATCGCCAACGAGTGGTGGATTCACCGTTCACTGGCACGTGGAGCTCTCTCCAGTGCGCATGCGGCCAGTGTCACCATGGTGCCACCCCAGCTCTGGCAGTCATGGATTACCGCTGGCTTTGGATGTGTTTTATGGTGCCTTGTGTGACACCAGCAGGAGCAGTACGCTCGTACCACTCGCACTGGAGGGTTCTGGATTGGGCCCTTAGTTGTACAGGATGGTTTGCCATTGCCTTCCCCAGTCATCTTTATTTTACCCCTAGCAAGCTGGGTACTCATTTTCCCAACCTCATAAGGATGGAAGGTTGATTCAACCATGAGCTGGCTTCATGAGAACCCAACTTCGAACTCAACGTCGAACTCAAGACATGGGGAGAGCTTTTGATTGCAATACTGCATTCTTCCACTCTGCGCCACACTTCCATTTCTGTGCCCCATCAGAAGGAAGGAGGATTGGAAAGAGTTTGGAATGTCACCCCTCTGAATCCCCAAATTAAAATATGATCATCTTGGAGATAAGGATTGTAATCCAGCTCATAATTACATATACCAAAATAGTACTGAGAGTGACTGACTTTTAAGTAGACACATAGGATTGCACGGTTATGGCCCACTCTTAAGAGGGAGGTACGCTGCTAGAACTAGCATTCCTGCAGCGTAAGGTTCTTTCTGACTCTCACAAAGTGCGATACACCATTCAGCACAACCTGGCCACCTCCAGAAGAAGTGAGACTCTGGCTCTGTATGTCAGCAATCTGTCCATGTCCCCTGGCACCAGTAAGGGGACCAGGGGGTGGGAAAGGGGAGGAATGTATGAGGAATCAGGGCAGGGAGGAAAGTGGATCAAGGCCAGAAAGGGGGTGATACTGGCAGCAGTAGTGCTGCTGATATCCTACCCCCTTTCCCAATTATGGAAACATGGAGACTGCACCTGAGCATGCAGTAAAATGATGGTGTGATTTATGCACAGCCTATTTTTTTTCTCCATTTCCCTACAAATGCAAAAAAAGAAAACGAGCAACACTGCCCATTAAAAATGTTCTACTTTGGGAAAACCTTTCCAAGTATTAGCAATCTATGCAATTATGACCATTTAGCAATCCTTGCTTCTAAGTGCTAGCCAATTGATGGTGTGGGGGTGTGGAATTCCTTCCCCAATCCAGAGAATCAGGTTTAAAATCCCTTTAGAGCTTTTTGCCCAACGGAGATTGACTCTGCATTTTCTTGGGGACAAGTCCCATTGAACACAATGTAGCGTCTGTTCTGGCTAAGCATGTCCTGCGTCAGTCTGCATGAGCAGTTAAGCATCTGCTGAGAACATTCTCCTTTGCTGCTGAGAGAAGTGCAGCTATCATTTATTTTCCACCCAAGTCTGCCCAGACTCCTTTAACACCATTAATCACATTATTTCAATTAATGGAGCCGAACTAGCTGGTATGGGCTAATGGGTTATTAATGAGATTGTGTTAGATTTGGCTGGTCCCAAGCACCATGTCTGAGCTTTCATCTTCGTGCTTCATGCCCCATTCATTTGTCTAATCTCTACTCATGAATCACAAGGGTCCCATTCCATTTTCCCTTTGCACTCATCTTGTCAGTGATGTGAAGCTTCTCCTGGTATCAATTATAGGCAGAGTGAAGTCATATTTTATTTGCAATACTGTACTTTCTCAAAGGGAAAAAAAATCAATGGTTGTTTATATTACCATTCCACCATCCCCTGCTTTAAAGTAATTCATGACACAGCTGAAGCCATTCATTTTATTAAGCTGTTATTAGTGGCCAGATATTATTCTGCTCCATTGATCCTAAGGTGATGGAATTGCTACTTATTAATTTAGGACCATATGTCACAGATTTCAATTTGCTTTTGCTGCTGGAAATCTTCTTACAGTTGGTTTTCCTTTAAAAAGGAACCGGCACCCCAACACATATTTTGATTGACTGTGGGTTGGGTCAAATTATTATTTTCCATATTTGCATTTTTATGATACATGATACATATTTAGAAAGAAAACAAAACTCTGAAGCTACAACCTGATGTTAGGAAAGGTTCGGCTGATGGTAATTCTTTCCCCTAGATATCAATAATACTTGTTTATATATACACTCATTTCTATGGTAAGCCATTTTTGTCCAGTCATAAGAACATAAGGACATAAGAAGAGCCCTGCTGGATCAGGCCAAAGGCCCATCTAGTCCAGCTTCCTGTATCTCACAGTGGCCCACCAGGTGCCTCAGGGAGGCATGAGACAACAAGATGCTTGGATCCTGTTGCCACTCCCTTGCACCCGGTACTCTGAAGTAGCCCACTACCAATGCAAGGAGGTTGCACAATCCACCATTGCCTTTAGCCCATAATGGACTCCTCTTCCAGAAATCTGTCCGATCCCCTCTTAAAGGCATCTAGACCAGATGCCATCACCACCTCCTGAGGCAAAGCGTTCCACAGATTAACTACCTGCTGGGTAAAAAAGTATTTCCTTTTATATCTGTTTTAACTCTCCCAACCCTCAGTTTTAGCAGATGCCCCCTGGTTCTGGTGTTTTGAGAGAGGGAAAAGAACATCCCTCTATCGACTCTATCCCTTCTGTGCATAATTTTGTATGTCTCAATCATGTCCCCCCTCAGGCACCTTTTTTCTAGGCTGAAGAGCCCCAAACGCTGCAGTCTTTCTTCATAAGTCAATCTCCGTGTTCCGCCTGTACCATTATCCGGCTCACCACATTGCCTGTTCAGATCGTGAGAATGCCTCTAGCAACAATCTCTCTCTGTGATTGACACGATCCATGCCTAGAGGCATACCCAGGGGCTGCAGTGCCCAGGATGATGACATCACTTCCACTTCCATCTGCACTGCCACCCGGCCCAAGAAAGCAGCCACCTCGCCCAGCTCTGGTAAGGTCACCGCACTGCAGGTGTGCCAGAAAAACAACCTCTTGTGGTTCTCCAGTTCATTGGCCACCTACCCCAGAGTCTTCACCATGCAACTAGGAGGCAGAATAATCTTTTCCATCCTTTTAAAAACAGTAGGTATTGCCTGGGGCAGGTACCCCTCAGGTTCCGTCCTTGGTACTCCTCTGTCGATGTGCAAAACCATTCCGTATGCTCAGTCATGGAAATGGGTGATCATCTACAAAGGAGGCCAGCACACCTGCAGCTCCTATGGATGTGGAGAAGGAGAGATGTTAGCAGGCACAGTTCTTCGTGCAGAAGTGAGCCAAGCTGACAGTCTCATTTCTATGAAGGCGTTAAAGAAAAGGAGCCCATCTTCTGGAAATCGGGTCACCTCAGCAGCAGAGTGACCCATATTGTATAAAACTGCCTATGTTGAATTTCCACTGTCTTGTGGCTGTTAAAGGCATGGAAACCTTGCCAGTAGAAAAAGAACAACGTTCAATGAGACAGACGATTGAATAACTGTCTTATCTGCATTACGCTGCTTGTAGCATATGGATCTGCCTAGATCTGTCTAAGGAAACTGCTGTTACGTTTTCAGCAGTTTCATCCAGCAAGTCATCCTAGTGCTGGCCTCTCTGACTCCCAAGGTGGCATGAATGTGTTTTATGGCATGTTTGCGACACAGCATCAGCGCAAATCCGGAAAGTCAGCCTGTTAGGATTGCACTGCTAATGGGGCATGGCTGTAGTATGAGGGGGGTCATATGAGCTCCTGCCCTTTAAAATGTGCCGTTACACCATCTGCTGAGAACTGCCATATCTACTGGAACTTTCTCTTAGGCAGCTCTTACAGCTCAATACTATGGGCTGAAGCCAGTGGTGTTATTCAGGGGGTTCTCCCAGGTTCTATAGAACCGGTTATTAAACGGCTGGGTCCTGCCCACTTGCTTACCTCAGCTGGCTTTGGGAGTTTTTTTGCTCCGGCTATGACGTCATAGAACCGGTTGTTAATTTATTTGAATACCACCACTGGCTGAAGCTACCAGTGGGACATGTGTTATGTTGGCAGCAACTGCTGAAAAAGTACTATTATATGAAGTGCATTCCAACAGTAGTGTGTTGCTGGGACGCTGGAAGGAAGGCTGGAGCCTTCCTGTGCGTGTTGTTGGCCCTCTCACTGCCCACCAGAGCAGATAAGTCAGGAGGAGAGTGGGAGCGAGGGACAAAACTGAGTGGGGAAGAGTGTGTAATGGCAGAGAGGTTGCAGTGGGGATGGATCCAGTGACAATGCCACACACCAGATCCTATCCCCTTTTTCTGCAGCCTCCCCACCCCCTTTCTCTCCTCAGACTTGCGGAAGTGAAATCGCTAGCACAGGTCTGAGGAGGGCAAGAGGCTTACCTTACCCAGCTGAAGTCTCCTGCTCTGTTCTCCCCTTGCTGGATACAACTTGCCCATTTTTTTGAATGGGGGAGGTTCGGATTGGGCTACTTTAGAGACAGAAAACTTCTCATGGTTTGGACCAGCTATCCTAACTGGGTGTCTTGGGTAAGTCAATATTTCTCAGCCCAATTTATACAGGGGTGTTATGCAGATGAGAATGGTAAAGCGTATTGTTCATTGCAAAGTGCTCCGTAAATTCTTAATAATAATTGAGTCCTTTATTCATTTCAGGCAACATTTATAAATGTAGTGTTGTAGAAGTGGGTGTTCAACAGATTTAAATTGCCCTAGATTCACTTGGCTTCCATTGTCAGGATGATAAACATCAGCGATGAATGCCATTCAGGCAGCAGAGCATCCAACATGATTTCTGTGGAATATTTCATATTCTACGGAGGACAGCAGATTCACAGGATTCATTCCACTATACCAAATACATTGTCCAAGACTGGGCAGTTCATCTTCAATGCAAATATGCAAGAATGAACCTACGAGTGGGTCATGCCAATTTCAGGTGGTCACGAAGCACCTAGAGCAGCCATATTGAAAATATGGGAAGATGGGATGCGGGAAAGGAGGGGAGCTGTGTGGTGGTTTTGCTTGTGTCAAGGTTGTAAATAGGCTTTTTTCTTTCTGATTCACTCTGGTGTTGAGAAATAACTGAGAAATAACCCAATTTATTGCTGCATTCTCAGGAAAGCAGCAGGCTCTAGCATCACAATGACGGCTCTTGCGTGATGTCTTTCCAGCTATGACATCACTTCCTGTGGGTCCTGGACAGATTGTCATTCTAAAAAGTGGGTCTTGGTGCGATGTTTGAGAATCACTGTTCTAGAGTGAACTTGAAGCTAACCACGTTATCTCCATCAGTGTTGCACAATGGCCAAATCAGCAACAGAAATGTTTGCTTTCTCTTTTTCTCTTTCAGCCCTCCTTCTGTACAGTAAATGATTTTATCTTTGCATGGACTTTTTTAAAAAACAAAAACCACTTTATTTTTCCTTTACTGGGACTCCACATAGGTTCATCTTTGTACCTTCAGGAAGAGACAGTAATAATCTGTGTGAGCATGCAAATTTAGAACCACCATCAGGGTCAATATATAAAGCGAAAGACCGCTTATTCCATAATGGGCTGTAACTAATGGGATGTCCACTAAAGACGACTGCATTGTGGACAATTTAAGAAAACTACTCCTAACCATCAGTACAGTCTCTAGATTTGTACAGGAAACGTATAACCTAGGAAAGCTTAACAGGTAAAATGTTCTGATGATTGCCATCATTTGTTCTGGTGGACATGATAGCCTAGTATAGGTTAGAGCTCATGCAGCATAGCAATAAGCCAAGAAAGCCTCTAGTTTAGTGGTTTTCAATCTTTTTGCACTGGGACCCACTTTTTGAAATGACAGTCATTTCAGGACCACCAGAGGTGATATCATGGCTGGAAGTGATATCATCAAGCAGTAAGTCCCATCATTGTGAATTAATGATACTCCTGGAATGCAAATTGGCATTCTTGGACTGCAGCAATTGCACAACCATGAAACATCCCTGACAGAAAGCAAGACCAGGACAAAATATGATGTAAAAGCACTGAACTAAAAACAAAATTTTAAAAATCCTCACTTGAAAATTCAAATATTACAAAAGAAATATAGCAAGTGTAAGATTTGTAGCCTCCAAGATAGCTGCTCCCAGCTTTCTGCTACCCACCTAACATCAGGTTGCGACCCACCAAGTGGGTCCTGACCCAATCAAATCTCTGCCTATGAACTGCCCTAATCTAGTATCACCTATGAACTTTTATGAATGTCATTTGGGAAGTCTCTCAACCTCAGATCCCTAACTGTAACATGGAATGATTAAAACTGACCTACCTTAGAGGTCTGTCATAAGGCTTACTGAGATGTGTATAGAAGCACTTAGAATAATGGCTGTATGCTCTGTACATGCTAAATATTATTGTTGTCCAACACAACATTCATCTCTGAGAATCTTCTCAGTTTTGCAAAAGTCTAAAAGGTAACATAAACAATACTTTCTCCCATGGAATGGTGACTTAGTAAGCATGAAAAATTCTAAGAAGCAGCAAAAAAAGAAAAATGACAGCACATTTGTATAAGCTATAGATCATGCAGTGCAACAAATACATTGCGCAATAAATTTAATACATTTTGTACTCAAAATGATGCATCACCTTCGGAATCAAATTTATCACGTCTTGAATTTCACTCCGTGTGCTGAATCAGAGTTGCCACCTACTTAATTAAAATCTTCACCTGTGGCTCATAGCGCACTATAAATCAGGTAAACTGGAATTAAATGTGTTGCATATTAAAACCCATTCATCAACTCATAAGTTAATTATAAAACAAAACAAACCTTTATGAAGATGTGCCAAAGAGAGTTCTTAATGCAAAAAGGGGACTTTTCCCCCCAGAGAAGGTTGGAACCAAGTCTGTTGAATATGGTGCTGTTGTAGAGCTGAAGTCATGTGTCAAATTTTGCTATAAACAAATGGTGCAGTCCGTCCTCCCTGCAATGCCGACAGCATCCATGTCCCCTTCCATCCAGCCTTTCTGCAATGGCACTGGTTTTAATGTGTCTCAGGAAAGCATCTCAGGACAGTAGCTCCTGCAGCCTTTTTCTGGATGCATCACAGAAGCCTGGGATGGTGTTGGAAATAGAAGGTTCCAAAATAGGGCAAACGTGGAGAAAATTAGGGATTCCCATCCCACAAGTACTCAGTTGCATTCCCACACAGCAACTCCATTTCATTTCAATAGAGCTGTGAAGAACTTCCAAATTGATGGTGCCCCTTATTTATATTATCCTTGTATGTGCTTGATAAATGTTAAATATTGTTGAGGCTTCATAGGGACAGGGACTGTGAACTTCCCACTCTTGTTATGTCAAGGATAGCACCATCTTAGACAAGACAGTGTCATCTTAAAGCAACAGGTTTAGTACTCCTGAGCACAATCCACGTGCAGAATGCTATGTTGTTTCTGCATCTCCCACAATAGAGGTTTGAGAACTAGGGGTGACCATGTTGCCAACAGCTGCTTTTCCCCCACAAACCCTTGCAGCGGTGAGAGAAAGGAGAGATGCATGTAAGCCACATACATGTACACAGACTTGCTGCGGGACATCGTGGGTATTGCCACCAAAACCATCCATAGTCTTACAAGCTTGGAACCATTTTCCTAGCACTACTCCGATCTCCCCATTACATTTGAGAGGATACATCACCTTATCACGTGATTGGTCTAGGCTTTCCTTAGAAAACTTCCTTCTCTTTCTTGCTTTTTCTTTTGTGACTGCATCCCAAGAGTTTCCATTTTACTCATTCCAGAAAGGAAAGTTAGAAATTGGATTTAGTAAGCTCTCTTTTTCAAGTACAACCATGCTGCTTTCATATTATCTCCTTTTTAATCTCACCTCCTCAATTCTAATTCAATTAGATTTTGACAGCTAGCAGATTACATAACTTCTATTTAATTAGCCGCCCGTCCCACAAGGTCCTGTTCATCAATATATCACAGACATCCCTTCTCACAAATTTTCCCTGATGATTCTTTCTATAGTTAGACACAAAGAGCAGTACTTTGACAATCCATCAGAGAGGAAAACGGGTGCAACAAACCAAACCAGCCAACATTACATCTCAAACACATTTTTATTTATATAGCTGAGAATGTATATCCCTCCTTTTGGTCCGAAAAAGGGCCTGGCAAAGTGGCTCACAATAATAGCAAAATCAATGGCCATCATAAAACACGCTATTAACAATTCAAAATAAACAATACCAATTCCTGAATTAACAGCCCAATCCTACCAAACTCCCCATGTGGAGAAGCAGCAATGCCAAGGTGGCATCAGCGGCATCCTGGGGAGGAGTTTTGGCCCCTGGAGGCCTTCTCAGGAGAAGGGGATATTTGTCCCCTTCCACCTGGCTGAGCCCCTGCCAGCCGAGTGGATGAACTTGGACCTGTGCCAGCAATATCACTGGCGCAAGTCTGTGCGGACCAACAATGGAGGATCGGGCCTGGAAACGGCGTTAGGATTTGGTGGGTGCTGCCAATACTGAACCCACCCCCTTCCTGTGCATGATCTTCCCTCCTCTCCTCCCCATCATTTCCTGATTCAACCCACCCTTGCCACCCCCTCTCCCCTCCCCTGCCTGGTCTTACCTTGGCCAGTGGGCATCCAGTGTCCGCTGCCATGGAGACCTGGCCACTCACTGCTTGCAGCTCACAGTGGAGGGCAGGCCATGAAATCCGGTGTATCATGTTTGCAACAGCCAGGAAGCACGTTACAGATAGGATTATTAGACCATAAAATGGACACCAAACAACAAAAAACCACAGCAGTGGAATAATTAAGTTGGCAGAAGTGCTTGAAAAAACAAAAAATAGTTTTAACCAGGAGGTTAATGCAGTTTAAGCAGGATGTGTGGACTGATGGTAGAGTTGCTGGCACTGCCTGAAGCTAAGCAGGAGAATCTGTGGTTTGTTTTTGGATGGGAGACGGATGCCAGGTTGAGATAAGTTGCAGGACCTGTGGTGGCAGAACAGAGTCGCTGTGGAGCTGATTAGCTCACCGCAAGTGAGAGTTGTGGTGGAGTATGTATGTGAGAAGGCCAGCCAGCAAAAGAAGGAATATGACCTTGAGGACCTATCCAGGCTCGACTTGCGATTGCCTGCAGAGGCTTGATGGCATGCAGCCAAAGAGAGAACCACACTGTGAAGGCAACATCTGGGATTTGGCGGATCACAAGAATACTATAAAAACCCCATTGAAAATTGGTGGTTTAGACTAGCCTGCTCATGTAAGCCGTGTTGGGCATTTGCCTTGGCATGGGAAAGGCGGGGTATAAATTCTTCAAATAAATAAAGTAAAAAAACAAAGCTGTGAAGGCAACAATGAGGGGACAAAATACACCTATAAGGTCAGGGAGTTCCATGACTTATAAGTACCACTGAAAAGGCTCTATCCCACCTCACAGCCAACTGAACATGATGGGGATAGCAGATACAGCAGTGCCTCGGATGAGAAACGAAGGCCAGGGGTACATTCACAGGTCAAGAGATGGTTCCACAAAGTTCCAGACCACAAACCATTTGGGGCTTTAGAGGTTAAATTTATATCTAACACATGAACTGAGGCCGGCAAGCAAAGTATGTAGACTAGGTTGGACGTCCCATGGTCCTAGACTGTGGCCTCTACAGAACCCTGCTGCCTGAGCAAACAAACCTGAGCAGGTGGTTCCACCATTTCTGGTTTGTTGGCAACCTAAGGGCCAAGGAACAAGTGATTATAGTTTCTTCTGATGACTTGAAGTCTGTTCTGGTTACCATGATTTCATATTTTGCAGTTGTCTCTAAATTGCCAGAATAGTCCCCAATATTAGAACGTTCCAGAGGTACCTTCAGTTGAAGATTGGTGGATAAAAATTTTGGACTTACAATTTTACTAAAAAAAAAAAAAAGAAGTGAAGAAAGTTATTTATGAATAACTAGAAACCACTCGACTTCCTGTGTGAGAAGGGAAATTTTGGTGTAACGAATTATGGACTCGATGAATAGGCGGATGATTTAGATGTAAAATATTTTGCTGGGGATTAAAATAAATGATAACGATATTTTAAAAAAAGTATTAAAAGAAAAGAATAAGAGGTTGGCTAAGAGACACAATTTTTAATTTGAGCAGTTATTAATATATTGTAAAGGTTGTCAGCAATTTAGGGCGCAATTCTATACTGCGCTGGAATGGTAGCAGCCGGCCAACGCCATATCCTAGCGCAGTATATGGGAGGCTGGAGCCTCCCCACAGAAAGGGAGGGTGCACTCCCTTACCAAAGAGGAGGTGCCAGCCTCCCCTATGCGCTCCTCAGATCTGCGCCGCTAAAGAGCGGGCGCAGATCCAAGGCGACCGCGCAGCCTACCAAGTGGGCAGGCCATATGGCCACCTCCCAAGCCCGCCCATGTCCCACCCAAGTCCCACCCCCAGCCTCCCTCCTTCCCACCAATCCCCGTCCCGATACGGGACGGTTCCTCCCTCACACTGACCAGCTTCGGTCGATGCAAGGGAGGCTTCCCGTCGGCGCTCTCAAGCCTACACTATGAGTAGCGTCAGCCTGAGAGCACTAGCACTGTCACGGAGGTGCTGCTTGGCGACCACGCATCCGCGCTACTGATGTAGCACTGATGCAACAATGTTGCATCGTCACGTCTCGGATTGCGCTGCCTGACGTATTACTCCACGCCTGCTTTGTACATTCTGAGTTTGGTTTTTGTTTCATTTTTGTTTTGTAGTTATGAGTTTGTTTTTGTCATTCTAATGAAAACAAAATTGAAAAAAATTGCCAGAAAAGTCCCAACCTTGGTTTTTGCTGCTGCAGATACAATCTCTTGACAGGCTAAGCTCTTGACAGGCTAAGCCTGGCCATGAGTTGTTTTTTTTTTTTTTTTTTTTTGCAGGTGTAAATAAGTATTTCCATCTGTACTGGAGCAGCTTTCAATAAAAGCCGTCTGCTTGCAATGATTACCTCTGCCCACAAAGTGCACCACATTTGGGTGCTTACGACAGCTGGCTGTCCTTTTGCTGACTCTTGTCATTGGATAACATGGAGATGTTGTCAATGAATAGATGACTGAAGACTGACCCCTGTTGACCTGGGCGGTGGCGGCTGTCCTCCTCCTGAAGTTGAAATTTGCCAGCTGAGCTGCTCGAAGCCAGGGTAGTCGTCCCCCTAAATGAGTTATTTTGCACGCATTGTTTGCAGTTTTGCCATTAAAATTCATTGAACTACAAAAATCAATTACTCTGGGACATTTCATAGATTATAAACATGAATGATGATATCTTCATAATTAATGATTATGAGAGAGCCACTTTAATAGTTTTCTTCCTCGTGGCTGGCTTGATTCCTAATGTACAATAGTTGCTGCTGCTGAACATGGCAGGTAATTGGAATGTCCTTTCTTGCATCGAGCTTGAGAGTTCAGTTTTAAACCTTTCATGCGGCCATTTCCATTTTTGAACACCTGCTTTCAGTCAGGATCTGAAATCCATATGCACCAACATTCGCACGTGAAATTCACTAAACTACAAAAAGCACTTATAGTTGTCCGTCCCCCTGTATCTGCGGGGGATGTGTTCCTGCTGCTACTACAGACACCCCAAACCGTGGATAGCAGTGAACCCTATACTTACTATTGCTCCATGCGAGCCCTCCAAACTGCTTCCTCTTCATGCTTGGAGGGCAAGCGCTAACAAGCAAGCACTAAGAGGAAGCAGTTTGGAGGGCAAGTGCTAACAAGCAGGTGTGGCGAGGAAGCAGTTTGATAAAAGTGCTTACAGCAAGCACAAAGAGGAGGTAGTTTGAAGGGCAAGCGATAGCAAGCGCTAACACACAGGTGGAAAGGGCAGTTTGGAGGGCTGCAAATAGGCAAACAAAACAAAAACAGATGAGGTTAGCACAATGGAAAACTTGGATACCTGAAACTGCTGAAAGCAGGTCCATGGATATGAGGGAAAACTGTACTCTGGAAAGAAAATGGGGAGCCTTTCTCAGCCATGGGAGTGAATTTTATCTTTTGCCATGACTCCAACAATTTTATAGTGGAGCTCAGATATTCAGACCTGCAATAACATTCTGAAACACAAGTCTCTGGTCTGGGCCTTGTGAACATGCATGCCTAGAACCATATAAATGACATCTTCTGTAAAGGGGTGGGGTAATTAATGGATGAGATGGAAGGAGCTGAAAGAACCATGTAGGTGGGGCAAAATGTTCACACATATGTATGTGGGATTGTCTGGCTCACACAAAATGGTACATGTGCCCAGGCACAAGTGAACAATACTACTGTGGGTCAAAATGTCTGAACTAGGCCTGCGCTTCGTGAAAAATGTGAGTGTATGACATGTTTTTTTGTGCCACTGCATACATGTCTGTAGCAGTCTATCAATACCCACTTACAACACTGCCTGTTCAATCAATCAATGGGATGAACATAAGTTTAGGAAACATAAGAAAAGAACTGATGTTAAAATTTTCAATGGAAAGGCTTAATATGAGTTGTTTATAGGCCTCACTTAGTAAATATTCTTGAGGGCCTAAGCATAGCCAATTATCCACACCTTGCATATTTTTTATTATTCCTTTTGTATTCAGTGAATAAAATCCTTTTATCTTTCTTTTAATTTCTTTGTTTATTCTCGCAATGACTCTGTGAGGTAGGTTAGCTTGAGAGAGAATATCTTGCCCAGAGCCAAATAGTTAACTCTACACTGATCAAAACCCAAACCTCTTATCTCTACCATCTTACTGGGCCCCAGAGATGCTCTAATGCCTCAAGGGCATTTACTTTCTATCTTCTCCTTCTGCCTCACTTCAAAATATTAATTTCTGGGGAAATGTAGAGGTTGGGATCATGAACAAAATATACAACTTATCATAATTTTGTCAGACGTGCATCATTAATTTTATTGCAGAATGTTTAGTTTTGCAGAATGTAACGGCCTCAAATTATTATAATTAATGCACCAATTTTCATAGGATTTTATTATCTCTAAAAAACCAGATCTTTCTTCAGCAAAGGAAAAATATGAGGAAGAAAAAGACTAGGGGGGGGAAGGGACATTTGGTGTTCCCTACTGATGTCTGGTAAAGTCAGATTTCCCCAATGAAATGGCAACTCTTAGATGGGAAAATAGAGGTGTGTTCAACATGGCCCTGATATGCTGGATTTAATTCAGGTCGTCTATGGTGCTTATTCATTTAGCAGCTGTAGGCATGTAGAACCCGACCACTCATGATGAAATGATGTTTCAAGTGAGATCATTACTAATTGCCACTGCGGCTGTCAAGAAGATTGAAACGGCAAGCCCAGGAAGAAGAAAAGGCGAGTCTGTTAATTTGTTTTGTTAAATGTTTGCAAACTGTCGCATCAATTACACATAATAAGAAAAGCCTGAAGTCGTGGGCTCGGCAGTGCAATGCAACATACCACTCTACTGCACCTTTGCCATTATCAGTACCACATTTATTATCGTAAAGATGGGGAGGGTATGGGGAAACAAGCCTCCTGGCTGAGAAACAAGATCGATTTGTGCTCAAGCCATTGCACCGTTCTCTAAGCGATGTAATTAAAATAGTGGGTAGATGCTCCTCAGGAGCAAGATCAGGAGTGCAGCCCTGTCATAATGGAGGATGTACGTGGCAAATTTCACTGTGCGACCCGACATCATGCCAATTACTTCTTAATTCAATGCTGCTTGGAGTCTTGTTTTTGTTGGCTTTTCTGGCAGAGAGACAAATGGAGGCAAAGGATGATGGTGATGATGATAGTGGTGATGATGATAAGGGCAGAGCAATCCAGATGTGCTCCTGAGCCAGCGCAGGTCCCTTGTGCTGGCTCTCAAGTATCATGAAAATGTAAAGCATGTTCAAGGCTACTCGGGAGTCAGGTAAGCTGGCACAAGGGTTGTGCTCTAATTGTTACTGCTATTATAATCAATTTCTGTGGGGAGGATTGTTGGCAGAGTACTGCCGAACCGATGAATATAAACATCTTAATGGAAAGATGCTAAGGATGCTATAATGCCAAGGATAAACCTCAAGGCTTTTGTTTTCTTGAGCGAGGAGATTACTGAGGGAAACAGATTAGTAGTCTCAAACTAGATGCCTTTCATCATTAATTTCTCCATGCTTGGACAATGCTGGCCTTTTCAAGTGGCTTATTCTTCTTGCATATCCAGATGACGGGTTCCCCTGTTTTTGGTAGGCCTATAACACCACATTGGGAGCTGGGTGAAGGCAGAGAACCCAAATAACCATACTTTAGGTTATTGAAGTGAACACTGAATGTTGTAGGGGAATGAATTGGGGGTGGGTCAGAGTGGGAGCAGGGGCAGCCCAGCCATAAAGTGGTCTGATGTGGCTTGTATTGGTGTCAGATGGTAGTGGCACAGGGGTAGCTAATGAAGACGTAGCCTGGTGCAGAGGACAAAATGATGCCTCAGAAGTGAAGTCATAACAGGAAGTGATACCACAGTTGAAACATTTTCATTTTTCTTGGTTTTTGGCCATAACGTTTGATAGAATGAAGATATTGTATTCTGGTTTGTTTCATTGCATTCTGCGTTAAATTACCTTTCCAGTGATATATAACATGATGGCATTATTCATACATATCAAGTTTTTCACAATTTTGGCCATTAATACCAAGCTCAGCTTATTGCCCCCCTAAAGCTCGTTGCCCGGTGCAATTGCACCCCCTTGCACTTCTTTAGCTAGGCCCCTGGGTGGGGTTGTGGGGGAAGTAACTGAGGTGGCCTTTACCCCCAAGCCTGCCACTGCCTGTCTCCTGCCTGCTGTGAAGATGAGCCACACTGATCTCCTTCTTAGTTGCTAAAAGCAAGTAGAAAGCAGATCATCTTTTCCCTTACAATGCTCCATCATGCAGTTTCCCAAACCAGGAAGTGCAGGACTTTCAGCTTTATGTAAAGGAATGGCGTAAACAAAGAAGCACCTTTGTTCCAAATGCTCCAAGTGACCTACCAAAAACAGGTCCTGCACTTCCTAGTTTGCAAAACCATGGGTCAGAGCCAGTGGTGTCATCCAGGGGGAACGTGCCGGAACGGACGTTTCTGAACCTGATTAGGGATAGCTCCGCCCACCCGCGGCCATTCGTTGCCGCCTCCATGATGGACGCAGTGCTGTGATGTGCCCCTGGCCTCGGAGGGGGCGTCTGCTCTCTGGGGGGATGGGTGGGGGGCGCGCCAGGTGCCCGAGTGAGCGGCGGTGGGGCGCATCCACCGGGGCAGCCTGCGCGGCAGGCGGGAAGGCGGCGGAACCGACGGGACGGGCTGCCAATCAAAGGTGAGTCCCGGTCACTGTTCCGGTTCCTGGATCAGTTAGATTCCACCGCTGGTCAGAGCATAGTAAGGGGCTTTTTTTAGCACACTATAGCAGAGGGAGCAGCGATGGACCAAGGGTGGCCTGGTGTTGGTCTGTGTTGCTAATCATACTGACCCTAAGAGGGAACATAGCAACCCTTAAAGCAATGATTTGGACAGATGTTGCATCATATTCATCACTTCCCACAGACTTGTGCGAAGATATGTCTCCAGTAGCCATACTATCTCTGTTCTCCTGGTTCCATAGAGTGCCAGTAGTTGGAAACTGGGATGACTAGGAACTTTTCTTTGACTGGAAATTGAATTCACAACAAAAGCTGTAATAGTAGATGTGCCTGACTATGGAACATAAAAATAGCCCCTTTGATCAAACCACAGGCTTCACAATCCAGTCTCTTATTTGCCATGGTGGCTAACCAGGTGCTTCTATAGGAATTCTACAGCCAGGCATGCATCTAGCAGCCCTTTGCTTTTATGGCTCCCCAGGAAATGGTATTCAGGTAGAATCGGAAGGTTCCATATAGCAACCTTGACTAATAGCTTCTAGCTTTTTCATACTTATCTTTCCACTAAGGATTTGACATCCATATTTACATGTCAAATTCACTAAACTACCAAAATCAGCAGGACTACACTGTTGGAGCTGGGATGGAAATCGTATTTCTACGGTTGCAGAAAAGGAGACAGATTTATAAATGTCAGTGCACGAATAGCAGAAACATTGAAAAGTCTCTGGCCATTAAGAAAATGCTTTTTAAAATCCAGTCCCTTTGGAACTGTATAAATACCTCATATACCATCCAAATTGGCTCATCAAATCAATTTATCAGGGGAAGCTAATTTAATCTTGCTATGTAATGGCAAGGGTGTCTACGCAAAGGACTGTGGCTTTAATGATTTACTCAGCTTATCCTGCTTAAAGCATCATGAAAGTAGTTTGACAGAACTCAAGGGAGCCATAATGGAAAACCATGACGGAGAAGATGGAAGTGTCAGCCCACTGACAGCTTTATCTAAGAGGAAGCGGAGGAACCTAGAGCAAAAGGGAGAGACTGAAGCAAATGAAGCAAATAAACATGGGGGCAAATGTTATTGCCGGTAAAAGTCAAGTGAGAGGCCAACAAGCTGTGAATACAGGACATTTGTACAACACGAATGAACAACCACCAAGACTGTGATCCTAAGTACTCTGGGATGGTTGGCAATTTCCATTCAAATCAACCGGGACTTTAAAGATTGTGTGCCTAACATCACAGCACCATAGAGACTGAAAGAGTGTGGTATAACAGTCATCTCACTAAGTGCGATTACAAGAGATTTGATGAACTGGAGATAAGAATTGGGAGCAGACTAGAAATAGCACATTCCTTTGTAGTGATAGGAGAGGTTTATTCAAGGGGGACCTTAGGAGTCACCCAGTGCTGTGAAACTGACTCAGAATGGGTGAAATGTAAAGCAATCCATGCTAGAATTCCAAACACCCTGGATTGTTGTATAGTAATAGAGAGGACTGAGGAGTATCCTATTTCCTGGCACAGAAGTACTGTGCCAGGCAGAGCTGTCACTGCCAAACATTGCAGACAGCACTAAACATATGAACCACCTTTGCCTTGGGTGGCGGCAATCCTATACATTGCTTTTCTGAGTGAGAAATGAAAGTCTCAGAATCAGTGGCGTCACTAGAGGTTGTGTCACCCTGAGCGGGAGGTCAGAGTGTCACCCCCCCCCATGATGGATCTCCTCCTCCCAAACCATACATCAACTTTATTTATTTATTTATTTATTTATTTAACTATCGTACAGGTCACCCAACAAATTAGTAACCAACAAAAAAACCTGTGGCCAATTTGATGACACTCACACAATTAAATAAAAGTTCTAGTATAAGCTCTGATACATGGAACTGAAAACTGACTCATTTCTCAATAATTTGAAATCCACTGCTTGCTTCTGCTCTGGAATCTCTCTTGTCAAATAGCTTTGAATTCCTATGGACGACAGCCTTTTAGGGCCTGTATCAGACAAGGTCTAAAATATTTTACGATATGATCATTTTGGATTTCCAGTATCAATTTTTTCTCAGGTTAATGTGCTCCAGTGAATTTCACCTGTAACAACTGGGTCAAGCTCCTTATCAAGAAAGTTGAGGAGGTTTTGGCAGTCTTTGGTCTTTTCCTTCTGTGTTTATGGGCTGAGTGATGCCACTGTCATTGCTGAGAACCCAGCAATGACTTTGGATTTTTCACTCAGTATCACAGACCAAGACAGCACAGAAAATGAGTTTTACACACTTGTCCTGAAACCTTTAAAGACCATCACCCAAGGAATGGTTATCAATGTCAAATCCCGAGTATGTAGCAGAAGAAGTGCCATTTTCAAAATTATCTCATTTTGCCTGTCCTGACCTGTGTGACCCAGACTGAAGTCAAATAATTTTCTATGAAGGTTTGAAACCTCCCTCATTTGTTATAATACACCTTAATAGTGCCATTAAAAACTGTTTTATTTAGTACTAGCCTTTTGTTACCCGGTGTTGCCCGGGTAACAAATTATCCCAAGCTTCTAGGCAACCCCAGAAACTATGGATTCGACACTAATGTTGGCCATTTTTGAGTATTTTTACATGGCACCCCCTTTGCACCCCCACCCCTGGGGGCGCCAGGGGGGTCGTACCCCCACAGTATTTGTCGCCAGGCCGCAAGGCATGTGCGTGCCAGATTTGGTGCCAATCGGTCCAGGCATTCCAGCAGGGCATGGCGGACTTTTTTCACACCCCTTCTCACCCCCCACACTGAGGAGGGGCCCGAACCTGGACTCCAACGGCATCAGGAGCATTGCCACTCGTCTCAGCAACCCTGGAAACTACGGATTTGACGCCGATTTTGGCCGTTTTAGACCATTTTCATGTGGGGCCCCCTGCGTACCCCACCCCCTGGGGGCTCCAGGGGGCCTGACCCCCGCAGTGTTTGTTGCCAGGCCGCAAGGCATGCGCGTGCCAAGTGTGGTGCCAATCGCTCCAGGCGTTCCAGCAGGGCATGGCTGACTTTTGTTTCGCATCCCTTCTCGCCCCCCCATGCCGAAGGGGGGGCAAACCCGGACTCCAGTGGCGTGGGGAGCATCGCCACTCATCTCGGCAACCCCGGAAACTACGGATTCGACGCCGATATCGGCCATTTTTGGTCATTTTTACGTGGCACCCCCTTCACACCCCCACCCCCAGGGGCACTAGGGGGGCCTGACCCCTGCAGTGTTTGTCTCCAGACTGTAAGGCAAGCGCATGCCAAGTCTGGTGCCAATCGCTCCAGGGGTTCCAGCAGGGCATGGCGGACGTTTTGTTTCGCACCCCTTCTTGCCCCCCACGTCAAGGGGGCCCCGAATCCAGACTCCAACGGCATCGGGAGTGTTGCCACTCATCTTGGTGACCCCAGAAACTATGGATTCGACACCGATTTCGGCCATTTTCGACCATTTTCACGCGGGGACCCCCACGTACCCCCACCCCCGGGGGCGCTAGGGGGGTCTGACCACCGCAGTGTTTGTCACCAGGCTGCAAGGTTTATGCGTGCCAAGTTTTGTGTCGATCGCTCCAGGCGTTGCGGAGCCTATGTGGAAACATTAGCAAAGGATAAATGAGGACCTATTAAAATATTTCCAGTGTCTTTGTATTGCACTCTCCTTGGAAGGTTTTTTCCCATATGGTTCCCTCTGACTGGTCTCCGTGACCTTAAGTGGTGACAGCAGATAAAAATGACCAGATTTCTACACCATTAAGCTACTGACCCAGCAAAAAGGGAAAGTGGGGAGCTGGAAGCATGAGATATAGTCATTAAGCACTAGTCCCCTCTGTAGTTCTCCTGGTGGAATCCCTGACAATTGGTCAAGATATGTTTTTCAGCTCTTAACTTGCACATATGTTATAATTTCCTGTTCTACCCCTATTCAGAGTTATGCATGTGGCAAAATCTGGGACAGTCTTATTGGGCAACATGAATTGAAAACAAAAATTCATATTGTATATAAAATGACTCATTGGGTTTAGAAGGATTTTTTTAAGCAATCTGGGCTAATCTGACTGATTGTTTCTATCTTTCTAAAGAAAGACATTTGAATAATGTGTTTTTAAAGAATATCTCATTGGGACAGCAGCATTACATTCTGACAAAAAAAAAAAATTAAGCCCTTAGTATGTTGATCATTTCATAACAAAAGTTTCCAATAATTTTCATTCACTTGATGCCTTGTTTGCTCCAAAAGCCAAGTGACCAAATTGTAGGATTATAAAAATGTTAATGCTCCAGTAATTCAAAATCATGTTTGCTTGTGCTTTCCAGTGCTGAAATTCATCTGTTCCTTCAGGCATGGGATTTGGAATGAGTGGATAAGAGGCCTATTTTCTATTTGTGCTTCAATTTGGAAGCAGCTCAGAAATCATTATACCAGTGCAATTCAGCTGTTGCTGAGCTAATTCACATTGTATCATAAAGCAGAATTAGGAAAACAAACAAATTTCTTGAAGGGTAAGAATATGCATAGTAATCTTGGAACATAATGAGGATGACAAAAGGAAAAGGAAAATAAATGAAACTACAGCTTCCTCTTGGTACAAATAGTAGCTTTGGGTGCCCAGTCTGGGACCATAATGCCACTGTTTAAAAACCACCAACCTGTACTGCGGTCCTGATCTGCATACAGCAATTCTGCTAGCAATTCTACCATTTTATCAGCAATTCTATCAGTTCATAGCTCCGGAACTATCAAGGCCACTATTGTATACTGTAGACGCACACTTTTCCTTACACTGCTGCTATCCATTCTTGGGATACTTAAAACCACACTGCCAAAGAAATTTTACCATCATATGACTTGGATCGTTGGGTCTAAAACAACCACCTTACGGGTCAAACATCTCAGGACTAGTGAATGTGAATAAAAACCCACTGGGCTGGCTTTCCACAGGCTTTGATCCACATCCAAAAACCCACCCTGTTCATTTTAGTTCAAGTCACAAAGATTGCAGGATGCAATTTGCTCTGTGCAAACTATAAGAGCAAATAAAAGAAGAAAACTCCCACCCATCTCTCATAGGAATTAGAGCTGGACCAATAATGATGGGGCTACAACTCTTGAGCACAAGATACCTCACACTTCTGCAAGTTGAGAAATTGGATAATTATATAACAGGGCTGTTAAAAGTCACATGTCTAGACTTTACAAAGAAGTAGATGCATCTTTGATTAATTCTCTATTAATAAATAGTGTGATCTTTGAGTTATTAAGAATAGAGAAGGATGTATTCTTCTTGTCTATCTGTGTTCTTAATAGTTGGTCCAGGGACAGTTGTTCTAACGTTGTTGGTCTCATGTTAGTAATATTCTTATTATGTGCTTATTGGTCCTTTCCTCTCCTTGCCTTCGCTTTGTATGTTTGTCTATGCCAATAAAGGTCTAATGATTAATTCTCTGAATGAGAGCAAAAAGCATCACTTATGCTCTCTTCTGAGCTTGGAGAAATAAAAAAAGATAGGAAAACACATCTTTCTTACACAATCACAGAAGCATAGAGCCCTTACACCCCAACTCTAAACCTATTCTGTTTATGGGCTTGGGAGTTTCTAAGGACACATCCCCTCAGATCACCACATCCTCAAGAACTTCCCAATTTAGATCCAATCTGTACACACAAAGAGACGTGCGCTCTGATCTTGTCCCTCCACAGAAATGAACAGAGAAGCTGGCAAATGCAAGTGCTTATTCATTTCTTTTATTTGCTTCCTGCTCTTCCTCCAAAGTAGCATTCAAGGAGGCAATTTCATTTTATCCTCACAACAACCCTGTGAGGTAGGATAGACTTAAAGACAGTGACTGACCCAAAGTCCGCCAGTGAATTCAATTGGCTGAGTGGGGGCGCAATCCTAACCAACGTTCCAGCACCGGGGTAAGGGAAATGCAGCTCCAAGGTAAGGGAACAAACATTCCCTTTCCTTGAGGAGGAACTCCGGGACTACTATTCCACTGCAGGATGCAGCATATACCCCATTGGCACCACTAAGCCAGTGCTGGAAAATTGCTTAGGATTGCGCCCTGGGAATCTGAATCCAGGTCTTTCCAATCCACGTCTATTGATTGCACCAAACTGGCTCTCATAAAGTGAAATAGGCAAGTATATTATCACATGTGATGTGCTTTTTCCTATATATAAATGTTTTCTGTTTAAGCATCTGTTTAAGCATTTTAAATCTTTTAAATGGCTTATGTATACCCAACAAGAATAGCAATGTGCTTGAGCAACACTGCAGTCAATCTGATCCAAGCCATAGTGAGACATGTGGAATCAAATGTTCCCTTACCTGGAGGAGACCTCCAGGATCTAAAATTCTCCTGGAGTGATGCACATGCCCCACAGGTACATCTGCATTGGCATGGTGGGAGTTGGGTAGGAACGGGCTGCCCAATCTCAAATCCCATGTATAAGCAAGTACTATTGTGTTCAAAGGGGCTTATCTCCAAGAAAATGGGTATAGAATTGCAACCTCAGAGTGTAATAGTTTATGCTCTGCTCATTTGTTCTTCAGCATGTTTGTTCAGCTCATTTGTTCTTCATTCACTTTTTCAAAGCTTTGTAAAAGAACCCGGTCTATTGTTTGTGAATACTTAATTAATGGTATCTCTCCACCTAATTACATACGCGTTTTGAAAGAACCACTCCAAAGCGTTGATGGGGCTTGGAAGAAATGGGCAAATTTAAAACTGCATTGTATTTATTTAAAATTAATGCTGCTGTTTCAGGAGTTGTATAAATTTTTCTAGTTCACTTTCCTGAGGAAATAGCATTTTTCCCTTTCCCATGAATAAGAGACAAAGTTAGAGAGCCATTATGAAAAAGAAATCTATTTCCTCACCATGTTGGTTTTTGTTTTTTTTTAAAAAAGGTCAGGAATACCCACTCCAGCCTCCTTATAGCTCTGTTTTCTTGCTAACAAGACCTATCATATTTTTATAGCTTGAAGTCTCTTGTTTGTCATCGTTGTCTTTGTTACTGAATTCTTCTGGGTTCAGGCTAGTGTAGAAATATCCCATGATGGAGAAGATGATAAAGACAACGAAGAGGAGCACAGCAAATAAGACAAACTCGGCCCACTGGAGAAAAGAAAATTACAAAACACATTATTCATTGCAGCTATAACTTGCTCTTTCTCTGGCATATTCTGACTGAGAGTCAAACCAAATGCAACATGGGCAGCACAATCCTACCACTGCCCTGAGCCAGCACAAGTCCCTTGTGTCAACCTCTGAGTGTCACAAACGTGCTGTGAAGCACATTTCTGGCCACTCAGAAGGAAACTGAACCAGCGCCTCCAAAGTGGGTCATGATCTTTTTTTGTGTTTGTGGACACACGTGGAGCCCTGCAGAGGGGTTTGTGGTGCTCCCCGACACCCAAGGACACTGGGGCAGCCAGCAGTAAGTCCCCAAGCTCAGCGGTGTTATGCTGCCGGAACGCTGGGCAGGACGTCCGGGTGATCGACAGCCCGCCCGTTGCGTTCCGCCGTTTGCGTAACCAACTACGCCGCTTGCGTATGTTACACAAATGGTGTAACACTGCGGAACGCAACGGGCGGGCTGTCGATCACCCGGATGTCCCGCCCAGTGTTCCGGCAGCATAACACCGCTGCCCAAGCTCCATTATGTTTGCAGCAGCAAAGCGATGCTGGCGATGGTGTCGCTGCCATTCCCCACCCACGCAAAGACTTAAAGCGCTCTCCAAACTCTGGGAGAGTTTGGGAACTGCTGCGGTAGGTCATGTGGGTCACTATAGGCCTTCTTACCATTTTGAAGCAATAGACAAATTGTGAAAAGACAATTCTTTGCTGCTGATTAGTCATCTGAATGTGCCGGAATATCTTTGGACCAATTCACAATTGAAAATTCTGCTTCTTCCTGTTTCACCTGGATATCAGTCAACTCCCAGCCTACAACCAGCCTGCCATGTGAACATCCACTGCCTTGGGCAGGATTAAGACTTTTGACCCACTAACAAAGGTGGCACATATCTGTGTGCTGACCTTTCTGACTCCAAGAGAGGTCCAAACGTTCTTTACAGTGTGCCTTGTGCTAGCCAAACTTTGCTGGCCTAACTGTGCCGGCCTAACTCCAGGTTAGGATTGCGCCCTGAATTTATTTTAATGAGTTCTCTTATTCTGTTCAGTGTCCTTTCAGTGAACATTTTTCAGGAACTCACATCTCTCGTTCAGCTTGTAACAACACATGTGTTCAGCTAAATGCCCTGGCATTAATATGGTTTTAGCCATCAATTTGTGAGGGAGGACACTAAATTAAAAGGGGCACTAATTGCACTCAACTGTTTGTTGCATCAACTCCACAGTTTAATTAGTTAATTGCTCATTTGCTCAGTGGCCTTTCTCCCCATTATGCAGGTTAATCAGTTCGTTCTGAGGTGATTCTCTTCCTGTCTCTACATTCATTACCACTGGAATATGTACAAGAACCTTCTCGCTAGATTGTAGGAATGTAACCTAATCATAAGTTATTAAACTCCAAGCATTCACCTAGATTTCGTTACAGCTCTCTCTCTGGCAGCTGTAACTTACGTATTATATTTATATCCTATCTCCTTCCATCCTGGAGTATAAGGGGTTTGTGTGGGGTTCTCCGATGGCCAAATACTTGCTGCAGCATCATATGCTCTCAAAGTTGCATCATATGCTCTTAGGCCATCCCCTTGCCTCTTATTACCCTTGTTATTCAGCACCTATGGATTTGAAAAGAGAACTGGGAGAACTTGGAAAGGAAAGAAACCAGGTGCTAAATTGGAAAAGTGGCCAGCATCTCTCTCTCTCTCTCTCCCCCCCCCACACACACACCCAGGTACATTGGATAGGATTGTAACAGCCACTTCCAGGTTGGGCTGTTGGGGGCAAGGCCTGCTGTGGTTGTAAAATGGCTGCTGATGGAGTGCACACCACTCCATTGGTGACCATTTTGGGAGTGATGCTGAAAGAAGCTGCAGTGCTACACATGCATGGCTGGACTTTGCCTTCCCAGCTGGAGAAGATAAGGAGCAACAGGGGTATGAGTGAATAGGGAGGAAGCAAAATTGGACAGGAAGGGGAGAAAAATGAGGGGTAGAGAGGCTGCGGGAGGGAGTGTATCTGGCGGCAATGACATGCACTAGATCTTTTCCCCTCTTTTTACAGCCTCTCTGCCCCTTTCTTCTTCTTGGAGGGCCACATTTGAAAGTGGGAGACTTACGAAGGAATAAGGGGAAATAATTCCCCTTTCCCTTCCAAAGCCTCCTGATCCACTCCCACCCCCTTACTGGATACAGTGTGCTTCTTTTTGGCACGGCTGCATCAGTGACGGAAGGGGAATGTTAGGATTGGGCTCAAAGGCAGCAAAAATAGTTACATGTGCAGGTACTACGCAATTAGCAGCCAGCTATTAGTCATGTGAGCTGCTTGCCTGGAGAATGGGAGCAGAATTATTCACGCTACTGACCATTTTGTATTTCATGAAAGCTAACCATTCAGAGATGGGTCTGGGCCTATGTATGAGAGAGCCTGGGCCTTACTGACTATGACCATCACATGGTTGTGGCCCTCGAGACACTGGGAATTAACATTCTGAAAAATGGGTTCCACACTTCATTTTAGTTATTGCAGAGACTTTTTGTCTGCGATAGTTCTGTTCCAGGAACCTTCACAGATGCCAAAAAATACATTAAATGAAATCACTTTAGAAATCACTTTGCCGTTAATTCATCAGTCAGTGTTTTTAAAAAGCTTATCTTACCATGGCAACAAGGCTGCAGCTAAGGGGCTTAGAGGAGATTAGTATCCATTAGCTCTGTGATAAGACCCCTTTCCCTTCACCCTGGAGCTAGGCAAAAAAAACGCACAACGGAAGTGATTAATCACACTTCCTGGGTTGAGGGTTGAGGTCTTATCTCAGAGCCACTAATTTGCTCTAAATCCCTGGAGAATTGCTGCAGCAGTATTGCCATAGTAAGAGAAGCTTTTTTTAAAAAAACACTGACTGCTAATTAATGGCCTGTGTTTGTTTAACTTAATGAGCCCTTCTCTTCTATGTTGGCTCAGCACTGAGTCAAATCAGCAGATGAGCGTGGATGAGAAGGCTCCACCTGTATATAAGTGTATAATTCTTGTGTAGTTCTCTGTTCCACCACAAGGGGTGCTGGAGGAATGTCTTTGGGCATGCTCCATGAGTTGTTCTATCAATCCTCAATTCCAGACAATGGTCATTTCCAGCACACAATTGCCCTTCATCCTCCCAGTATAAGTATGCAACGTACCAACCTTCCTGAAAGCAGATTGCAGAATCTCCTGCACGCATTTCCAGTACAAGTGATATTGATAACATATTCTGTTCCATACCTGGGCCAGAGGTGCAGACTGGGCAACAATCAGTACAATAACATTTCCAAAGGCCACAGTTAACAGCCAGCCTGCCTGCAGCACTGACTTCATGCTGGCAGGAGCCTGGAAAAAAAAGAAGGAACCTGAGAAGCACAGGCCATTTTCAAGCACTAGAAAACATTTTGTTTCCTTAACACATTTCTACAGAGAGGGGAATAGCATGCTGAGACTGAGCTTGGCCATTTTAAACCCACACTGACTCTGAGGGCTGGTTCTCATATCAGGGCCCTGTGAAATGTATAAGCTGACTTTATTGACAATCACAGTAGCTGAGGTGACATGTACTTTCTCCGTAAGGTGGATGGTTCATGGTCTGTGATGGCTCATTCATATATAAAGGTCATAAGTTTTGCCCCTTTACTCTTAAGTCCCTAGATAACTCATCAAAGGGCAACTTTGTTTCATAACCTCCTTTATCTTCCCATGCACCAAACACTTTAGAAACACATTAGTTCTTCCCCATGTCCTATATACATTACCTGTGAATAAGAGAAGGACAGGCCTGTAATGGAGAATATCACTTCCCCAGCTGATATTAACAGGTATTGCGGGATCTGCCATGAAATGTGGACATTATTGCCAGCAATATCTTCCATTGTCCGTGCCTGGACAGTATTTGCAGAAGTCTAAAGTAGGGAGAAAGGAAGATTGGGTGACTGTGTACGTGAGTGATCTGTATTGCACTCTAGAATCTATACTGGAACAAACAGGCTTTTCTTTCTAAGCCTGAAACAATGTTCCTTGGGTCCACTAAACAACTACAAACTCTGGTGGTGAACTGAAATAAAGTCACATTAAAAGCATCAGCAAACTGTCCTTTTACAGGAAGGTGCTGGGCTGGTTTATGAGATGCACTAAATCACCATAAAGGGACAACCAAAAGGTCTGTTTAAGAAGGCTGAAAGGGGTGAGTGGTAATTGTGATCATTGCTCACTGGTCTATGGAAAAACATCACTAACGTTGTCAAACAAAGTCTGATGTTGACAAAAGTTTGGGCATAGAAAAGAGCAATCCTCATGATTTACATACTACAATTTGGTCATATTACTGTGCCAGATGCATCATTTAGTTCCTTTATGCATAAATTAGTACAACTAGATGCTGAACAAGGAACATATGTGCATACTTTATTGCCTGTAATATGTGAGAAACCTGTTTGTTATTTTTGGTAGAGATACAGTACTGAATTCTATTAATCTCAGGGATTTTTTCGAGTTAAGGGTGATCACAGCTGAGCATAATATTCACACTTGTATTTGGGAAAAACAGATTTCAATTTGACTGATCTCTCAAGAAGTATTCTTATTTAAGACTGCAGCCTGCTTATGTGCATTTATTTGGAAATAAGCCCCAGTGAACTCAGTGGAATTTATGCATGAATATGCACCCATAGGAGCAGGCTGCATGAGTCCTAACACAGCATCTGGAAGTCTACCAGGCTTCAAAAACTATTCCCTTCTCCCTAGATTCAAAATATGGAAGTTGTCAGGCTTACCAGGCTTATGCATAGAGGTTTCTTTTGTGCACTTGGTAAGAGTTAATTAAAATATATGGGCTGCACTTAAGAGCAAAGGGATCCATTTGTTACCCATCTATAATTGATTTTATCAATAATGAATAAACATTTAAATAAAGTGTAATAAAGCTGGAGGGCTGTCTTCCCAGCCAGGGAGAACAGAACTGCCCAGATTGGTCAGGCTCAAATTGTATTCCAAATATCTGGAAGTAGTTTATAGTGCTGTGAATAACAAATTGCAAAGTATTAAACAAACAGGAAAAAGAAAAAAAGATAATTTTTGTCAGCTTCATAAGATTTATGAGTGAACATTTCAATTTTGCCAGGTGTCCCTTTGCTCTTTTTTCTCATTCATCTGTTAGAGCTGGAATTTAATTTTCCCATAGCAAGAAAGGGAGATAATGAAACTTGTCTATCCATTCAACCATTTTATTTATCAGTCCATACGTCTGTCCTCCTTCCCTTTCTGAAACCAATACCTTTGCAGCCCAGCATAGTTTTGAGAAATAAGTCGCTATGGGCTCAATCCTATCCAACTTTCCATCACTGATGCAGCTGTGCCAATGATGGGGGGGGGAGTCACAGAGGCCTCCTCAAAGTTAGGGAATGTTTGTTCCCTTCCCTCCCTTGCATCCTCCCTGAAAAATTGGATTGAGATCTATGTTTAATAGCATTAAGCCCTATGTTTAATATAAGATATTTGAACGCCTAATCCTGAATCGACTGAGTGAGATAGTAGACCCCCTGCTTATACCGCAGCAAGCAGGCTTTAGACCTGGTAAAAATTGTGTAGCTCAAATCCTTAACACAATATATTGAGGATGGTTTTGAACTGAAGGAAATTACAGGAGTGGTGTTTATAGATCCCACCGCAGCCTATGATATGGTTAATCATGCCGCCCTGTTGAAGAAAGTCTGCCATCTTATAAAAGATTTTAAATTTACAAAAATTATAGGCGGCTTATTAGAAAACCGTAGATTTTCGGGGCAACACAGCCGATGGAGAATCCAAAGAAATGGACTGCCACAGGGCAGTGTGCTAGCCCCATGCTGTTTAATATATATACTAATGACCAACTGCTGCCAGAAGCTACCAGAAGTTTTATTTATGCCGATGACCTGGCAATTGCCACACAGAATACAATTTTCGAGGCTGTCAAGGAAAGACTGACTGAGGCTTTGAATCTACTGAGTGCATATTATCGGGATAATCAGTTAAAACCAAATTGTTTAAAGACACAAATCTGTGCTTTCCATCTGAAAAACCGAGAAGCATCGAGAACATTGCAGATATGCTGGAATGGAACCAACTTAGAACACGGTGCTACCCCCCAAATACTTGGGAGTAACTCTGGATCGTACACTGACTTTTAAGAGTCACTATTTTAACACCAAACGGAATTTCTTCTCCAGAAATAATATCTTGAGGAAAATAACAAACACAAGATGCGGTGCTCAACCACACGTATTAAGGACTTCCGCTTTAGCACTGTGCCATTCGGCTGGAGAATATGCCAGCACTGTCTGGTATAGATGTAATCACGCAAAACAGGTGGATGTGGCACTAAATGAAACAGCGAGACTGGTCACAGGATGCCTAAAACCGACTCCAATACAAAAGGTGCATTATCTAGCTGGCCTTCCCCCTCCCAAATTTCGTTGGGAGAGCGCAACACAGAAGGAGTGGGTTAAAGCGACGTCCCTAGAAATACACCCATTGTATGGCATCAACTCCCACCGTCAAGATCATGGAATAGCTTCCTTAGGACTGCGCCCCCCCCCAATAACCAGTCGCCACAGACTACTTTGGAACTATGGAAAGTGAGCAAGGCGCTGCCGAGTGAAAGGGCACAAACATATGTATGCCCCCCACCAGGTCAAGAACAACCGTGGCCTGAATGGAAATCTTTAAATTGACTGCATGCTGGGGTAGGAAGATGTAAGGACAACCTGAGGAAATGGGGCTTCCCCATAAAAGACATGCTGTGTGAGTGTGGAGAAGAACAAACCATCTCACTTATGCTACAATGCACACGGTGCCCCTCTACATGCACAACGGAAGATCTTATGTTGGCAAGGAAGAACGATGTTGAAGTGACCCACTATTGGGCAAATGATATCTAGTTTTAACTTTGTATTTTATTCTAAAAACATATTTTGATGTATGTATAAAATTATATTAATGTACGTGCTTCTGACACGAATAAGGAAAAGAATAGAGCTTACTCTACTACTTCTTCCGCAATGTTTTCCACTACTGCTGATGAAACAGAGCACCTTAATGAGTGTTGGTGGAATTATTGTCACTTCTGCAGATGGTTGAACAAAGTTTGAGTGTAATGCAGTTAAAGCCAAGCACTTATAAGCTGTATTAATTTAAATGTGGCAGGGGGAATAAATAGACCCCCAATGTGAAATCACTAGGACTTAAAAATGCTTGACTTTGGTTAGATCTTGGTCTGTTTCTAGAAAAAAAAACACTATTAGCATAATGCATGGGTCTCCAAACCCTGGCCAGTGGGCTGGATCCAGGGTTTGGGGCAATCCCTCCCTCCTGTGAGCAGCATTTACCATTCCACCAAGGCGCTGCTTAGTTTGCAACCCGACTTGGTTCCAGGGATGTTCCAGGCAGGCACTTGCCTGGACGTCCAGCTGCACAGCCTTCTGGGACGCCGGGTGATAGATGCGACTGCTCAGTGTCCCTGACACACGATTATGCTACAAGCAGAGTGATGCAGTTGTGGAACAGGCAATGCTGCTTGGGAGGGGAAGGAATTTTTTGGAGATGCAGCCTTTTCCACTTTGGATACCGCTGTATGCAGTGATGTCATTCAGGGGGAATGGACCAGAACGGGCATTCCGGATCCTAACGGGCTCCGTGGCTGGTTTCGGGTTCCCGACAAGTGCCAATCAAAAGTGAGTTCCTGTTCCTAAATCATTTGAATGACACCACTGGCTGTATGTCGTGTGCATATTTTTTTCTGCTTGTGGCTGACATGCAGAATTCTGGCCTATTTTACTTCTTTGTTATTGTGACTTTTGACATATAGGAAAGAGAATGCCTTTGTGTCATTGGCTGACTAGATATGAGCTGCATTTCCACCAGTTGAAAGGTCAAAACAGCAATGGAAACCACACATAAAAATCAAAGGGCAACTCACATTTGTAATAACAACAGTGTATACTGCTCCAAAATCAAGCAGGCCTAAGTGCAGGAGGATTTCTTCTGCTCCCATTCGGCATTTTATATTGTTGTATCTTGATATGAAAAGAGATTAGAATGTTTTCCGGTCAGCCTCTCATGGCCAAAAAGTCAAGCATAGGGCACAGCTGGTTACAAGTTTCTTCAAGCAGATTTACAACAATGAATAATGCATGCTCCTAGTTTTGTGTTACCCACAGCACGTTACTAGTACGTTACCTTCACTTTAACAAATAATTAAAGGACATCGATTAGCATTAATTTAACATTGCACAGTAACTCTTCCAGCATTGCTGGAACATTTTTGTTTCCCCATGACATAAGTCTCCTTATTTTTTAAGTTGCCTTTTTTGTTTCCAAGTTTCATCTTATGTGGTCCATTCTTTTCCCTGCTGCCTTATTAGTATGGTTTTGTCAAGACCCTGGGTCAGTGGCGGTCCTGCCATTAGTCCAGGGAAGGCAAATGCCCCTGGATAGCAGGCCCACGCGGTGTCTCTGACCCCTCCAGAGTTCTGTCTGAAGCCGCCAGAAAGCTGTTACAGTATTTCTTGTTTTCATCAGAAAACTGAAAGTATGGTTCAAAAGCCTTCTTAAAGCTTCAGAACACTTTCAGAGGGCAGCAGGATGTCACGTGAGGCTCCTGACCTCCAGATGAGTTAGGGGGTGGCAAAGGGACCAGGTCTGCAACTGCCCTCTGTCATCACACCACAATCCTTACTCTCCGGAAAGTAAATATAGCAGTGGTACTCAACTGAAGTGGTTCTCAAACCTTTTAGAGGCCCTGGAGCAGTGTTTCCCAACCTGAACATCGCGACTCCCAGGCAGGCAGGCAGGCAGGCAGGCAGGGAGGCATGGTTTTGTGAGGTAGCTAAACCATGCTTTAAGGAGGGTAGCCAGTGATGTCATTCAGGGGGAACGGACCAGAACGGGCGTTCCGGATCCTAACGGGCTCCATGGCTGGTTCCGGGTTCCCAACAAGTGCCAATCAAAAGTGAGTTCCTGTTCCTAAATCATTTGAATGACACCACTGAGGGTAGCCACCCGATCAGGAACCCATAGTGCCATTAGTATGGCACTTTTGGGCTTCACTACCACTGATGCTGCTGTTGTTGCCACCAAACACGGGTAAATAAAAAGGGGTTTTTTAATTATGAGGCATGGGTGTGGATGTGATTGAAAGAACCATAAGCATAAGGCTACAGCTCAGTGGGAGAACACTTGCTTCCTATGCATAAAGTTCTTGGTTCAATTCCTAACCTATACAGGGCGAGGAAAAGTATCTGTCTAAAACCCTGGAGAGTCATTGGCAGACAACATAGAAAATACAGACCAATAGTTTGACTTAGTATAAGGCAAGTTCCTATGTTCATCTGAAGTTCCGACAAATGGGCTTGAACAGGACACGATGCGCACATTTTGCTCATGTTATCACTTTCCCCACGGTGAATGCAAAAATGACCAGAATGGGACCAAGAAATGCCACAAAGAACCAAGAATGGAAACAGAAGTAGGGTCAGGGTATAGAAATTTTCTTTTAAAATCTCACCTTCCTCTTGCCAAGGTCCTGTAATTTGAAACACTATAGTTTTTCTTAACGCTGATAAACTCCGTATTGGTAAGAGTGATGTTGACATCCTCATCCAAAGTATTAATGAATCTGTAAGGAAGCTTGATTTCATCATGACAGAAACTGAATAAAGTGAAATAAAGCATCACATATCTTCCTGGAGGCATGCTATCAATATGAAAGGGTAGGTGGTTTTCTACTGCTTCAATTTTATCATAAACTTGAGGGCCAAAGACTCAATTAATTGTTTCATAGATAGCAGTGGTTCTCAAATCTTTTAGCACTGGGACCCACTTTTTAAAATGACACTCTATAAGGACCCACCTAGCTTTATGAGACCTAAAAAAGGTACTCTTGAAAGAAATTATTTATTTATTTATTTACAACTGATTATTTATTTACTTGCAAAAAAAACCTCAACCTATTTTTCATAGTGAGGCATCCCTAATGAGTAGATTCAAGGCTTGAGGGGCTTGGGGTGCAATCCTAACCTGGAGTTAGGCCGGCACAGCTATGCCAGCAAAGTTTGGCTGGCACAAGGGCCACCGTAAAGCGCGTTTGAACCACTCTCTGAGAGTGCAATGCTATACTGGCGTTGCACGCTTGCGCTGATCCAGCGCTGTTGCAAATATGCCATCAGGTGCATCTGAGCCAGCGAGTCGGGTGCTGAACAGGCACAAGCACCAGCGCTCAGGCACCGCTGTGCCCATAGGCTGCGCTGGTCGTGCACCGCGCCAGCTGTGCTTGGTCGGTGCAGGATATCGTGGAGGGTATTCCAGAGGTGTGCCAGGGACATAACAGAGCAGTGCAGTGGGCGGCGATGGGGGCAGCAATGGCCAACAGCCGTTGCACCATATCCTAAGCCCCATCCCTGGCTGAGGTGGCCCTGATTTGGGCCACTGCTGTGCATGTTCACCTGCGCCTGCAAAGCAGCAGGTGCAGATCGGAGCAGCCCCATAGGGCTGGCTGGGGCTTACCCAGGTGCAAGGGGAAAAACGCCTCTTGCCCTGTGCTGTGTTGCTGCTGCTGCTGCTTCCTACTGGGCTTAGGATACAGCTCTGCTGTGCTGGCCTTGCTAGGCCAGCGCTGTTTAGGATTTGGCTGTGAGTCAGAGAGGCCAGCACACAGACATGCAGCATCCTCCCTGACTCAGAAAGTGGTGCAAACATGCTTTATGGTGGTCCTGGTGCCAGCCAAACTTTGCTGGCTCAATTGTGCTTGGATCCACTAAACAACCACAAACTCCAGGTTGGGATTGTGATCTAAGTTATGTAACCCAGCTTTCACCTCCCCCAATTATCTGTCATTGACAGACTTGGGAAAACAACATCAGAAAAAAAGACACTTAGTGTAATTATAACCTGGCCAACATAGTTAGGCCAGCAAAATTTGGCTGGTCAAAGGGACACCATAAGCTATGTTTGGACTATTCTCGCAGTGAGATAGGCCAGCACACATACTCGCTGACTCTGAGAGTGGTCCAAATGTGCTTTACGGTGGCCCTGGTGCTGGACAAACTTTGCTGGCCTAACTCCAGGTTAGGATTATGCTCTCCAACATTGATCTCCCTATATATATACAAGCTTGTGAACTGCAGAAGTTTAGCTCCTTGCAAACTGCTGGGGCTCATCTGTTTGCAGGGCAATAGCAGCTATTTTGCAAATGCAGAAGCTTAGCTCTTGTAAGGCAGTTAGCAGATATCTGATTTTTGAATTGCCTCAGGGCTTGAGACAATTAGTTATCCATTCTTTCCATTACCCATGTTTTCATTAGAGGCTCTGCAGGACCAGTCAGAAATTGGGTCCCAACCCACCCAGTGGGTCCCAATTTGAGAAATACTGCTAATACAGTATACAGTATTTATACAGTCTGTTTAACCCCTTAAGACATGCAAAGATGTTGCCTTTCCTTATAGGAAAATATATTATTATTATTATTATTATTATTATTATTATTATTATTATTATTATTATTTATTGGATTTCTATCCCGCCTTTCTGCCGAAGGCACTCAAGGCAGCATTACAATACAAAAATACAATAAAATACAAAATTTAACATTAAAAAGCAATTTAAAAACAATATTAAAACAATACAATAAAACAAAATTAAAACAAAACAATACAATTTAAAAAACAACAAGCCCCGTGGATCATAAGGTATAATCACAATATAAAAGTGTAACAAACCAGCCAATATTGTGTCAAATATTGTAATCATAACTTAGAAACTCACTGGAATGGGATAACCGAAGGCCAAATTACATGTTTAATATTACGAACAGTCTGATTCAGTTGGGGAAAAATTTATTTCTTGGGAATGGGGCTGCTAAGCATGATTTTCCATCATGATTATACGTAAATCAAAAAACTCTTTCCTAACCATTGCACTAGATGGGTACTAGCTACTATAGAAGTAGCTGTCTCCGCCGAAAGGTGACAGCGCTTACCATATTTACACAGCAAACCCCCAAATCAGGCAAAATCAGACCTCCCACCCTAGTTTCCATACGGCTCAAAATGGAGCCATTTTCAGAGGCGAGGGCTGGACATGGGCTGGGGAGGCAGGTAACAGTATAGGCACAGGGAGGTATCATGCTGCTCTGTACCATCACTTGGCCCTAGGATGGAGCCATTGGGGCTGGCACAAACCCGTCCAGTGCTGATTCCAGCCTTTCCCTGCCTCCACTGCTACCTTGTGTATTCTGCTGGCAAGCGCATGAACTTTCTCCTGCCACGAAGGCTGAGGACAACCCCATCCATTTGGGTAACTGATCAGCAATGATCAGCAATGATGTGCGATTACTTCCCCTTCTTACCTTTTTCACTACCTCTCCAGCTTCCACTATGTAACTGCTACAAAAAAACAGCCCTTGCTCCCACTGTGCTGATTAGGTCAAAGCTCTGGCTCAACCAAAGTTAATGGTTTCTGTCATACTAGAACAGCAGAGCAACAAATCACCCAAAGCAATACACACCTCACAGCTGCCATTCCTTCCATTGGCTTTTCTCCCATGTCTTTAATCTGGAAACAAAGAAAAACAAAATCCCATCATAACTTTGGCTGTGCATGTGTAGAACTCTCGTAGCAGGAAAAATCACACAGGCAGAAGCCTTGAGTCACGATCTTTTTTAGGATGGCGTCAAGCAAGCTTCCTTCTTGCTTTTCTTCAGCCTGAATACTGGCCTCAGGGGTTGTGTGCCCTCAGGCAATATCCCACAAACCATAATTGTCCTTCCTCTTATCATTAGCAGGGGGAGAATAATTGTCCCTCTTCACCTCAGCATAGTGTCTTTTCTAGTGGCTGTTGCTGGTGGTTCTTGCTTAGATTGTGAGCCCTTTGGGGACAGGGAACCATTTAACTTTATTTTTTGCCTGTACTGTAAACCGCCTTGTGAACTTGTTGAGAAAACAGGAAATTCTTACCTTCCGGTAATTCTTGTTCCTGATAGAGGCAGGGACATTCCTTACTTGTGGGATTGGCCCGTCAGGGTTGTCAGTAGGCAGGGCCAGCGAAAAAGGCAGGCACATCCTCCTGCACGCAGGAACGAGAACCCAGGCAAGCTTGCTGAGCTGTAAAAATTCTCTTATCCAAATGAATCTCAACATATTAATATAACCTTCAGTGACTTGAAACCAAGCAAGTGCACACAGAAAAAGGACGAGGGAGGAAACCCTAACTACTACATCTCCCCAAATGAAGCGCATAGACTGGAGGACAATAGATGTATCGTGGAGAGGAGGGCGGAATGTCCCTGTCTCTATCAGGAACAAGAATTACCGGAAGGTAAGAAATTCCTGTTTTCCCTGATAGAGGCAGACCATTCCTTACTTGTGGGCGATCCATAATCATGCACCAGTCTGTACCACCTTCTGCAGGACTCTGCATCCCAAGGCAGCCTCAGCCGAGGCCGCCACATCAATCTTATAGTGTTTAATAAATGTATGCGGCGTAGACCAAGTGGCAGCCCTACAGATCTCTGCCAGGGATGCCAGTCCATCAAACGCCACAGACATGGCTGCACTCCTGACAGACTGAGCCAAAATGCCATCAGGAGGTGACTTTCCCGAAGCCTCCTATGCCAAAGAAATACAAACGTAACCACTTTGACAGAGTTACAGGAGACACCCTTCTACCCACTGTCCTGCCCTGGTAAGCTATGAACAGGGAATCCATTTTACAGAATAGGCGTGTTCTTTCCGTGTAAAACCTGAGAGCTCGCCTGACATCAAGACAGTGCCAAGCTTTCTCTCTATCATGCTTAGGTTCGGTGCAAAATCACTGTAGGATTAACTCCTGCTGATGATGGAAAAGAGACTTAACCTTAGGTATAAATGAAGGGTCTAACCTGAGCACCACCTTGTCCCTATGAAAAATACACACGTCTGGGTGAACCGACAGCGCACCCAGCTCTGAAACTCTTCTAGCAGATGTGACAGCTACCAGGAATAGACAAAATCTTGAATGGGATCATTGCCAAAGGTTCGAACGGGGAGCGAGTAAGGGCGTTCAGAACCAAATGTAAATCCCAGGTGGGAATCCTTCACACAGGGGGAGGCTTGAGGTTGGCTACCCCTCTGAGAAAATGCTTGACATGTTGACAATTGCAAATTACCTGACACACCCAAGGTGCCCTGTAATGCAGCCACCTGTCTCCTTAGTGTACTAGCAGGGAGGCACTCGTAAAGTTCAAAAGGCACAAACTATCGCTGCGTTGAAGGAGCTGGTCACCTAGCCTCCTGACTCGCCGCGAGGCAGGAACGGACTGGGTTCTCGTTCCTGCGTGTGGGAGGATGTGCCCGCCTTTTTCACTGGCCCTGCCTACTGACAACCCTGACAGGCCAATCCCACAAGTAAGGAATGGCCCGCCTCTATCAAGGAAGTGGTATATATATACATTTTGGTTGGTTGGTTGGTTGGTTGGTTGGTTGATAATGCCATCAACTACAAAAAGATGTAACTGAACCCATTGAAAGAAAGAAAGAAAGAAAGAAAGAAAGAAAGAAAGAAAGAAAGAAAGAAAGAAAGAAAGAAAGAAAGAAAGAAAGAAAGAAAGAAAGAAAGAA
>JAJKFI010000014.1:14379381-14422434 GCA_029204185.1 Lerista edwardsae
GAAAGAAAGAAAGAAAGAAAGAAAGAAAGAAAGAAAGAAAGAAAGAAGTTATCTATCATTTGTGCTGTGATGTCAGTCTGGATCAGCCCTCCCATCTACTGTTTACAAATTTAAAAAAACCCTGAAATTGAAACCAAGCACTTCAGAGGCAAACTATACATTTAACATAGCATGGGGTTTGGCTCTCAGATGGCATAAGTGACAGCAGATGCAACACTCCAAGTAATGATACCAAGAACAATCATATGTCCATATCAGCTGTATTGATAAATTTTCCTAGTTGCATTGTGGCACCCATTCAATTAATATTATATTCTTCATTTTAGGGCAGTGATGTCTAGAACCTCCTGTCTAGAACCTGTGGTGCAATGTGCTATCTAGTCTAAATTATAGCTTTGGATTCTAAGAAATGTGGATATATTTTTGATATTGAGAGTTGATCTGGAAGGTTCAAACCTAAACTGCTATAATTGGAAAACTAAATTATCAGTTCTCAGCATATTCATGTCCTCAAATATTTGACTGTTATCTGAAATCAGATATCATCTGGAAAAACAGAATGCTTTTAGGTGCTTTTAGATTTTCTTATCTGATTTGCCCCATCTGAATATCATACTTACTAAGCGGCTTGTGAGTATTCCTTCTGCTGTGTAAACAATTAAGCTGTACAGTGTCTTTTCCTGTACAGTATGATTAAACATGGAAGATGATCCCTGAGACTGCATTGTAAAATGAAGACTTTGTTGATCACTATTCAGAATTAACTTGGAGTATTCAATAGGGTCCTGAGTGAAAAGAAAGAAAATATTTTTATTTATGTTATAAAGAAAATCAAATAATACTTTTCCAAATCATTCTAAATTGTCTGGTGTGGATTCCACATTCATTTTTGTTATGATGCCACAATGTGATTTACAGAGTAGTCCTATGGACCTTTTGTGACAGAGGATCTTCTGCTCTGCTGGTGCAAAAGGCCCAGTGATGGTTGAAACATTGTGCCATCATTGCTGCTGACAAAAATGGCCAGTGGCTCCGTGCATGCCCCAGAATTGCCCGGATGCTCCGTCAACCCTTCTGGTCACCCTACCCAAACTGACATGGTGAATAACAGCTGCCACCTGTGCACATTCATTATACGTCCACAAGAAAATTACAGCACATCTGGTCCTTCCTTTGGATGTCTAAGTACAATTTGATGCACTAAGTCTCAGCTCAGAGGCCACTCCCAAGCCCTTTACCTCCTACGCCACCCTTGTTCTTGCCTGTCAGCAAACAGGAGGGCTTCAACTATCATGGACCAATGGTGCCCTTTGAGGTGCAATGCCAGGCTTGGCATTAATTACTGACCTCAGCTTGGCTGTGGTCAGCAGACCCAGAGCTCCATCTGAACAGTTTGCCAGAGTAGCAAAGCAGACTTGCCTCACCTCGCCCTGCCTCTTCTTCTGACACCCTTGATGCTTGACTCCAGCACTGTCTATGCTTTCTACATTTGGCTTTCTCTCTTGATTAAAATCTAGTTGCCCAATCCTGGCTTGTCCGTGACTGCTCCTCCTGGCTCAGACCATCTACTATTTGCCCTGCCTGAGCTGGGCCTCCCTAACAAAGTGTGACAACCATAAAGGCAAACAAGGGAAAAGAAGGAGAGCATACGACTTCATCCCAGACCTCTAAATAAAGCATAAACTTTTTTATGAGCAAAACAAGCAAACCAGGAAGTGGAATGTAAGCAATGAAAGATGAGAGGTTTAGTATCAGCTGCACCCCCTGCTAGAATGCATATCTTAGCAAAACATGCTCCTCCACCCCAAGTTTCCAGTGGATGCACTCCATGTGCTTGTAATTTCTGCAATAAACCTGGAATTATGAAAAAAGTCAGATTCATGTTTTCAAACTGTGTTTTCAGTCAATTACCACATTCTTTTCTGTATTTCTTTTCATTTTTCCTGTTCAAGCATGTTCTGTCTTTCAGATCCACACTGAAACGCTACTTGAGCGTGAGCATCAGGAAACACAGATCACATAAAGAGATGGGGGGTTTTTTTGGCACATGTTCCTCCCAGAAGAATTAACCTTTTTTCCTAATTATAAGTAAATACAGTTAGCCATCTGTGCCTTTTTCCACTGAAATGCACTGGGGGGGATTTGCTGTCAAAGGCACAGTGCCCTGTAGATACATGCCACTGCTCCATATGGCAGGATAGACACAGGGAAAGGAAGGTCATGTCTTCCTGTTCCTCTGAACATATCAGGGAATAGATGTTTCCTTTGTCATATGGAATGCCTGATGAATGGCCAAATGAGCCAAATATATCGAAAAGCATATTGAATATAAAATACATATTTGAACTAACAAGAATCACATGTGTCTTGCTTCAAACAGTGGTTTCTTGGAAATATATCTAAGGCATATAGTACTTTGACTTACATAGTAACAATTGCATTGGATCTGCTAGGCTAAAATAGCAAGAAAATAACTAATAGGCTCACCTGAAATGGTCTGATAGGCGGCTGAAATAGGTCATAATCTTGGATTGCCACTTTAATATCACTGTCTGCCAAATTCAGAACCTGAATGTAACTTTCTTTTGGAGCTGGGACTGGCATAGCATTTTCCTAATTAAAATCAAACATGTTATTGTGGTAATTTCGCAATATAAAGCTATAATACAACATGGACAGGTAGCCAAGGCCTTGTCCCTCTTTTACAAAGTCATGCAATGACAACTGAATGTTGCTCTTATTTACTGAAAAAAACTGTTGAATGGCAACTTGTTGATTTACCTTTGCTGTTAAACAAGGTGTTCTTCACATATGCTGATGTGTCTATCTGATAATATATATGAGATGACATCCACAAACAGTGGGTGATATTGTAAGGGCTAATGATTGTAAGGGCTTTACAACATGATTGTCACTTCTGCTTGATGCATCAATAATATTAGATACAGGAAACCCATTTGGCAGACGATGTGCTAAACTTCCCAGTGACATAAACTCAGTTGGAAAATGCGGGGCTGATTTTGAACGAAACAACAATATCTGGCTCACTGTACTTGGTTATCTGATTTCAAACATCAGCAGTTTGAAATGAGCCCCAACCACATGGAACCAACAAAGCACACCACAAAGATAATGGAGCATTTGCACACATGCAACTTCACATTGCTGTAGGTTCCTTGGCACATATGGGTTCCGTATGGCAATAAACTTCAACCTATCATGTTCCCATTTAAAAGAATAATTATGCCAAGAACATAATCATAGTCATTCCATCAATCTCAGCATTTATTGATCTACATGGGGAGTTAGCCCCATATCAGCAACTGGCTCTCTGCTGATATGTTGCATACACTGCGAAATCCTATCCCCCTATCATTGGTGCTAATGCATCCAGCAGGAGGCACATCAAAATAATATTTACTTATCCCACACCCCAAGTGCCTATGAGTCTCCTCAGACCTACACTGGTCATTTTGCTAGCATATGTCCGAGGAGAGAAAAGGGGGTTGGGAAAGAGGGGATAAGATCTGGTGCACACCAGTGCCACCAAGATCCACCTCACTTTCACCCATGACAAGCCTCTGCTTCCAACTCCAGGAGTCACTGTTGAATGTGTTGTGCTGCTGCCCATTTGTGGCAGTGGCCTGCAAGCGCACAATAGTGGCCCAGCTTTCGTGGCACCGTAAAGGTCCTTGTATGATTGGAATACTAGTTCCAGGAGCACAAAGCTTTGATAGGACTGGGGCTTCCATCTCTATTCTGATATTAGAACCTGCAGTCTTGGTGTGCTTGTTAACGTGTACTCAGCAAGCCTGTAGCATTTTAAAAAATGAGAAAAATAGCAATTGGTGGGAAAACTGCATTTATGCAGAAGGAACACATCTGTGCCTTTTTGCATGCAGCTACTCACCTCTATCTTGAGTTCAACAAGAGCTGCTGCAGCAAATGCCAGGGCACCAAGAATCATGCCAGCAGCCATTTTTTTAATGGGCCTGATAGTAAATAAAAACAACTTAGTTAAAAAGCTGTATAATTTAAGGTGGTGCATGCCATTTCTCTGGGTCAAGATCAATACGCTTGAAGCCACATGAACAGGTAGCACGGCAATTATGTAATGCTGACTCTAGAAATCCTTTTATTTAAAACTTCAACATTACATTACTGTGAAGACAGAACCAAGGCCCAGTCAAATTGATACATTATTAAAAATGCACTGTGCTTGCAAGAATCAAACAATTTTGCTCTTAGTTTCTCTAGGAGGGAATGTTTGGCATTTAGTGAATGTGTGAGGTGGATGAAAGCACTACTGATCATCATCAACTCCCTTTTGCAGCGGCAGACAGAAAAATTGCCTTCGGTTATTGAACTACAAGGACTGAAAGAAAAAATTGCACATCTTCCAAAGCTCCTATCATTACCAATATTTTCACAGTGGTATATCTGCATGCAGAGACCACATAGGTCTAAATCAGGACAGGGCAAGGGCATCTTCTGAGTTCTTGAAAAACTCTCCTGAGTTTTTTAAATGGTGAAGTACCTCTTCCCTTGCCAAAAAATACTGGGGAATTGGAAATATTGGGGGCTATCCCTGTCAAGTCTCCAAACAAGTTGAAACTTTGTATTTCTATGAAACATATGCTTCCAGAGAACATCTAAAAAGTGCAGAACAGTTTGATTTTCTGCTGCCTGAATGCTACAACGGTCTATGTTTTCCTAAAAGTTACGTTGATGACAATTAAAGAAGATTTTTCCTTCTGTTATCACCCTTAAAATATTCATGCTTGATGGCTAAACAGATTTGGATGGCTTCAGTCTAAAAGAGTGCATGTGTTTGCACATGAATTTGCACTGTGCTTTGCTGAAAAAAGGAAAACGCCACACTGTTTGCTGTTCAAGTACTTACGTGAAATTAAATTTGCACAAGTTCATCAAAGGATATAGCCCAAAGTCAAAAAGTGGGATGAAGACAAGGATCAAAAGAGGATTTAAGAACTGCAACAACACAGAATGCACAAAATCAGCTATTAAGGACTTTTGTTTAGAAATGCTGAGTAAAACACTGCCGCACGCTCTGAATCTCAGTTAAAACTCATCTTATGGCCCAATCCTATCCCCTCGCGGTACTGGAGGAGCACATGCTTTGCCAGCACGTGCTGTCACAAAAGCACTGTAAACAGGTAAGTGCTGGAGTAGGTAAGTCCAGGGTGAAGGGAGGATAGGGAGGGGGTAGAACAGGTGGGAGAAGGGTGGCAATATCACTGGTGCAGTTTCAGGTTGTTTAATAGCGGCTGCAGGAGCTTATCCCAGGGCAAGAGATAAAATGTCCCCTTACCCCAAAGAGAACTCTAGCAGCCAAAATTCCACCATAGGATGCAGCAGAAGCCACACCGGCAACTGTACACCAATCATTCAGGCCTGGCCATGATGACCTATGCCCTAGTGACATCCAGATTAATTACTGCAAAACAGTCTATGTGGGGCGGTCTAAGACAGGCAAGAAAATGCAATTAGTGCAGAATGCAGCCACCTGTGTGGTTGCTGGGGCTCGCCAGTTGTTTGACTCCGTAAGCTGTTGGCTCCAGCGACTATCAGGGAACAGCTCCCTCTTTGGAGTCCTTTCAGCGGGGTCTTAAAGACCTTTTCATTTAGGGCAACTTTTGAATGCTGACATGGGGAGGACACACTTTTTATGGAATATAATTTTAATTGTGATCCATTTAAGTTTATTTTTTTAATTGTTTTTGTTTTATATATTGTGTTTGTACTATACTATACACTAAAACATCAATGTACTATATAACATAAATATAAAACATTGATGTTTTAGTATTGCTTTATTATTTCATCTGAAAGCCACCTTGAGTGCTCTTAATGGGATTGAAAGGTGGTGTACAAATTCTTCAAATAAATAAATATTCAATGGAAGGTCAGAAATGATGGAAATAGGCACAGATTGATAGTTGTTATTGCCCTACCTGCATTTGGTCAGGTTGAAGTACAAGTCCTCCCTGAAATATAAAGACATTGAAACTGGTTAGCAAACAAACAAAAATAAGACATCTGTGGTAGAACTGAAATTAGTGAAGAAGCTAACACATAGTGGGTTCTTATAGCTAAAGTGACTAGCCAGTGATTAAATGTTTATTTTTTATGAACATTGACATTTTCCTTGACACTAATGGGACAATGTTTTAGAGGCAAGCCATCTGCAGAATATAAAAGAGATCACATTGCAGAAAATGTTGTATCTTGATACCCAGCCTCCTTTAGATAAGGAAACAGTGGCAAGACTAGTCATGGAGGTCAGAGATTGTATACATTGATGGAACAAAATTGTATCCGTTGATGGACAGCACAGCATAATGCACATTTATCTGTTGCTTCATTAATGATACTCCAACCCCTTTATTTTCTCTGGGTTGGAGTTAACCTGAGGTGGGTTTAATGTGCTAGTGTATATGGGCTAGTGAATAGACAATTGTCACATTGGGCAGAAGCCTTTATTCCTCATGGCACTTCCAGCCCTAAAATCCTACTCAGACATGATGTTTTGTCCCATGCCTCCCAGCTTCTCTTGGTTCAGTCGTTTTTCTTGGGTTCCCACACCCAAAAACACCCCTTCACTCATATATGGATCATCTACTCCAACAGGCAGCTGCTCTGTAGTGTCTCACAAAAAGGCCTTTCCCAGACTGCTATCTGAGATTCATTTTTAACGGGAAATTTGACCTGGGATGTTATGCATGCAAAGCATTTACTCTACCATTGAGCCATAGCCCCTTCCCAAAGCTGAAGCTGCTGCTGCTGTTGCTACTGCTACTACTAAGAAGGGACCAAAGTTCAGTCACAGAGCATATGCTTTGCATACAGAGGATCCCAAGTTTAATCCCCAACATTTCCAGGTAAGGAAAAGTAAAATTCCTGGCTGAAACCTTGGAGACCAGTGTCTCCAATACTGCAACAATGTTAGCAATACTGAACTTTGATAGACCAATTATTTGAACAAGTATAAGACAGTTACTTGTATAGTTCTACACTGAAGGTAAAATGGAATGCCCTTAAAAACTCTAGGAATACTATCAGGATAAAAGGTATGATAGCTTGGGAACATTTTTAGTTACTACTCAATATTACAACTGCTCTTGCAGTAATGTTCCCAGTCATTGTGGACACCATCATAATCCATTACTGTTTTTGGCTGATGGACTCAACAAAGAAAATGCAAAATAAAAAACCCACAAGATACAAATACAAAAATCATAGTATACATATAAAACATATTATTATATCATTGTTATTATTAAATACTATCTCTTTAAATGCTCCAGGAAATCAATCCCACGAGGATGTAGAACTTCCTACATCCAAGGCTTAACACAGGAAATAGCTGATTTACTGAATAAATATCTCACCTTTTTTTGAAGCAAACCCATTTACTGAAGATACCATCAGTACCAGACTATAGATAGTGTCAGCTATCTCGGAGTACAAAAGAGAAAGATGGATTAAGCTAATGGAAGAGATGGATATGAGCTGCGGCAGCCAAAAAGCATGGAGATTACTTAACCGCTTCAACAATGATGTAACTAAATGATCACCACATGCTAATATTTCAGCCAGTCAGATTGCCCACCAGCTTGTGCTTAATGGGAAACCGGATTTTAATTTACAGGAACGTCAAGCCTGATTGCTCCCTGGAAGAACAAATCCTGAAGCTGAAGCTCAAGTACTTTGGCCACCTGATGAGAAGAGAGGACTCTTTAGAAAAGACCCCCATGCTGGGAAAGATTGAAGGCAAAAGGAGAAGGGGGCGGCAGAGGATGAGATGGTTAGATACTGTCACCAAAGCGATGAACATGAAATTGGGCGAACTCCGGAAGCTAGTGGAGGACAGGGAGGCCTGGCATGCTGTGGTCCATAGGGTCGTGAAGAGTCGGACACGACTTAGCGACTGAACAACAACAACAACAAAATTGAGGCTAGTTAGGAATGAGGAATAGAAGACAAGCAACCCCTTTTACTATGGGAGAGCTGGAAGAGGCAATAGGTAGGTGCAAGGCTGGTAAAGCAGCCGGCATCGATGAGATTCAGGTTGAGCAGAACAAACATTTTGAATCCAAAACAAAAGAATGGCTACTTAACTTTTATAATAGATGTTTAAGTACCATTCAGATACCCAAGATATGGAGGAAGGCCCGTGTGATAGCCATATTCAAGCCAGGCAAGCCACCAGATGATCCAAAAAGCTACAGACCCATATCTCTCCTTAGCCATCTATATAAGATATTTGAACATCTAATCCTGAATCGACTGAGTGAGATAGTAGACCCCCTGCTTATACTGCAGCAAGTAGGCTTTAGACCTGGTAAAAATTGTGTAGCTCAAATCCTTAACACAATATATTGAGGATGGTTTTGAACAGAAGGAAATTATAGGAGTGGTTTTTATATATCTCACCGCGGCCTATGATACGTTTAATCATGCTGCCCTGTTGAAGAAAGCCTACCATCTCACAAAAGATTTTTAATTTACAAAAATTATAGGCTGCCTATTACAAAATCGTATATTTTTGAAGATTTTCAGGGACAACACAGCCGATGGAGAATCCAAAGAAATGGACTGCCACAGGGCAGCGTGCTAGCCCCATGCTGTTTAATATATATACTAATGACCAACCACTGCCAGAGATACCAGAAGTTTTATTTATGCCGATGACCTAGCAATTGCCACACAGAATGCAATTTTCGAGGCCGTCGAGGAAAGACTGACTGAGGCTTTGAATCTACTGAGTGCATATTATCGGGATAATCAGTTACAACCAAATTGTTTAAAGACACAAATCTATGCTTTCCATCTGAAAAACCGAGAAGCAGTATGCTGGAATGGAACAACTTAGAACACTGTGCTACCCCCAAATACTTGGGAGTAACTCTGGATCATACACTGACTTTTAAGAGTCACTGTTTTAACACCAAACGGAATTTCACCAAACGGAGGAAAATAACAAACACAAGATGGGGTGCCCAACCACACGTATTAGGGACATCTGCTTTAGCACTATGCCACTCGGCTGGAGAATATGCCAGTTCTGTCTGGTATAGATGTAATCATGCAAAACAGGTCAATGTGGCACTAAATGAAACAGCAAGACTGGTCACAGGATGCCTAAAACCGACTCCTACACAAAAGGTGCATTACCTAGCTGGCCTTCCCCCTCCCAAATTTCGTTGGGAAAGCGCAGCGCAGAAGGAGTGGGTTAAAGTGACGTCCCTAGAAACACACCCACTGTATGGCCATCAACTCCCACCGTCAATATTGAGATTGTGGAATAGCTTCCTTAGGACTGGGGCCCCCCTAATAACCAGTCGCCACAGAATGCTTTGGAACTATAGAAAGCGAGCAAGGAACTGCCAAGTGAATGGGCACAATGCCCCCCACCAGGTCAAGAACAACCGTGGCCTGTATGGAAATCCTTAAATTGACTGCGTGCTTGGGTCGGAAGATCTAAGGACAACCTGAGGAAATGGGGTTTCTCCATAAAAGACATGCTGTGTGAATGTGGAGAAGAACAAACCATCTCACATATGCTCCAGGGCACACGGTGCCCCTCTGCATGCACAATGGAAGATCTTATGTTGGCAAGGGAGAACGCTGTTGAAGTGGCCCAGTATTGGGCAAACAATATCTAGTTTTAACTTTGTATTTTATTCTAAAAACATATTTTGATGTATGTATAAAATTATATTAATGTAGGTGCTTCTGATATAATACAAATAAAGATCCCTTTAAATCAAGAGAATTGTGATCACAGACCTACCTTTTCAAAGAACATCAGTAGGAAAATACAAGGCTGCAGGTTGCACTCAAGGGGGTGACACCGCTACTGGCCAAAATGGTGAAATAATGGTATTTGTGAACAATACCACCATGTTATATATAATTTGATGAGTAATTTAATGCAGAATGCAATGAAACAAATTGTGTTAAAATATCTGTATTCTATCAAAAGCTATAGCCAAATAACCAGAAAGGGAAAACACTGCCTTAAGTAACAAAAACTGGATTTCCTTAACTCAAAACTGACCAATGAGACTGATTGTTCTGAAACCCAATGAAGTGTTATTATGACACACCAGGGAACCAATATTATTAATCAGTCTCATTTCCATGCATCAAAGCTAAAACTAGAACTCAGTTGTGTGTATATCATCAGGTTGACCACTGTTTTTTTTTTTTTGTTTAATTTGTTGGATGACTTGTACTGTTATATGTATTTATTTATTTAAATAAATAAATAAAGTTAATGGAGTTTACACCAACCCTAGTGATGGCACTGCATTTAGGTTGAACACAAGATACTGTAATTTATCTTGATAAATTAGATTTATCAATTTAGTCGATTTAGTCGAGAAGTTTTAGTCGAGAGGTTTAATGCCTCCATTTGCCTGAAGATCTGAAGATCTGAAGGTCGCCAGTTCAGGACAGCCGGAAGTCTCTGTGAGCGGCAGACCTCATTAATTGCGGCTGATTAACAGCTGAGCTTCGGCTGCCTTGTGTGAGGGGGAGTTGTGCCGAAGTTCAGCCGCTTCTCTGGTGGGAGCAGGGAAGCCACTTATCAGCCAGCAAGAAGACAAACGGGTGGCCAGAAAGAAGGACTAAATCCAGAAAGATCCATCTGTATGTGTGTAGTTCTTGGAAGATAGAACATTTCTGTATAAATTGTAAAAACCTTCAGGTTTCTGAACAAAGTCTGCCCATGTAGACCGCCTTGAGTTATAGTCATTACAGAAATCTGGTGACCTAAGAAAGGCGGTATATAAATCCAAGTATTATTATTATTATTATTATTATTATTATTATTATTATTATTATTATTATTATTATTATTATTATTATTATTATTATTTATTCAGTATAGTCTGGTATTGGAGTTGGGCCATCATGGGGATGACACAATGAGCTCTTAAGCCAGGTATTTCAAACTGTGGTGGCCATTGCAAACAGTGGCATCCAAAGGTATATAGCATGATGGTATTATTCCATAAAACCGTGATTTAAAAAAAAATGCAATTTTTACATTAAAAATTATATTTTTGGGTTTTAGGTTTTTGGCCATAACGTTTGATAGAATGAAGGTATTACACTCCAGTTTTTTTCATTGAATTCTGGGTGAAATTCCACATCCAACGGTATATAGCATGATGATAATATCATTTAAAATTATGATTTTAGTAATTTTGGTCCCTGGTGGTATCACCTCCCATGCGCATCACCTGGTGTGGCCCGCCCCCCACCCCCTGGCGAAGCCCTGATTGCATAATAATGACTTTGCATGATCCTATTGGGCTTATAGTGGGTGGTATGCTCATACAGCTCACGTCACTGTCACACAAGACACCGTGCGCCTCCAGTGCCAGTGGTAAGCAATTACCATCAGCGCCGGAGTGATGTCATTGAATCCCCGTCCCTGCCTAGCCTGGAGGGAGCTTCGCAAGCCTGCAAGTGGTGAGTCCACTGGTCGCTGGTTGCTGGCTTTCCAAGCGGGGGAGGAGGGCATTCCAGGGCGGGGGAGGGGAGGGGTGGGACTGGTGGTGACTTTCGGGGCAGGAGGGCATTCCAGGGCAGGGAAGGGGAGGGGTGGGACTGGTGGTGACTTTCGCTGCCAATCCCAACCTCCATGGAGGGCCTTGTGGCCTTACATGGAGGCCCTCACCTCTGCATTGGCTAAATAGCGGTGCAGAGGCAAGTAGAACACTCGCTCACCCTGCACCCTTACCACGGGGAAAGGGGATGAGCATCCCCTTCTTCTTGTGGAGCCTCCCGCAGCTGCCTGGCTACCGCGGGATGCAACAATAGTCGCTTGGCTAATGCTGCACTCCCAGGCAATTGGGCAGCTCAGGATTGGGCTGCCCATTTTTGAAAGATAAGAATATCTTGTCCACTTGTACTTACAAAGTCAGCATTCATTTTAGTGGCTTGTAGTGTCCACCTAGAACCCTAAGGAGAGAACAGACCATAATAAACACCCCAATATACTGGATACATAAGAAAGAAAACAGATTACACAAGGATCTCTGATTATTCTTCTCTAATTCCATTTCAAACCATTTTGTTGCATACAGCAAGCAATACTAAAGCAAAATATTATTTTCCAAAAACTGATCATGACAATATTATGTAACACCTATCAGAATTCAGAACATGAAAACACAGCCCAAATGTACATCTTCAACATAAACAATTATTATAATCAAGATACGTTACACTTTCCCCCTTCTGTTATATCAAACATAGCACCTATTCAAGCCCTTTCCCTGCCTCCAAATTAAGATGATAATCAAGGGAAGGGAAATCAAGGGACCAAGAAAACTGAGCAGATCTAGAAAACTTAAAAGAAAGTTTAAGCAACTGTTTGAGCTTTTCACATAGAGAAAAAGCAGACCAACTTTAAAAATGGAACCGAAAGGTAGATTTTCCATGCAATATAGGAATATAAGCATTTCATTGTTCTTCAGGCAAATGGTTTCTTGTCTCAAGAATCTGAAGTGGACTTTAGTTGCATTCACAAGATACAGTTAAACTGCTTTTTGAATTATCCACATCTCAACAATGGCACCACACCAATCAGTGTTCTGCCTATGTTCAGATGTTAACTTTCTCTACATTTTTTTTAAGCATGCCACCATTTAGAGAATTTACATGCCCAGGAGTAAAACCCATGGGGTAAAGTTTCGCTATGGGAAAAAATGATAATTATGAAGCATTAACACTGGTCTTTAAGGGCATTATCTATATCTACTCTACGTCATATATGTTGATTGATTGGTAGATATATATCTACCACTCTGATGACTATTCTTTGCCCCATGGAACTCAGACAACTGTACTTTTGTGAGAGGGCCTAAAGATCTGTAACAGAATTTTCAGCACTCTTAAATTACAATTCCCATGATTCTTTGGTGGAATTGCTAAACAGCAGGCACAGATCCGAGGAGCCCATAGGTGTGGCTGGCATCTACGCCGGCACAAGGAAGCGAACGTGCCCTTGCCCCAGGGAGGCTCCTGCCTGCTCCAACTTGCGCAGGATACGGAGCAGGCCTCACCGTTCCAGTGCAAGTGGGGACTGCACCCTAAGTATGACCTGATACATGTGGCTATTATTCAAAATTAAAATAGATGTTTCCCATGATGCATGCATTACCAAGAAAACCTGTAAAAACATTTTTTTTAAAACTGGCAATCATGTTACTGAAATCAGAGCTGTAGGATGTAGTGGAGCTACAGTTGGGACTCAGTGCATATTACCTGTTGGTCAAACAGAGCCCAAAACATTGGCAGGGGGATAAAGAGGAACAGGACTCTGGTCACCATTTTAACTTCAGTGATCAGTTGGTTCTGTGACGGGAAATACAAAACAAAAGGTAAAAACAGAAATTGCTAAGAGGCCATAATGCTACTACAATAACATTTCTGCATGGAGATAATTTCTGTGCAGAAAAAGCCATGCTTTTCATAATGGTATGAATGTTAGCTGTATTAACAGCAATGTTAACAGGTATGAACCTGTTAGCTGGGGAAGGAAGGGTGGGGTAAAAACCTTTAAAATAAATAGACGTGGCTCAGTTTTCCACTGCAAGTGCTCCAATATACAATTGGTATGTGCAGTGAGACTCTCACATTACTGAAGCTAGACATGTCTAGGTCATAAGAACATAAGTTCTTCTGGATCAGGTCAAAGTCCCATCTAGTCCTGCTTCCAGTATCTCACAGTGGTCCACCAGATGCCTCCGAGAGCATGGGAGACAACAAGATGCCTGCATCCTGTTGCCAGTGCTTTGCACCCGGCATTCTGAGGTAGCCTACTTCTAAAACCAAGAGGTTCCACATTACATACCCATCATGGTTTGTAAGCTGTGATGGACTTTTCTTCCAGAAATCTGTCCAATTCCCTTTTAAATGCATCCAAGTCAGATGCCGTCATCATATCTCGTGGCAAAATGTTGCACAGATTACTTACCCACTGGGTAAAAAGTATTTTCTTTTAACTGTTCTAACTCTCCCAACGAATTTAGTGGATGTCCCTTGGTTCTAGGTCACTGCTGAATCACTAATCATCTGGGAGCTCCAGGTATATTGTCTTGAGTTCCAGGAGTTTGTTAATGTTAATTCTAACCTAATCCGTAGGGCAGTGGTTCCCAAACTCCAATGAGGCAGTTGGGAGCCACCTGGTGGGGGCAAGGAAAACACAGCAACATGACCCCCAGGATCATGCTGCTGCGCTGGGCAAAGGGATTTGTTTTAGACATACCCCTTGCAGCACTGGTGTCTAGGGGTGTGTGGGGAGCCCTGGGGACAGCCCCCCACCGCAGGGCTCTCCAAGCCTCGGAATGTGTTAAAAATGTGATTGCTTCCACTTTCAGTTTTGCAATTGTGTTGCTGCCTTTCCCCTACTAATTCGTAATTCTCAGCAAAACTCGTGTTGCTTGCTTGCTATGAACCACCCAGCTGGTGCAGGAAACTACAATCTCCTCCCCCATGCACTGCAACACCTAAACAGCACTGTATGATTGGAAAAACAATCTAAAAGGAAATGAACATGTGCCAAAAAAAAAAATCAAAAATAGATTTTGGATTTTTAAAAATGATTTTATTCAGGTTTACTAACAGTATTCATAATTTGTAGCTCAGTTCCGAATGAAAGTGAGGGGAATCCAACCATCATTTCCTTTCACCTTCGGTACTCTGTCAGCCCATGTCTTAATAGAGAACTCTGCGTATGTGTGGGTGTATACCTATGTAATTGTTCTGAGCAAGGGGTGGAGTAGATGACCTCCAAAGTTCCTTTCAACTCTTGGGCGATATGATTCACACACGCACGTACGCACGCAAGCACACATGCACACGCACACGCACAGATGCATCTAAACCTACTGAATATTTTTCTGATGCCCAATCCAACCAGTGCTCCCTTTTGGGAATGTGCTGAGAGCGATTTTTGATCCGGTTTGTCACAGCAAACTAGAGGGAAAAGGAAGACATTAACAGACATGGGTGAGTTAAGCATTACTCCCTTAATCCACTGTCAAAAGCCCCTTATATTTATTTCCATCACTGCTTAAACAACAGGTCATTGTTAGTCACTCTGGGAATAGTGGATCCTGAAGAGCATAATATAATTATTTGAAATTAATAAATCTGAACTTGGCTCTATTGTCATGCCTCACTCAACATCTTTTCTATAAATTCAGCAAGTGATTGTTGCAAGATGTAAAATACACCTTTCTCTGATAAAGGAACTTTGTTCTGTGATAAAATGCATGCTTCACATGAATGAAGCACTGGGTTCAGTCCCCACCAATTCCAGCTACGTAAATCTAAGGTTTTAGTTCAGGGGATGCTTTTGCCCATGACGCTGCCTTGCTAGGGCTGTTCATATTTTCCTACCAGCAAGAAGTAGCAACTTTAAGCTGCTGCCAGTTACAGTATACAGAATTAGGAGAGGTAGATCACTGATATGACTCCATATAAAGCAGTGACATGTATATAACTCCATAGCTGATTACAAGTCTGCATGTCCTTTATTGCTGAAATTTTGATCTAGATTATAGACAGGCAGTCCAATCCTATTTTGCGGCGGATCTCCTGATCCACTGCCGTAAGTACCAGTACAATTTTTAAATGATGTGCTGCTCTCATCTGCTGTCATGTGCCAGTAAAAAACAGCCAGAAACCTAGCGCACATGCCAACAGCAAGCGCAGACCATGATGGAGCAGGTAAGTGGCATGTGCAAGTCATGGTGGTTCAGGTGATGATTGGGGCACGGAGCAGGCTGGGCAGGGGAGAGGCAGAGGGTAGGAGGGAGTGGATCAAGTTGCAGCAATGCGCACCATGATTATATCACACTTTCCCAGCCTTGACTCACCTCATGAAGCTCCTTGGACTTATGCCAGCTAAACAGCTGGCATAGGTCCAAAAAGACCCATTGCTGGCAGGGGGACTATTGGGGGGGAAAGGATTTTTTTTACCTATCTCACCTAGGCCTTCTGGTCACTCCCCCACTCAGTAACATAGCTGAGGGGGTTCACAGGGGTCACAAGACCCAGGCCAATGCTGCCCCACTGAAGCTGGTGACTTGACAGCCAGATACTATTGAGAAGGACATGATGATGAAGATAGCCATCACCTGTGTTCAGTGGCACTGACTTACTTTGAACACTGGGGGTGCCCATGGCCACGCCCCTGACATTGATGTGGCCACGCCCCCTGACGCGACCATGTCTCCTGACGTGACCATGCCCCGTCATCTCCTGAGGCCGGGGCGCGCAATCATCATGGCGGCCCAACAGCCGCCTGTCTCGAAGACGGGGCATACAATCACCGCAGTGATCACATGCCCCAGCCTCCGGCATGGGTGCTTGGGCCACTGATTGGCATGGGCCCCAGCCTCTGCCGGCCTGACACCTGCCTGTCCTGAAGCCAGAGCATGCAATCGTGGCAGCGATTGCGCACCCTGGCCTTGGGAAGGGGTTTGCTGGCCCGACAGCCGCCTCTCCCGAAGCTGGGGCGCGTGATCGCCACGGTGAACACACACCCCGGCCTCGGGCATGGGTGCTCAGGCCACTGATTGGCATGGGTGCTGGCTGCTGGGGGGGGGGCTGGCTGGAACGTGGGTGCTCTGCCTCCATGGGAAAAAACGTGGGGGCTGAAAAACCCACAGCCCCCCTAGTTGGCGCCCATGCCTGTGTTTCTTACTAATTTTTGGTAATCACAGCCACTGCTACCAAGTAACACCAGTGCTCTGTACTGAAGCCCCACGTTCCCCACCAGTGGCAGCTCATCTATTAGACAAGGTAAGGCAATGGCAGATTATGAAGGCATGAGAAGGCACTGGATTCAGGGTTTCTTCAAGCATGGAAGTGCAGGACTTCCAGTTTGATTTACTGGGACTGTGTGAATAAAGGAGTTCCTTCATTTGCAAAGTCCCTTTAAATCTAACAGGAAGTCCTGTACTTCTGCAGCTGAAGAAACTGAGCAAAGAGTTTGGTAAACAGTTGTTGATTACCGTGGGGTTTTTTTGCTTTTGTAATAGCAGAAATGCAGTGGACCTGAGGTGGCACTGGGCAGCACTGCAGGTCATGCCACTCTATTCCTCACCAGTTCCTTGGTGGCACACTGAGTGATAACTCTACCACCAATACAAGGTTCAGGGCTCAAGTTGTCCAGGTTGGCCCTTGGCCTTACCTGGCCTGGCCAATCTCTGGCACTACTCCAGATCAGAGTTACACTGTCTCTGGCTGGGAAGCTCTACTTAGCTGTCATCACTCACAGCGCCTAAGAGACTTATCCTCCATTAATTTGTAATCCTTTTTTAAAAAAAATTCTAAGCTAGTGACCATCACCAGTTCTTGAGGTAATGAAATTCATAAGATAATTATGCATTAATGATTTGCACGAAATACTTCCTTGTGTCTGTCTTTAATATTATACCAATCAAATTCACTGGATGTTCCAGAATTTTAATATGGCATATTTGAGAGAGAGAGAGAGAGAGAGAGAGAGAGAGAGAGAGAAGGGGGGATTTAATCTCTTCATACCATTTTTAATTTTATAAATGTCCATTATATCACATCCCCAAGTCATCTTTTTCCTAAATGTAAAAAGCCCTTGCTGTGTAAATTGTTACAGTGACATCAATGCTGCAGCAATCCTGGTCCTAATCAGGATTGTTTCCACATGTGCAGGCTTTTGTTCGGTCAGGACAGCATCAACATGACAGGAGAATGTGGGGACCCAAAACTTTATTACATTTGCAAATGGACACACCTCATTCAGGGAAGTGTGACCCCAAAGACTGCTGTACAGGGCAATTATACCCTTCCAAGGAGGGGAGGGAAGGGGAGGGGTAGGAGCAAAAGGGGGGGGTTGAGCAGGAGTGGTAGCAACCAGTAAGCAAATATTCTATTCGAGCAAGCATTTTTCTTAACCAAGATCCTTGCTCAGATTGTTAGAGTGGCCTTCTCTGAAGCTCAATTCCATTCTTATCTCAATGGCTCAGCACATTCTTCTCTCCAGTGAACTCTGCACACAGAACATCTCAAGCTATGTTCTTGTAAGCACCAACCCTGTCTGGTCAGCAGAACATTTCTCAGTTTCAGGAACCAGTCAAAAGGGGTGTGTGTGAATCTGGGGGTTGCTTCCCAGCTTCCACTGGGAAAGACTTATGCCTGGGGGTCTCAAGCCCTGGATTCTGGCCTTTCATCTACAGGATGATGGATGGTAAAGAGATGGAGATTCTGAATATTCTGGCCCAAAGCCCTCTGGTTAAAATCCAAAAGGCACTTTACACTTTGAAAGTTGCTGGACAAAACGTTGGGTCTGAATTCATATTTGGTCACCCTGTACACACTTATCTGGGAATGTCCCACTGAAATCAATGGAGCTTTCTTCCAAGTAGACAAGCCTAGATTATGTTGCAAGTCTCTTGTCCAATCTGATACTGCCTGTTGGAATCACTGATGGAAGAATGCAGGGCAAATCATGGAAAAGGGGATAATGGAAAGGTTGAGCTTGCACAGAAGTCAGTACTTCTGACTTCTGTGGATAGATCAGGTCTTCTTAACAAGTCATAGGAATGTACAGCTTGGATGTCAACCCCCCCCCTTCATTATTTCTGCACAGGGTTTATTTCTTGCTCTAGACAAGAGTAAATTCTTACACAAAAGAGTATGTAGATACGTGGAAAATATGTTGTTACAATCGACATCTGCTCTTACCTAGGCAAAAGACTGGGAAACGAAGTATGTTTTTATCAGTCTTAGAAATGTGTGTGAAAGATGATAGCCAAGAAACACACTCACCCAAATGCACTTCCAAACGTCGAGTAAGACATTTCCTTGCGGTGGAGCCTTTTTGTACATTCCATTTCCCGCAATAAACACAACTTTAAAGGAATTGGAGGTTACATGTTAAAATATGCACACTGCTCTGGAACTCTGAGAAGGGGTGCCCATTGTCATATCCATGGATCGATCGATCAACAGGTACTTATATACCACTTTTCAACATGAAGTTCACAAAGCGGTTTACAGGCAAATAGTAATAATAATAAAGTTAAATGGCTCCCTGTCCCAAAGGGCTCACAATCTAAAAAATGCAGAACACCACCAGCCACTAGAAAAGACACTGAGCTGGGGTGAAGAGGGACAATTACTCTCCCCCTGCTAAATATAAGAGGAACACCACTTGAAAAAGTGCCTCTTGCCCAGTTAGCAGGGGCTAACGTTGAAAATAGCTCTGGCTAACGTTGAAAGAAGAGTACTAAAATCTTAACCTTGATTATCCTCGTATCTGAAATACTGAAGCTGAAGCTCTAATACTTTGGCCACCTCATGAGAAGAGAGGACTCTTTAGAAAAGACCCTCATGCTGGGAAAGATTGAAGGCAAAAGGAGAAGGGGGAGGCAGAGGATGAGATGGTTAGATAGTGTCACCGAAGCAATGAACATGAAATTGGGTGAACTCAGGAAGCTAGTGGAGGACAGGGAGGCCTGGCGTGCTGTGGTCCATGGGGTCACGAAGAGTCGGACATGACTTAGCGACTGAACAACAACATCTGAAATACACTTCTTTTAGCACTGAAAGATCTGCAGCACAGCAACAATAAGGCTGCTATCCTATAACAGCAAATGGGAGTACACACTGGGAGTAAACCACAGTGCACAACGGGATATATCTCTGAGTAGACATGCACAGGATTATGCCCTAAAAATCCATTTTTGTATATCCCTAAAAAGGAATTGCAACATTTGTTCCTGTCATTATATTTTCCCTTTACCATGTAGGTGATTACATTTACTAACCCTAGTATCAGGTGTTACTAGTATTTACTAATCTTAGTATTTACTAACCCTAGTCAATAAACACAATGAACTGAAACAAACAGGCAAATAGGTCATCTGGCAAACAGGAAACCTCTGGAATTCTATGGGTATGACATAAAACACAGAATAACAAAAACATCCCTGGGGCATCCTCTGTGGCCAGTTGCTTCTCCCAGTCTTCTGTTTGCTGGAAATTTCATTAAACCAAAACCGTCTATGGATCAGAACCAGGATAGGTCAAGGACCACCTGCTCCCATTATGACCTTCTTGCACCGTTAGGCATTCTGGTGAAACCCTTCTCTGGATTCCTCCACCTTCTGAGCCCCCGTTGGTATAGACAAAAAATAAAAAATTTAAAAACCCAGCTCTCTTCTGGTGCAGCTCCCCATCTGTGGCGGTGGGTAGTACTACCCTAGTCCTATATACCTGGCATCTTCATGTAAATGATGTAAATACAATAAACTGATGTAAATACAATACATGTATTGTATTGTAATGTAAATTGTATTGTAATATATTGTAATGTATATTGTAATACATGTATTGTATTGAAGATGTAAATACAATAAACTGAATTGTAAAGCAATTCAGTTAGGCTACAATCCTATACATACTTACCTGGGAGTAAGTTCCACTGAATCCAATGGGGCATACCTCATAGTAGATATGTTCAGGATTGCACTGTTAGCATGCATGTCAACATTGCATGCATATGGACAGGTCTGGATTTCAGATACAATTGGAAGTGTTCTCTGGTCACATCTGGGAGGTTTTCTGAGGCCTGCATACATAGCTTCTGTGGGCCTCAGGAACACCTCCAGACAAGAACCGAGAAGGTTTCTGGTAGTGTTCGGAGGGAATATTGGACCAACCCACGGATTCACTCATCCATTGGTTTCGGTATCTGTGGGAACAGATCCCCCACCTGAGAATACTGTGGTCCAACTTTATAAAATGGTGTTTACATTTTGTTGTAAGTTGTGCTGGACATTTTTATGGAGAGACAGGATTTCTGTTAAATAATAAACAATATATTATTGTTCAGGGCTTGGTTGCTAGGCTGTCTGGACAAAGCCTGTGAGTGCCAGCCAGCTCTCCCAATAAACTATGAATGAATCAAAACCAAAGCAATGGAATGTGTCTTTTCAGATTGGTAAGGTTGCTATGGAATGCTTCATTCTCTACTAGCAATTGCCTACAGGCAAACTTAAGAAACCACACTAAAGGAGCGTGAGTACTGCTTAATTTCTGTAGAGGGAGACATCAGGACTCAAAACTTTCTCAGGAGCCACATTCTCTGAATGGAAGTCCTGCCTGCTAATTACAGGTGTGCAGGGGCAGGCTGTGATTATTCCATGGTGAGGGAAATGTACTTAGCATATGCTTGGAGGCAGTTTCATTCTTCTCATGTGCTCGACACCAGAGTCACACTGTTGAAATAGTTATGGGACTGAGGGCACAATCCTAACCTGGAGTTAGGCCGGCACAGTTAGGCCAGCAAAGTTTGGCTGGCACAAGGGACACTGGCAATTCTTAGAGTCAAAGAGGCTGGCTCACAGATGGGTGCCAACGCCCCTCCCCGAAGCATGGTCCAAACCGCTTTACAGTGGCCCTTGTGCCAGCCAAACTTTGCTGGCCTAACTGTGCCGACCTAACTCCAAGTTATTGTGCTTTGAGCCAAGTTAAGTCCTAGCTCCAAGTAAACCCTGGTCATCTGTTTTTCTACTCCAAATTATCAAATGAGCAAAATCATCACTATTTATTATTAATCAAGCTAATGTAATTCATTGTGAGCATGGAAATCCACTCATGAAGGTTCCCCATAGCAGTACTATTTGCATAGCTGATTGAAGTATTATTTCCTTCCCTCCCCTGAATCCAAATTTTGTGGCGAAGAGTTTCAAGTGTTCACAAGCCAGTGCTGCGAAGGACAGACAATTAAAACATTATGGTGCTGGTAGAGAAATGCATAATTTGAGCTGCAGAGTGAGGGAGTATGGGTGCAATCCAAATGGCCACTTAGGCCGGTGCACAGCCTAAGAGCAGCGGCGTCATGCAGCCGGAACGCTGGGAGGGACGAACGGGTGAGCGGCAGCCCGCCTGTAGTGTCATGCTCTGTTTCGCCGGCTTCCTCGCCCCCGCGGGTGGGGAAGCCGGCGAAACAGAGCGTGACACTACGGGCGGGCTGCCACTCACCTGTTCGTCCCTCCCAGCGTTCCGGCTGCATGACACCGCTGCCTAAGAGTATCACAAATGTGTTGTATGGCATGTTCACGCCACTCTGGGAGGCAGGTGGGCCAGATCAGGCAGTCATGCTGGCCCGCAGAGGCCAAATCCGGTCTCTGCACCAGTCCAGTAAGTGGAGCTTGTGCTGGCTGAATTCAACTGGAATGGGGGTGGGGTGGGGAGGGTGCTGTTTCGGGTTGTGGGGAGAGAGGGCTGGCAGTTGGACAGGCCTGCTCAGGGAAGGGGTTGGAGACAGGTGCAGCTCCAAGTAGCCCTACAGGTGTACCCTGAGACGGCCTCCAGCTGCCACCTAACATGTGGTAGATACAGCACAGGCCTGCTGGCCAGCCTGTACCAACACAGGTTAGGATTGGGCTGCCCATTTCATGCTTCTGGATTCTAGTACTTTGGTACAGAGAGGAAGCATGCAGTATATGAACCTTGGGGCAGAGGCAGAAGGGATGGTGCAAAGTCAGGGGGTGGGACTGAGCAATGAGGAAATACCAGTGAGGCAGTTTGCAGGTTGGCTTTTATACACAAAGTGTACAAAAGAGTGAGCCTCACAGGACAACCTTATGTATGTCTACTCAGAAGTAAGCCCCATTGTGTTCAGTGGGTGTTACTCCCACATAAGTGCGTATAGGATTGTAGCCTGTTGTCCCAACCCTATGGATGCAAAACAGCACTGACGGAACTTGTGATCCACTGCTGTGTCACGTAATCCGTCGTTGCCCTGGCCCTGCTGCCAGTCCGCTGCCCACTACGTCTAACTAGCCAAAGTAGGACTGAGCATTAACTAGCATTAGAGGCCAGATGGCCTCTGGGGAGGCAAGTAAAACAAGATTTTTACTTGCCTCTTCTGAGCCGCCTGCCCCCCCCCCAAAGCCTTCAGCACATGCTCCATCAGCAGCGCTGTATGGCCTGGGCTTGGGGGGGGGTGACATTGGGCTGTAAGTGTCCAGATTCTCAGTCAAGAAGCCAACTTGATCCTCTTGGCTGTTGTCAATTTTTCAATCCAATCTACAGTCTCTTTGGTAACTGAGGGTGAGTTCTAGTACCCATAAGAACTATTTATTTCTTTGGTTATTATATTTTATATCCTGCTTCCTCCCCCCTCCCCCCAGGAGCTTAGAGAAGAATACAAAGTTTCCTCCCCCAAACACACATCATTTTACACAACCCTGAGAGTAGTTTAGGCTAAGATAGCGCCTGGCCCAAGCCCATCTAGTGAACTTCATGGCTGAGTGGAAATTTGATCCTAGGAATCTCCTATATAATGCAGGTGTTCTGCAGTGGATAAAATACAGAATTATAAATAAGGCAGTCCTTGATTCAAATCAGGTCTCTGCCATAAAGTAACTGATAGCCCAATCCTATGTCATATTGGGCTACCAGCCTGGAGCACTTTGTAGCACATGTAGCTCACAAAACAGTTTACACAGAAAATAACTTGAATTGAAACAATCCTGTTAAGTTTCCTCTGTTTAGTCCTGCCTCCACCCCCCTTTACTGCTGCCATCCCATGTCATCATTTGCACATCCACTGGGGAAGGATCTGTCTTTACACTTTCTGTAAAACACCATGTGCACCGATGGTGCTATATAACTGTAGGCCCAGTCCTATCCAATCTTCCAGTACTGATGCAGCCATGCCAATGGCGCATGGGAGCAGGCATGGAGACCTCCTAAGGTAAGGGAATGTTTAACATAGGAACAAACATAAGGAAATGTTTGTTCCCTTACCTTGGGACTGCACTGGTTCTAGAAAATTGGGCAGGATTGGGCTTTAAATATATTACTTACCAAGAGCTATAACCATCAGAGCAGCAGGAACACCAAAAGCCAGAGCGTAGCAATCTCCTCCGAAGCACTTCACATCCCCTAAGACAATGAGAAACAAGACTCCGTGTTTCAGTTCTGTTTTCCATCCCTTCCCTCCACCACTATAACATAAAAGAGGGCAGGTTCACAGTTTTCACTTTTTCTCACTTCAAGTTCGGACATGATGAGCTTTTTCCCCAGTCAGTTTGCAGGTGGTGAATCATTTTAATTGTAAATGGCTTAGTATGGATACTAGCAGTTGGAAAGCACCTAAAAATGCCAGTAGATAAATAGGGACCACTTTGGTGGGAAGGTAACGGCGTTCCGTGCGCTACGGCATATAGTCATGCCGGCCACGGACAAACGCCTCGGACAAACGCCGGCTCTACAGGCTTAGAAACGGAGATGAGCACCGCCCCCTACAGTCGGTTACGAAAAGACCATTTGGTCGTGGGGAAACCTTTACCTTTATGGATACAAGCAGGGCCAACCTAGCTATAATAAGAATGACGTAGCTCATATTGAATTGCACAGAGCGGTGAACAGTAAGTAACTTTTCACCCAGACCTGCTGCTACCCAGCGCTGGAATAGCATGGCCGGCCGGAACAGCGCTGGGTAGGTGGAAGCTGGAACCTCCCTGCAGCAAAGGAGCATGCACTTCCTTACTGTAGGGGAGGCTCCAGTCTCCCTTATGTGCTCCTCAGATCTGTGCCTGCTAAAGAGCGGGCAGAGAGCCGAGGAGACCTTATGGTCCAAATTGGGGCTGTGCAGCCTCCCTGGCGGGCTTAGGACGTGGCCATACAGCCACCTCCCAAGCCCGCCCATGTCCCGCCCACGTCCCACCCCTGCCTCCCTCCCCCCCACTGTGCCGCTTCCACGTTGAGCCTCCCTCGCGCTAACTGGCTTTGGTCGGCGCAAGAAAGACTCAGCGCAGGTGTTGCAGCGCCGGTCCTGCTGCTCTAGCGCTGACACAGAGCTGCCAATTGGCGTTTCCGCATCAGCGCTAGAGGCGTTGTGCCAACGCTATGATGTAGCTTCAGCGTAATGGGCAGTGCAGGATTGCGCTGCCCGTATCATCTTCTGGGTCACCTATAGTTTTGTTGCAGACGTGCATCAGGAAGCAAACCAGCAGCTTTCCCCTCTGTCAGCCTCCCCTAGTAGTGCACATAATAAGCCATTTTGGTCCAGGTGCCAGAATCCCAGGCATGAAACTCCTGTTGCCTTATACCAACGCAAACCCAACACTTAGGGTGCAATCCTAAACTGAGTTAGGCCGGCATAACTAAGCCAGTGAAGTTTGGCCAGCACAAGGGACACTGTAAGGTATGTTTAAACCACTCTCGGAGTCAGAGAGGCCAGCACACAGACGTGCGCCATCCTCCCCGACTCCGAGAGTGGTCCAAAAACACTTTATGGTAGCCTTTATGCTGGCCAAACTTTATGCTGGTTTACCTTATGCTGGCCTAACTCCAGTTTACTGGAGTTACGTAGTCACTGTGACTAAGGGCGCAATCCTAAACTGAGTTAGGCTGGCATAAACTAAGCCAGCAAAGTTTGGCCAGCACAAGAGTCACCATAAAGTATGTTTGGAGCACTTTCAGAGTCAGAGAGGCCAGCACACAGATGTGAGCTATCCTCCCTGACTCCAAAAGTGGTCCTTGTGCTAGTCAAACTTTGCTGATTTAGCTTATGCCAGCCTAACTCCAGTTTAGGATTGCGCTCTTAGTGATCCAACACTTAGTCACTAAATAGAGTAAGGAATTAGGAAAGCACTGTGTTAATGTTGTTGGAAGACGTCAAGCTCTGAACCTGAACCAAAACTTTGTAAGCTACTAGTACCTTTGATGCTCTCTCCTACTCAAAATGTAATGGAGCATCTACTCCACAGCTGCTTTCACAGCACTAAGATTAACACCAAGTCTGAAGGACCAATCCTATTCAACGTTCCAGCACTGATGCAGCTGTACTAATGGGACATGCATGGCCACATGCTCCCTTACCTTGGGGCTGCATTGCAGCTGCGTCAGCACTGGAAAATGGGATAGAATTGGGCCCCGAGTGTCAGGATAAATGCTTGGTGACCAGATTTTCAAAACCAAAAATTGAGCATACTGAATATAAAAAACTGAATATACTTTCTTTGCTAGGAGGTAGGGTGCATTTTATATTAATCTTCAGATTAAAAGAAAAACAAATAGGAAGGAAAAAACAGGATTAATGCCTTTCAGCTTGGATATGGGGGAGAAACAACACACTAAATCCCCGCCAACAGCAGGGAAAGGAAAAAACTTAAAACTGTTTTTTATCTACTACAAAGGGCAATTTGCCTTGGGGGACCCGACAATTTCCCTCCCCTTCAGTATTCTGACTCCACAGGAATGTCTGATTAGCCACCTCCACCACCCACCCCCACCCACCCACCTCAATGCAGCAGTTCTCCTGAGCCTGAGTTCTGCCATTGCCTTGCCCCACCATCTGTGCCTCTCATGCCTTCCTCCAGTGAGAGCAGTGATGTCATGCAGGGGGAACGCGGGGGAACTCAGTTCCACTAGTTAAAATTAGGGCTGACTCCGCCCACTTCACTCTCCCTCCTCCCCCTCCCAGTTCCTCTGCAAAGAGCTTTTCTTCTTGGTTGGCCGGCACTCAGAGGGTTAAAGGCAGTGATGTCATTCAGGGGGAACGGACCAGAACGGATCCTAACGGGCTGGTTCCGGGTTCCTGACAAGTGCCAATCAAAAGTGAGTTCCTGTTCCTAAATCATTTGAATGACACCACTGAGTGAGAGACTCAAAAAAGGGCAGCCTCCAAGAAAAGAATGACGGCACAGAGAGAGAGAGAGAGAGAGAGAGAGAGAGAGATGCAGTCCCAGAGCTGGCGCCGCTACTGGATATTGGAGCAGACAGCAGCAGGAGAGGAGATGGAGTTGGCATAATACAGAGTGACACGGGGAGAACATGAAGCAAATCTGTGAGAAGTGGGATATTTGAGGCTTTGGGGAGAAAAGGTCAAAAACCTGGGAACCAGGTTCCCAAACTCCCAAACCAGGTTTGTTCTGGAAAAACTGGGACATCTGATCACTCTAACAAACCCAGCTGCAAATACTCCCAGTAGAAATGTGTGCAAAGCTGGGGTTAAACATCCACCACTGGTACTGGAAATTAAGAAAAAATCCTGGCCAGCTCAACACCCAACAGCACAAACATTCAGATACGATATTGATCCGCCTTAACTATGTGACATCTTTCAACATACTGGGTCATTTCTGGGTCATTTTGTTTGCGGAGGGATTAGCTGAAATGTGACGGACCAGGAAGTGTTCTGCTGCACAACTAGGGTTTTTATCTGAAAACATGAAGCTGCTTGGGACATTTGGTTGCTCAATAACTAGCCACAGATGTCGCACGAAATTGCAAAGCATCAAAGAATGCTTTTTCTCCTCCAAAAAGAATTTTAAGGGCCAAATATTGGTATTCCCAAACAAAACATGCCACTGAGTCTATTTGGTCTGGCAACAACCTGTATTGATGTAAGGTGCAGAGTTTGAACAAAACTGGTTTTCCACTCAGCTATGAAATGTACTGGGCAACAGCAGCTTACCAGGATTGACACAGGTAAATAGCTTTGCTTTCTGCTTTGTGTTTTAGTGGAAAATAGATAAAAACAGTTGGCCTTTCCTCATACCAACCACGTCACCCCATATCAAATCCCAAAAGTTTTCAGAAAAATACTAAAAAGCATTCCTGGAGCATGGAAAAAGAACCAAAAGATCAGTAATTTATTTGTTCCTATGATTACATATTTAGTGTGCACTTCCCAAACGCAGTTCTATATGCAGTCACCCTTTGGGAGCCAGGGCAGACACATGATGCTGCAACTGTGGTGAACCTGGATGTGGTCAGTCTTTACTGGATGGAAAAATGCCTGGAAAACTCATGATTGCTGCCTTCACCTTCAGTGGCATCATGAGAAAGACAGGATGGAAATGAAATCAAAGTAAAAAGGTTAAGACAAGGATCTTTCCTGGCCATACCTGGAGATGCCAGGGTTTGAACCTGGGACGTTTTGCATACAAAGCTACACCCATCATGGTACAGGTAATTCTCTTGCTCATTCCAAATCAACACTGACCTCTCAGCACAGGAGTTAGAAAAGTGGAGATCAAACTTCCTGCATTAATTGACAAGTAGAAGATGGAGAAGAACTTGCTTCTTTCCTGGATCTAAAATGAGACAAGATCACATCAACAACATATTTTTAAAAACAATTATTGGATACACAGGACTAGATACGTTAAAAGTACTCTTGTCAATTCCATTGCTAGGAATTATTCATCCATAGAGACATAAAATAAAATGCAAGGTTAGAGTCAAGGCAAATGGGGCCTTCCTACCCCTCTCCATATCTACACACAAAACTGCATACATAACTGGAAGAAAGACTGCTCTTCTGTGTAAGAAGGAGCATAAGGGAGGGCGGAATGGGAAAGGGAGAAATATTTACTTATTCAGAAAAAGTGTCCTTAATTATGTCCCAGGACAGCCTCATTCGATCCCAGTTGGCAGTGCTTGACAGCCCATCATGTCTAGACAATATTCTCCACAAAACACAAATAGAAAAAGAAACATACTCATTATAAGAAACATACATTGACAGCTAAGATAAGAAATGGAAGGGAAGGAGATGGCAAAGTGAAAAGTTCTAGTCTGGGAAGATATAAATTGCATCTCAGTCTGAAAAATATTTGCTTGAAGGTATTATCCACTTACTGCATTGGAACTTATTTCTAAGCATTAAAAATAGCACCTTAGCCAGACAATTTTTGAATCTTCTAACCAGGAGCAAGGAAAACTGTAGATGCTACTAAATATGAGCAGTTCTCTTTGGGTTTTTGGTTCCTTTTCCATTCTGGGTCATGTTCAGAAACAGATCTGTGAACATAGGGTTCTAAATATGACAAATGAGTCACACAGAACTGTGTTGCACCGGTAGGCAAAGTGATTATGAAACTCTAGATTTACATGAGGCAGATGTTCACAAACAAGAATTAAAGCTAGTGGGCTTATTTCACAGCAAGTGCCTTAGCCGGAAATTAGTTGGCATTTTTTCTTCACTCAAATTGCTTAGGTGCATATAGACAACTGAGCAGCTGGCAAACTCTTATGGTGCATAAACTTTTACCTGATTGCAAGGTTCTCTTTGGGCATTCCAAAAAACTGAAACCGAAACCAGGAAAGCTCTGCAGAAATCTGTGGCTGTTAGTTTTGATCAATCAAGGATAAACTCGAAACAAACCATATAATAGAAATGAAGAGTGATTGTGCTCTAGCTGTCCAGATCAGGAAATGAGAGTCAGGCAAGAGCCACAAATATCCAGGTAAGAGGCCAAAGTTTCATATTTCACAATCAATTACTTAATTGTGGATGACAGAACAGAGAAAGGAACTGGCAGAGAAAAAAAGAAATCAGACTCAGGGCGCAATCCTAAGCAGCGCCGGACTGGCGAGGCCGACGGGCCAGTAACATATACCAGCGCTGCTTAGGAGAGGCTGGAGCCCCCCCCCCATGGCAAGGGAGCATTCGTTCCCTTACCAAAGGGGAGGCTCCAACCTCCCCTATGTGCTCCTCGAATCTGCGCCCGCTAAAGAGCGGGCACAGATTCAAGGAGACTGCGCGGCCCGAATTGGGGCAGCGCGGCCTCGCTGATGGGCTTAGGAAGTGGCCATACGGCCACCTCCCAAGCCCACCCAGGTCCCGCCCAAGTCTCACCCCCGCTTCCCTCCCTCCCACCAATCCACGTGGAGCCTCCCTTGCGCCGACTGGCTTCAGTCGGCACAAGAAAAGCTCTGCGCAGGTGCAGCTCATATTTAGGAACATATTTAGGAAAAATGGAAAGGATGATGGTATGGGTGAGTGGGCCACACAGAAAATTGTGTAAGCATGAGAATGAAGACAGGATTTCTCATTCCCACTCTTCCAGTCAGAATCTGGGCTTAATACAAAGAATGGAATGGTTTTTTTTTTCCTTTTTCTTTTCGGTTATACAAGTAATGCATTCATACTATGACCTGGCTCAATTAATGGCAAGAACATGTACAGCGCACATTAGGTTAGTTTTTACTTAGTCAAACCAGTGCTCCATCTAGCTCCAGATATAAACAAACTGAGAGCAGGTTACCAATGTTTCCCAGGGCACAATCCTAACTTGGAGTTAGGCCAGCACAGTTAGGTCAACAAAGTTTGGCTGGCCCAAGGGCCACTGTAAAGCACATTTGGACCACTCTCAGAGTCAGGGAGGATGGCGCATTTCTGTGTGCTGGCCTTGCTGACTCCAAGAGTGGTCCAAACATACTTTACAGTGTCCCTTGTGCCGGCCAAACTTTGCTGGCTTAGCTTATGCTGGCCTAACTCACTTTAGGATTGCGCCCTAAATCATACCCAAAGAGTAAATAAATTCTGACTAATAGGTAAACAACTACATAATTCTTGAACCGAGCCTGTGTATGGTTAACCTTGTGGATATTATAACCATGCAGGATGAAAGGAAACTATTCCATATATAAGCTAACAATGAAAAGTCATATACAAGGACCAGTTTGAAAGCAAATCAATTCTGCACCATTGAGTTGAATATGCACCAGTGAATCCTTACAGAGGTCAATCGTTTCCCATTAGCCCTTCGTAAATACAAGTTGGTATCGTTGTAAGGACACATTGTAAAAATAGTCCTGATCTTGAGCGAGAAATGTGCAGAGCTGGCCTGATTTAGGGTCACATAAATCAGCTGCATTGCATTGTTCTCAATATCATCCCACCTGATATTCCACAGCCCAATCCTATCAAGGATAGGGATGCCAGGTGGAATGTGCTGCAACAGCAGAAGGCACTCCCGCTGTTGCAAAATGGCTGTTGACAGCATGTGCAGCACTCTGTCAGTGGCCATTTTGCACATGCTGTTGCGGGCTGCAGACATGCTACCAGTTCCTGCTGTGCCTGCCAGACCAAGTACGGCAGCAGTAAAAATAGGGAGAGGACAGGGAGGGGGTAAAATTGTTAAAGAGGAAGAGGAACAAGGGGCTGGGAGGTGGTGGATCCAGGGGCAACAGATCCTATCCCCTCTTAACAACCTTCCCCCCAAAGAGCTGGCACAGGTACAAGGAGACCCAGCTTACAGGGGAAATAATTCCTCTGACATTCTGGATTCCATCCCCCAGCCCGCCGGATACAACATCTTTTTGGGGGTGGCTGCATCAGTTCAGGGCGAGATAGGATTGGGCTCTAAACCAGTGGAATTGGTTGGTTCCACATCCAAATTAATTCCTTCTCCACAGCTATTAATTAGCAGGACTAGTTCTCTGCTGACAGAATAAGTTTCTTGTCAATAACATCTAAGAGGTGTAGCAGCATTGCCAATTCAGTAAAATATCCAATTCAGCACACCACAATTGTTTTGTTTTATATGCTCAAAGGAAACGAGAAATCACAGTTTGAGATTCATAACTCTCAAGCATTGTACATACTGAAGAAATTACACTTTGAGCATTGACCAAACAATTTTGCAAAAAGACATGAGAATTACAGACTGGGCACGTCATTTGAAGCCAAATAGCTGTTTGGTTGGTAAAGTGCCGGAATGATGAGGACTGCCTCCTCCTGCCCTAAAGTTAGAGATCACTTTTTAAAATGTAAAAGAATCAACAGTCCTAAACACCTGTTCTTTATATGTGCAATATTGGTTGTGCAGGCAGGTTGGCTTGGCCAAAACATGGTTGGTAGGTGGATGAGAAAAGGATGGCATCAGATTGAGATAATATATTTCTTCTAAAATGGGCAATCAGTCTGAAGGAATATAACCATGTGGTGAGAGATGTGTTGTTTAGACACTTTTTTTTTTAAAGTAAAAACCAGAGCTTACTCAGCAGTCATAAAGTGCTGCCACGGGTATGCAGGACCATAATTAGCACATACAGAAATCTCTGTATTCACACTAAATACAGCAAATGTAACTTTGTTCTGTTACATTTCACCTCTGGATTACTAATTATATACACAGAAAAAAATCAGAAATCTATTACACAGAAACAATAGAAACAAAAATATTTTTATATTGAATCTCTTAAACTTGTTAGTTACAGAACTTCCCAGGGATGGGAACTCGAGTCTCGGGACTTGAGCTGAGTTGCAAAAAACACGTGTTTTTTGCTGACATGTAGACTCAAGTCAGGAATGTAGAGGAATCAAGTAGGAACATGAAAAACATGAGTCTGAAAACCTCAAGTCTGGGTGTGCTTGCTTACTTTTTTTTTCCCCAGCATGGAAGACCTTGTGGGGCCATCTGGAAGCAGTTAATGTTTTGCTTTGAACAGAAGGCGGAGGGAGAGAGGCAGGAGCAGCTTGTCCATCTCTGAAGAAACTGATAGTCCATGGACGGAGGGCAGAAGGAGGAGCCCAAGGGGTTCTTGTCTTAGGATTGGGTTGAGTCTGAGAAGCCCAGAGAGGAAGCAGCCAATCTCATGGCTCCAGCAGGCTCTGGGCTCCGTTGTTCCCTAGGAAAAGCCTCAGCACAATGGGACGACTTCTGATTAGGCATCAGAAAATCCTTTGCAGATCCTTCTGCAAAGGATTGGGGTGTACTGCTCCTAATGTAAGCCTCCCAATTGCTGACATGCAATCCTGCTCCTGCTTACTGCTTCTGCCCCTGCTCTCACACAGCCCATGCCATGCCCTCCTGCCTTGCTGAGCTCAGGCGCCTCCTAGTCCCTGTTGCTGCTCCATGGCCTCCCAGCTGCTGCCGTGCAACCCTGCTCCCGCTTGTTGCTTCTATCCCTGCTCTTACTCTGTGCATCCCACCCCCCTCCCTGGTGTGCCATACCCAAAAACCTCTTGACTCAAGCCAAAATGACTCGAGTCATGGTTCTGGGCAAGTCAGCAAAGGATGCCCACTATAACTAGGACTAGTGCACAAGTTGCAGGTGGTGGAGACTCAAGATTTGACTCACTGTGGGGCCAAATTCCCATCCCAGAACTTTCAGCCCAATCCTATCCAATGTTTATGACAACAGAGAGTATTCCATTGTCATATAAGGCCAGATGACTGTGGAAACGTTGAACCACTGCCAGACAAGTCACAATAGCCACGTCAAACCAGTGGCAGTTCCACACACTTGCCACCATGGAGCTCTGACTGTGCTGACTTTGGAAAGTTGGCGGTAGGGGTATATCGTGGGTGGGGATGGGGAGAGCAGGAAGAATTTTTGTGTAGGGAAGGATAAGGTGGGGGCAGGAAGGGGGAGGGAAAGTGGATCCCAGTGGCACTAGCATATGCCAGAATCATATCCCCTCTTTTGAAACCCACTTGGCTCCTTTTCTGGCGTAGGACTTGGAGACCCATAGACTACCGGGCGGCTTAGGCAGAGGTACACAGAAAATATTTTTACTTACCACTAGCCGGTCTCCTTATCATATCCCCCACCATTGATGCAGCACATACGTTTGATGTGGTTGAATCGTCCTCAGTGGCAGGGGATAGGATTGGGCCAGAAGAGTGGTTTTGCAAAACCCACCATTAGCTTCTTCCTTCCTTGAGATCGTATCCATCCATTAAACTCTTGTGTAACATTATACCATTAACATTTGCTTTGCACTTTTGTCTGGTCAAAGTGAATTACCTGTTTTATCTTCTTGCCATCCAGACAACAAGCCTGTAAATTAGGGATTATTATGCCTCGAGGTGTTTAAAAATGGTGTTATTTATTTTACTCAAAAGTAAGCTCACTGTGTTCAGTAAGGATGAAATAATATCTTATTGGAGATAAATACTTCCATGCCTATACTACAGATGGGGTGTTGTAGACTCAGGCACAGTGGCTTGCCCAAGGCCATCTTGAGATAATGACAGTGGTGAGAAATGAACCACAGATTATCTGAGTCTTAGCTCAGTCTCCTAAGCACTACATTACACCAGGGATGTATTCAAGGCTATGAACCCGAGTCAAGTCCTGAGTCAGGAAATGTTTGGACCACTCTCAGAGTCAGGGAAGATGGTGCATGTCTGTGTGCTGGTCTCTCTGACTCTGAAAGTGGTCCAAGCATACTTTACGGTGTCCCTTGTGCCAGCCTAACTCCAGGTTAGGGTTGCGCCCTCAAAGACTGATTCACAAGGCTCCCACAAAACCTGCTTAGATTTCAAGCCAGCAATGGCTGTTTACATGGACATGCCAAGGCCTAAGCAATGTTTGGGATGATTAAATCTTATTTCGGCAGCTCTTTGAGATGATTGGTGGAAGGAAGAGATGGGAAAGTTAATATTAGTTTTGTGCTATCTTCATAAGTTTTAATATATTGCTATCCAGCTGGTGCTTTTCCTTATCTATTTCCAATAAAGACTCTGGGATTATCAAGTCACTCAAAATTCTTGGCATGTTGCTTGTTTGTCATTGCTTATTTCATTGAAGGTCACACTTCATGAAGGAGCTTGAAAGCCATGTGGCTTTAAGAATCACTTAAACAGTAATTCTTTTGTTGTGAGGTGGACACTCTGGACAAATTGTCCAGGAAAGCTGTATGACGGACATGGTGGACTGGTATCATTTTGGAGATCCTGTTAGGCTTCAAGGAGAAAAGTGAAAGGCTCACCAGACTCAGAATAATTAAAGCAGCCTTCAAACCACCAGAGACTACTTTACAAACGTATGTCTCCATAGGCCAGGCTCGGCAAAAGCATCCTCCAAGCACCTGTATCAGTCAGCAGGTACTTGTATCAGCTCCCATGTGGCCATCGTGACAGCATCCTCAAACAGGAAGCAAGTACAGGCAAGCTCCAGTATGACTTGCTCAGGGATACCTGAAACCATGGTTAATAGGGAACCTATGTTAAGTATGGGTTCTCCCCTGCCCCCTCCCCCAAGCAAAAAGATATTTTAGCCTCCCATAATAAGAATAAAAGAAGATAAGGGGGGCCCTGATTTGTGGATAATTGAAACAGTGAATATGGAATCTGTAGATATGGGGGCCCACCCATACTCCTGATCACTTTCCACATGTCTCTTCCTTTCCGTTTGGTTCTTGTTCACTGAATATTTTTCTTCTTTGTGTATTTCCCATACACATGTGCTTCTCTGTCTTGGGTTTGAGCTTTGAAATAAATATCTAAATATGAGCAGTTGCAGGTGAACACCTGCATGCCTATCAAATACTTCAATGAAATAGGTAAAAAAGAGGACTCTTGAGCCAGTCAAGAGCAAAACCTTCAGAATGGGTTCTGTTGCTTCTTCTACTTTCTTGGCTCCAAGCAATGGATTTCAGTGGAACACCTGTTGGTTGTTTTGAAATGCAGTTTATTCCAAATGCACTTCCATATTGTTTTTTCAACAACCGTGTGAGGTACGTTGAGAAATAATGACTGGCCATAGTTCACCAAGTAAATTTCATGGTTGAGTAGGAATTTGAACCTAGGTCTTCATGGTCTAAATTCAACATTCTAACCCCTGCCTCCTGCTGAATTCTTAAACATTTAGACCTGCTCTTCTTCCCAATTACATTTTTTTACATATATTCTTTCATGCTTGCTGCAAGGTACGTTCCAAAGTGTGGTGATGCACCCATGACTTTAAAGCCGCATAAGAGAGTCCTAAGATCGTAGTGGTTGCACTCAAATAAGAAAATGGTGGGCACAGAAGGGGCTACGTTCATTTTGAGTGGGGTGAACTTTGCCCCATGCGTTAGGTTTCTGAAATAAAAATAATCATATATTAAAGAAAAACCATGATGCGCGATCATGCATCATGGCCATTGCCCCGCCCCTCCTTAGCAAGCTGGGGTGAGGCACTGGCTGGGTCTGGCAGATCGCTGGCCAGGAGGCAGGACACGCAATGCGCATGCACAGGCACGTCCCACCTTGCCAGTTTAGGCTAGGCCGGTTTATTGGTGTGCTTCCTAAGGCAGCACGGGCAGGGAAAGCCAGTGCCACGCATATGTTGCTTACCCAGATCCATGTGTAGGTGGGTTAGCCCTTTCTGGATTTGCTAAGGCTTGGCCCAGGCAAGCTGCTGCAGTCATGCTGTCTTGACTCTTAGGGGTCGGTGAGGATGGATTCAACCAGTCACGACTGGCTTGATTCTGGAGTCAGGAAGTTCACCTGTGGTCATCCAGACCAAAGTGGGCGTGCCGTTTCCCCCAATTAGATCCCGCATGTTTAGGGGTGGAGTCACACCCACCCTCTTTAGCTAGATCTCCACTGTAAATCTTTGTATTAAGTTTAATGAAGTGGCCCAGTTAACTCCAAGCCTTGTCTCAGCATGCTTATTTGGGGAGTGCGTGGGTAATAGTACTCTGAGAATGTGAAATTCCTTCAAATTACATTGAGGGTCTAGGAAAGGTAGACTAGGAAAGGTAGACATCCTCCTACATTGAGATGGTAGGAGGAGCTACCAGCCTGGGGGAGGAGGCACTCACTGTTTAACAAAAAAAAGCTACAGAAAATAGAAACATGTTTCTCGCGGGTTTGTGTGCAGAGACTTGCAAATGACTCACGCTCAGTGACTCCAACCATCCCAGACATGAAGTGACACTCAGCACATCTTACTTAAGGAATATTTGGCATGGGCAGAGGACACATGATAACAATCTTCAAATTGTGGAATCTGGTACAAAAAACCAGAACCTCTTCTTCATTCAGAGTTTAGAATTTGAGGGTAAAACATTCAAAGGTCTCTGGGCTTGCTTAACCATTAATTAGCCTGTAGCAATCAATAGGGATCTACTTAACTCAGGATGGTAATGCTTAACCTCTTAGACACAAGTGTAGTGATTAATTAGCAGAAATTTGGAAAGCCTTTGAAAACAAGGGCTGTGTGTTCTTGTTATTATAATCACACACTAATTAGGTGTTAATTAAAAGATGATTACAAAATATTACTAATCGTTATTATTTATAACTGTTGTACTTTTCTCAGGTCTGCTGCTGTAAGATAAGTGATAGAAGTTTCCTCATTTCTCAAATGCAGGTTCTCTCTTTTTTTTAAAGAATGTTATTGTTTGTTTTTGTTCTGAATTACATGTCATTTCTACAATTCGGATATTGCCAGCCCTCTTTGTCTAACAAGAATCTCTTGCTGTACTTTTAAATCTATTCCTGCTATATTTATGTATTCAGACAGAGGCCAAGATGCAAACTTCAGGGCAGAGAATACATAATCTCCAGCAAAATCAACAGCCAAAGAACTGCTCATCTGACTGTTAATAAACATGACTTGTTTGCCTTTATTTCTGCAATATCCTGAAGCTGTGATACAGTGTGTTACCATCTGTTTATATCTCCTAAGTTAAGCAGGATAGTGCATTTTGTACCTTTGAAAAATAACAAGTTTTTTTCCGAAGGTGTTGCTAGTTGCTATACTAGATGGCAATGAGCTTTGATTCCTTGATAAGTTTGGTGTTTTCTTTTAATTATGCTAGAACTCTTCTGTACTAGCAGAAACATGCCAAGAGAGTTTGTTGTCTGATTGCTGAGAATGAATAATAGTTTTAAGTAGTACAGTACTTGATTAAGGGTGCAATCCTAAGTAGCACCGGAACAGGCAGGCCTGCACTGTATCCAGTGCCACAGGAGGCAGCAGGTGCCTCCCCAGCGCAAGGGCACATTTGTGCCCTAGCACCAGGCTGGAGCCTCCCCATGCGTTCCTTGGATCTGCGCCTGTGAAATTGCATGGCCCGGGGACAAGGCTGCTCAGGGAAGTGGTAATTGCACCCAGAGGCATAACTAGGGTGGAGCCTGAGGGGCACTTGCTCAGGTGCTATGGCAAGTGGGCGCAAGGCAGTCATCACTTCCGGGTTCTCCCTGGAGGAGGAGGCACTGGAGGCTATGCGCCTCCATTCCTTCTCCTGTGGAGGTTCCCCCTTGAAGGGGCAACCTTCACTCAAAGGGGAGCTTCTGCGGGAGAAGGAACAGGGGCAAGAAGTCACCAGGCCTTCCTTCTCCAGGAAGAACATGGAAGCGACTGACTTGCAGCCACTTGGCATTGTACCTGGTCACATGACATCATGATGTCACTGCCCCATCTAGTTACATCTCTGAATGTTCAAAAAAAAAATGTTCAAAAAAGGACTATTATGTACTTGGAGGAAAACTGTGAGCTGATGTGATTGAGCCAGAATGGAGGAAATAGCAGCGGCACTCCCAGAAGAAATAAGAGGATCTCACTAGCAAGTGGAGGACTTGAAATCAAGCCTGAGCAATGTGGATATGTTTCTTAAGGTGCAATCCTAACAAACTTTCCAGCACCAGAGTAAGGGCAATGCAGCTCTGAGGTGAGGGAACAAACATTCCCTTACCTTGAGAAGGCCTTTGTGACTGCCTCCCAATTGCAGAATGCAGCACATGCCCCATTGTCAATGCTGGAAAGTGGATTAAATTTGCGCCCTTAAAGACAGAATTAGTACAATGGTGAAAAGTAGCACAGAGCTGTGCATGAAGCAGTGAGAGACTCATTTAATCAGCAGCTACAAGGAGTCAAAGCCATCCCAGGAGTCCAGCTGCAGAACACCCACTGCAGAGAGATGGATGAGGCGCCCACAAGGTGGATGAGCAACTGACAGGTTTGGATTGTGGTGTTACATGGCAGAGACTCAGCAGTCGGTGGCTTGTTTATGAAGAGGCTTTGCTCATCCCGGAGCACGCCAGGGGCAAGGAGGAGGAAAAACTCAATTTTGGGGAGCTTCAAAATAATCTGCTGGTGTCCGCGCGAATGGCTGAAGAATGACTTGTAGATTTCCTCATTCTATAGGCACACATGGAAGAGACTGTAAGGGAGGAAGTGCAAGATTGGTTGCCCATGCTTGGAGCAAATAATTTGGAGCAGGATCAGTTGCAGCCTGGAGAAAATCTTTATAGACTTCTTTAGCCCCTGCATACCTTCTTGAATGTCTTTAGTGGGTGAGATCAAGTCACTACTCCTACTACATCCCAGTGGAAGAAATCAAAAAGTCCAGGAGTTGTAGGGGCAAAGACAAGGAACTCTTTCTGCCTCCATTTGCAACCATCATGCCCCAATCTAGTTGGCATAGGAACCAATTCAAAGTCAAGAAGAAGAGAAAGGAAAGACTCATTTTCCCCAGTGGGTCACTCCACTACACTCTTCCATTTTGTGAGGCCCCAGAGGGCTCTTCTGGATGGTGACCCAGCTTTATTGGCCTCCGCAGACCTCGGAATGGCCTGCAGAAGCCTCAGAAAATCAGTTTTTGGAAGTCATTTCTAACCTGCAGAGGCAGATACGCTCAGTAGTGGGATCTGCAAATGAAGACGTGGAATGCTGGGCGGGACTTATGCGGGACTTATACGCGATTGGCTGCCCGTCCGCTCCGTTCCAACGCCCCCCCGCTCACTGCGCGGGCTGCCCTGGCCTCGGAGGGGGTGCCTGCTCGCCCGGGGGGGAAGGGTGGCCCCCACCCTTCCCCCTGGGCAAGCAGGTGCCCCCTTCGAGGCCAGGACAGCCTGCACAGTGAGCAGGGAGGCGTCGGAATGAAGCGGACGGGCTGCCAATCAAACGGTAGTTCCGCCTAAGTCCCGCCCAGGGTTCCACTTCTTCATTTGCAGATCCCACTACTGGATACGCTGGGTCACAAGTGAGGCCTCTGGGGCCTCCAAATGCTTCTGGAATGGCTCTGATTTGGAGCCATACAGACCAAGGGCGGTAGGGGAGGCCCAGGCCACAACCCACCAGGCATGAGCTTGCAAACCATGGATGGGTCATGACCTACCATTTGGGAAGCACCAGTGTATAGTACAGTCCACCAAATGTCTAAGAGCACAGAGATATATCTGTGCTTTCATCTCAACTTCATTAATGGCATTAGAGAAGACACGAGGAATTGGGGGAGGTAGCAAAGAAACTGCACAGCAGGTTACAAGTAAATAGGTTCTATCATAAAATGTGAAACATAAGATGTTAGGTAGGAAATGCAGAAACTTCATTTGCTCATGAAGCAGTGGCAATTCCAGCTGTACCTACTCAGAAATGTTATGAATTGCACTTTGTGGATAAAGAAGTCAAATGTCAAAGGAATCAAATGAAAGAAAGTAATGGGGGGGGCCCTTGCCCACTGATGTCCCATTGTGCTTTCCAACAATGCCCACCTTCTACAAGTTCTATAGGTTAGGTTAGCTCATGCTGTATATTTTCCTGGAAATCCTGCACTATCCTTGGGAGGCTTCAGATGAGACCTAGATGAGCAGAGAGAGGATAAGCAACAGAGAGAGGATGAGTCACAACTACCATGCCCTTTTAGAGCTTGTGACTAATGTCCAAAGCCATCCTTTATTTAGGGACTTTGTGCAACATCTTTGTTGTATAGATACATGCAAACAATTCACCTTCATTGCATTGCACTTGACTGTGTATTAAAACAAACATAAAGCCCTGCAAAGGAAATGATTAAGAAACTATATGGAAAAAAGAAACAAAACTCTTACATGCTCCTCTTCAAACTGGTCTCCACCGAATGCTGCCACACAGGGTTTGATACCTCCCGTTCCAAGAGCAATCAGAGACAGGCCAGTCATTGACAGAACCCTTCAAACAGGGATGAAAACCTCAGCACCACAGAAGAACTTGGGGGAATAGCAGAGCCGTCTAACTACACTGGGCACAAAGGAACTCTGAAGCATCTTATTACAGGCTTATTCAGAATTATTGCTAATAGCATCAGCCTGCTGGTTTTCTGTGGCAATATCACACACCACTGCAACAAGTAGCTGAGTATAAGAAGCACATAAATGAGGCTGAGCAAGTCAGTCCTTCCTACACAATTGTTGCCCAATTCGAGAGCAACAAATGGATGGGAAGGGCCACATATTTGACCAGGCCCATGTGAAACTATCAGTGATGTATAATGAAGTCCAAGTCTGGGGAGGCACATCGCGTAGAGTCACACTGCAAGGCATTCTAGGGGCTACTTGGGAGCTGCAGTGCCTGCACAATCACAGCAGAGACTGAGCTGTCCATGCCATAGCCCTAGTCTCTGAGAGATTCAGACAGTTCTGGAGATAGAGTCTCTTGGAGGGACTGTAACTTGCTGCAGTAGCAGGACAGCCTCTCCTGTGATTGTGCAACCACTCAGAAACTGAGTGAAGAACATGCACAATCACAGGGGAGGCTGAGCTGACAGCACAGGTGAAGCTCTGCCACCCCTGCCTCCCTGACTACACACACACACACACACACACACAGCCCATGGCCCAAACCATTCATATGTTAAGACTGTTACTAGCACTGAAGGGCTTCACTTTTCTTGTTAAAATAGCAGATGAATCAGCCCTCCTGTGGATCAGGGCAAGGCTTATCTCTGCCATAGTCCCAATCTGAATCAGGGGACAAGGGAAGTGCAGGGTGCTTAAAACCAGTAGTAGTAACCAGCCAGTAGTAGTAACACAGTTGCAAGGAAGATTTTGATTACTGTCTTTCTAGAGATCAATTGGTAGCCAAACTGTATCAGAGCCAAACTAGAGAAGGCGTTAAGCACGTCATCATCTCCTGCATGCGTGTATTTCCACATAAAACAAGCGGCTGGAGGTCTGATCCAGTATGGGAGGGAAGCCTTTGCCCCATTCTGCTTTCCTGAGGAAAATCCACTGACATTAACTCTTTGTCCTAAAGGTGTCACTTATTGTAGCAACAGTTTGCCTTCAGTTTTATTCCTGAAAAAAAAAACCACCTCTAAGTGTCCAAATGTTGGGAAGCACTGTTGTAGTCATCTGCTTAGTGCACTAGAATGAGATCTTGCCACAGAGAAGTAGCTCCCATGCCAGTATCAATAACTGTGAACACCTCAGATCTGACTCAAACATTCAGGAAAAACACATCTCACGAATCTGGAATTAGGTTTTGAAATGAGTTGCCAAAAGAGGTCTCGCCAATGTGCTCCTTTAATGAGATTTAGGAGGCTTTGCAAATCTTATTTATTTTGGCAAGCTTATGAAAGCTGAGCTGTTCAAAGTGATTAACTAAGGTTATCTGTTAGAAGAAATTTGGATTTGAGCTGTTGCTGTTTTGTTCTTTTGATTCTATTGTTGATTAGTGCTTATTTTTAGGATAAGGGTGCTTCTCAGTGGCTGTATAGGTTTTAAACAATGTGGAGAGAGGTACATTTATTTTAAAAAATAAGGCTGGGATTGAAAGAGCTGCACCAGTGGCATTTATACAGGGAGGGCAAAGCTCTAAGTCTTGCAAGAAGCCTTACCTTGCAGTGGAAATCACTCCTCCCCTCCACCGTTTTAGCCAATCCTCACAGGGAACAGCAACATCTTGGCGTTGCTTACTGGCTACAGCAGCAAGGGAGAGGAGGGATTTACATGACAGGGTAAGGCTCCTTGCAAAACTTAGAGCTTTGCCCTCCCTGTAGAAACGCCTCTGAGCTGCACAGAGCCCTGTTGCAAATTGGGGCTTTTCCAGCAGCCCTTTCTGCTTAAGTCTCTTACACACCAAAAACTACTCTTGAACTTCAGAAGATCCTACAAAATGGTGTCTGAAGCAATGCAGGCAAATGTACCTGGTGATAAATTGATTGCACATGCCCTTGTTCTACCCTAGCCTTCTCCTGAATTTGCTTGCTTTCCAGGCACATATTTTTTATGTTGGGGAGCATTCAAATATATGACCTCACATCAACATTCCAAACTGACACTACAACAAACTAGATGTGATTTTAAAAGTATCATCTTTCCACTAAAAAAGAAACCCAATCTGGATCAGACCATGGCGCAGGATGAACCCTTTTCCCTGGACCATGGTTCCAATCCAGATGAGCCCATTCCTACCACTGCCAGCTGTTATTTGTTGCAGGAGCAAAGGTGCTATTTGTAAAAGTAGCAGTGTTCTTCTGGGGACAAGGAAGAGCAGCTTTGAGGTCTTTAGCCACTTCTCCATCTGTTTTTGAACAGGTGTTAAGTATTGATGGACACTTAATGTCACATCTCATTTGACCCAGAATCCCACAAGTATATTACAAGGTGCTTCTTCCTCGATCTTTGTGAATGAAGAACAAGGCATGCTAGAAAGTATACTAGAGATGGACTATCTATCTATCTATCTATCTATCTATCTATCTATCTATCTATCTATCTATCTATCTAT
>JAJKFI010000014.1:14422444-14494803 GCA_029204185.1 Lerista edwardsae
TATCTATCTATCTATCTATCTATCTATCTATCTATCTATCTATCTATGTGTATAAAGTAGCAACACAAAGGGCTACATAAATTGCAGAGCAACAGTGCTGTCACTTTAAGAAAAAACCTCACACATCCCACCAGTCATCTCATCTCTTAATGTGCAGATTGTTTGATGACAAGGCCTTTACAGGCACTGCCATTGTGACTTATTTGAAACGGATCTGACTGTAAATGTGCAGCAAATTCTAAATGCTCACACAGACAAGATGCAAAATGCACTTTGGATAGATTCCATGTTTTCTACAGGCACAACCGTTTTGAATTTTGTTGCACATTACAGTATAGCTGTGGCAGTCTTCTGCCAGGGATAAGCCCTGCTCCTGCTGCTGCTCCTGTTCTAGTTATATTACCCCTGCAGCTGAGGACAAGAAAGGCTTTGCTTGCCATCCACCCAACTGGATGTGGGCTGAACAGACCTGGCACTATAAAGGGTGTGCAGTAGATCCAGATCTGTCCCTTGGTTGATGTTCTGGCTATGGCAAGCGGCACATGGCATTGTTGGAGAATATTAGAAAAGTCATTAGTGCACATGACTGGCTTCCTACAGAGCTTACTGCTACAGAAGGCTGCCAGGGACACATTGTTGCTGCCTTCCAGTTCCTTAAAGATGGAAGGGGCCCCTCTGGTCAAACCTGCACAGGGACCTGATCCAGGGTTGGGGCCTGCAGGTATGTGGTCTAGCAGGTATGTGGTGGGTCTCTGGGTGGCTGCCTGGCAGGGGGGCCATGCTTGGATCTACTCCAGCTTACTTTGCACTGCACCCCACAGGCACGTGTGTGGCAGTAGGTCACAAGGCTATCGTGGCACTGCCGCTACAGCTGGAGACAGCATCTGGGCAGCAAAGTGGTTGCTGGGGATGCTGGCATTGTTGCTGAGCTTGCTGCCCTATCAGGAAGTGGCTCAGGTTCCACTGTCTTCCCTCTTCCCCTGCCCTTGCTGGCCAGGTTTAGGATACAGCAGACATTATGTCAGCATCCGTATGATGTCAGCACAGTATCTGAGGGCGCAATTCCAAGCAACTTTCCAGCACAGGGGTAAGGACAATGCAGCTCCGAGGTAAGAGAATAAACATTCCCTTACCTTGAGGATGCCTCCATGACTACTACTCCACTGCAGAATGCAGCACAAGCCCCAGAGTGCAATCCTAAACTGAGTTAGGCCGGCATAAGCTAAGCCAACAAAGTTTGGCCAGCACAAGGGACACCATAAAGTATGTTTGGACCACTCTCCGAGTCAGAGAGGCCGGCACACAGACGTGAGCCATCTTCCCTGACTCCAAGAGTGGTCCAAACATTATTTGGCCCTTGTGCTGGCCAAACTTTGCTGGCTTAGTTTATGCCAGCCTAACTGCAGTATAGGATTGCGCTCCCATTAGCATAGCTATGTCAGTGCTGGAAAGTTGGTTAGGGTTATACCCTGAATAGGATTGGGTCTTAAGAGGTGGCCTCTGCATTAAATTCATTAGAGGGATGGCCACCTCTGTGGTGAATTTTACACCTCGTGGTCATACGGTTTAGTGCAATGCCCAGTATGACCCATGCCTAAGTTTCTTTGCTAGCAAATACTGCTGACGTGGGCAGCTGGTAGCCCAACTCACTGTGTGACTGTTCTAAATGACACTGCTGTGTGTTCTAAACTTTAGTTCTGGTGGCTGAACTCTATAGCTTCTATAGGAGTCTAGGGCAGATACCATTACTTAACTGCATATATGGTTCACTTCTCTAAGAACAGAATTCATTCTATTTCCTCAACGATCATACAAAAACATTTTTTTTTAAATATAGATAGAGCATTTGCTCTTTAGAGCAAAACAAAATTAAATGTATTTATAGAACGGTATTAAAACCAATTCATGGTTGCAGTCAGTGGGCTTCTTAAACCAGTGAATCTGGATAGAGGTTCGATTGCAGCAGTTCACTTGTGAGCTGCTTTCTAACAGTTCAGCTCTCCAAGCAATGCTCACTGAAATGAATTGGGGGGGGGCGCCTATGCTGGAGCAAAGCTTGATGCATTGCACCCTGAGATTTGAGATGGATGGATGTTCTTCTAATGCAATGCACTGGGAGCTTTCAAAGCTGAGACTTTCAGACACGAAAGGGATAAAACCCCATTGTGGCAAGATTAAAAAGGGGCCTGATAGAACCAAACAAGGCTTATTGCAAGGGACATGTGAATATTCTATAAATTAATGCAAGTCAATTAATGATAACATTATTAACACACCATAGCCCCATTAATTGATTACTTACACATGAACAATCTGGTTTCCCACACTCGGTATTGCCCCAACTGACTTGATCACATGCCCAATCACATAAACAATGGAGAGATAAATGATTGTCCTGTGGAGGAAAAGAACAAAAGTGAGAACACACTATCAGCCAAATGCAGGAAAGCAGAATGTGTGCCTGTGTTTCTTGATAGAGGAGGGGCAAGCATTTTTCTATCAGCCAGATTTGTGTCAGCATTGTCTCTTTCCTCTGCTATTCTTCAGGGTACTGGAGAAGAGCAATGGTTAAAGGGTGAGACAATGCTGATGTACAAAGCTACTCTGGTTGTAACAGGCTGCTTTTTTAACATAAGAAAAGCCCTGCTGGATCAGGCCAAAAGCCCATCTAGTCCAGCTTCCTGTATCTCACAATGGCGCCTCAGGGAGGACACAAGACAACAAGATGCCTGCATCCTGTTGCCACTCCCTTGCATCCAGCATTCTGAGGTAACCTTCTGCAACCAGAAGGTTGCACACGCCCATCACAGCCTGGAACCTGTGATGGACTTTTCTTCTAGAAATCTGTTCAATCCATTCTTAAAATTATCCAAGCCAGATGCCATCAACACATTCTGTGGCAAGGAGTTCCACAAATTAATTACCTGTTGGGTAAAAAAAAAAATTCTTTTATCTGTTCTAACTCTTCCAAAAATGTACCATATATATGTACAAATGTACCATCGCTGTGGTGGTTCTATGGGTTATCTGGACCATTCTCAACTACCACCACTCTGCCAAAAAAAAAAAAAAAAACCCTGCAGAAGGTGCTCCTACACTGAGCATGGCTCAAGGAAATCATAAGAAACTATCCTATATTGTTGCCCATGATTACAATCCAAAGAAAGCTCAATGCACCCAAATTGTATTGACAATAATGGCCTTAAGCTTTCTAGGAAGCGACACAACATTGTTAATCCCTTGTTTAATTTCCCTTTTGTAGTAATGTTATTTCATTAATAAATAATATAATTATTGTAATAATATATAGTATGTAGTCATTGATATTTACAGTTGTATTTGAAGAAATTATATTGCAAAAATACATGGGCATTTTGTCCAATTCTATACATTTCCCATTTTGTACCAAAATTGTTGTTTACCTCTTTTTGCCTTTCACATACAAAAAAAAACCCTTGCTAGTGCAAACTGTTACCTATTTAATCTATGCAGTGACTATTTCTCTCACTGAATTTACAAATTAATGGAGAAGGCTGGTTGTATCAAACATTAAGTTTATCCTGCCATGTTACCTGAAAATTGATTTCACAACTTTATCACGTAATGGCAACAATTCAACACAGAGCCATATTAAATTATATCTGGAGGAGGTATCACATACACAGATTAAAGTTGTACACACAAATCTCCAACTTGATTCACCAGCTGGGGCTGAGGTGGAAAGACCTTTAAAAAATTATGGGATCTTACTGTTCGAAATAGACTCTGAATTCTAATTAATTAATTAATTGTTCGTATTAACATTAACTGTAATAATATGATCCATCCCTCACATTACCAATCAGCTATCCTTCTACACACAAACCCTCTACACACAAAGGCCTTCTACACACAAACCCTCAATTTTCACTGAACAGCTGAAAATCATCATTGTACTGTCCTTTAATCCTCCGACATTTGAGTTATAAGGGACTTTAGAGGGATATTGCAAAATATGTAAAGTTTTTCCTCATAATCTGAGGTACTCATATTCCAATACTACTTCTCTAATAAAATGGTTGGCTGTCCTGTGGCATTTCAACCCCTCTTCACCCCATTAAAATCAGTTAAAGTGAAGGGGGAGAAAAATGAAATATGGTAATAAGAACTCTTATTGATCACTGCTTTATATGGATCCAGCAGCTATGAGAAGAATGAGCTAATCAGTCATAACTCCAGATGACTTTCAGTTGAAGAAAAAAAGTGAGGCATTAGAGGCCTATAAAACCTACCACTGGGGTCATTACAGAGCCCAGATACCATATCTGAATAATTGTACCCCTGTCTATGAACAATTGTCCTAAGTTTCACTTCAGAAGAGAGCGACAGAAATGATTATGGGGCTGGGGCACCTCCCTTATGAAGAAAGACTGCAGCGTTTGGGGCTCTTCAGCCTAGAAAAAAGGCGCCTAAGGGGGGATATGATTGAGACATACAAAATTATGCATGGAAGGGATAGAGTCGATAGAGGGATGTTCTTTTCCCTCTCTCAAAACACCAGAACCAGGGGGCATCCACTAAAACTGAGAGTTGGGAGAGTTAAAACAGATAAAAGGAAGTATTTTTTTACCCAGCAGGTGGTTAGTCTGTGGAACTCTTTGCCACAGGAGGTGGTGATGGCATCTGGTCTAGATGCCTTTAAGAAGGGTTTGGACGGATTTCTGGAAGAAATGTCCATCGTGGGCTATAGGCCATGATGGATTGTGCAACCTCCTTACATTAGTAGTAGGCTACTTCAGAGTACCGGGTGCAGGGGAGTGGCAACGAGATGCAAGTGTCTTGTGCCTCCCTCGGGCACCTGGTAGGCCGCTGTGAGATACAGGAAGCTGGACTAGATGGGCCTTTGGCCTGATCCAGCAGGGCTCTTCCTATGTTCTTATATTCTTATGTTCTAGATTTGTTTATAATGAGGACACAATCCTAACCAACTTTCCGGCACTGGGATAAGGGCAATGCAGCTCTGAGGTAAGGGAACAAACATTCCCTTACCTGGAGGAGGCCTCTGTGACTGCCCCACCCCCCCCCACTACAGGATAAAACACATGCTACATTGGCATTGCTATGTCAGTGCTTGAACGTTGTTGAGGATTATGCCCTGAATCAGTCATCATCAAATGTGCTTCACTTTTTAAAAATTCTGCCTTATTTGGGGTCTGTTTGATGCAAGTATCAGATTCATAAAATGCTTTTTAGAAGTGCAGGAAGGTGACCTTTTCATTTTGCAAGGCCTTTTAACTTTATTGTTTTAATCAGTCAGATTGTGTCAGCATTTTCTCTCTTTTTATTTTGTTTTTACAGATTGTGGCTTTGTTGGCTATTGTTTTCTTAGCTGTGCACTACAAGCTGTGCACTACAAGAAAGAGCAGCGGGATAGAAATCGGTAAAATAAAAACAGAAGAGCAGCATGTATACTTGAGCCACGCAAGCTGCTGGATTGGGGCTAGAATCAACTGTGCTTAAATTCATGGACTTCAAATCAACAAAGGGAGAAGAAAGCCATTTGAAAATAACCAGGTTCCCTAGGCTGTGGGACAAACTATGCCTTGAAGTGAATTTTCCAGAAATTCTTCATCTTGTGCACTGCTATGCTATTAACACTTGCTCTCTTATTATTATGAAAGTGTGCCTATGCTCACCAGTCAAATATTGCAGGGCATGCGCATTCTAAAATACTGAAAGAATATAATCATAAGAAGATTAAGGGCCCAATCCTACCCAACTTTCCAGCATCACTGCAGTGCAGCCCTGAAGTAAGTGAACTAATGTTCCCTTACCTTATGGAGGTTTCCATGACTTCACCACCACCACAGAATGCAGCACACACTCCACAGGGATAGCTACATCAGGGCTGGAAAATTGGATAGGATTTGGCCCTAAGACTGCAATCCTATGCACACATACCTGGGAGTAAGTACCACTGAACTCAGTGAGATTTGTCTCTGAGTAGACATGCATAGAATTGTGCTGTAAGCCTTGTAGCATAATATCACAAGGATGAATCATGAGATATTCCCCTCAAAAGTAATAGTGAATGAACAAAGGCAGGAACTTGAGAGAAAATTTTGATTTGAATTGATGGCAATAAAAAAAAAAAACTAAACCATATTCTTGAACTAATGCATTGCATTCTTCTTACTTGTATTTTCCCAGCCAAGAGTCAGCCATTAATGCACCAATGACAGGTGTAAAGTAACACAAACTGGAGAAGGCATGGTACACAGCTGTGGAGGTATTTTCATCCCAGTGAAGGAAGTAGAGAAAATACAAAGTCAGAACAGCTGAGGAAGAAAACAAAAGGAACAATATAATGGGTTGCGTTAATAACACAGGCCAACATGCATTGTGCTGTCTTAAATGTCAGATGTATTCTTGGGTATAATTGGGGGTGCTGATTCCAAAAATGACATCAGTTTTGCCCTATCACATCTAGTTCTGGAGAAACAACATAGCTTTTTTAGTGAGCGGTTTAAGCAGTTTCCTCACAAGGAAGCTGCTTGAACCAGGGCCGGCTTTAAGCCAATGTGACCAATGTCGTCACATCGGGCCCCGTGCTTCAGGGGGCCCCGCATTAGCAGGGTGAGCATATTGCCTGTGGCTGCAGCTGGGATCTCTATGGGCTGTAAGTTAGAGGGGCGAGCACAGCAACTTTACCTTGGTCTCTCCCACCTGCCTCTGAACAGCCCAAGGTGGGCCACCTGGAAGCGGTTGGCGGTGATGTTATAATATCACCACCAAACTACTTCAACATGCCATGCTTTGCATGTGGCACAAACAGCGCTCTTCTTGGTGAGTCAGGGCCCCGCAGGGGGGCTCCACAGGAATGCTGTTAGAGCTGGCCCTGGCTTGAACGAAGCTATGTCATATCACTGAAACCAGTGATGGGATCTACAAATGAACAAGGGGAACGCTGGGCGGGACTTACATGGGGCTTCCGCGTGATTGGCTGCCCGTCCGTAGCGTTCCGCAGCTGTCCTGGCCTCGGGGGGGGGCTGCCCCTGGTTAGCGCACACACACACCCCGCTGCTTGCCCAGGCACCCGGTGCGACCCTCACCTGTCCCCCACGGCGAGCAGGAGCCCCCCCCCAAGGCCAGGGCAGCCGCAGAACGCTACGGACGGGCTGCCACTCAAGCGGAAGTCCCGCCTAAGTCCCGCCCAGCATTCCCCTTGTTCATTTGTAGATCCCATCACTGAATGAAACTATACTCGATGGGGCAAAACTAATGCCATTTTTGGAATTAGCACCCCAAATTCATATAAAACCACCATAAATTTTGAAAAGTTTTGATGACCTTTCATTTCACAGGCCTGCGTAATGCCTGACAATTATTGTTATGAGGCTGCAGATCACTTTCCTAACAGAGGCTCTGTACCTTTGCCAGTGGCACACTAGCCTTAAATGGGAGTTCAGCTTTCATGGGCACCATGGAGAAGCAGTGACAGGGATGTTGGCATTTCTGAATTTTTGGCAGTCAGGCCTCAAATAAAAGCATAGAATCTGTGTTAGGTTAAAAGTTGGCAAGCCAGACCCACAATCCTTCCCTCACTCTCTATTTCTAGGGTTACAAGAAATAAATGGGGACTTTAACCCTTGTATAGATGAGGGAATTTTGTCAGGTGTAGCTTTTTAAACCCACCCATGTTGAGCTGCACCTGCCAAAATTCCCTCTGCCATACAATGGTTAAAGGTATAGACATTCTGTCCTTGTTTATATCTGGAAAACCTATTTATATCTACCTCATATTTTCCCAAATATTCTGAGCAGAGTGTATTTCAATTACTGCCTCAAAAGGAAAAGGCAAGATACACTCCAATGTCTGGTTTATAACCTTTCAGTTTGTCCCACTGAGGCACAAGTGAATGAAAGACAGCTGAGATATTTCAGACCTTCAAGATCTGAAGGCAATGGAATCTTTTTCAATAATTTGTCATGGATGATGGGTCACAATGGATTTGTTGTTTATGCCTTTTCCATGTTCATTGTTGAAAATTCTAACAAAAACTATAAATAAAAAATAATCACTCCTATCATGAATTCTCCCCTGCCCTTCATCTACCTAAAGGCAAAGGAAGCCAAATTTTCCTCAGGAATGTTGAGGAAAAGTGATCAAAATACACCACATACCTTTCATGCCATAGTAGGAGAAGCGCTCGCAAAACTCATTCACCACAATGAAGGCGATGCTGAGCGGGTAATTGGTACCACATACTTTCTAAAGAAGCAAACCAGAAAGAGGTGGTGTCACGGGAAAACTTGTCCTTGTATCATGTGTACAGTTGACATAATGATGCACAAACTCTAGCATCCCAGAAGCAAACATGCATCCCTATATTTCAACATCACAAAGAGACAGGTGTCCCTGGATTCAAAGCTTACAATAAATAAAACCTTGTCCCAGAAACTGATTGACAATCAACATGGTGAAGGAATGTCAAATGGAGGTGAATAAAGTGGTATATATTTTTGTATTCACTTTGCATCTATAGCAGACATAATTGTTAGCGGCTTTGCACATTATGTGTCAGTGCTGAAACAGGCATGCAGGTACTGTATGTCTCAAAGACAATAAAGAAGGGAGTTGAGAATATCTCCATGGAAGATGCTAGGCCCTTGTGAGGGTAAGCAGCTGTAGGTAAAGAAACTGCATACATCAAAAGGAATTGATGGATCAGGTCAAATGCAGTGCTCAGATTACAGAGTCACAGGTACTTTATTTCTGTGGCATCCATCTTCATTTTTAGAAGGCTACAGGGGAGGTATGATTTAGCTAAAATTGAAAGGAGTCAGGGAACAGGGCTTTATGAATGCCCCCTCTACTTTTGCTCCATAATTCAAGTACCGGGAGAATATCTGTAGTTTTCCATAAAATTCCTTTTATTCCACTGTGTTAACAGTTCTAATCAAGAAACAAACCTCAGCATGTGTGTACTCCACCTATCTAGTCATTTATAAAAAGCCCATAAAAATGTGCTACTTCAAAAAGGCAAAAAAAAATTTTCAGTGTTAGTAGGTTTCAAGTGACTAGGCATAAAAAACCAAAAGATTATTATGTGCCTGAAAACACAGTGACACTAATATTGCTTTCAGTGCCAAAACCTTACTTCTGTCCTCAACTTTGTGAAGCCTCACTGTACAACACGGAAACAATGTTAGTTGGCGTTTTCCCCAGAGTGCTGTTGCATCATTTTTATGGTGTTATCCCAGGACATAAAGGGGCAGCATAGCCTACCAAGAAAAATAAGCCCATTTGGCAGTGAAAAAAATGCACAGTATATCCAATGCTGCTAATGACAAGCAATGAGGGCACAATCCCAGTGAATTTAAGTCACAGATTTCAATGATGTAAGCACACATGAAGACTTGCACTTCCTAAGCTGATGCTGTAAAAATCCTGAAGAATTTTTGGGAAGCCACTTAGCCCTTGGGAAGCCACTTAGCCCTTTTTTCATGAAGGGCACCATTTATTTATAATCAACAGTATCCAAGGATGCTGTTGCATTGCAGGGATGTAATATTCAAGATGGTACCTTCCCAGAGGCAGCTTAGCAGTGCAGCTCCACCCCTGCCTTCAGCACTGGTTAAAATACTATTTAAAGTATGGTTGTGTGCCATTTTAAAGAAAGAAAATGAATGAGCAAATATAAATCAGGACCCTCCAAATAGCACTAGAAACGAGACAGCTTTGGAGATGAAGCAAACCAAATGGGAATCCCAAACATGTTCTGAAATGGTAAAAACTATGTTTTATGTTCATGTCCCTATATCTTCCCACACAATCAGGAATTCTGAAAAAGCAGCGGTCTGAAAAAGCACACAGAGAAGTTCTCCACATTCCAATTGTCATTGCATTCTGTTTGGGGCAATTTTAGAAATACACTGATAAGCTGGAACAGGTTTGGAGAAAGGCAACAAATAAGGTAAGGGATCTGGAAACCAAGTACTATTTGGAACAATTATAAGAGTTTGGTATATCTAGCCTGGGGACGAGAAGACCAAGGGGAGGTAGGATAGCTATTTTGATCTGAAGGGCTGTCATGCAAGAGTAGGGGAATATTTGTGCTCTGTGGTTACTGCGGGCAATATAGAACCAGTGGGTGGAAATTACAGAGAAGTGGGAAGAATTTCCTAACTATAAATTGTCCAGCACTGAAACAGTTTTATCTGCCTTGTGCAGTTTTGGGCTCTCTTTCATTGGGGGTTTTCAAGCAGAGGTTTGGATGGCCATCTGCCAGGGATATTGTAGCAGTTACTTTGAGGTTTACTTGTATCTTCAGTGCTTGAGTGCACATGGGCTCTAATTTCCTTTCATTTCTGATTTTAGCAGTAAATAGCCATTGCACTGCTACAAGGCTACAATGTTTACAGTCCAATCCCATGAAAGTTTACTCCAAAGTAAGCCCCACGGTGTTCAACAGGACTTTAGGAAAGTGTGATATGACTGCAACCATAGACAGAGAACTACTTTCAGAATTCTTTTCCTATGTAAATGGCTTTGTGAGCATTGTTGTTGTAGAAAAGCGGTATACACTATAAATATTTTATAATAAAAATATTCTTTTTGTGGCAACCTTGAACTAACCTCCCTTACGTTACTTTATCTGAGGGTATGACATCATCCTAGTGGTCCCAGATCAGGGCTAGCACAAATTTAGAATAAGGAATGAAATCTGTACTTTTTAGTCAATGAGAGAGAGAGAGAGAGAGAGAGAGAGAGAGAGAGAGAGAGAGAGAGAGAGAGAGAGAGACCATTCACTAAAAACAAATTTTAGTTACTGCCCAACTGAATTTGGGAGCACTTTTGAAATAAGCAAAGAAATGGGTCCACCATCCCTCTCATCTGCATATACAATTATTTCTAATTTCAAAAGAGAAAAGTCTTGGAATGCATTTTCCAAGCGGCAAAAAAAAAAAAAAAGTATAGTTGTAATTCCCAAAGAAACTGTCAGTTCACTTCCCAACCCCCGCCCACCTCTCTGCACAGTTTTTGTAGTAGATTAATCAGATTAGCAAGAGAGGATTTCATTTTGCGCATTCAATGCTAATTCCAACCCTAGGCAAGGAACAGTGTTTGCCTGTCTGAGGCCAAAACGCAACAGGGAGAAGAGGAACAGCAAGCTCGTAAGAATTTTGCAGGGAAGTTAAAAGGAGTGAAAAACAAAGTCAGATGTAATACTTACCGGAGACTTTTTCTCAGGAGGGCAAATTCCTTTTGGAGGATTATCTCCTGCAGAAATAAAAGTAAATGGAATCTCTTTAAATGCTTTTTTCTGTAAGAGGTCCATCCTGTTTTTTCAATTTGCCTCACACAAGTTTGCTACTGTAGTGAGTTGGCTGGGAAGACTTCCAACCGTGTGGCTTGGAGTTTAGTTCAGATTTAAGTTAACCCTGATTGTGCACATTTCTGCCACGCTGAGGCAGGGGGTGGTGATATTACGGAGATTAAGAGAAAAGTTACATTGGACGGAGTGGACTATCCTTAAATCAGTCACAGGGCTGTCATCGGCATCTGTGGGCAGGATTGTGTGTGGTTGCCAGGACACACTTCAGGTACTGGCTGTACAGTACAGCAGTTTTGAGTCAAGCGAGATGCAAACTGAACAATGATGCCTATTGCAAATGCTGAAACTTATAATCAGGTGCAACATTTGTGGCTTTGGGCCACCTCTGGTATAATAGTAGGCTTATTCTGCTGGAACCACAGGCATCCCTGCCTCTGAAATTAGCTGGCGGAAGCAAAATGAACACATGGAGGGCACATAACAAGTCTGCTCCATGTGGTTTATACTTCGATTCCTTCTGCTCATTTACTGCTGCCCTTACAAGGCTCTGGTCTCTCACCGATCAACTGCTTCCCAATAACCTTGCCGAAAGAAGAGAGCGACCCATAATATATGCATATTTGTATGTACTGTATAACAAATACCTATAAATAGTTTCTTGCATTCTTTTGAAAATCCCTCTTAAGGCACCTATGTTTAGGTTGTAGTAGATCTCTACTTAGGTTGTAGTAGATCTCCTCACAAGCTCATTTGGGGTAGTGCAATGTTCTTTTATTTGTGGCTTATCAGCGACCCCACTGTCTAATGTGCGGCTGGAGAAGGTGGGTCACTCTTGGCCCTTACCCCCTTCCCTATCCCTTGCCCAAGTCCTGCCAACTTGCCACCTCTTTTTTTTTTGCAGGCCTCCATCATCAGCTCCACCATGGGTTGCCAGCTTTCAAACTGACCCCTGTGCCTGCGCAGGTGGGAGCGGCTTGCTTTGAAGCTATGCGCAGGGCACAAAGGTGAGCTCCGGGCTGTGGAATGTTCTGCCTGTGGAGGTCTTCCTGGAGAAACCTCTAATTGGGGCGGAGGAGCGGTCCAGGCCAGCTTATTCCTGGTCAGTTGGCAACCCTTCTCCCAAACGGAGCACATGTTTGCAAGGAGGCATTTTGCGGGCGGTTGCCAGAGCGCTCCCACAGACCTGCGCCACACCTGCAGGAAGTTGGCAACCTGGGGAAGAACTAGTCTAGTCTCATCTCCCAACTCCAACTTTCTTGGAAGTTCACTGCAGGGGAAACAAGGTGGAATCACCAGGCTGATAAGATCTGAACTACTTCCCAGTGTTTTTCCTGCCTGGGCTGAATTCTCGCCCTCTGGCCTCATTCTGGCTGTGGGGCTCAGCACCTTCCCATAAACACGCCAACACACAGGCCCGCCCTGCAGCTGTAGGTCGAGCCGATGCAAAACAGGGTGGCGCTTGGCTTCCTTTTCTCCGTGGGGCAGCCAAACGTAGCAAATGCTTCTGGGGCGAATTGATTAGGAGCCCGTCGGTCGACAGAATCAGCCCCCTGATTAATTGGGCTAAGGATCGAGCTTGGCGATGTCTTTCCAGCCTCCTTCGTCTCAAAGTGGGCTGACTCGGTGCTGAAATTGTCAAGGCATACCGTCAGCCCGGCTGGGTCAGGCCAAAAGCCCAGCTTCCTGTCTCTGGTGGGGCACTGGTGTGCCCTTCAAAGACCTGAAGTCCTGTGGAAGAAGGGACAAATAGGCTCTCATCTGCCTTTGAGAGTAGAACTAGGTCTGATGGGTACGAACTGCAAGAGAGGCGATTCCGGATAGACATCAGGAGGGATTTATTGACGATCAGGGCGGTTGGACAGTGGAACAGACTGCCACTGGAGGGAGGTGGTCAATTCTCCCTCCCTGGAGACCTTCAAGCAGAGGCTCGACAGGCACCTACTGGAGATGCTCTAGGAGAGTTTCCTGCTACCAGCAGGGGGATGGGTGAGACTAGATGACCTTGTGAGTCCCTTCCAACTCAATAGAACGTCTCTGTCAATATTCTCCTTTGTGGACCTGATCGAGCATCCCGTGTGTTAGGTTGTCTTAGGCAGCAGTGCCGCCCAACTTAGCCTCGCGATACTGCCAGGTGCTGAAGCATGCAAAGCGAGGGCTCTAACCACTAGGCTGCAGCCTCTTCCCAAGGGTCTTATACCAGCCCTGAGAGCTGGTCAGGGCCAGAGGTGCAACAAATGCATCCCCTCTACTCCTCCAGACCCCTTTCCCAGGGAGTGGCATTAGGCACAAGCAGCCTCCTCCGCCTCTCGGGCACCCCGGAAGAGCGTCAGGCAGCCTCTGCGTAACGCAAGATTCTCAGAAGAGTTACACAACGGAGCAGCTTTCGGCTACTCGTCCATGCAGCTGTGCCAGGGTGGGGCCGTTTGGCAAGCCACAAGCTGACCTGCTTTCCCTTTCAGCGGTTTCTCAGACTCGGCCAAGAAGTACGGCCTGACACTTGGCTGGCAGTTTCAGTTTCTGCTGCAGGATGCGGCATTGGTTGTCAGGGCTTGGCCTGAATCCCAACACAAAACTTGGGACCGGCTCTTCCGTGAGGCCAGCTGAGACAGTTGCCTAAGGCAGCAGCTTGGCCCATGCTGGAAGCCCCCTCTGGAGAGGACCAGCCAGACTCTGCTCAGGGAAAATCAGGCTGCAATCTAACACCCACTGGATTCAATGGGACTTCCTTCTAAGAGGACGTACATACAATTGTCGGGTGAGTATCTGAAGAGGACTGGGATGCAGACTGAATCTTTCCTCTTCATCCCCGGGTAGCAACTCCAAATAGGGAAGGTCTTTTCCCAGCCCTGTTTGAAACACTGGCAAGTTGCTGCCGGCCAGAGTTGACACACCTGAGCTGCTGAACCAGCATTTATTTATGTATTTGAAGAATTTCTATCCCACCTTTCCCAAGCCGGAGCAAATACCCAAGGCACACGGGCAGGCTGGTCTAAGCCACCATTTTCCAATGGGGTTTCGACAAGTATGCCGTGTTCTGTGATTCACCGAATCCTTACTCCCAAATGTAGCCTTCGCAGTGTGGTTCTCTCCTCCGGCTGCGTGCCATCGAGCTTCAGCGGGCAATCAAAAGTCCAGCCTGCGCAGGTCCTCGAGGCCGTACTCCATTCTTTTGCCAGCTGGCCTCCGTCCTACCACAACAAGCATGGCAGCTTGTCACAGCCTGGCATTCCTCTCCCATCCGAAAACGGACTCAGTCATTCCCACCCACCAGTGATGTCATTCAGGGGGAACGGACCAGAACGGGCGTTCCGGATCCTAACGGGCTCCGTGGCTGGTTCCGGGTTCCCGACAAGTGCCAATCAAAAGTGAGTTCCTGTTCCTAAATCATTTGAATGACACCACTGGGCTTATGGGAGGCTGCAAACCGCGTTGTTTTTACACTGCACTATATCACAGGCTGCAAGTGGGTAAAAGCCATATAATGTGCTCCAGCTATTAACCAGGACAAACCCTGTTTTCTAGAAACTCGCAAATCGTTTTCTCATTATTATTATTATTATTATTATTATTATTATTATTATTACTACTACTACTACTACTACTACTACTACTACTACTACTTTGGGAATGATAAATGTTTATTGTGAGCTTCTATGGTTGCCATTCTTCAGAGTTCAGTTCCATTCCCAAAGTTTCTGGAAGCGCAATATTAAAGTGATGGCTACATGTGGTCCCTAGTGAGCATAACCATATAAATGCATATGCATTAACAGGAAGGAGCCATACAGGGCACAGACTGCCATTTCATACCCTGATGCTGCAGAAAGGGTCAGAGAGGGATGTATTAATGCCATGTTAAAAAGTAGCTTCAATCGTTAGGTCAAATTGCCCTTCTGGTGTGGTAGAGGAAGTGTATTGCTCCCATTGCTGGCACCAGGAGGCAAGCAAGATAGGGGGTGCTTCCTCCACTTGTTCAACACCAGTGGCAGAGAAAGCACTGCCACTGAAGCTGCTGAGCCTGAAAGGGCAAAGGTGACTGTGAAGATGTTTGGATCCTTGGGAGGAGGGGTAGGCTCAATACCCCCCCCATGTCATTTTCAGCTTTGTCACTTTGCTGCTGCTGGCCTAAAGAAGCTTGAATAAGAAGATGACCCAGGAATTACTATGCACTTGTCTAATCAGCAGGATTTTTAGCCTAGAAATACTGGATCAAGTAGACCTGTTCCAAGAACACCATCCCAAGCAGAAAGTAAGGTGAGTCAGGCTACCCCAGGACACAGGCATCTGCAGCATAGGCAGGTGTGCCCATCAGCCATCCTTGCAGCAGACTCAGCTGGACCCTGCTTGCCCCCACGTACTTCCTTCAGTGGCTGCACTCTATGTTTTGAAATAGACAGAATGGGTGGAACAAGGAAGCCAGGAAGAGCATCACTTGCCTCTCCCAGCGTCCTTAATCTGGCTCTGTTTTGCTGCTCCATTTCAGGAACAGGGAGAGACAGTGGTGGCAATTCTGCTTGCATTCCCTTATTGGGAAGAGATCACCATCATCCACTTTTAAAATGAAACAGAGGAGGAGGAGGCAGCAGGAAAGCAGGGGGGAGGGAGGATAAAGAGTGCTGCCTCCACCCTTGTTGCTCTCCTTGTCTGAATCTAAGGTGAAGTAGAGGAGAGAGGAGGCAGGTGTTGCGCTCATACGCTCACTTGCACAGAGATGGTAGCAGTGATGTGGGGGGTGGGGTTGAATTTCCGTGTAGTAGTAGGGCTTCAGATGTCATTTCTTCTTGGACCAGGCCTAGCTGCAGTGATACATTTGGCCTGCTGATAAACAACTGCCAGACAATTATGTTTTCCTAATAGACCTTTAAGCAAAAGAACAAACATGCCTCTAGATTTTAAATCACCAGAAGTCTGGTGATTGCAGTATAAACCCTGGCTTGGGTCCAGGGTATTTGAGGAACTGTTTTTTTCCTTATAACCCCACCTGACCTCTTAGTTCATGGGGGGGGGGGGGCCTTCTGATGTGCTGCCACCAGGTGAGGTGAGGGAGATGGCGGCCAGGAATAAGGCCTTCTCGTTGGTGGCCCCTTACTTATGGAACTCCCTTCCCCTTGAACTAAGAACGGCTCCCTCTTTAGAGACCTTTCAGCAGGGCCTCAAGATCTTTCTTTTTTGAAAGGCATTTGAATGAATGAATGTTTAGTTGGATTTTTTTAAATGTATGGTTTTTAATGTTGGTGATCCTGGTTTTTGTGTTAATTATGTTTTTAATGTTAGTTTTTAGATATTGTTTTAATATGGTTTCTCCATTTTTTGTAAGCAGCCTTGAGTTTCCTATTGGAGAAAAAGGCAGAGTGGAAATATTTTAAATAAATAAATAAATAAATAAATAAATAAATAAATGCAGCATACAGAAATCTTCAGCAGTGGATAGTAGTTTGGAGGGTGGCTTAAAGCACCAGATCGCTGGGGTCCCAGAGCAAAGCTCTGCCTACTTGTGCCCTGATGATGTATTGGACTTTACTGCTACCAGAATGAACCTGGGCAGCAAGATTTCTGGGCAGCAAGTCCTCTGGGCTCTTGGCCAGTGCTTGACCTGGCTGACTGACCACTGATGCCACTCCTAGGGCTTGGGCAGCGATTCTGTATACAAGAATTGGGATGTTCTAAGAAGACCTCTCAGGGACGTGGTGGCGCAGCGATTTAATCCGCTGTTGCTGGGCTTTCAACCGCAAGGTTGGGAGTTCGAGACTGCGTGACGGAGTGAGCTCCCGTTGCTTGTCCCAGCTCCTGCCAACCTAGCAGTTCGAAAGCACCTAAAAAATGCAAGTAGATAAATAGGGACCACTTCGGTGGGAAGGTAACGGTGTTCCGTGCACTACGGCGTAGAGTCATGCTGGCCACATGACTGGACAAAAACGCCGGCTCTACAGGCTTTGAAATGGAGATGAGCACCGCCCCTACAGTCGGTCACGACTAGACCATTCGGTCGTGGGGAAACCTTTATCTTTAAGAAGACCTCTATGTTTGGTTGTGAAGTGTCAGAGGAAATACCACACTGCCCCTAAAAAGATATGACTGCTATGACCTTAAAACAAATAAAGGAAAATTGCATGCACTGCCCTGCACTATCCCTCCTCCCAAAATTAACATGTCATTGTCCATGTTATCCCCATATAGCACAGGAGACTTTCTCCATCTTTCGTTCCCAATTTTTGTTCACGTTGTAAAAAATATTCCATTCACCTCTCTCACCTCTGCCCTCAAGTCATGTAGAGGGCAGAGGAAAGGGTTAAAAGAAAAGCACATACACAAGAAGGAAATGTTTGGGCCCTCCTCCTTCCAATATTTTCCAATAAACAAGCTCAACTCAGACTATTCTTGCTTTTACTGGGGAGGCAGTTTATAGTGCTCCAGTGTGCCAGAAATCCTACTTAACTGGTTGCAGTATAGAAATAGAAAATTAAGGATGTTTAAAGTACTGCTAGCCTACATGGTGTTTGTTTTTCAAAAAAAAAAATAAAGTTCTTGGTGGCTGGATGTGTTTTTAAATGGTATTGTTTATTTTGCTCAGAAGTAAGCCCACTGTATTGGTTAAGATTTGGGCTGTAATCCTGTTTTAACAGAAACAAACACCTCTTTTGATTACCGTGAGCCTTCTAGAATTTTCTAAGAACTATTTTGGTTCTAAGAACTATTTTCTAAGAACTATTTTGGTTCTGAATAATAGTCTGATGTTTTTCGTCCTTGTTGCCACAGCTGGTTTTTCAGTAGTAATTGGTTTTTAAGAGTTCCTGGCATTCTGCACTCTGCAGGGACCTGTAGGGTCCCAGGCCCTAATGGATTACATAGGCAGTCCACAATAGGTTGTGCTTGCTTGTTTCTCCTCAGTCTAAGATTTCTCCCTCCAGTGAGTGGTTAACAAGAAATAGAGGTGTTTTTGTTGATACCAACATAAAAACACAAAGCACTGTATTTGGGTGTTTAAGATATTTTCCAGAAATATCTATGCATCTCCTCGGTTCTTTGCTGGCGCAGAACCAAGGGGAATGATGGAGTAGTAAAGGAAGGGATGCACTTGAGTACCACGGATCCCACCCCTTTCCTACCCCATTCTACTTCCCATCCCTACTCAGAAATGCCCTCATCAGTGGTGAGATTCAGGGGGTTCTATAGAACCGGTTGTTAAATGGCCGGGCCTTGCCCACTTGCTTACCTCGGCTGGCTTCGGGTTTTTTTTTTGCTCCGGCTATGACGACTTAGAACCGGTTGTTAATTTATTGGAATCCCACCACTGGCCCTCATTCCTCCAGCTCCCTTTCCCACCACCCACCCCATCACTGCCTTAGCTGGTGCCAGCAGATCAGTGGACTTTGCCAGTAGAGTCCACAACTGTGCAGGAGGTCTTGCTGCACATGCCAGTGGCATCAGCAACCACAACATCACACGGGATGTGCTGGATCCAGGCACTTCCGCCTGGATCCTGATGCGTCCGCCGACAGAACATGCATTGCAGGCAGCTTTCAATAGGATTTGGCTGTTAAGTCTGCTATTAACCCTAAGCATGGCTTGGCGTAGGGACTGGCCAAATTACAACAGAACAGCCTTCTGATGTCGACTTGCATTTTAAAGAAACAGCTGTAATGGGATAAACTTTCCGATATCTCTATGGCTTATTTTGCTTGCTGTTACTTGCTTCTTCAATGTATCATTGTTAAGCATTTTGTTGCCTCATTGAGGTTCTATTGCATGTACATAGACGGACTGATAAAATATTTTTTTCTTTGCTGTTGTTCGGCTACAAGCATCGCATAACCAAAATTACATTACAACCTGGAGTTCATAGCCCTTCATTTGTTGTCAACCCGAGAATCAAATTGCCTACTACCTCCATAATCAATATACAAATGGCAAACATTATTTCCTCTGCACTGCTATGTCAGGGTCATCGTTGCTAGAGATCCTACTTGCCTGTAATGTCTGCATTAGTTTCTTGATGTTTTTGAGCCATGCAATTAATTGTCCTTATATTGCCTCTGTGTGTTACTGTGATACAAATGTGTATATTCTTAATTTGCTACTGAATCTATCATAGTCCTACTTTTTCCTTTGTTCAACCTGCATCCATCACTTCTTTGGCATTTTAATGCCAGAAGTACTTCTTCCATATTATGCATTTATTGTTTTTGTAGTTATTTTTCTGTGTTAAAAGGGTTTTCCCTTTAAAATAATCTTGTATCTTGCTTTTGGAAAAAATAATTTATTTAAAATAAAATTTAGGTTTAAAAAAAGATATACAGGCATGCCTCGGTATCCACTGATTTAGTATCCACGGTTTCAGTTATCCGCAGATACCATGGATACTGGGACACATATTTAAAAGATAGGGGAACATTAAACAAATCTCATTGGTTTTGTTTTTTTTACCTTATTGCAGCAAAACCACTGACATTCACCTATCTTTAAAAAAGCATTCCCAGTATCCACAGTTTCAGGTAGCCACAATGGGGTCTGGAATGGAACCCCAGCAGATATTGGGGCATGCCTGTACAGTATAGACAACATAGTCCCAAATCAGTAGCTACAAAATAGTTACCTCAGCAAAAGCATTGTTGGTGAAGAAGCCATTTTTGACTAGAGGTAGATATGTCATAAAAGCACAGATTTGCTAAAAAGCAGGCCTGTGACCACAAGGTCCTCAGAAAGGACAGTATTCCTTGCCTGCCCGCCCACCCCCTCAACGTCTTCATGAGCTGCTGTACATTTCTCATGAAACAAGCACAAGCATTCCAAACTAAAAGGGTAATTCATGCTTTGAAATGTCAAAAGCCTCCATTGCCATTACAAGCCGGAGCTATGCTTTTGACCGAGAGCTGCTGTTCAAAAGGGCAGCCAGGTGTCTAATTCTCCTCCTTTCTCTTCTGTAATATTTCTGCACACTTATCCATGTTGTGATGTCATCAGAGACTTTCCTTGCCACCACTTCCCATAAATGGCTGTCACTTGGAGAAGTGGAGAAATTCACAATGTGATGAAATCACAACATAAATTAATGTGCCTAAAGTGGCATGATGTTGAGGGGAGAGAAACCAACAAGGAATGATGAGGATAGCCCTATGTTGGATGTAATGGTGTACATTTAATTGATTGGATCACTTAGGTGTGGCCACTGGTGTTTGTCTCCTTTATCTGCGTATAGACCAGCAATGAGTATGCTGGGCACAATTAATGACCTTAGCACAAGGCAAACCAGTTTGCTACCACACCCATCTTAGGTTTGTGTTGTCATCTTTTGGTTGTCATCTTTGTACCACAAAAGCCAGGCAGATTAATGCTAGGTACAACCTGACTGCAAAATCTGGTTTGGACTTATTTTGTTCTCCCTCTCTTGGAAACCCTTCCCAAGGCTGTTTGTGATGTAAAACCTGGGTTTTAAAAGTCCTTAAGCGTTCATAATGTTTATAACCAAATTAGAACCTGGGACATAATGAAATCTTCCTTGACAGGTTGTGTGGACCAGTGACATTCCTAGAGGGGGGCAAAGTCCTAAGTTTTGAAAGAGCCATTCAGAGCCGTTCATGGGGTGGTCAATAAAACGCAATTTGTTTGATGCTGGGAGAAGCTACGCATATAATAAAATTCTCTTTAAGTAATTAACAAATTGAATAACGTGTTGAATTTTATTAAGATTACTTTTTCCTAAAGAATTAACAGCCCAGTCCTAACTAATCTGTGCAAGCTACACTGCATCTCACAGGGAAATACCAGGTGCTGGAGGTGTCCTTAGGGTAAAGGGAACATTTGTTCCCTTGCCCCTGAGTAAGCCAGAAGCTACAATAGGTCAACTTAGATCCGCTCCAGCAATCTTGTTCCAGTGGATCCTGGGCCTGCCCACCCCTCACCTGTCACCACCGTCCCCTGCTCCTATCCACCCCCTCTTTACCCTTCCCCCACCACTGCACTGCACAGCGCAGAATTTTCCTGCTCTGGTGGGCATCTTCCGCAGTGCCGGCATGCACAAGAAGGCCCTGGCTTTCACACCAGTGCGCCTAACTGTAATGCACTGATTGTAATGCACTAATGGGAGAGAGGCCTGATTGGAACACCTGTGCTGGGCTTGCAACTCACGGCACCATTTGGCTTTTCTCCCCAGGCAAGTGTGGATCATCTTAAGCCTTGGGCTTGTCCTGGGACCTTTAAAGGTCTGGGCTCTGGGCTGCTGAGGGTGGAGAGAGGCCTGATTGGAACACCTGTGCTGGGCTTGCAACTCACGGCACCATTTGGCTTTTCTCCCCAGGCAAGTGTGGACCATCTTAAGCCTTGGGCTTGCCAGAGGCGCGAGCCTCTGGCAAGAGCTAAAGGGCAAGAGCCAAAGGGCTCTTTGCCTGTGGCTCTTCGCCTGGGGAGCTGAGCCAGGAGCCTATACCATCTGCTGCTGTTGCTGTGTCCTGGCTGCCTCCTGGTTTACCGTCCTGTGGATCGTCACGCTCCAGCCACGCCTTTACTGTTGGAGCCTAGTCACCTGTCAGCAAGCCAACCCCAGCCTTTTAACTGAGTGAGTGATTGTACGAGTGTGACTTCCTGGCCGGAGTGAGAGTCTGGTCAGGGAGTGGAAGGTTATCCCTGCCTCTGTGAGAGGGGGGCAGGGAGGGAAGGAGCGAGGACCTCTGCCTCAGTGAGAGGGAGGCAGAGGCCTGCAGCAGCCCAAGCCTCAGTGGGAGTGGGGTGAGGGCTGCTGCACCGGTTGTTGGTGGGAGTGTGTGTGTGTGTGTGTGTGTGTGTGTGTGTCTGTGTTTTTTAGTTTTTGTATTTGTGCTGGTGGTTGGCTTGTAGGTCGCTCCCGCCAGAATTATGTGTTTGACACCTCGAGGGAGCTCAGGGGGAAGGAGGGAGGCCACCATTAGCAGAGTTACGGGTTACGGAAGATATGGCGGTGGGGTCGGGGCTGGACATTACAGGAGAAGGAGGGTCAGTCATAGACAGACTGTCCCTCTTTCTGGCCCTTCCCTCATCCCTCTGACCCTTGGAAATCCTGGCAACAGTCCCCTGAGTCTGAAGCTGCTGCTTCTGAATGCCAGGTCGGTGAATAATAAGACCTCTCCTATCCATGATTTAATCTTGGAGGAGAAAGCCGACCTGGTATGTATCACGGAGACCTGGCTGGATGAGCTGGGCGGGGTTAATCTTTCCCAGATTTGTCCACTGGGTTTCCGGGTACTGCAGCAGCCACGACTACAGGGGCGGGGAGGTGGGGTTGCGATGGTCTATCGGGATTCCATCCGTCTCACCAGATACCCTGTTCAGCAGTCCACCGGGTTTGAGTGCCTTCGCGTTGTGTTGGAGGGGCGAGACAGAACGGGGATTCTGCTGGTGTACCGCCCGCCTTGCTGCCCAGCAGTCTCCCTGCCTGAGCTGACGGAGCTGGTCTCGAGCGTGGTGTTGGAGTCCCCCCGCCTTTTGGTGTTGGGGGACTTTAATGTCCATGCCGAGGCCCCGGCAACATCTGCAGCTCAGGACTTCATGGCCTCCATGGCAACCATGGGTCTGTCTCAAAAAATATCTGCCCCGACACATGAGGCGGGACACACGCTGGACCTGGTGTTTACTGCGGGGCAGGTTGATGGTGATCTGGAGGTGGAGGAGATTAAGATCACTCCTTTGTCATGGACAGATCACTGTCTGGTGGGATTTAGGCTTGTTGCGGCTTCTCACCTCTGCAATGGCGGGGGATCGCACTTCATGATCCGCCCTCGGAGGCTGATGGATCCAGACGGATTCCTGAGGGCTCTGGGGGATTTTCCTGTTGCCAGAGTTGGAGATCCCTGGTGGACCTCTGGAATATGGAGATGGCCAGGGCCCTGGATGAGATTGCTCCTGAGCATCCTCTGCCCAGTCGCAGAATCAGAGCCGCTCCTTGGTTTTCTGAGGAGCTGCGAACGATGAAGCGGCAGGGCAGGCGACTAGAGCGTCGGTGGCGAAAGACTCGTGCCGAATCTGACCGGACACGGGCTAAGGCCCAATTAAAAGCTTATTCCAGAGCAATGGTGGTGGCGAAGAGAGCTCACCTCTCTGCCACCATTGCGTCTGCAGAGAACCGTCCGGCTGAGCTCTTCCGTGTGGTCCGCAATCTGTTACATCTTGCCCCCCTTACTGGTAGGGAGGAGCACACGGAGGCTCGCTGTGACGAGTTCGCTAGACATTTTGCAGACAAGGTCGATCAGATCCGGCATGACTTGGACGCTGCTGTGGGCAGATCTAGTGATGTCCCCGGGGAACCTGTCTATCCTATCATTTGGGATTCTTTTCAGTTTGTAGAGCCTGAGGATGTGGACAGGATTCTCTGGAGTGTGAGACCTGCTGCTTGCCCGCTCGACCCTTGCCCGGCATGGCTAATTAGAGCTGCCCGGGGAGGGCTGACCGAGTGGACGGGGAGGGTAGTGAATGCATCTCTGAAGGAGGGGGTGCTCCCGCCTGCTTTGAAGCGGGCGGTGGTTCGCCCCCTCCTGAAGAAGCCCTCCCTGGATCCCTCAAATTTAAACAACTTTCGGCCAGTATCCAATATCCCATTTCTGGGCAAGGTGATTGAGCGGGTGGTGGCGTCCCAGCTTCAGAGGGTTCTGGAGGAAACGGATTATCTGGACCCATTCCAATCTGGCTTCAGGCCGGGGTTCGGGACGGAGACTGCCTTGGTCGCCTTGGTGGATGACCTGCGCCGGGGGATGGACGGGGGAAGTGCAACCCTGTTAGTCCTGCTGGACCTCTCGGCGGCTTTCGACACCATCGACCATGGTGTCCTTCTGGGTCGATTGGCCGGGTTGGGGCTTGGAGGCACTGTTTTGAAGTGGTTCCGCTCCTTCCTGGCTGACAGATCCCAGAAGGTGGTGCTGGGGGACTCTTGTTCGGCACCCCGACCTCTTAGGTTCGGGGTGCCGCAAGGTTCCATCTTATCCCCCATGCTGTTTAACATCTACATGAAACCGCTGGGAGAGGTCATCCGGGGGTTCGGAGTGGGGTGCCATCAATATGCTGATGACACCCAACTTTATCTCTCCTTTCCCCCTGATTCTGAGGAGGCGGTTGAGGTCCTGGATCGCTGTCTGGAGGCAGTTGGGGGCTGGATGCGGGCGAACAAGCTGAAATTAAATCCGGATAAGACAGAGGTGCTTTTGGTTCGGAAATCCACAGCTGGGGTATTGGACTATCGTCCTGCTCTGAATGGGGTCGCACTTCCTCTGAAGGAGCAGGTTCGCAGCTTGGGGATTCTCCTGGATTCACAGCTACACCTGGAGTCCCAGGTGGCGGCGGTGGCCAGGGGAGCCTTTGCTCAGCTTCGGCTGATCCGCCAGCTGCGGCCGTACCTGAGCTGTGCGGACCTGGCCACAGTGACCCATGCCCTAGTGACATCAAGATTAGATTACGGTCCGGAAATTACAACTAGTACAGAACGCGGCGGCTCGGGTGGTTGCTGGGGCACGTCGGTTTGACTCTGTCGAGCCGCTGCTTCGGCGACTACACTGGCTGCCGGTTCTGTTCTGGGCCCAATTCAAAGTGCTAGTTTTGACTTTTAAAGCCCTTTACGGCTCGGGTCCGGGGTATTTGAGGGACCGCCTCCTTCTATATAATCCAACCCGTACTCTTAGATCATCTGGGGGGGCCCTTCTGACTGTGCCGCCACCAGGAGAAGTAAGAGGAGTGGCGGCCAGGAAGAGGGCCTTCTCGGTGGTGGCCCCCCAACTCTGGAACACCCTTCCCCTCGAATTGAGAACTGCTCCCTCTCTGTTTACATTTCGGCGGGGGCTGAAGACCTTTTTATTCCAAAAAGCTTTTAATTGCTGACAGGTTGGCTGGCTGGTTATTATGATCCACGGGGCTTGTGTCTTATTTTATTTTTTAATTGTTTTTAAATTGTTTGTGTTTTTTAATCTTGATTGTTTATTGTTTAATACTGTTTTTAACTGTTTTTAATGTTAACTGTTATACTTTATTTTTATCCTTTTTAATATTGTAAGCCGCCTTGGACATCTGCCTTGGCAGAGGAAAGGCGGGGTAGAAATTTCTTAAATAAATAAATAAATAAATAAATAAATAAATAAATAATGCTGTTGCAAAGTGTTTTTGTGACAGCTAGCACTGCTAAAGCACTCACTCAACCAGCACAACCCTTAGATAGGATTTTGCCATAAGTTGCTTGCCAAAAGAGAACTTTTAAATAAGTGTCACCATCCAGAAAACTCAGGAATACTAACCACGAATCACATCAGCCTAACAGGCCACATGACCAATGATCAACATGCAACATATGATATCCTTGACATTCTTTGCACTCAGCCTTTCCTCACATGCCCTGAACCAGCCCTTCAGTGCAAGTCCAGAAGCTTCAGGCCACACAGAGAAATGTCCATTTCACATATGCACTTGCAGAACTGCCCTCTCTATAAATCAGCTGGGAAGCACATTTGCATTGGAATTTCATGCGCACATCAGGATGCACCCAGACCACATAATTGTGGGCATTGTTTCTCCAGTTTGCAAGGGTGAGAGAAAAGCCAAAAATAACCACCCACCTTTTTGCTTTTGCTTGTCATCTTTTGTAGTTCTTCCTTTCTCGGCCATTTCTGATATTTCCTTTGCATCATAGGAGTCCAGCTGTGTGTTGGCAGAGGACAGTGTTCTTTGAGACATCCTGACCGTCACTGCTGAAGTCTTGTTAATATTTTACTTTACTACACTTAGCTACCATAAAAAAGATGCAAACTCTGCACCCCGTCCCCTCAGTTTTTATCTACAAGTTTGGCTGGCTCACACTAAGAAGTAAAAGGGTGAAAACCCTGTACAGACTGACTATATTTGCGTTTAAATGTAGCCCATTGATTAGCAAAAAAAGAAGCTTGACATGCTTTTGAGGATGGTTAGTCTTTGGAAATCACCATTAGTTACAGGAGGAGTTGCTGTTAAAGGGGAAGTCTTGTCTGTGTTGTTGAGGAAATAGAGTGTTTGTTCCAGTTTAATTAGGCTCAACTCATTGCCTGGCATAAATGGGCACAATTTCTTGGTTTGAATGGAGAAGTGCTATTTTGCACCGGCTGGGAATCAGATCCTTAATGTGTTCATGTGACAGGTAACTTTGAAAGAGGAGACAAACTTCTTTTAGTCTTTACAGACCAGCTTTTGCTGCCCTTTCTGCATACCAGAGAAGGCTGTCATCATTCATAATTGTGATTAGTTATATATGAGGAGGTTCGTCCATCACAAGTTGAAAACATGTTTCAGAATTATTTGTAAAGGAAATTCAGTATCATTATAATAATAATAATAATACATGTATTTATATACCGCCTTTCTTAAGATCACTAGATTTCTCTAGTGATTACAACTCAAGGCGGTTTACATAGGCAGACTTTTCATAAACCCGAAGGTTTTTACAATTTACAGAAATGTTCTGTCTTTCAAGAACTACACACATTCAGATCTTCCTTTCTGGATTTAGCCTTCTTTCTTTAGCCACCCGTCTGTCTTCTGCTGGCTGATGCTTCCCTGCTCACACCAGAGACGCAGCTGACCTTCAGCACACTCCTCCTCCCACGAGGCAGCTGAAGCTCAGCTTCTAATCAGCCGCAGCTGCAAGGTCTGCCGCTCTCAGAGACTTCCTGCAGTCCCGAGCTCACGACCTTGAGATCTTCAGGTGTTATCTTCGGGCAAACGGAGGCATTAACCCTCTCGGCTAAATCTTCTGCCCCATACTACAGATGTGTGTAGAAATAGTGAGCCAACCAGAAAAATAGGGAGGCCCCATAAGCTCAGGAATGGAGGACTTGCCTTGAACGCAGAAGATATCAGGCTCATGCCCTTTGTTTCTCTGACCATGTTGTTCTTTGGCCCACATTTGGTCTTTGAGTTCTGCTTGCCTTGTTACTGGACAAAGGTAGGCAATGCAGGGCTCAGCTCACGGGCTGGTAACTGGTAAGCTCACGGTCCTTTTTGGGTCAGAACAGCCGCAGTCACAAAGCAGCCAGAAAGGATGGGGCTGGCCAGCTCTAAGCTCTCGTGAGAGCCCTGGAACTCATGAGAGTTGAGCCAGCAGTCCAGCTCTCATGAGAGCACAGAGCTAGTCAGCCCCACCCTTTCCGGCTACTGCTCTGGAGCTCCTGACCAGCATGTGCTCTTGAAAGGAGGCTGCTCGGAGTGGGACTGGTGGCTGTGGCCAGATGGGGCAGCAGGAGAAGCAGCTTCTCCACTATGGTGAAAGGAAGAGCAGGCAAAGCGTGGAGGGAAAGGAAGGGAAAGAAGGCTCCCTCTCCTCCCTAGAATGTCCTAGGTCAGTGATGGCAAACAATGTTTGGGGTGACACATCAATGTTCACTTTCACCTGACAAAAACCTGAGTTTGCTGTACTCATTTTTCATTTTTGCAGTTATTTGATGTTCCTTTTCAGAATACATACCACCTATGATTGGACTGTACTTTTTGTTTTTAAATAAATGAACATAAAGAACTGTTTCACTTTTGTTTGGGAGAGCGGGTTGACATGCCAGCAGAGTCAAATTAAGCATTTTCCAAAGTTTTGACACACCAAGCCCTAAAGGTCCTCACTTCCCTAGGTAGGGGACTTTCTTAGAAGTTCTCCTGCCCTCAAAAGCACGATCTGGTGACCTGCCCTGCTGCTCCTTTGCTCTGGCGATTTTTTTTCCTACAGTAGCTAACGAGAACCTCTCCCCTCTCCTTTCTCCTAATTGCACTGTTTAGGGCCCCTTCATAATGTGTATGCGTCTTAGGGTGCAATCCTAACCAACTTTCCAGCACTGGGATAAGGGCAATGCAATTCTGAGGAACAAACATTCCCTTACCTTGCAGAAGGTTCCTTGACTGCTCCCCAAGTGCAGGATGCAGCACATGCCCCATTGGCACTGCTGGCAAATTGGTTAGGATTGTGCCCTTACTGATAGAATTCCACTCTGCGTTGCTTAAGAAGCGAGTGTGTGCTCACCTAAGTCCCAGTTCAAACCCTCAGTTTTGGTTTTTTGAGCACTTTTCCAGTAAACTTGGGTGCACCTTTACCCTTGTCTCAGTCATCCTTCACTGCTGAATTACATAGATGTGTCAATAGCTTCAACGAAGCATCTCAGCACATAATTGCTTCCAGCCACATGTCATATGTGCTTTAAAAATCACCGCAAGTGACTATGAATGTATTACCATGAAACCTGCAGGTCCCTGTGTGTTTTCTGACTTGACGTCATCTCTCTAAGAGGAAAAAAACTGCTGTCCATAAGATATTTGCACATTTTTAAAATTATCGTTTGTCTAGCAAAGTTTTGTGTATAGAGTCGGTTAGAGAAGTGCTCAGGCTCCTACAGTTACACAGTTAGTGTGTATACATTGCAACGTGGCTGTGATACAAAAGTTGATGGATCATCTGCAGATGGCTCAAGGTCCCCAGGAGACAAATAAATTTCTTGAAAATGGGGCTCCTATTTTGAGTTATACAGACATTGATAACGACAAATGGTTTTGACCTGAGAAACACAAAGTCACTTATACATTATAGAGTGAAGATGTTTATTTTGTTAATACATAGTGGAGTCAAGCTATATGAAATGGCTTGCACTTGTAAGCCTTTTGGGGGCTAGTGAAGGACTTAATATTGCTGTGATTTTTACTATTATGGCCATAATGTTCCTTTTCTGTTGTTGGGCATGTCTTTTCCCCCCCTGAAAAATCAATACAATGATCAGCTCAGAAAAATAAAACCCTCAAGCCATGAGATTTGAAAAACAGTCAGGCCTGCTTCTGACATTAAAACATAAGATCAATTTGGACTGTTGAAACTGTTGTCCTTTGAATGTTGCTTGAAAGTTCATGTATTAGAACAGCACATGTTTCCATCTTATCTGTTTGTTTGTTTTTATCTGCTCTTTGATTTAGTGATGCTATTCACATCATTGAAGTGTAAGTCATGTAAAAAAAAAATCACACCTTGGCACAATCAGCAAGCAACTGTATGATGAAAACCAATAAAGGTCAACAAAAGCATTCACACAGGTTTTCAAGAAATAAAAGAAGCAAACCACCATTTTCAACAGAACAAAATTAACTAAACTACCTTTTCAAAAATGAAAATGAAGCTTATCTTATAAGGGTATTAGAGTCTATGCTCCTAACGGCACAAGTCTATACATATTTATTTATTTGGAAGGAAGTCCCACCATGTTCAATGGGACTATTCAACTTCCCAATACCAAGGCAGCCCTGCGGTAAGGGAACAAAAGTTCCCTTTCCTTGAGGCCTATGTTACTACCCCCACCCCAGAAGATGCAGCTCATGCCCCATTGGAACAGATGTACTTGTGGACCCAGCCAAGTGGCCAACCCCAGGGCAAGGAACAGCTGCCCCCTCCACCAGCTCCCTGCCCCTTGCGCTGCCCCACCATTCCCCCACACCAGGCCAGACTCTATTTTGGAACCAAACAGGGGCGACGGAGGGAGGGAGGTTACTTGGGGCATTTGCCTCCCCTTGATAATGGTAGGCCTGCTACTGCATGGTTGCATCAGTGCTGGAAAGTTGAATAGGATTGGGACCTTACTCTCAAATAAATGGATACAGGAGAGCAGCCCTAGAAACGGGGGTGGGGAGAAGCAATGTTGCATGACCATAGCTCACTCTTACCGTTGGATCAAGACGAGAATTTAATGGTCCAAGGAATATTCATGAGTTTGGCGAGTGTGGCCTGGCAGGTGGACTGAGGGCAGAATGACACATAGCCCATCTGCTGCTTTTCGTTCATAAAGGACATGATTTGTGAAAGGGCGTGATTTCCCTCAGTTCCAGTGTCCCTCAGTTTCAGTCTCCAGGACTATGTCTGTGATGAAAGCATAGATGTGGAACCCAAGGCAGGTGAAAGAACAACAAGGAAAATTCAAGGGGGGCAAATCATGGACATAAAGAACTAAGCAGCTTCCTTCCGCTCGCTGCCTCATCCCTAGAAATGTTAAGATCCCCGTCCACTTTCCAAAGGAGAAGCAGTTGCCAGGTAAAAGTATAGGTCTGTGAAGCAATTTCCTAGGGTGTAGGGGCCCTCCAGTGTGGGCGATATCACCCGTGCTGGTGCCACAAGTGTGCTGTACGGCACATACAGCATGGCTGTAAGGACTTACTGCCTGTGTGGCAGCTGCTCGCCCAGAGGGGGCAATGTGACGCTGGCAAGCAGTAAGTTTATCTTTTGCCAGCATTGCACTAGCATACCCTTTGCCAGCGTGCAGCCCACCACGGAGGCCTCTGTGCTGGCAAAATAGCCAGTGCAGAAGTGAGGAGAGCCATGTATTGGAAAAGGCAGGAGATACCCCAAGGAGATAAAGAATGGTATCAGCAATGGCCCCTTGTCCCAGATTAGCCAGGGATTATAGGGTTAACCACCAAGGTCTTTGCAAGTCTCAGGAGCACAGCTGCAGGCTGATGAGGCCCCTGGCAATGAAGAGAGGTTAGCACAGGTGCAGATGGGTGTGGCTGATGAATTAAAGCCTGCCCACTGATTGGCTGGCCTCAATATAAAGTTGGAGCAGGAGCTGTAGGAGAGGCACCTAAGTAGGTGATAGAGGAGGGTACCAGGTAGGTGCTGGATTGCTAAAGGAAAGGTGATTAGCACCAGGTAGGTGCAGGAAGGAAGGAATGTGGCTGACTGGATTGACTGACTGGAGTGCTGGCTGGACTGCCTGCCTGCTCTGTGCCCTTACCCTGGGAAAGGGGATGAATGTATCCTTCCTCCAAGTAAAGGAGCCTCCGATAGCTGCCTGGCTAGTGCTAGATGCATTGGTAGCTGTCTGGCTACTGCTGTGCCTGTGGCAGGCAGGCAACTCAGGATTGGGCAGCCCGTTAACCAGGTTGCAATACTATGCACATTTACCTTGAAATATGTTCCACTGAACTTAATAGAACTTACTTGTGAGTAGGCATGCATAGGCTTGCACTGCCAGTATCCCTTCCTAGGCCGTAATTTGTGAATGTCTAGACTGCTCTTGGTGACCTACAACTTTTTGTTGCGTTCCTGGAGTCACACAACCACTAGGAGTAAACATGCTGTTGGTCTGGGCTAGAGAACAGACTACAATTCAAATATGAACGTATGCCTTTAGCCAAACCAGGTCAAACTTGTTGTTAGCAAAGATAAAGGAGTAGTATTTATATATTTAACAATGGTTGACTTTAAAATACTCCACAATGAAGCATGAAATGCTTTGGGAACAATTGCTGATTTGGAATGAGGTGATTTGGACCTTCTGGGGAATTGATTTAGAATTTTCAATATTTTTCTTCTTGCAGCTCACTGACCTCTAAGGCCTTTTATGAAGTTCCAGGTTCTGCAGCTGACCCTGGGCCAGTGGAGGATTGACAATTTGTTACATGCAGACAGCTGCCCTAGAAACAAAACTGCAGATTCTGGAAGAGTTTTTCAGCCATTTTCAACTGCTGTGCTCCAAACTCCCACAGCACACCTGTGAACCTTTCACGGCACACTGGTTGAAAATCACTGCCTTCGAATGAACAAACAGCTGGTGCTGAAAGGGAAAAAGACCCACCCCCTGCCATTTCTCCACTTCCAGTTGACCCTCCCAAAGTATCTAGCCGCAATTGCAATTACTTAGCGGGGGCTGGATTACCTGCAAGGTCCCTTCCAACTCTACAATTTCACAGGGCAATGTTTCGTTTCTTTTTGACTTCTTTTTATTTTATTTAACTAATAAAAATAAGGAAATCTAAATCTTACGTAAGAGCAAGAGCGAAACAGTATACTCTATTTACATCTAGTTTTCTTACTACCAATTCAAAGTTTCAAATTGTTGAAACATTTTGTTGATCCAAAAAGGATCAACAAAATGTATCCCGGCAGCCCTTGTTATACTATCCAGATAATTTCCCCTATCATAGTTGTTTTAATCTATTTCCATAAATTCTATTCAGCAGATCTGCATATCATTAACTTATTCTTCTCATATGCAAAAAGTCAATGAGCAGTTTCCAATTATTCACGAAAAGATTTACTGACTTTTCTTTGGCCATTTTTCAAGGTGTTTTAAAAACAGCCAGCCTGCTAGCTATACATGATTATGTGTAATGTAGTTTGACCCATAGATGACTAGCCTTACATTCAAGGTGCATTTATGTTGTTGTGCCACTCATGCGTATTTCTAGATCTCTACCGTGCCACACCTATAAGAATCCCTTCACTGATCACTGAAGTATAATCACTTGTGAAGCATGAATCAGCAATGTTAGTGTGGAGAACTGTCATTTAGGGAGACAGGCCTTGGGCAAAATGCCACCTGCACATAGCTGAGGGAACCTTGAGGTTTATGGTCTCAGTCACAAAATCCACATTAAAATTTATTTATTCCACATAATAAAGTTTAATAGTTTCAGAAGAATGGCAGTTCTGAGTTTCCTGACCTTTTCAGGCAATCAGAAAAGGAAAAGAAAAAACTCTAGATGCACAACAATATCTCCATCCAATATTTCTATGAGAGGCCGTTCAGATACTAAAGATCTGCGTCTAGACCTCTTTCCTCCCCCATGCACACATTTCAAGGCACAAAAGAACACAATGCCAGCCATTGCCAAACCAGTTGTGCACTTGACATTCACACAACTAATACAAACTGCATAAAAATCACAATAGATATGCTATATCAGGGAAAGTCCACATTTTCCCAATGATAAAATATTGAATTTTGAAAGCTGAGAAAATGTGATTCCCCAAAAGAAGTGCCCCCTAAGGCAGCATTTGCCAAACCCTGGCCCGAGGGTTGGATCTGGTACAATGCTGACTCCTTCCCCATCAGGGGCAGTGCTTACCATTCCCCTGCTCTGCTGACAAGACAATCACCCGGACACTACAGAACAAGCTTCTGCCCAATTGTGTCTGCCCAGAAATCCAGGTGCAAAGCCTGCTGGGACAGTGGCCTTCAGATACAACTGCCCAGAGCTTAGCTCTGTAGAATTTGGGTAGTCGTCTGGTGCTCTCTGCAATGGAATGGTAGGTGCTGTTCTGGATAGGGACTACTTTTTTAATGCACAGTGGTAGCATTGCAGGGGTAGCATTGCACAGCGGAGCATTGGTGACCACTCCCCCAAAGGAAAGACATCAGGATTCCGCAGAACTGAATGACAACTGACCACTTAGTTTCTCAAAAAACATCAGGGCCTGACACTAACTGTATGGGAGCCAAGAATCAAGTTACACTAAACTGCATAAAAGACAGTTTCACAGTTCTGCCTAAACACTAACATTCCTAATAGCTCATCTATTAAGCCATTGATAACATATATGCTTTCTAATAAGGACTGATGAAGAGTGATATGTTAATCATTTCAAAGGAGATAAACAAGCCACTGTTGTTGAACTGCCTCAAAATTAATAACGTGCTAATAAAAACATAATAAGATGCTGTGGTACATTTGGGCACAGAAGATTGGCATTAACAGTTTAATACAATAGGGCAGAGAAGCAACATCTTTAAAATACTATATTCACATTTGCCTAAAGAAAATGTAGGAGAATTGACAATAAAAATCTACAAATGGATAATTATTGCCTCTATAGGAGGTTTCAAGTGACATGTTTAGGTGAGATGCTGAGTGTCACCAGATAAAAATAGAATCTATATTGATATAAAAATGATGCTCTCTCCATTTTTCTGGAAAAAAAGAGGTTTCAGGGATGGCCCTTTGACAGAGGTTAGAGTGTGCACTGAAGACATGATCTCTTCGTAAGAGAGCTGTGTATTTCAAGAAAACAGTTTCTTGAAGCTGGTGGCACAATTCTAGTCCTGCATTGTAACTTCTAAGAGTTGACAGGACCTAAGTAAACTTGCATAGGATTAGGCAGTCAAAGCCAAGCTCCATCTTATATCCAATTCTGTTTGACAATGTCTGCCCTATCTCATTCAGAGCAAAGAAGATAGCCCCTCCCTCTATTATAGATCTTGTACACAAGGGTGGCATGACTCAAACGCCACCATCCTCCCCCCCCCCATGATGCTGTGGCTGCTGCCTCTGCCCTGGTGCTCTAGGGAAGAAGAAGAAGAAGAAGAAGAGCTCCTCATCATGCTACTTGTGTTCTTTCTTCAAATCCATCAGTTTGAGACTTTGTTTTATCTCAAGGCACAGCTCAAATGAAGGCACTCCTTCATTCATGCTGCCCCTGTAAATAAACCTGGAAGTCCTGCACTTCTGGCTTTAACATAACTGTGTAAGGAGCAAAGCAAGGAGGGAGATGATCCACTCCTCGCTTGGGAGCAGGAAGCAAATGGTTGCAGTTTGTATCAGCATTGGGCTGGAAAGAGGCAGCGGTAGCAGATGCAGAGCACAAACCTAACTTAGAGTTAGGCCAGTATAGTTAGGCCAGCAACGTTTGGCTGGCACCAGGGCATCGTAAAGCGCGTTTCGACCACTCTGGGAGTCAGGGAGGATGGCACAAGTTTGTGTGCTGGTGTCCCCGACTCTGGGAGTGGTTGAAATGCGCTTTATGATGGACCTTGTCCCAGCCAAACTTTGCTGGCCTCACTCCAGTTTAGGATTGTGCCCTCAATGTGAAGCACACCCCAAATCCACTTGCACCTTGGACTCCTCGCAATCCATTACTCATGCAATCCGCTTCAGGTCGCCTCATGGTTGGGCCAGCAATGCTAATACACTAATGCCAAGAGTGTTGTGTGTGTAGGTACAGATGAGCTGGGATTGCCAGGTAAGTTGGCTCCCCGGTCTTTCTTCTTCCATCCAGCCTCCATGCTGGGTGAATCCCAGTAATTGGGCATACCCAGACAAGAGGAAATGTGTGCAAGGACACAGTCCTTTTTCCTTTTCCCTTCTTGGTGGCAGCAAAATATCCCTTGCACTGTCTGTGTTGGGCTGTTGTGTCTGTTACAGTCATCCTGGGAGGTTCTCTATATGGAGAAACTCAAGCAGGTGGGCCTTGTTTCTTCCTGGATGATGGACTGCAGCAGCCTTTTCAGATCACCATATGAACAAAAACAAAAGAGTTCGAAACAGAAGTTTGATGCGTTCAGGTGGTGTGGCCTGGAGACTGAGCTGTCACCTTTCCTGAAAGAGCAAAGCAGGATCAGCGGCTGGATGGGCAATAGGGAGGCTGCTGGCGTACCGGTGTGGAGGAGTCAGCTGGCAAAAAAGGACAACATGGTTGCAGCTGCCTGCTAGAGGCTTGGACAGTACAAGAGTTGGCAGCCAGGTTGATGACTGCACTGTGAAAGGAAACATTTGGACAAACAAAGGTTTCTATGAGATTTCTTATGGAATAATGTTTTTAAAAAAAATAATTTCACTGAAAAAGGGATTTATGTTCAGCTTGCCTATGGAAACTGCCTTAAGTCTATTGAGAAAAGTGGCAAGTAAGCAAGCAAGTAAATAATAAAGCAAGCTTTGTAAATTTACCATAAAGCCGGTGGTTGTCTGTGGTTTTCCTTGTGCTGTGCTTTGTTGTTTCCTTTTGTTTTTGAGACTGTGCGATAGAGTCCAGTAGCAAAAATGAGATCATTCATTAAAAATGAATTAAAGGTTTGCAAAGTCAAATATTATTTCATAAAGGATTAATTTTTTTTAACTGTAAAAAGCCCCCTGTGTGGACAATGGGACTAAAACACAGCATGTGTTGATCTTAACACTGGGGCATTTTATTGGATAGACCAGAAATAGTGAATTGGCAGCCTGTGGGATGGATCCAGCCAGCAATTGTATTTGTCCTCCAGGAGCATACCAAGATTTAGACAAAGTGGTTTTTCAAAAAATTGCACAGTGGTCATGGTTCAGAATGCTGCAAGTACACAAGTGATAACCATTACTGGCTATGGAAAAGCAAGAGTTCAGGTTTACACATTCCTACTAACAATAGGAAAATCCTGACTGCACACATAATTCTGTTCTGTTGAATCCTGGCATGATTGTTAGTTACCTTGAACCTTGCTGGTATGTCTAGCAGACCTTGCAAACATCATATGGAAATTCTATTACACTAAGCAAAAAATAACATACTACTCCACAAAAGCCATGGCTTGCTGGCTTGTCTAAACACATGGTTTAGACAGTATGTGAATGTATACTGCACTTGCATGTGTGTACACACACACACACACACACAAAATTTTGGACATATCAAATATATCTGAGATCATCTGGGAGATTCAAGGCAACACCTTTCAAGCATAGAATGAATTATTCATCTAAGGCAGTGTTTTTCAAACCGTGGCTTGGGACCCAATTTCTGGTGGGTCCCACAGACCCTCCAATAAAAACATTGGTGATGGAAAGATCAGATAAATAATTGCCTCAAGGCTGAGGCTATTCAAAAATCAGACAGCAGCTAACTGCCCTGCAAACAGCTGAGCTCCTGCAGTTTGCAAGCTTGTGTAAATATAGGGAGATAAATGTTTATCTTTTTCTGTTTTTTTTCTTAAGTCCATCAATGATAGGTGGTGGGGACAGGGATCACATAATTAAGCCTCTCATGCCTTGAGCTTATTCATTAGGGCTACTTCATTAAGGCACATTCCTAACCTGGAGTTAAGCCAGCATAGTTAGGCCCGCAAAGTTTGGCTGGCACAAGGGCCACTGTAAAGCATGCCTTGGAGCAGTGGTGTTATCCTACCAGTACACTGGGCGGGACATCCGGGTGATCGGCAGCCCGCCCGTCGAGTTACGCCGTTTGCGTAACGTATGCAAACGGCGTAACGCTGCCGATCACCCGGATGTCCCACCCAGCGTACCGGTAGGATAACACCACTGCCTTGGAGTCAGAGAGGCCAGCACACAGACGTGCACCATCCTCCCTGACTCTGAGAGTTGTCCAAACATGCTTTATGGTGGTCCTTGTGCCAGCCAAACTATACAGGCTTAACCAGGGTGGTCAAACTCCAGGTTAGGATTGCGCCCTAAGGGAATTAGATCAAGGTTGTTGTTGTTGCTTTTAAATATATATAAAATTTACTTGTAAGTATATAAAAATATTTCCTTCTCGATCTCCTTTTTTTAAAGTCTCGTAAAGCTAGGTGGGTCTCTACAGAGTGTCATTTTAAAAAGTGGGTCCTGGTGCTAAAATGTTTCAACACCTAGGGCAATAGTATTGCAGTGATCCTCTTTATTAGGCTGGTCTGGGTCAGGCCATCCCTATTTTTGGACATTGAAATCATTCCGCTTGAGAAATTGAAATCCTACTGAGGCAGCGTTGGGGCAGGGAGGCAAAATGGGTGCCAAGGGTGAATGGGGCAGGGAGGCTGTGGGGTGGACATGGTGGCAATGGCACGTGCCAGATTCTATCCCCCTTTCTGCAGCCTTCCTGCCCCCATTCTGTCTTGGACTCACACCAGCGATTTTGCTGGCTCAGGTACCCACTGCAGAGCGGGATGCTTACAGAGGTGCAAGAGGATTTCTCTCCTTTCACCTCTGCAGCCTCCCCATCTCCTCTCCTTGTGTTGTGGAGGACTGTACAACTCACTGTGATGATGGAAATTCTTGGAGTGCAACATACTACATAGGGACTGTTCTCACAGTATGCAGTAGCCCAAAGTGCATTATGTGGGTTGTCCATGGATAAGAAAGCACAGGCAACATCAGCCCCCAGTCCTAACGTACAAGGTCCTTGTGTCCTGCTGATGAATCTATCTTCTCTCAAACCCACAAACCTAGATTTTGCAATTATAATCTATTCGGAAAATAAAGGGAACAGATACATGGTGAGGAAAAATATATTTGGATTGCTGAATATCAGGAGTGAGAAAACTGAATGCAGAAATCTAGAGTCAGCTGGGTCCAGGGCTGAAATGTCTAATTTACATATACTAGAGCAAGGACAAGAGTTACACTCCAGTTTTATTGAGAAAGCACTTTTCGGCTGACCATGGCATCGTGGGACTCGCCTCTCTTTTGGAGTCCCGCATATGACGGTTTCTTCACTACCTGGTGTGACTGCACAAACTGGAGTGATCGGCACCCGCGAGCCAGTCTGTGAACTTACTTGTGTCAGAGTTTGCTGGATCGTGCCCATGGTCAACGAGTCACATGTGGGAGCTGATTCATTCCAAATTTCTGGCCTCGAATGCCTGGAAGATGTGCTGTGCTATGAACGGCTTTCGTCGATCTCCCTCGCCGTTGGCTGCTGAAGCCCAGGAGGTTACCAGTTTCGGAGACAGAGTGAAGTTTTTCACCCCTGGTTTCGGCTGGGAGGTGATGTGCCCTTCTCCTGAGGCCTTTTCTTTTAGTCAGGAGCTGCACTCTGTCCTCCTGAAGTGGTGGAAGAGGACCCTTTTTCCGACTGTGTAGAGTCCACTTACAATCTACAGGTGTCTTTCTCCCTTCAGGAACAAACTCCCTGCCTCCATTACGCGCATCAGTCCCCTCAGAATCTGCCGTAGTCTCCCTGTCGGACATCCTGGTCTTCCCTGCCTGGGATTTGCTCCTACTACTGCATGACTTGCTCCTCCCAGTCTGAGACCTGCTTCTCTTGGCACATAGCTTTTTTATCCGAATCTGAGACTCTTTCCTTTTCACTAGTGACCCTTTAATGCCACATGTAATGAGCTGTGGTTTGGGAGTGATTTTCAGACTGGCAGAAGATCTTTTCTTTATGCCATGTAATTCTGTTCCTTTCTCTGGTTTGGGCTCAAAAAAAGACCCTGCATTCTGACAGTTGAGAGGCAGTTTTTTGTCTTTCAGCTCATTCTTTCCAGGAAGATCTTCACTTTTCATTGCCTGTTGGTTGTTTTCTTCAAACTGTTGCTGCTGTTCTCCAACATGAGGTTTTTTACTATTAGCCTGTGAGTTGATTTCAGAAACTACCCTAAGTTTTACAGGGGATTCATTACACCCAGGGTCTGATTTTTTGTGACCTGGGTCTGACTGTTCCTGATCTGGCTTCTGTAACCCAGAATGCACCTTGTCTAGCCTGGATTGCCCCTCCTCTGGCCTAGGTTGCCCCTTTTTGGTCCTGACTTGTACCTCATCCTGATCCTTATGTCTCTCCCCTGGCCTAACAAATCCAGGATTGCCCTTGCTTTCCGGCCTGTGCTGCTTCTTAATTGAACTGAGATGCCCTTCCTCCAGACCAGACTTCCTCTCACCTGGCTTGGGAAATACAAAATACCCCTTGTCTGCCTTGGGCAGCTCATCTTCTGGCTGAGATAGCCCCTTATTTGTCTTAGTGTGCCCCTCATTCATAGTAATTTTTCCTTCTCCTGAAATGGGAAATCCAGGATACTTCCCCCTTGGCTTGAAACCCATGTCTGCTTTGGGATGGTCCTCATTAGCCTGCGGATATTCTGCATCTGCCCAGCAATTCCCAGCAGGAGGGCCCCTGCCTTCCTGATGATGCCCTCCTTCTGCCCAGGAACGGCACTCTTCTGCCCAGCTGCGCCATTTGTTTGCCCAGCGCCGCCATTCGTCTGCCCAGCGACGCTTCTCATAGTTCCAAAAACGCCACTTCTCTGAGCAACCGTGTCCCTTGTCCATCATATTGTCTCTATCATAAAGAGGTATGCCTGCAAGAACCAGAGTAAATTAGTCAACCGGAGCCCTGGTCCATCAATAGAACTATAGAAACAGGCCCAGCCAGCCGATGTCCAGGGTGAGTTACCGCCAACTTAAATTCCTTCACTTGGTAGAAGGAGCTGTAGTTTAAGAGACCTGGGTTTTCAGGTTTTACGTTAACCCCGCAGATCTTAACTTCTGTCCCACAATTCAGATCACTGTTGATGTTGACCCCATAGTCTGAGATTTGGGAAATATGAACATGACCAAAATTCCTGTCAACTAACTGATTCCGAAAGTTAAAATCCAATCATTCATGTGTGTATCCTATTTATATTTAGAGAAAGTTGATGGAAAAGTTCCAACTTTTTAGCCCACTAAAGTCGCATTTAACGAAGTCTAGTAAACAGGGATGTCACCACTAATGAGTAGATCAACAATGCAAGATTAATTTATAGTGTGGTACAGAGACTGACAGCCCAATCTGAACCTTTACGGCACATTTGCAAAACCTTTGGCCAGCACAGCAGCCACTGCGCCAGCTGAGAATGCAGTTCGGATTGCACTGTAAATTAAATTATTCAATAATAACCATACCTCCTAATTACCCTCCTTTCTTACCCGCTTTTATTCCAGTCCCTACTAACATATTGTCAATATAATAATAATAATGCATAACATTTGTATAGCACCTTTGGAATGTGCAGAAATGAACGCATAGTGCTTCACCTGTATTACCAAGAGCTAAACCTTATCACATCCTCATAAGCTATGTACTATTATACCCATATTGCAACTGGGAAGCTGAGATTGTGAGGAGTGGCTTGTCTAAGGTCACCCACAATCCAATCCTGTGATTGGGCTGCAGTGCCAGAACTGGCACTCCAGCAGAGCAGCCTGACCTATGACACTGCAAAACACGACGCTGTATAGCACGTGACTATGCCCCTTCCAGAAATGGCAAGTGGCACCAGGTGCGCTGCAGTGGCCTGCCTAAAGCCCCTGCTGCCAGTAAGTCAGCGGTAGGAGCCAGATGGGAGTGGGGAGTGGGACGTCTGGGTGGGGAGGGGAAGGGAGGGGAGGGGAGAGGAACCTGGGGTGTGGAGGTGGCAGGAAGAGGGGTGGCTACAGCAGCAATGGCACACACCATATCTTACTCCTTCAATTTTAAACAACCCTGCCCCTTTTCTTTCCTCAGACATATAAAAATATGTGGTATATGTCACCAAATATGTGGTATACGTCCAAGAAGGCCCGTAGGTGGCCCCAGGGCTTACCCAAAGGTAAGTAAAAATAATGTGTACTTCCCGTTTATCCTCAGGCCACCCCCTCCCCACCACTGGATGCAGTGCATGCCCTCTTGGTGTGACTGCATTGGTGCTGGTGGCAGCAGATAGGATCAGGGCTCTAGTGAAGTCATGACAGAGGTGCGAGTCAAACTCAGGGATATCTGATTTGCAGCTCACACTGCAATCCTATCCACACTTACCTGGGAGTAAGTCCCAATGACTATAATAGGATTTACTTCTAAGGAGCCATGCATAGGCTTGGCTTTCTGTCTCATACCCACTATCCAGCACAATATATGCAAAAGTTGCAAATCAGTGCAAATATTTTCTCGTTTCTACTGTTGTTCCACATGGGTGGCCCGATCCTAAGCTGCTAGGCTCCCATAAAAGCAGTGGTGCCAAAATGTGCACCACTGCTTTGTGAGGGAGCCGCAGCCCTCAGGAGAAGAGGACTTTTGTCACGGGTCCCACAATGGGCCTACTCCAGTCTCCATCTGCTATTTCGCAGGTGGAAACTGGAGAGACCCGTGTTGAACTTGCAAGACCAACACAGAGGGCCGAAGATATGGTGGCGAGCACAGCCAGTTCCACCCCCCTCCTGGGGTCACTTCCCCCTCCCCTGTCCTACCTTCCCCCACCCTCCCCACACACCTCCGCACCCCAAAAAAATGCACCGCTGACCTGTGGTAAAATTTACTGTGATCTGGCAATGCGGCAGCAGCACTATGGTGCTGAGGCTCAGCGCTACTAGCACTGGCTCAGTGCCAGCACTCCCTCCTCACCAGCTGCCATAAATGTGCTTTACAGCATGTTTACAACATCTGGAGCCAGCAGTACATTCATATTGCTGATGATAGGGCCCTTAGAATTGAGCTCTCTGGCTGGTAGAAATTATATTGCACCACGGGGCAGAGTTCACTGATCTTCATTATTAATAAAATAATAACAGATTTTATTTTTCCTTTCTTTTGTCTTGTTTTGTTTGTTTTTACAAGGACTGAAAAATGAAGTTGGAAGGGAAAAACAACCCAGATTTTCTAGGTGGCTCCATTTTTGAGAAAAGGTAAGCACCACTTTCTGAAAAGCAAGCTCCTCTGAGATGCCTTATATAGATTAAGAATGCTAGCCACGTGCGGTAATCTGGCCATCCCACTTTACCATTAACGTGGACAGATACTGTCTTTCCATCCTCTTCAACTTCCAGGTACTTGCTTTCATTTTCAAGATGTCTGAAGTGGAGGCAAAGACACAGTTAGTTTAAAGAATAGACAGATTCTTCCTTCTATTCTGCAACTCCCTCCACCACTCTCCCACATTTACATGAAGATATTCCTGTCCCTCGTTTCAATGTTCATATGCATATCTGAAGCGGTAAAGTCTCATTCATGACATGCAGAAAGTATTTCTCACATTCCACTATTAACAAGTGCCTCCCACTTACTGGCTATAATCTCCCAGTTTCCCCTTGAATTCTGAAAGGTTGACATATGACTTAACTCACATTCACACATACATGTCATACGAAGACTTCCTGCCCACACTCAACAATGAACAGTAACAGAAATCGCTGTTTGCTAATGGAAGCAATGGAAGATAGCTAAATCCATAACAGGAAAGAAAGGATTAGTGGATTGTCTGACTCTCTCCTCCATATACATTCATATACATAGATCCCTCTTCCATAGTCCTCTATTGATCAGACAACCTGATATTTAACACTTTCTTGTTATTATACTAGTTGATATTTTGGAGAAAGCTTTTGTATTAGAAGGCTTGTGTGTGCACCACCTTGGACAGAAAGTTCCATCATATTCCACCCAGGGCTTCTGAGAATATTCACTTATTACCAATACGAATAGTTACTCATAAACAAGACTCAAAATTTAAGTGAAGGATTAAAAGGCAGATGTTCACACTTTTCCTGTTACCTTTTGGTTGTGATTTTTTTGCCATTGATGAAAGCAGTCATGATGGAAAAGTGATGGAACCTTTTAGGAGCACTGAAGAAAGATACAGAAAAATCTGAAAGACAAGTTTACATATATTTATTAGCAGATTTCTCAGCAGTGGAGCCAAAGCAGCTCACAGTCACAAATTAAAACTACCAATAAAACAACAGTCAGCAGCAAAGAAAGACACATAGTGTAAAAAAAAACTTGTAGATGAGAATTGCCTGCTGGAATAGAAACATCTTAAGGTCTGCTAAAATACAAGCAAGGAAGGAGCCAGGCATACCTTATGTGGCAGGGAGTTCCACATAGTGGAATCGGCTAAGAGGCACATTAGAGGCTGAGTTCAAAGAATCAAAGCATTTTCACAGTCTCCTTTGCCCCTTCAGATTCAGCAAAAGCAGCTTCAGTGCTTTCTCTGCCACCAGGGGGTGAAGCAACCCCTATTTTGCTTGCCTCCTGGCATCAGCAATGGGAGTAACACACTGCCTTCACCCTCATTATGGCCCACCACATTGGAAGGACAAGCTGACCAAATGATTGGAGGTACTTTTTAACATGTGCCCTGCCCCCAATTCTTTTTTCCTTAGTCTACTTTTCATTCCTCAGGCATTTCAGAGCTTTGCTTCTTTCTAGTACAGTGGTTCTCACACCTTTTAGGACTAGGACCCACTTTTTAGAATGACAATCTGTCCAGGACCCACCAGAAGTGATGTCATGGCTGGAAATGCCATCATTGTGACACCAGAGCCTGCAGCTTTCCTGATTTCCTGATAATGCAGCAATAAATTGGTTATTCCTCCGCTATTTTCCGATAGCAAAGGGAATCATTGTAAAAGTCTATTTACAACCTTGACATTAGCAAAACAACCGCACAGCCCTCCCCCATTCCAGCATCCCATCTTCCCGTATTTTCAATATAGATGCTCTAGGTGCTTCACGACCCACCTGAAATTAGCTCATGACACACTGGTGGGTCCCGACCCACAGTTTGGGAACCACAGTTCTAGTATGCATTCTCAATTTCATTAAAAGATTTAAAATATATCTTCCCCCCTCCTGAAATTTACATTATTGTGCTCCAGCCAGAAGCCTAACTGCGGATTAGTAATCAGGCTGCTACATTAGATTAGATTAGACTGTGGTGGGAAACAGGGCATATGGCTAACTGGATTTACAGATAAAATCTACAGATTACCTGAAGAAGAACTTTGTCCTGTGAAGAAGATTTTGATGCCATCCTGATCAAATACAGATAGATGTTTCTCAGACCCAGATCTCTCTAAGGAGAGACAAAAGGACAAAATCACAAACAGATGTCTCAATAAGATGATTTCCCTTTGCAGTGTAAACTTCACCAAGAACTTTTTTTTAAAAAAAGATATATAAATATTAGTAATAATATATTAAAAACAAAACACCAGGAAATATTGGGAGAACCAAAAATAATCTTGCAGCACCTTAAATGCTTTAAAAAAAAAAGCAGCACACATCAGACCTCTTCTAAACACAACTATTACAATTATTTGGAAAGCCGAAAGTAGGAACTATATATTATTGGAAGGTTGGTGGAAATGCCAAACAAAATTTATATGAAGATTGTTTCTAGTTCTACTAATCCATTTGGATATAGGTCTGTCCTCACCCAACCATTCACACAGGCTTTTGTGGCAAAACAGAAACTGTTTCCTCTGTTCTCTCCCATGGCCTTTCTCATCCTGAGGCTTTCTGGGTTTTCCTCTTAAAGAAGCGGCTCACAGCAATAACAATTTCACCAAAGCTGTTGTGTCTTTTCCTTCAGGGACTGAAGTGGAAATTACGTAAAGAAGTCTAGAAATATGACTGCTTAGAGACTGGAAAGACTGATTCCTTCCGTTTGCACAGCACAGTCTCTCTAACAGTATGAGAACTCTTCAGTGATAGTGTTTGTCTGCAAAGTAACAGGGAAAAACAGTCTGTTCTTGTTCTGTAAAGACTCTGTTCTTGACTACTTACTGTTCCCTCCCAGGTTTAAAGAACCAAAACGTTCACCACCACCACCTGTTATCACCAGGCCCAAGACTGAACCCTGGGGCAGAATCCTAACCTGGAGTTAGGCCAGCACAGTTAGGCCAGTAAAGTTTGGCCAGCACAAGGGTCACTTTAAAGCACGTTTGGGCCACTGTCAGAGTCAGAGAGGCCAGCACACAGGCGTGCGCCATCCTCCCTGACTCAGAGAGTGGTCCAAACGTGCTTTATGGTGGCTCTTGTGCCAGCCAAACTTTACTGGCCTAATTGTGCTGGCCTAACTCCTGGTTAGGATTGTGCCCTCAGTGAAAAGCCACCAAGGTGCATTACTATGAATTATATCATCGTAATTTATGGATAAAAGCATATTTCCACCACAGATGGAATGATCGTATTTTTCACTTCTGCTGGTGCTGTGCTTCACTGGACTAAATGCAATCCAGGGCCAACACTTTTTTCAGAAAAGAGATGCCCAAATATACTTTATTTCATAGGCTGTGTATAGCCTGGTTGAAGGGAAAATACTATCCAAGATCTATATATGTTCTCCTTCAGAAGTTGTGCTATGGTGCACTCTGAAGAAGCTTTCTCCTAATGGGCTATGGCTGGGGCTCCAGTGGCTCAAAGCTGTCTCCACCCACAGTGCTCCTGGCACCCAGCTGGAGAATTCCAATAATATTGTTTTTCTCCTTCTCAGGAGATGCTCTCTACGGGAGTCCTCAAAGTCCTCTTGGCGGTCTTCAACCTGCTTGAAAGAAGAACAACTCAAGCTGCTTTGATCCAAGCTGCTTTCTGTTCTGCCAAGATGTAATCCCGGCCCAGGCACAAGCCACATGTACATAGTATTAATTATTAAGATTATTTTATTTGTTTTAATTACAAGTTATCTACTACTGTAAGTACTAACACTAGCGGGGGGGAGGGGAGTGCAATCCTAACCTGAAGTTAAAAAGGTAAAGGTTTCCCCATGACCGAATGGTCTAGTCGTGACCGACTGTAGGGGGCGGTGCTCATCTCCGTTTCTAAGCCTGTAGAGCCGGCGTTTTTTGTCCGATCATGTGGCCAGCATGACTCTATGCCATAGCGCATGGAACGCTGTTACCTTCCCACCAAAGTGGTCCCTATTTATCTACTTGCATTTTAGGTGCTTTCGAACTGCTAGGTTGGCAGGAGCTGGGACAAGCAACGGGAGCTCACTCCGTCACGCAGTCTTGAACTCCCAACCTTGCAGTTGAAAGACCAGCAACAGCGGATTAACTCGCTGCGCCACCACGTCCCGAAGTTAGGCTGGCACAATTAGGCTAGCAAGGTTTGGCAGGCACAAGGGCCACCTTAAAGTATGTTTGGACCACTCTTGGAGTCAGAGAGGCCAGCACACATACATGCACCATCCTCCCTAAGTCTGACTCCAAAAGTGGTTCAAATGTGCTTTACGGTGGCCTTTAGGCTGACCAAACTTAGCCGGCCTAACTCCAGGTTAGGATTGTTCCCTAGTGGCAGAGCCAGTGCAGAAGGTCCCAGCATCTCTGGGTAGGACTGGAAAAGTCTCCTATCGGAAATCCTTGGAAAGGTGATGACAATATAGATTACAATGAACTGGACAAAACAATGGTCTGACCCAACGGAAGGCAGCTTCATACATTCATTGGGGGAAAATCAGCTTCCATGTCTCTTTAAATACACATGAGTGACAAAGGTCTCCTTGATCATGAAAATCATTTACAGCTCTTGGGATAGCAGCAGGAGACCGTTAATGGTCAACAGATACAGTGAAACTCTGTCAAGTCCCTTAGTTTGATCAAATGTTGGATGAGGCCCTTGTCTTTCCTCTGGAGCACTTACTTGAGCCTTTGAAAGGGTTGTTGCTGCTTCCATTATACTGATCCTGTGTGCTTTCTAGAATAAAAGATATGAAGTATGCAAATTATTTGTAAACATGCATAAAATGCTGATGGTGGTGATGACAAGGTTTGAGGACTTTTGGAGCTGCATCTTTTTCTTTCTCTCTTGCTTTGAATTTTTCTCATTTTGTTGCTGCTGTTATTCGGTGGCACAGCCAGTGCAGAAGGTCTCAGCTCAACTCTGAATAACAAGCACTTGATACAGGTCTGTGAACCAGGAAGGAAATCATTGGTTCAGGTCATACCATAGCCATGAACCAGATGGGTGACAGCTAAGGCAAGCCATTGCCTCTGAGCTTCAGCTTCTTTCACCTCCTCACTCTGCAATGTGGAGATAATAGCCCTAGTTTATGATTACATCGTTTCTGTAAAGATTACTGAAAATGATGCATGCTTTGGATATGGGAATAATGCATTCTCAGTACAGGGGTGGGGAATGAACAGTACACTATATAGTAATATACAGTACTACACATTACTGGAAAGAGTAGATAAAGAAATGCAGAGCAGCCACTTTATTCTTATAGTATCTGCTCCATTGCCCCAAATTCATTCTGCATTCAAACAGAGGCAACCAGCTTTAATTTTTTTTAATTAATACAGTCAGAATGGTTAAAGGGTAGACTCGCTTTGCTCTACCAAATAATGCCAGCACAATTGTAGGGGCCCCTGGGCAAAGCTCTGCTCTGGCCAGTCAATTGCACCTCCTATCCTTCCTTTTCTGTTGGAACATTGGAATGTTGCCACTACTAAAGGTACGGAGGTGGGCCCAGCCAGGTCGGCCCTCTGATCAGTACCATAGCTAGAGGGCAAAACAGTAAGTACTGTAGATGCTGCAATGTGCCAGGTAAGTGGCCCCACCCACTCACCTTTGGAGCCACTCAGGGCAGCAATGGCAACACATAGGTGCTCGCAGAACCAAGTGGCATCTACTGCGCATTGCCATCACTGCCCAGAATGGCTTTGACAGCAAGTGGGAGGGGCCACTTACAAGGTGCATTGCCGTACCTGCAGTACTTACCATTTCCCCCCTAGCTATGTTACTGCCTCTAATGAGCGTAGGATGCTCCATCCGGCCAACCCCAACACCACTTTTGCTTCCAAAGATAATTTTAGAGGAAGGACTGAATCCATATTAGTACATATAAGAACGATCCAGGTTAATTTAGAAGGAAAAAAGCAATGAAGATTGAATATGAGAACAGTCTTACATTAAATACATTCAAGCAGGTTAGAAGGAAATGGCCTTTTTACTGTGCTTTAGCCATTCTGATCATATGAACAAAAAGATGGTTGAAATGTGTTTCAGAACTAGCTAGTACACTATATATGATTTTGTGTTCGGGACCTCCTAAAGCATGGCGTATCATGATTTTAATCCAAGTTGATGTTTTATAATAGGACTCAATCAAAAATGAGTGTGACTTTGTGTATAGTGTCTAGGAGGCAGGAAAGGAGAGTAGCAAAGGTGTTGAGTGCCTTACGGTCTGAAAGAACTTTGTAGGCTTCCACAATTTCCTTGAACTTCCGTTCAGCTTCTTTCCTGTTGTCTGGATTTTTATCTGGGTGCCATCTGAGCACTTTACTCCTGTACCTGCAAGGTTCCACAAGAAACAATAAATATCAGTTGTCACCATGAGCACCACATTATTTAGGACAGCTCCTCATACCTCATGGCAAGCAAATAATTTGCACTGTGATGGAACAGTAGATTCCACCACTAGATTCCTGCCTCAATGACCTACTGCAGAAATTCTTTTCTAGTCAAGAATCCATGAATGTCCTGAAAGAGGACAAAGATACCAAGAGGAACCCCCTTCTAGAAGGATAGCCCCATTAATTTGTTACTGCAAAAATTAGTCTTGTGACACCAAAGACTAATGCATTCATTGTACCACAAGCTCTTGTTGATTACAGTAATTATTGCTGTTGTGAATTGTCACTGTATTTTTTTCTTCGGGCACAATCCTAACCAACTTTCCAGCACCAGGGTAACCGTAAGAGCAATGCAGCTCTGAGGTAGAGGAGCAAACATTTCCTTGCCTTGAGGAGGCCTCCATGATTACGGCCCCTCTGCAGGATGCAGCACATGCCCCATTGGCACAGCTATGTCAGTGATGAAAAGTTGGTTAGGATTGTGCCCTTAAACACATAAGCTTCACAAACTATATCTCCTGCGTCTTATTATCATTTTTGACCCCCAAAGTACAGCAAACATACTTTATTCTCTTGCATATCCATTCTCTGTGCCTTCTAACTGAGGATAACACTTCATGTAAGTGTTAAGATCATGAAAATTTCTGCTACAATAAATTGTTGTTGTTCAGTTGCTGAGTCGTGTCCGACTCTTCGCAGACACATAAATAGTTTGGTCTTAAAGGTATTGAGCAAAACCCAGTTGCTTAATATCAGACGCTGCTAGAGAATGCTGACAGAGAAACAGCAGGGATAAGGATTGGATGACTGTGGTTATATGAGGAAAGGAGGATGACCTGAAGAAGGATTATTCTTACGCTCTCTTAATATCAGCCAAAGAGGCACTTTGGGGAATATCCAAGATTTTGTAATAATCCACCATGATGTCCATCCACCCAGCGTTAAGGCCAGCAAAAAAGGTGAGGAAGAGAAACAGCCAAGTGGAAAGGTGATTTCTTTGCCTGAAAAATATAATGGAAAAACAGCGGTCTCGAGTTGTCTTGGAAGAATTTGTTCAGGGGCAGAAGCTTTGCCATTCCAATTTGTTGAATTTCAGAACCCCCAGCTCCACCGGCCCTCCTTACACAGGCTTTTCTGTCATCCGGACAGGACCATGACAGATGCTACAGCAAAGCACTAGACACAACATCCCAATCAGAGAGCAATGCCCTGGAAAGGGAGAGGGCGAGGATGACTATTAAAGCAGCTTAAATCTGCTGTGTCGCTATGTTTTTATTAAAAAATATGCACATATATATGTGATACCAATTCTTGAAGAGTAGCAATGACTTCTTGCGCTGATACAAACACATACGGCCCCAGGACACACTGCAACAGCTGCACACTGATCTAAGGGCATCACCAAAGTCCCAGCTTAGAAGGAGAATAATCCATTTCTCCTGAAGCATGACAACCATCTCCCTTCCCTTCTGTTCCTCCCTTCCATTCGTTCTCATTCCTCTTTCTTCATCCTCCTCTCCAGGGCCTGGAATCTACTAACTGTGGGGTGGGGAGGAAAGTGTTCTACTACCCTAGTCTCTCGCCACTGTGGTAACTGAAACAAAGGCAACACCTCAAGATGCATTTCAGGGCACAATCCTACCCAGCGCTGGAATAGCACGGCCGGCCGGCCAGCACCATATCCAGCGCTGGGTAGGTGGAGGCTGGAGCCTCTCCACAGCAAGGGAGTGTGCGCTCCTTACCATAGGGGAGGCTCCAGCCTCCCCTAGGTGCTCCTCGGATCTGTGCCCACTAAAGAGCGGGCGCAGATCCGAGGAGACTGCACAGCCCAAATCGGGGCCACGCAGCCTCCTTGATGGGCTTAGGAAGTGGCCATACGGCCACCTCCCAAGCCCGCCCACATCCCGCCCCTCCCTCCCTCCCACCAATCCCTACGCTGCTTCCACGAGGAGCCTCCCTCACACCGACCGGCTTTGGTTGGCATGAGAGAGGCTCAGCGCGGGCACAGCAGGGCCTTAGCGCCAACACGGGGGTTCTGATTGGCGCTCCCACATCGGCACTAAAGGTGCAGCGTCAGCACAACCCCGTTGCGCTGACTCTGCGCAGGATTTAGGATTGCGCTGCCCATAGCCTTAGGCTGGTGGAATGACTGGCCAGCACTGGAACAACAAGAATAGTGCACTATCCACATTTCAGTGCTGTGCCGGGGTGAATGGTGAGACAGAATCGCTCCACCTGTGTCCTTTGAAAAGGGCCACTACCGCTGTGACCACACGAACACTTACAACCCCTGGGCTCTGAGCGGCTGGACTCCACGGATTGTGTCCGCGTGATCACAGTCACCGTAGCAGCAGTGCTGGCAGCACTTGTCAAAGAACTCTGGTGGGGCAGTTCAGTGCAGGTTTGTCAACCCTTCAGGGCTGACCCAGAGCTTTGGCTGTCAACTCATGGGCCACAGTTTTGAATCAGGGTGGGAACTCCCAAAAGGTGAATAGATGGTGGCTTGCTGCCTCCTCTAGGTTAAATTCCCCTCTCTGAATGGGAGAAGAATTGTGAGGCTGGGCCTGCTGCAGCCTTGCTCAAGAATGTGACTGGCTTTTAATAAAGCGGCCCATTTCTGTTCCAAGCAACTTGTCTCAAATGTTTATTGGAGGGTGCGCAGGCAATTCTGCTTTCCTGGTTGCATAATTTGTCTGTTTTAGTGGGCTCCAAGTCTCCATTTCTTCTGCCTTTATCTCTCATGCAGCAGAATGTGAGATTAATTTGCCTTCTTCTTTCCTATTGCTCATGTAATAGATTTCTCATTTTGTCACTGTCTACAACAAAAACCTGTATAACATTTAACATCTAATATGTTATCTGTTACATAACAGTAACAAAGTACTGTGTGACGTTTTATTTTTCAGTTCTAAGCTTCTAATAATAAACCTTTGTTTCTTTTACAGTACTGTACAACATACAGCCTTTCTGTTGACAGAGTACAGAATGTTCTCAGTTGTGGATTTCTTCTTCCTGTCTTTTCCTTTTGCCCCCTCCCAACCTGACCTTTTAGTATTTTATATGACACTTACTTTTCTCTTTTTGATGGGTGGTTGGTCCTTGGAGCAGTTATTGCGCCGTTATATCACTGTGGCCAATTCTAAGTAATTTTCTCGAAGTTCAATTCATTCTTCTGCTTGCTTAACGAGTGATAAAAATTTACACCTATTGTAAAATTGTGAATAAAAAGCTGATTGCAGAAAGTAAAGACAATCATGTGCTATAACATTAACTAGCTCAATTGCACTGCATCACTATTTAAAAGAAGATTTGTCTCATCATCAAAAGAGTGATGATTTCAGTTTCTTGTTAAGACGATTGCAGGAACAGTAAAATCATTTAATTGCATTGGTCTTGTTATATGTAATATGAATGTAGCTTTTTACCTTTGCTGCCAATAGTAATCAATCTATTAATTATTAAGCCAAATGGTTCTGTTGAGAGGTTGTAGCACAAATCGCTTTCTTCAAACCAAAACAAAATGTTTTTAAAAAGCTAAATCAGCCAAATGAGCATGAACTTTGGGGCACAGAAGACAGCAGATGGGGCACAGAAGACAGCAGTTCTCCAACAGCCCATAGAACAGAACTGCTGATTTGAATCAGGGTTCCGCAAATGGAACATGTGCGATGATGTCACATACATACAATAGAATTGTGGTTCTTAAAACAAGTAAATTCTTTTGTTAAGGAAATGTTCCTAGGAGAAATGCAAGCAAGACCCTGCTCAACCTAAGTAGCACACGTCCTTGGACAGAGACAAATTCGTAGTGTCAGATGTAGGTCTGAGAACTGGACACCACTCACTGCTGAACAGCTGCTAAGTAGCATGGTGGACAGAGCAATTTGTGGGTGAGAAGCTGCAGGCAACTCCAGTTACATTTCCCTGAAATAAGGCATAAGTAAACCCTAGGGGAGGAAATACAGCTGGAAGAGGGGACTGCAGTTAAATGTACTGTTTGCAGTGAAATGCACTGGATGCAGGGGTTAAGCAACACTTCCTACCTGGTGATTTTCCTCTTCAGATGGTGCCTTTGCTCTTTGAGTGCCATTCAGGCACAGTGAACTCACTGTGCACTTAAACCTGCGGTTCCCAGCCTGGGGTTATGACCCTTGGGGGGTCATGAGCTGATTTTCAGGGCGGTCACGGAGACCTCATTGACTACCATAGATGTGTTTATGCAACATGAAAAAGTTGCATTTTTGCAACATTTTCAGGGAACCTCCAGAGAAATATTATATGTTTTTGAAGAAATTTCAAGGAAGGTTTTCATTCCTGAAAACTGTTGCATTTGGTAATCGATGGTAGGCTACATAAATGTTTTTTGTAGGCACAATGATGCCACTTCCTGTTTAAAGACATCCCTTTCGGTCTTAGTGGGGATCCAGACAGGTTGTCGTACCTAAAAGGTGGGTCCCAGTCTATAAAGGTTGGGAACCACTGGATTAAATACTGTGCACTTAAACAAGCCCGCCTCTGAGCCCCCTAGCACCAGCAATAGATCTCATCCACTGAAGTAGTGAAAATCCTGCTGCAGGTTTTTAAAATCCAGCCAGCAAGCTACACTGTAATAACTTGTAGAAAAAAAGTGTAGAGAACCACTCATATAGAAGCCTCTTTAGTGTACCTTTAGGAAATGTTGAGAATACCTATGAAGTGTTGAATTCAGAATCGGTAGTTAAGGATGCTAAGGGTTAACAGACAATGAAAACATGCTGCTCTACAGCTGTTTTGACCTGGATTTTCAAACCTCTGTGCTGCCAAACATTTTATTCTACCTACTGGATTGGAAGGTAATCTCTCATCTTTGGGCTAGTTCATATACAGTTGTCTATCACTGTGTCTGCAGCATTAACTGATGATTTGCATGTGTGAATGAGCCATCACAGATCTGCCACCAGCCCAGCATCACCTTCAACACAATGCCTTCCACAATGTCAACTTACAGTCATCAGTCAGGGGCTTTGGCCAGGAAGAAGGATAAACATAAAATAAATGAGCAGAGGAAGGGTTAGGATATAAGGATCTCTTATACTGAGATCATTGGTCTACCTAATTCAATATGGTTGACACTGATTGGTAGTGACTCTCCAAGATTTCAGACAGGAATCTTAGTCTGAGCTGAAGCCGCTAAGGATTGAACCTGGGACTTTCTGTATTTAAAGCAGATGCTCATCTGCATGAAGGATACTTGAGTACAGGTCAACATGTACTGTATACAGAAAACCTAATCAATGGAGGAGGTCAAGAAGGCACCAGGTACAATTCTGCTCCTTCCTCCATGTGTACATTATCCCCATGTTTCAATCATCTGTACAGGATCTTGGTTGCTGGGAGCCTACTGCAGTGTCCTAGGGGGTCAAGACAAGCAATCACATTCATCTTGCTCCATGGGAGACATTGATCCTCATTGTCCTGGCAGCCTGAAGACATCCAGTTTCCCTGCTAGTTAGGTCAAGCAGAGCTGGGGAACTGACAAGCTTGGCTCTCGCAGTGGGATTTCTCCGGATGCCAACGACAAACAGCAAAGGTTGGGAGGTTGTTACTGTATGACCTGAGGAGCTGCAATTCTGCAAATATATTCCTGCACCTAAACTCTGAGGAAGTAAACAAATTGAGCAATGAAAAGATTTTTAAAAATTACCAGAGGTAGAAGCCATTGATTTATGATGGGAAGATTGAAAGAGATAAATATCTCTATCGAGCTCATTGGAGAGATTATTAGATCAGGGGAAAGTAGCAGCCCATACATATTGGGATATAAATACTGGGGATGGAGCAGAATTATCTGACATCCTGAAAAAGCACAAACAAATGCAAGAGGCAAAATGAAAGCAGAAAGTTCTGTGGTCCTGGCTGATATAAATCAGCACAGATATATCACACTTGCTCTGTGATGTCGTTCAGTCTCTAAGTCGTGTCCGACTCTTTGCAACCCCATGGACCACAGCTCGCCAGGCCTCCCTGCAGTGGTGAAATTCAGCCAGTTCTCACCAGTTCTGCAGAACCGGTTGTTAATTTTAGGGTGGGAGAGGGAAGAAAGGCAGCGGCCGCCCTGAAGGCCTCCCTGAAGAACATAGAACCGGTTGTTAATTTATTTGAATCCCACCACTGCCTCCCTGTCCTCCAAGAGCTTCCGGGATTTGCCCGATTTCTTGTTCATTGCATCGGTGATACTATCTAACCATCTCTTCCTCTGCCGCCCCCTTCTCCTTTTGCCTTCAATCTTTCCCAGCATGAAGGTCTTTTTAGAAAAGACACCGAGGCCTCTTTTCTCATGAGGTGGCCAAAGTATTTGAGCTTCAGCTTCAGTATTTGTCCTTCCAGGGAGCAATCAGGCTCGACTTCCTGTAGGATTGACCGACTGGATCTCCTTGCAGTCCAGTGGACTCTCAAGAGTCTTCCCCAACACCATAATTCAAAAGCATCTATTCTTCAGCGCTCTGCCTTTCTTATGGAGGCTTGCTTTGTGGTCTGGTGTAATTCACATTACTCTCTCTGATGTGAGGTAGAAATGAGTCTAGCTCAGACATTTCAGCCTTTATGCGGCTTCTGTGCTATAAGGGTGCACACAATTGTATGTTATCTGAGCCACAGTCCCACTAGAAAGGCAAACTCATTACATGTCATTTAGATGTTCAATATTCTTTCCCACACCAAGCTGAAAAGAAACCTGTCCTGTATGTTTACACCAAAAGCCAGCTGTGCACTGCATTGATTGGCTAGAAACCAGTGATTTCACTCAGTCACCTCTCCCTCCTCCACAAAGCAGTTTTTCAAACATTTATTTTAAAGAGACAGATGTACTTTTAATGGAATAAATGTACCTATGGCGTTTAAAAAATAAAAAAGATGCACAACCCCACTGGTGGAGGTGACTTCTGATTATAGATGGCAAGACAGACTTCTGAATCTGGTTCAGTTTGCTGACCAGTATGTCTGTCCAATGAGATACTCAGGGAGGGAAATCTAGGCTCAAGCTGGGGGGAAGAAAGCCACAATGCGTCTTGGCGTGCATGTACATCTGTACACACCCTCATTATATTTCATACCGTTTTGATTGCAAATACTTGCAGCAAAAATCCCCTGCACTGTTTGCTACCATCCTTGCTTCCTGGAAACACCCTGTCTCTATTACATGTGTGCAAGACTCAACTACCAGGATGGTCACAGCAGATTGTACCTGATTCTACCTGATTGTACCTGAATTTCTGCCTCAAATGTGCATTTCCTTATTCCTGTGCATGGTGGATCATTGGCTGTGCAAGGTTGTCCCTGAATAATATTTAGCTCTCCCTGTATGGTTTTTCGAATGTTTGGCCTCCCAGAGAATCCAGCCTTTTTGCATTGACCGTGAAAGGAGCTTCTGCTCCACATTCATGCATGATTTGAACAGACCATTCCTGAAAAAGCAAACTGACATGAGAGGTGGTGGGGGCTGGGATCTGGCAAGGGAGACCAAAAGGACACTATTGAGTCCATCTGCCTATTACGTTCACATTAACAATGTCTTGGAGTTTATGCAAAATTTATATTTCATCTCTCCCCCCCACACACACACACACCTTCCCTGCTATGCTGTGTGACTCACCTGAAGTCCTCCTCACCATAGCAGGTGAGGGAGAAGGGAACACGACAAATCATTGAGAAGCTGTGGGTCCCTTGTTTCTTGCTTCAGCTGAAGTTTTGAGGGCCAATTTCAGTGTCCAGGTTTCAAAGTGGCAACCCTACTTCAGGGCTACAACGGGACCGATATGCACGTTCTGGTCCATTTCAGGTGCAGTGAATATTAAGGGCTGCAATCTTATGAAACCCAAAAATATACTCTTCCTTTCAGAACTCAATCAAGACAATGGCTATATATCATAGAGGAGTCATTTCTCAAGTTTCAAGGAAGATTCAGCTGCATCTCAGAATTTGCACTAGGATGCAAACGCAGCTTCATTCTTGAGAGTGTCTCATATGCAAGAATAAAATAAAGCAGGTGCAATGTGTCAACTCATAGAGAGCAGGGGATCTGGCCTGCAAGCCATAGTTTGGTAACTGCTGGTCTAGAACCTTGGAAGCCTGTAATAACAAATAGTCTTGGGGTAAATACACACCAGTGTTGTTCTCCTTAAGAGCCCCTTCTGGCCAGCAAAGGCATCTCATGTGACATTGAAAACATGAGCCTCAAAGAAACCTATGTCTAGTTTTGCAAAATGCCTGGTTTACAGCCAGCCTCCTTCAACAAGAACGATGCTTGCCTCATGCATCATTTGACTGCTGATTTGGAGGCAGCCAGGAGAAGACCAGTGGCATTGGATCAATTCTGACAGTTTTCCTCATCCATTCAGGCAGGGAGAAGAAGAACAAAACCATCTCCTCTCTCCTTTGATTGTTTAGAGGTACTTTGAACCAGCAGGAATGAAGTCGCACCCGTTCTTAACCTCCTTTATCTGTGCCACCTGTATGTGCCATCTCCAGCAGAGCTATTAAGTTGTTACACTGCATATTTAAATGAACATCATTCCCATTTTCAGAGAGAAAATAGGCTTTCAATTAACTGCAGATTTAAACAAGCTTTATTGGGAGGGAAGCCAGCCTAATTTCCCCAGAAGGAGGGAAAGCTTTCTTCTTTTCCACTGTGCTGTGATAATGATGAAAAGAAACATATCTATTCATTATAAGAATGGCTTTGATTCGATTGAGGGGGCTTACCTGCATCATGGCTGATTTTTAGCCTTTTACACCTGCTTCGGAGAGCAATGTGGGGCTGTAGCTTTATGGAATGCCTGACTAGCGCTATGGCTGACTAGTGCTAGCACAGGGATATATTAAAGATATTCCAGCCCTGCTGTGGAAAAGTTAAGCCTGTATTGCTAGGAGACTGTGAAGATTTTAATTACAGATTTTCCTGAGAAATCCATAGAAACTGTGATTAAACTTCTAATTGCTTTTAAAGAAGTGAAGAAGCAGTCAATAAGATGAACAGCCGTTGTGTCTTTCCCTCTTTCAGAGAAGAACCAAATAATAAGAACCACTAATAAGAACCAAATATGATTACTGAACACCAGCCTTCTCAGCTTCACCACCACTGCTTGTAGTGGACAATTCTTGCAATGGATTCAGTGCTGAAATTCAGCTGGGGAGAACCAAGTTCAAATCCTTGCCCCGTGACAGAGTTCATGGAGCAGTTTTGGGCAAGTTGTCTTCTGGTATGATCTACCTCACAAGTCTGGCATGATAAGAGAATGGAAGAAGTTTGTGCATGCAGCAATATGGGGGAAGACTGGGATACAAATACAGTAAAAAAATTCAGAAGATATCTTTACTACATGGAACCTAAAGGATTAAGCTGTATGTGCCCTGTTGAATTAAGTTCTAATTCTGACCAATAAGGAGGATGGATGATGACAATGATGAAGCAAACTCTGATGAAACTAAACTGTTCTCCACAAGATGTTTTTAAGCACAGTATAAGTAGACTTTAAATTGGCTTAGTGTATACACTGAGGGCGCAATCCTAAAACAGGTAGGCCGGCACAGGTAGGCCAGCAAAGTTTGGCCTGTACAAGGGCCACTGTAAAGCACGTTTGGACCACTATCAGAGTCAGGAAGAAAGGTGCACATCTGTGTGCTGACATCTCTGACTCAGAGAGTGGTTGAAACATACTTTACAATGTCCCTTGTGCCGGTAACTCCAGGTTAGGATCGCACCCTGAGTTTACAACATTCTTGTGGCTTTTTACTTCATTACTTTACCTCTAAAAAAAAAAATACAAGCACTTTTAGCCCAATGGGGAAGTAAAGGGGAAATGGAGACAAGGAGGACTCAGAATGTCTTCAGGTGTTGGTGTTAAGATAAACAGGAAGTGCTATTTGCAGAGGATCAGCTCATTACAGAATGAGAAATCCTGTCCACAGAACCATTATTTTTACTGCACTTTGGTTTTTGATAGACAGGTCATCTACAGAAATTCATATAGGATGTGACTGGATAGATATAATGTCATATGGAGTAAACTCACCTCACCAGCTCAGTTTTTAAGTTTCTATTAGTACAAAGTAGCAGGAGAGTCAATTGGATGTTGATCCTATCCACAAGACCAGCTTCCGCTTGGAACTTCAGCAAGTCACTTTCACCTCTGACAGGGACCATCTGAATCAGCCTTTGGGTTCTAACGTGCACAGAGCTTGGCAGATAGTGAATCCCCTTATATTAAGGATGGCAAAAGGCTAGCATATTGGATGCGTCAAGATCAGATAAATATTGCGGATTGATTAATATGCCCATGGCATAATTCCATATTTAGTAGACAAGCCATTTAGCGAGGGATGTCCCACCTGTGTATCCTGTCCCACCTAGGTATGCATTTGGTGTTGGAAAGCTACATCTCCACTTTGGAGCTGTGAAAACTACATTAACATTTAAGTAGTTAACAGGCTTCGTTCAAATCGGGAGCATTGATTTCCTTGGATTAATCATGGAGTGGGGGTGGGGTGATTACTTGCTTTCATCAAGTGTTGCCTTGCTGTCCTGTGAAATTGTGGTCTCCTGCCATCATTCACATTACGGGCTTGGCCCTTGACTTCGCAGGCAGGCTCCTAGCACCAAATGCACATGTTTCAAAGCATGTCTCCTGCATGGCTAGAGTTAAAACAGAAATACTGTAGAATATTGATCTTGCAACAGAGGGGTATTTTTGCCTGGATTTTGGTGCTTCTCCTCTCCCTTTCTGCTGGGTGGGCTTTAGATACTATGGTCATCCCACAGAAAATGCACTCTCATTGCTGGATGGCCAGTACAGCATCAATATAGGATTGGGCCATTAGTTCAGTTGTATAACTAAACATTACTGGAAGAGAGAGGAAATGGAGATGGAGGGTTGCTGCTTTGACTGCATCCTGAGGTCAGCCGTGATGTCAAGTTGCATCTTATGATGCTATTAGTATAAAAACATTAAACAGACCTGTGTACTAAGCATGCGTGCCAAATGCATCGGTCCATTTACGAAAAAGTACAAATGGTGATTGACCTGCGTTGACAAAATTGCCACAGCTATTTTGAGCTCTTCAAAATAAAATAGCCGCAAAAAAATGTTCTCACCGCTGTTTTGCAATGGAATAGATCCAAGAGTGAGGCTTGGAATGAATCCCTCACCTTGACATGCCCTGCCCACCCCACTCCCAATGTGAAGTTTGAAATGGTGCACCTGGCACTGCAATCTACTCATAGAGCTCTGCTCCTCTTCCTCCAGAGTTTGCTGCCCTACACCAGGAATGGGGGACAATTCTTACGCTTTATCAAAAGCAAGCACCCTAAGCTCAGAACGGAAGACGGTCAAACCTCCATCTGACCATTGAAACAGCATGAAACAGTTTTGTTTTCTTTCATTTCAAAAGCCGTGACATTCGTATAAACCTGCTGCCACCTAGAGGATATTAGAAATATGTTTCCGGATTGTTAGCAGGAAAAAAAAACCCCATACATGCAGTAGATCAGGATTAGACCTTTAGATTTTTTTCATTCTTAAAGAAATATTTTTAAATCAGTATTTTACACAAATAATGATTTTTCAACATTATACAATCAATCTGATTAATACGCATGTATCCTGTGCTTCTTTCGTTCACAGAAGCAGCGCAGCTTGTACAAGGGAAGGATGATTTTTGCTGATCTCCCTTGGCAGACCCCTGTGCCCTATAGTACCGGCTCCTGAGAGTCACTCAACCTTGAGGTTAGTGCTAGAATCATGGAAGGGACCTACAAGATCATTGAGCCCAACCCTCTGCCAATGCAGGCTGTTCCCAGTGCTAACATCCGCAATGGATAGCTATCTAGTCTCCACTGAAACACCTCCAACAAGGGAGAGTGTATCACCTTCTGCGACAAAAATACACAAGCCGGAAGCCAGGTAGAAATAAAACCTACTACTATTGTCATCTGATCTGTAGCCAGATGCATTTTTCATTGTGCCTCTGCTCTGGCCCAACCCAGGATAGCATATAGACTGAAGCAATCCCTGGAGAGTTTCCCCCCGGGGTAAGATGCAATCTCTCTGTAGTTTTTCCAGTGAAATGTACTGTTTCTTTCAGTAGTCACTAACATAGAAACAGGCCCCCCCCCCAACAAAAACCTCAGATTTTAGAGTTGTGTGTTTCCTCTTTAAGACTAGAAGCCTGTGCTCAAACCTTCCAGGCAGTGCGTTCTTATACATTGGAGCCACCAGTGAGGAGGCCCTGTTTCATACACAAAACAAAAACTCTTTGAAGATATGAAGCTGCTTCATACTGAGTCAGGACATTGATATATTCAACCCAGTATTGTTGACACTGGCAGCTGCTCTCCAGGCTTTCAGATGTGGGACTTTCCCAGCCTTGACTCAAAATGCCAGGGACAGAACCTATTGCCACTCTGCATACAGTGTGGTTTACCCCATACCAGAGCTGTGCTCTTCCCCGTTTAGACCTATCAGCTTTCAGAAAACATACCTAGTATGTTCTTCTCCCCACCCCCAGTCCAATTTTTGGTCCTCACTAGACTACACAAGGCATATATCTATGTTAGTTACATTCTAATTAAAATGGTTGAATTGCTTTGGATTTGTCAGCCAAGGTCCATGTTTGCAAAGAGGTTGACAACATTCAAGAAATATAGGGTGGAAAGCAAGCCAAAGAGACAGGCATTCCGAAAGTAAGATTGTTCCCATTTGATATGTAAAATAGCTATAACTCTGAAGTGTTTCTGTTCAGTCAGCATTAGCAGGAATGTGAAGGTTTAAATTACCTCATAAACGGGAAGCCAAGTGAAAGTATAATATTACTTAAACCATCAAAAAAGTATCATTTACTGCAGTAGATCAATGTAGTACCTTATTAAATAGAGAGAACATTATACCACCGCATTTCTGAATTATTATTTATCAGTGTGGCTTTGCTCCTTTTGCTATAGTTCTGAGTGCGCTGAAATTTAATGGAATTACACCTGATAGGTAAGGTTGCCAACCTTATCTCCAGATACATTTCTTTTCAAATTAGCACATTGTTTTCAAAGGGGCAATTGTTTTCAAACTCCACAGTGTACTACCTGGGATTAAACAGGGGAGACTTGTTTCAACCATTGAAATCCACAGTAGACGCTACAATTCCAAAGTGGATATTAGGTGGATGCATTGATAATCAAGTTTCCCAAATCTTGAAATATGGCCAAAATTTCTATATTTTCCTCATCTGTCATTTGCAGCTAATGAGTTTTTAAGTGAGAAAAAAGTGCTTATTTCTGGTCATCACCTGCTTACCTTTGTCACTTCCTGCTTAATGATGTCACTTCCAGTCCTCAGCAGGCACCATGGATGGTATTTGGTCCACTGTATGAAACCAGTTAAAAGATGTCAGGGAGTGGTCCAACTCTTTCCCCTTGCAGCTTCCTGGGTACCATCTTGCCCTGTCAGCTTGAGCTAGATCACACACTGTGAGGTGATATTTTTCACCAATTGCATGGCCTCTTTATATCCCAGAAAATATCTGAGAAGCACTTTGTACTTCTACCATGGAGGTAGAAGTAACTGGAGGCGACATGCCTTAAGAATTAATGCTGGCTAAGTGAAGCCAGGGGGTGGGCTTAGCAGCCATGTTGGTTGACTCAAAACAATCCTCATTCCAAGCATTTCATATTGCTTTGCTCGTACTGTTTAGGATTGAATAGTTTATTCCTTAAATAAAAACTTACGAAAATAAAAACATGTGATCGTGTAGAAACATTATTGGTAGCCTTATTATGATTTAATATGCAATTACAAGGTTAAATTCCTCATAATTATATTACTGAACATACCTGATGAAATTCTACTTGCTGTCTATTTAAACTCGGATTGCACTATTTTGACAGACTTTATTGAAATCTACACAAGCAAAAATAAAGTGTGAACGGGAAGGAAATAAGAAAAAGGGTGTGGGCAAAAATTAAATAAATATATAGGAAATTACATTAAAATCTCTTCATAACACAAGTAGTTGTCAATATGAGAGTAATTCTTTTTTACTTCTAGACTAGTTTTTATTTAAACTTCTACACTCACCCCTCCCCATAAAACAAATTCTGTTAATGTTCAGAATTTCGAAAATAAATGGAAGGCGGGGGAAAAAATGTAAACGGAAAGGGGGAAAAAAGGAGGGGGGAAATATATATGTTTTACCTTCTAGACCATTAACAGTGGGTGTCAGAAAATGGTGAATAAGATTGCTAGGAACAACAAGAAATTACACAGCTTCAAAAATAATGCACTCACTGTTTCAGTGAACTGTAGTTTTATTGAACTGATGTAATGTGAATACATGAATCTTTCCGTGGAAATTAAATCTCATTTTTCGTACAGCGATTTGCACACCCATATGCAGAACACGCAGGCATGATTTAAAAGGTTGATATTAACTTTTACACACGTGCAGGGAGATTTTTATTCGTGAATTCGCGGCAATCCTCCTTGGCAGCAATGATCTGAGTCAACCATATTGGTTGACCCATGTGGCGTCAAGAAAATGACATCATGTCTCTTCCTGTTACTTCTACCTCCATGACTTCTACTTTATTATCAACACGACAAACAATAGTCTCTATCTCACAAGCAAACAATCATTTACAGCCAATGTTACCATGTAACTTTCCAATGCTGATGTAACCATGGAAATGGGGCATACGCTGCATTCTACGCTTGGGAGTGCAGAATCATAGAAGCCTCCTCAAAGTAAGGGTAAGTTTGCTTCCTTACTTGTGGCTGCTGCACTGTGGCTGCATCAGGGCTGGAAAATTGGCTAGGATTGGGCTGTCAGATGCACCAAAACATGTAGTTCTTTCTCTTCATTTGTCATTCAGCCAAATGCATTGTGGAATCCCACCTGGATATTTAGGACTGGAAAAAGATTGGTCATTATGGCAGGCCATTATCTTAAGTCTCTGCCTTAGTTAAACAACGCCTAAGAACAACTATCTATATAAAAGAGAACGTGGGTGTGTTTGTGTGTACGTGTGTACGTGTGTGTGTGTGTGTGTGTGTGTGTGTGTGTGTGTGTGTGTGTGTTCCACATAGGCTCCGCAATGCCTGGAGCGATTGACACCAAACTTGGCATGCAGACACCTTGCCACCTGGCGGCAAACACTGGGGAGGGTCAGTCCCCCAAGGACCCCCGGGGTGGGGGTGCGGGGTTTGTGTGAAACATAAACATAATCGCAAACGGCCGACATCGGTGTCGAATCCGTTGTTTGTGGGGTCACCGAGACGAGCGGCGACGCCCCCAACGCCGTTTGACTCCAGGTTTGGCCCCCCCCTCGGCTTGGGGGGGGCGAGAAGGGGCACAAAAAACCCCGTCCACCATGCCCTCCTGGAACGCCTGGACCGATTGACGCCACACTTGGCATGCGTGTGCCTTCCAGTCTGGTAACAAACACTGGGGGGGTCAGACCCCCCTAGGACCCCCGGGGTGGGGGTCCGGGGGGCCCACATGAAAATGCTCGAAAACAGCAGAAATTGGCATTGAATCCGAAGTTTCCGGGGCTCGCTCAGCAACGCTCCCGACGCCGGTGGAGTCTGGATTTGGGCCCCCCTTGGCATGGGGGGGCGAGAAGGGGTGTGAAACAAAATATCCGCCATGCCCCGCTGGAACGCCTGGAGCGATTGACACCAGTATGCTTTATGGTCTGGGGACAAACACTGCAGGGGTCACACACCCCTACCACCCCCAGGGGTGGGGGTGCACAGGGGGCCCCATGTGAAAATGATCGAAAACGGCCGAAATTGGTGTCAAATCCGTACTGTCTGGGGTCGCCGAGACGAATGGTGATGCTCCCGATGCCGTTTGAGTCCACGTTCGGACTTGGGATAATTTGTTGCCCGGGCAACGCCGGGTAAAAAAAGCTAGTTGTTAATAAATGGAGAATATTGCCTAAAGAGCAGAGAGAAATTTTTCTGCTACTTTTTCATGAGGTAATGGGGCATCAAAGCACCCTTAAGCTCTCTGGTTTGAAAAGGACAGCAACAAAGACTTTTCCCACATCAGTTGAAGCAAACCTGTAAAGGATACCTATATCGAATATATTTACGCATTATAATAGTGGTGGATTATGGACCCATCCCTGTCTGCCATTAACTAAACCAGGATTATCTCCTAGACGTTCTGATTTTTCAGATTCATATTATATTGACCTCAGCCATCTAGCCTTTCCACAGTCTTCAGAGGAAATTTAATCAGACTGGCTTGTAACTTTTATCACCAGGGCTAATGAAGCTACAAGAAATGAAATTGGGTTACCGTTCAAACATTCTGAGCTAAGTTTGCTTTAACTTCACAACCATGAGCGAGGAGGAGTGCTGGGTTTTCATCTTTAAGGCTGCTGTTAAATGATCCAGCTTTGCAGAGCATTCCCCTCAGCAAGTACTAGATTTAATTGCGTTGAGCAGCATGGAGGAGCAGGGCAGCGGTGGGGGGGGGGCAGGAAGGAGATGAGCACATGGATTCAGGTTGTAAAGGTTTCACATCGTGAACAAAAAAGCATCCAAGCCCTTCATTCGTTGAATTAGCTGCAGAGATGGCAGTGTAGGAGGCATCTACCCGAATTTCTGTTGCTTAGACCAGGGTCTTCTTGTCCTTCCACGCTACACAGAAACATCAGCTCCAGATTAACCCAATATAAGATCTACGTGATGGGTGCATGTGGATTAAATGTCCATTTGTTGGCAGATGACCAAGATGACCTCTTGGCTGGATTTTCTTTTCCTTCCTTCTGCAAAGAAGCACAGTGACGCCATTAGTGCGCCACTACATTTGGCCCGCTCCGTCCAGGTATGAAGCAGCTCCCCATGCCTGGTAATTGGCTAGGCCAGCTTTTTTCAGGGTGGTACAACCAAGCTCCTTGCAGAGCCCATCCTCAGCAGGCAATCTGGACCTGCTCATCAACTGGGTTTGTTGCTGTTATTTTTATGTTGCTATTTATTTTTATGATAAGCATCATTGGGCCATATCCGAGATGTTACTTCCACCAGCCAAAAATCTGTTAGCTGTCAACTCATTTCCAGCAAGTTTGAAATTGTCAACATTTACATTCCAAAAATGGTTTGTGGGCCAAATTATACATTACACAGGAAATACACGAGTGGAGCTCTTGACCTAACAGCTAACAAAATGTAAGATCTGTTGAGATGGCGGGAAGTGATTTGGATCACAGAAGCTGGGGTGTCGTAACAATTTCCCCCACACCACTTTCCTTATGAACTCTTCCTCATTCTACCAAGGTGTTGTGGGTCATGCTGGTTGAGATACAAGCCCGCAGTAGGGCTAATAGAATGTTCAGGGGCTGATTTCAGTCAGGAAAATGGTGGTGTCGTGTGTGTGTGGGAGAACTACTAAACACCATCTTCTTCAGTGCTGAGTCAATTTGGGTCTTAGTGACGGCTTTTATGTTAAAGAAAAGTTTGGAAATCCAATCCCAGGTCTCTGTGTAATATGTAACTTGGCCCTCAATCTCCAAAATTTTCAGTGGGTTTAAATAGGTGCCAGCCATCAAAGGGCATCAGTCAAGACCTTACTTTAAACCAAGGGCCAGCAACATACAGCCTGCAGGCCAGGTCCGGCCCTTCACCCAAAGTCATTCAAAGTGCCTGTCTGGGCAGGCAGCTCTGCCATTCCCTATCAAGCACATGGCAAATTGGGCTGGAGGTTCACCTCCCAAGCCAAGCTCTGCACAGCTGCTCCTAGGAGCTTGACAACCCAGAAGTTGCCAATAACCTGATAACACCATTGCCGAACAGCCAACCCCTTAGCCTGAAAAGGTTGCCTACCTCTGCTGTACACCATCACGAGCCAAACGGTAAATAAAAATAGAGCAAGCCTTTTGCATAGCCATGGATCTTGTGTGTTGGAGTATGCTGTGTGGCTCACATGACAGCTTTTACTAGAGGGACAAATTAGAAGACTTTTTTTTTTTTTAGCACAGAGAGATCTGAGTTCTGCTAAGTTCGTTTCCCTGGCCTACATCTCTGTTAAGTGCCGTTTGTGCAGCAGCTATGTCTGATGCCTAGAGCACATACTTCCATTAGATGAGACTCACTAGCCTGGGACTCACAAGCAGTCAAACCTGATGTGCGTAAGCCCAAACGTAACGCAGAATATGAGCAATAAAAGGAATTCCATTAAAAATATAAACGATCCAGTGAGAAAGCTTACAGATCCATAAAAACAAGGCAAAGTGAATTAGAGAGATTATTAAAAGGACAATATCTGTTTCTGAGCATCAGATGTACCGAGATTTATTTTCTTTTCAGGTAATAACACTCCACAAAGTGATTCTCAGTAGACAGAGTGCAAATAAAAAATGTGGCACTAAAATGAAAAGGAAACATCAGCAACATCATTTGATGAAATGTTCGGATTTATGAAATAACAGGACAGGGAAGGAGAACGCTGATTTAGATTCCGACGACAATGCTTAGAGCTTTTACATGGGGGTCAGGGCTAGACAAGATGAGAATAGAGAGGCAATGAGAAGAAAATAAAAATGAGGTTAGTTTGGGGACAAATGCACAACTCATCATTCTGACATATAAAAAAAATTAACAAGAACATGGCCTGAAATTCCTTGGAAAGATGGAAAAGGAATAATGGAAGAATCATATCTAGAAACCCAAGCTAATGGTATTCTGCCTTCCCAGGACTAAACTGACAACCCTACCCAAATGTCTGAAGTTCATATTATAGCTGCATGCATGGGAGGGAGCAGTGGCCCAATACCTTGGCCAGGGGAAGCGGCACCCTCTTAACAAACTTCCCCTTCAGAGAATCAAGCATGCCAAAGTATTGCAGAGAAGAGAGACTAACTTCACAGGGATTATGCTGTTCACAAAACACTCCTGCACCATTTTAAACCCAACGTTCCTTAGCACAGCAACCTCCACCTGATCTCTCCCACCTAGGCAAGACCCGGTAATTGTTTCAGCGTCTGCATGAGTTTAGTGTCAGCTTTCCCTTCTACCTACCTTCTTTCTTCTGTGTGCCCCTAAGGCAGAGTCATTTGGTGTGAACCCTAATGGGCTTCATATCTGGGGGAGCAAAAGTCATTTCCCTCTTAATAGAAAACTCCGAGAAAGTGATTTTTGCATGCAGCTTATTCCCTCAGCCCTTCTTGCCAGAAGTGTGTGAATTGGAATGGTTTCTCAGGCATAGAAAACAGGTTCTGGGCTGAGGATTAATACGCTGAGACAATACAAAGGAGATGGAGGGTTGCTGCTTTGGCTGGTTTCTTTCTGCAGCAATTAAGAGATCATCAGGATAAAATGCAGAGTTCCAGAGCCGTGCAATCTTTATGGTCAGAGGGGCCCCACACACTTGCATGTGCATCACCCAGATGGTCTGATCAGTGTGAAAAGGACTCATGACTTCTGCTTGCAAAGAAGATGCATGGAGGCTTACCACAGTCTGGAGTAAATCTGACACTGGGTTCACTGACTGCTTGCCTTGATGTACAGATGACTTGCCCCACATCAGAATATGGTGCCTAATTTCAGCTTCCCAGTATTTCTTATGTCAGCAATAGCCTGTGCAGCTTGATGCCAGAACTACTACTCTCTTACCCAGAGGAAACCTTTGGGGCCTGAAACATCTCTGCAGGATACAGCACATGCCCCATTGGCAAGACTGCATCACCGCATAGGGAGTTACATAGGACTAGGCTGCGTGACTGGCAGGGATTCCTCAGAGTCTGAGACACTTTCAATCCAGGGACTAAGCCTAGAACCTTCTGCATATTTAGAGCACAATCCTAACCTGGAGTTAGGTTGGCACAGTTAGATCAGCAAAGTTGGGCTGGCACAAGGGATGCCGTAAAGTATGTTTGGACCACTCTTGGAGTCAGAGAGGCCAGCACACAGACGCTCATGGATTATGAGGATTGCTCATAATCCTCCCTGATTTTGAGAGTGGTCCAAATGCGCTTCACGGTGGCCTCTGTGCTGGCCAAACTGTGCCGGCCTAACTCCAGGTTAGGATTGCGCCCTCATTTTTCACATTTCATATGACATCCACCATCATTGAGTCATAGTTCCTGCTGCCTTGACCTGTTTTCCCAAGACATTTAGAATTTCCTGATGAAGGTTATCTCACAGAACCCAAAGGGGTTCTGAAAGGCAGAATGAGTACAGACACTGGGGTTCATGGCACAGTAGAATAATAGCCAAACTCCATATTACCTCCTGATCATCCTTTACCTCCTTATTGAGCTACTGTAAAAATGCAGCTGGATTTGTTCCACTAGGGATCAGCACAGGCTCCATATTAATTTGAGAAATGGCTGTGCAAGAGAAAATCTTTAAGGCATAAAGAACTTGCATGGCATCTAGTTCTAACAGAATGACAGAGGTGCTGCTCCAGAAAACTCAGGAATGATGGACTCCACTTCCCTTGGCCTCTTCCACAGCAGAATTAATACAATTCCATTAACTTCCATAGGTGTTTTAAATAGTAATGCACTGGACCATTAATCGTTACAATGTCAGCATGCTCTTGCTATGACATTTACCCTAATTAGTAATACAGCTTGTTATTTAATACTGGCTTTCACTGGAGATAATTTATACCTGGGCTCCATAATCAACAGATGCAATTAAACTCCACCACTGAAGAACCAGGAGCAAAATCCAGGTCCCACTATAGTCGGAGATGGATCAGAAGCCAAGAAAAAAATACAAAGCAAAATCAATCCTGAGAAAAATACATATTTGGTCCTCTTTTAAAATAATTCTCTCTTGAACATGGTCTTTGCCTTTCCTCCTGCTACGTATTTTCTCTTCCCTGCCTTCCCTTAAATTATTGCATCAGTTATGATATAATTGCAATCCTTGAGACCGAGCTCACTTTTTGGTTGAAGTTATAAATATGTTTTATTTGTGTGCAGAGTCCGTTTTAATTAATCAAATCTGTTCGATGTGTTCATAACTTGCTTTCAAATCTGTTTATTTGTATCTGCATTTTATATCCAAACTTCATATATTTTAAAAAAGAAGATAGATCTCCCTCATTATCATCATAAATGCAAATCTGCCTAAACAGTCTACATTTCCTGAACTGAAAATAGATCATGTCCCTTATTGAAAACAAGCACTCTTCATCAGTGAAGACAGCAATTAATCCTCCACCTGAGGATCAATACATTATTTTTACCCACTCCGCAGAGACAAAGAAATATAACTAAAAGAACTGAATAATTAACAAGCGGATGACAGGGGGTATTATAGGAACTGGATGTTTTAAATGCTACAAGAAAATCACTTTGAGGTGTCCTGTTCTGAGTTCACTAAAAACGGTAGGAATTGCTTATGTAACTGTGCATGGGATTTGTGCTCCCCAAAGGGGAGCCTCCACAGGACAAGGAATGGGGGGCATGAAGCCCCAGCCCCCCCAGTCCTCTGGGCAGAACTTGGAAATGGCCCGATGTCATGTGACATTGTGACATCACTGCCCTGGGCAGGGCGTTGCACCTCTGCAGAGAGCACATGAATTTATACTCACCCAAACCTACACACAGAACTATCTGGAAAGAATCCCAAATACTGGCTTTGATTCCGATTTTAAAAAGGTTCTTATTCTTGATCAGCAGAAACACAAACCATTTCCCACAGTCTCGCACAGTTCCCACCACCTAGATTTCCTAAAATATGTCCAAATATGGAGGCTTGGCCTAAAGATCCTTGCAGAATCTGTAGGCATTCTACGGAAAGCTAACTGCACCTCAGAAATAAGAGTAGCTTTCCCCTGTGAAATGTACTTGGAAAGAACAAGAGTGCAAGTCAGCAGTAAAAGCAAATTTCTCCACGATTCACCAACTTTGTTCTGGTGTTGGACAGGAAAGCTATGACCTGAGAAGTCACAAGCCAACTACTTACACCCATCTAGCCTGCACATTAAGAGGAGATGCAATTTACTGGAAGATAAAGTACATGAACGAGACACTGTAAACAACCCAGAAGGTCCCTTTGAAACCACTTGGAGGAACACTCCAGTGATACTGATGCACAGGTCAAGCTGCCTTATTACAAACGTTACAGCAAAGTATAGCCTTATTTCCCAGATGCTACACCTCCATGAATATTGATATTCCAGCAAGGGTATAATATACCACTGTTAAAAATAAAGAAATTAAGCTCAAGGTAAGGCTCATTTTAATAATGTAATATATTCCGAGGGATTTATAGAGCATGAATATCTCAGCAACGCTAATGGGCACATCAATCAAAAGCTAGTCTATCTTTCCAAGGCCTTGTACACAGTTCATCAGTCATCAGCAAGACTCTTGACTGACTGGATGTCATCCATGAATGTGCCCCAACCAGTGCTGTAACTGACTAAAGGAAGGCAGCTAATTTTGTGTCCACCCATCCACTGGGTCCTAATATCACATAAATTCAAGATGATGAACTGATTGTTGTTGTTGTTGTTCAGTCGCTAAGTCATGTCCGTGACCCCATGGACCACAGCATGCCAGGCCTCCCTGTCCTCCACTAGCTTCCAGAGTTTGCCCAATTTCATGTTCATTGCTTTGGTGACACTATCTAACCATCTCATCCTCTGATGCCCCCTCCTCTTTTGCCTTCAATCTTTCCCAGCATGAGGGTCTTTTCTATAGAGTCTTCTCATGAGGTGGCCAAAGTATTGGAGCTTCAGCTTCAGGATTTGTCCTTCCAGGGAGCAATCAGGCTTGACTTCCTGTAGGATTGACTGATTGGATCTCCTTGCAGTCCAGGAGATCCAACACCATAATTGGAAAGCATCTATTCTTCGGCGCTCCGCCTTCCTTATGGTCCAGCTCTCACTGCCATACATTGCTACTGGGAAAACCATAGCTTTGACTATGTGAACCTTTGTTGGCAGGGTGATGAACTGGTAGATCATATCATATAAAGAAGTGAAAGGTATATAATAAGAGATATACTTGGACTAACTCTTATGTCAGAGGTTTTCAAACTAGGGCGTCATGACACCCCAGCCTGAGAGCCTCTGCTGCTGTCCCTTTAAGGGGCAGGAGAGAGTGGAAGGCAGCAACACAATCCCCAGGCTCACATTGCTGCCTGTAGCAACCTCCACAGGGCTCTCCCAATGTTGAAATACCAAAAAAAAAAGTTATTGTGACCCACTTCCGGGTTACAATCGCGGGTTGTGCCCTCCCCACTGGAGCCCGGTGCTGCGAATAGTAAGTAAATTGCAGCCCCGGTCGCCCCACCCCCACAAGCACTTACAGTGGCTCAAACTCTTCTTGAGGTTTGAGAACCACTGCCCTATGTGCAAACTGGGAAGATGAGGTCCCTCTTCACCCCAGCACAGTGTCTTTTCTAGTGGCTGTTGCTGGTGATGTTCTGCATGTTTTTTTTAAAGCTTATGAGCCCTTTTGGACAGGGAGCCATTTAACTTTATTATTTTTGCTTGTAACCCGCTTTGTGAACTTTTTGTTGAAAAGTGGGGTGTGTGTGTGTGTGTGTGTGTGTGTGTGTACACACACACACACGCGCGCGCACACACACACACACTGTTTGATTGATTGAGGACTTTGAAAGATACCATTGCTGAATTCTGTGTTCTCAGAATGGAACTGCAATCCCACCCACTGGTCATGACTTTTCAGACATCAGCCTAAGTCACATGCAGTTGCCTCCACCAGCAGTA